>OY740787.1:12338608-12938608 GCA_963514005.1 Raja brachyura | reverse complement strand
AAATCTAATTTTCATGAATTTCTGGGCCAAATGGAAGGAATTTAGTGTTTAATGCCTGTAAATTAATGGCCATTTAAATCGACTTGAGAGTGGGTTTTAGTGGAATGCGGTGGATTGGAACGTTGCGGTTAGCGGTGAAGTCGGGAGGAAAAATACTGTTTGTTCATACATTTTTTGGACCCCATTTTGCAACATGAATATGTTATTAAAGCCTCCCGAAAAACCAACTTTTAATATAAAAATAAACTATTTACCTTTTTTTCTCCCCTACGCAAAATCCTTCCGGTTGTCGGTGCTCACGGCTTTTGAAGGAGATTTTTAAATTACTCTAGTTAATAAATAATCTAGAGTAATTTAAAAATACCTCCATTCATGAAATGTCGGAACGATTTTTCTTCCGCAACAAAATCGCCCGACATGGATCGATTTTCCATGTCTGTTGAAAAACGGCACTTTAAGCCCGCCCCCCTCTGAAAGGCGCCAAAGTCACGCACACGGGGAGCGGCAGAACTGCAGCGCTGCTCAAGGTAAGTTTTGTAACATACCTAGAGAATGTACAGACAAGCACCCATGGTCAGGATTGAACCCGGGACTCTGGCGCTGTAAGGCAGCAACTCTACCGCTGCGCCACCGTGCCGCACAAGATCTAAATGAGATCGCTCTGAGATCTACATTCAGTTAATATTGTTATTTTAAAACTGACAACTTGTTTAAAAGAAAACAAATAAAACCACAAATGGTGGAATCTGAAACAGATGCCGAAATGCTGGAAAAGCTCAGCCAGCCAAGTGGCACCGAATGCAAAACCGACAGGATTGGAGGGAAGAATGGAGGGTTTACATATTCCAAAGTAGAGTGGTAGTTGGGGGAGAGGAGGAGTGAGGTGTAAGGCAAACGACTGTATGGAGACAGGTTCAGGCAGATCAGATGATAAAGAGTAGGAACTGGTTAATACTCAAAATGAGCCAAAGTGCTGGAAAAACTCAGCACGTCAGTCAGCATCTCTGTAGAACATGGATAGATGATGTTTCGGATGAATGTTTACGCTTCTTCAGACTGCTTGTTGGGGGGGAGAAGAGTGCTGGAAGTAAGGATAGGTGGACGCTTCACCTGACATTGTTCATTTGATGCTTATTCCAGAATGCTGCAAGGTGCCTTTGGAAGTTAAGGTGCTGTTCTTCTCAATTGAAAGGAGGCACAAGAGACTGGAGATGCTGGAATCTTGAGCAAAGAACTAACAGCTGGGGGAACTCACTTGGTCAGGCAGATCTCTGGGGGGGGGGGGGGGGAAGCAGACTGAAGATGTTTTGGGTTGTGACCCTTCTTCAGATTGAAGATGGCATTCAAAGTGCTGAAGTAACTCAGTGGGTCAGGCAGGATCTGTGGAGGGAATGGACAGTGAATAACATTTGGTGCATGCTAACCAGTCAGGGGAAAGGCAATACATGATTACAATCGAGCCATTTACAGTGTACAGACAGGTGATAAGGGAATGACTTTTAGTGCAAGGTAAAGCCAGCAAAGTCTGATCAAGGATAGTCCGAGGGTCACCAATGAGTTAGATAGTAGCTCAGGACTGCTCTTTGGTTGTGGTAGGAGGGTTCAGATGCCTGATAACAGCTGGGAAGAAACTGTCCCTGAATCTGGAGGTGTGCGTTTTCACACTTTTGCATCTCTTGCCTGTTGGGAGAGGGGAGGGGAGGGGGGGGGGGGGGAGGGGAGTAGCTCAGGACTGCTCACTAGTTGTTGAGGGGATATTTCAGTTCCTACCAACAACTAGAGAGCAGTCCTGAGTTATTATCGACCTCATTGGACCTTCAGACTTTCTTTAATCAGACTTTACATGCCTTTATCTTGTGACAAAAATGTATTTAAATTAAAAACAAACATGTATTTAATGGCTTAGAGTCAGAGAGTGATACAGTATGGAAACAGCCCTTCCACCCAACTTACCTACGTAGATCAACCTCTCCCAGTTACACTACTCACCTGTCCGTGTTTGGTCCATATTCCTCCAAACCTGTCCTATCCATGTACCTGTCTAACTGCTTCATAAATGTTGGGATAGTCCCGGCCTCAACTACCTCTGGCAGCTTATTCCATGCACCCACCAACCTTTGTGTGAAAAAGTTGCTCCTCAGGTTCCTATTAAATCTTTTCCCTTCACCTTAAACCTATGTCCTCTGGTCCTCGATTCACCTACTCTGGGCAATGAGATTCTGTGTATCCACCCAATCTATTTTAAAACCTATAGCTCTGGTTGTAGATTTCAGTGTTGCAATGTCAAAGTATGAGCACGCAGATGTTTTCCTGCACGCTGCCTTCAAAATGTCACCTCTCTCCTGCACCATCTTGAGATCCTGAAAAATGAATACATTGCGGGGGTAAAAAACACACTCACTCTATGAGGAAAGGAAGTTTCAGTCCAGCCTTCCTTCAATATTGCACTGAAGTTCATCCTAAACATTGTGTTCTGGTCTCAACCTGAAACTTCACCCATTCCTTTTGTCCAGAGATGCTGCCTTGACCCGCTGAGTTACCCCAGCATTTTGTGTCTATCTTCGGTGTAAACCAGCATCGGCAGTTCCTTCCCACACATTGTGTTCCAGTGGTTTCCAGAAACCTCGCACCCACAGGGATTGGGAGTTTGGAACATTTGGGATTGCTTTTTAATCTCATGCCGATGTAACTTTGTTGCACTTTTCTCCCTCTCTTTCTCAATAGACAATAGACAATACGTGCAGGAGTTGGCCATTTGGCCCTTCGAGCCAGCACCGCTATTCAATGTGATCATGGCTGATCATCCCCAATCAGTAACCCGTTCCTGCCTTCTCCCCATATCCCCTGATTCCGCTATTTGTAAGATCTCTTTTTTGTAAGACTCATTGTTATTTCTTGCCTAGAGTGCTTAATCTTAGTTCTTTAAATGCATATTGACACGTCATTAATGCGATCAAATAAACTGGTATCAGAAAGAATTGCCTCCATCACCCTGGTAGAATTTAAATTGAATCAGTGATTTACTTACAATAAATTTTATCGCCAGTTATCTGGAGGCCTAAATAAAAGATTGACTGGTGAATTAGGTCCTCGATGTGCATCTTATACCGTATTAAAAATTAGAGAGCAGTCGATAGCTCTCAGCAAGATTATAATTAACACTTTGCCGTCACCAGTTTAGCTCCTTTGAGAATTACACTGTCATGGGATTTGCTGCTTGAAGACATTTGTGATGGGTGTATTTCTTAAAGGAAAGTCAGCTTTATTTCTCATGGAAACAGCGAACATCTGTGACAACCATAACGTGCCACTGCATTTCATTGGATGCTTTTGTAACATCTGCATCTCTCTCACTCAGTCTATCAAGATTTCCATGTGGACACAATGGATTGCAGACACAAAATACTGGGGTAATTCAGCGGGACAGGCAGCATCTCTGGCGAGAAGGAATGGGTGACGTTGTCGCGTTGAGACCCTTCTTCAGGCCAAAAGTCACGGGAAAGGGAAATGAGAGATGTGAACGGTGATGTAATGAGATGTAGATATAAGAACTACAGGTGCAGGTTTTACAAAATAAAGACACAAATTGCTGGAGTAACTCAGCAGGTCAGGCAGCATCTCTGGAGAACATGCACAGGTAGGGACACAAAATGTTGGAATAACTCAGTGGGCCAGGCAGAATCTCGGGATAGAAGCAATGAGTCATGTTTCGGGATGAGATCTTCAGACTGAGAGTCAGGGGAAAGGAAGACTCAAAGATAATGAAGTATAAGGTGTGAAAACAAGACATCAAAGGAGATGCAGCTCAAGGAAAATGCAGAATAGATCAATGTTAGCGAGAAGGTGCCAATGAAGCTTCCAGAGATAAAATGTAATCAGAGGGTCAGTCCAACTGGTCGGAGAACCAGGAAGGGGAAGGGATGGAGAACGAGGGAAAACAAGGGATACTTGGTTAGTGAAGATAATATTCATACCGGGGATACACAAAATGCTGGAGAAACTCAGCGGGTGCTGCAGCATCTATGGAGCGAAGGAGATAGGCAACGTTTCGGGCCGAAATCCTTCTTCAGACTGGTGGGGGGTGGGGGGGAGGCAGGGGGGAAGAAAGGAAAAAGGAGGAGGAGAAGCCCGAGGGCTGAGGGAGAGGTAGGAAGGGGAGGAGACAGCAAGGGTTAACAAAATTGTGAGAATTCGATGTTCATACCAAGGGGATGCAGACTCCCCAAGCACAATATGAGGTGCTGTTCCTCCAATTTGCAGTGTTGCTCACTCTGGCTGTGGTGGAGGCCCAGGACAGAGAGGTCGGATACGGAATGGGAGGGGGAGTTGAAGTGCTGAGCCACCGGGAGGTTGCGTTGGTTAATGCAGAGGTGTTCGGTGAAACGATCGCCAAGCCTCCGCTTGGTCTCACTGATATAGATCTGCTGACATCTAGAGCAGAGGATGTAATAGATGAGGTTGAGGAGGTGCAGGTGAACCACTGTCAGACCTGGAACGACTGTTTGGGTGGAAGGGGGAGGTAAAGCGACAAGTGTAGCATCTCTTGCAGTTGCAAGGGAAAGTGTCCAGGGAAGGGGTGGAGCGGAAGGGAAGGGAAGAATTGACAAGGGAGTTGCGGAGGGAGCGGTCTTTGCGGAAGGCAGACAGGGGGGGGGGGAGATGGGAAGATGTGGCGAGTGGTGGGGTCACGTTGGAGGTGGCAAAACTGGCGGAGGACTATGTGTTGTATGTGCCGGCTGGTGGGGTGAAAGGTGAGGACCAGAGGGAGTCTGCCCTTGTTGCAAGTGGGGGGATGGGGAGAGAGGGCAGTGTTACAGGGTATGGAGGAGACCCTGGTGCGAGCCTCATCTATAGTGGGGGTGGGGAATCCCTGCTCCCTGAAGAATTAGGACATTTGTGATGCCCTGGTGTGGAACACCTCATCCTGGGAGCAGATGTGGCGTAGACGGAGGAATTGGGGATAGGGGATGGAATCCTTACAGGACGCAGGGTGGGAGGAAGAGTAGTCCAGATAGCCGTGGGAGTCAGTGGTTTTATAGTGGATGTTTATCAGGAGTCTATCACCTGCGATGGAGATAGTGAGGTCAAGGAATGGTAGGGAAGTGTCGCAAATGGTCCAGGTGTATTTGAGTGCCGGATGGAAGTTGGTGGTGAAACGGATGAAGTCAGTCAGTTGTGTGTGGTCAGGAGAACAGTCAGTTCTCCTCATAATATTCATCCCGCTGGGGTGTAAGATGACCGAGCGGAATATGAGGTGCTGTTCCTCTAATTTCCGCTGGGCCTCACTCTGACATTTAAGTTGGGTTTTGGGTCAGGACCATTCTTCAGACTTGAAACGTCACCTATCCATGTTCTTCAGAGATGCTGCCTGGCCCGCTAAGTTACTCCAGCACCCTGTGTCATTTGTTGACTATGCCTTTGGGTTCAGTGCTAACATCGGAAATTCCTCCTCTAAGCTGCTTGGTATCTCTACCTTAGTGTTAGTTTTGTTTAGAGATGCAGCGTGGGAACAAGCCCTCCGGCCCACCGAGTCCGTGCCGACCAGCGATCCCCGCTCTCCAGTAGTGTCCAACAAATACTAGGGACAATGTCCAATTTTAACAAGCCAATTAGCATACAAACGTGTATGTCTTTGGAGGGTGGGAGGAAATCGGAGCACCCGGAGAAAACCCATTCAGGTCATGGGGCGAACGTACAAACTCCATACAGACAGCACCCGAAATCAGGATTGAACCCAGGTCTCCGGCACTGCAAGGCAGCAACTCTACCGCTGTGCCACCGTGCTGCCCTCCCTCTCTTTTCTTTTTAACCAAAATGTTTATCATACAGCATTAAAACGGGCTCTTTCTGCCCACTTCCATGATGACCATAATGTCTACCTACACGCTCACATTTGTCTGCATAATGTGCTGTATTATATCTCTGCCTTTCAGATTCAAGTACTTGCCCAAATGCTTTTTAAAAATTGTAATTGTATCTGTCTCCCACCACCTCCTCAGGCAGTTCATTCCTGTGTGAACACATCGCCCTCTGTGCAAAAAAAATGTACCCATCAAATCTCCTTTAAATGTCTCTCCTCTCTTCTGAAATCTGTGCCCTCTAGTTCTGGACATCCCTGGCCTGGGAAAAGCTTCTGCCTATTCATTTTACCTCTGGCCCTCATAATACCATAAACCTCTATAAGATCACCCATAAACCTCTGACATTTTAGTGAGATTGAACGCAGCACTCTGCCTTTTAATGCAGCTTGGTGTAAAATTGATAAAGTCCTTAAGAGTTGCTGCGAAGAACTTAACGTTGCTGGCCAGTTGTTGGTATGGGTGAATTTGCTTCACACTGCGCAATGTGCCTCCACCATTCCCGTGTCAGGCACACTAGGCACAGGATTGGAATTGGAATTCAATTGTAAGCAGATTCCTAAAATGGAATTTGAGAGCAAAAAGACAAAAAAGTTGGCACTCATTTTGCTGCCAACTTAATAAACTCTGTAACTTGTTCAAGTGTTCAGTTGCATATTCTTCCTGTGCTTCCTCAACCTGTAGCTGGATTTCCCTCGACTCTTGACACCACGGCATATAGATTGCTGAAATGACACCAAGGTTGCTGGAGTTGCGAATAGTGATGAAGGCTGTCAAATTATACGGTGAGATATAGATCGCTACAGAAAAGAGCACGGAGATGACAGATGGAGTTTAATCCAAGCAAGTGTCAGGTGTTGCACTTTGGGGGGTTGAATGTGAGGGGGAAATATATAGTTTATGGCAAGACCCTTCATAGTATTGATGTACAGCGTGACCTTGCTGCACAAGTCCATAATTCAAGTCCATAACTCACAGGCCCTTTGGCCCAATTTGCCCACACCAGCCAACACGTCCCATCGACACCAGTCCCACCAGCCTGCGTTTGGCCCATTTCCCTCCAAACCTGTCCTATCCATGTATCTGTCTAAATTGTTCTTAAACATTGCGATAGTACCTGCCTCAACTGCCTTCCCTGGCAACTCATTCCATACCCCCACCACCCTTTATGTGAAAACGTTTCCCCTCAGGTTCCTATTAAATCTTTCCCCCCTTCACCTTAAACCTATGTCCTCTGGTTCTAGATTCCCCAACTCTGGGCAAGAGACTGTGTGCGTCTACCTGATCTATTCCTCTCATGAACACCCAGGAAGTGACAACGCAAGTAGATGCATATGGCATGATATGACTCATCATGAAAGGAGAGCAAAATATTAGATATACATCCTTATTAGAAAATATAGCATTGATGACTTCCTTTAGGTAAGTCACAAAGTGCTGGAGTATCTCAGCAGGTCAGGTAGCATCTATGGAGTATGTGGATAGACGACATTATGGGTCGAGATCCTTCTTCAGACTGATTGTAATAAGTGGCAGAAAGCTGGAAGAGAGGTGAGGGTGGAACACATTCTTATTCCCCAGAGATGCTGCCTGACACACTGAGTTACTCCAGCACTGAACCTTTTTTGTAAACCAGCATCTGTAGTTCTTTGTATATCCTTTATGTAAGTTGGGATATGGTGGAGTTATCTACTGATACAGCTTGGAAGGAGACTTATGAATAATCTTGGATAATATTGGCAGAGCAATGCTCACAAGGCTCTGTGGCTGAGTTATAGACAGACCATGCAATATAGTTGACTGAGATTGTCTTATACTTGCAAATGCTTCACGAACTCTCACTCATTAAGACCCTGTATAGATATTAGCTGCAAGCCCATCTCCCCTCCTCCTCCCTCTTCAAGCAAGTGGGACTGCGCAGCGGTAGAGTTGTTGCCTTACAGCGCCAGACACCCGGGTTTGACCCTGACTACAGATGGAGTTTGTACGTTCTCCCCGTGACTGCGTGGGTTTTTACCGGTTGCTCCGGTTTCCTCCCACACTCCAAAGATGTACAGGTTTGTAGGTTAATTAGCTTTGGTAAATTGTCCCTAGTGTGTAGGATAGCGTTAGTGCTTGTTAAGTAACCTCACCTTTTAAGAAAGGATGGAGAGAGAAAACAGGGAATTTTGGACCAGTTTACCTGACACTGGTAGTGGGAAAGATGCATGTCGATTATTAAATATGTATGTCGACTATTAAATATATAATAGCAGCGCATTTGGAAAGCAGTGACAGAATCGGTCAAAGTCAGCATGGATTTATGAAGGAAAAATCATGCTTGACTAATCTTGTGGAATTTTTTGAGGATGTAACAAGTAGAATGGAAAAGGCCTTTGACAAGGTCCCACACAAGAGATTAGTGTGCAGAAATAGCATACATGGTATTGGGGTAGGGTATTGATATGGACAAGGAACTGGTTGGCAGACAGGAATCAAAGAGTAGAAATTAACGGGTTATTTTCCGAATGGCAGGTAGTGACTAGTGGGGTTCCGCAAGGCTCTGAGATGGGACCGCAGTTATTTACAATATATATCAATGATTAAGACAAAGGAATTAAATGTAACATCTCCAAGTTTCCAATGACACAAAGCTGCATGGCAGTGTGAGCTGTGAGGAGGATGCTATGAGGCTGCAGGGTGACTTGGATAGGTTGGGTGAGTGGGAAGATGCATGGCAGATGCAGTATCATATGGATAAATATGAGGTTATCCACTTTGTGGCAAGAACAAGAAGGCGGATTATTATCTGAAGGGTGTCAGTTTAGGTAAAGGGGAGGTGCAACAAAACCTAGGTACCCTTGTACATCAGTCACAGAAATTAAGCATGCAGGTACAGCAGGCAGTGAAAAAAGCTTATGGTCTTTATAGCGCGAGGATTTGAGTATAGGAACAAGAAGGTCTTACTGCAGTTGTGCAGGGCCCTGGTGAAACCGCACCTGGAGTATTGTGTACAGTTTTGGTCTCCTAATTTGAGGAAGGACATTCTTGCTATTGAGGGAGTGCAGCGTAGGTTCACCAGGTTAATTCCCAGGATGGCGGGACTGACATTTGATGAAAGAATGGATCGAGTGCGCTTATATTCACTGGAATTTAGAAGGATGAGAGGAAATCTTATAGAAACGTATAACATTCTTAAGTGATTAGACAGGCTAGATGCAGGAAAAATATTCCCGATGTTGGGGGAGTCCAGATCCAGGGGTCACAGTTTAAGGATAAGGGGTATGCCATTGAGGATTGAGATGAGGAAAAATGTTTTCAGCTAGAGAGTTGTGAGTCTCTGGAATTCTCTGCCACAGAAGGCAGTGGAGGCTAATTGACTCGATGCATTCAAGAGAGAGTTAGATATAGCTCTTGGGGATAAGGGATTTTTGGAAAAAGCAGGAATTGATTCTACATGATCAGCCATAATCATATTGAATGGCGGTGCTGGCTCAGAGGGCTGAATGGCCTACTCCTGCACCTATTTTCAATGTTTTTATGTTCATTATACCTTGGTGCATGTGACAATAAACTTAACTAAACTAAACTGTGCGAGCTCGGGACGTCTCTAACTTGTAACGCTAACGGCGGGTACTCGGGAAGTGGCTATTACCATAAAGGGCCTATCCCACTGTACGAGCTAATTCAAGAGTTTTCCCGAGTTTCTCCTGATTCGAACTCGGAGAATTACCGTAATAGCCGCTCGTAGGTACTCGGGGCTCTCGTGGACATTTTATAACGTTGAAAAATCTTCATGAGTCTTCACGAGCTTACCGCGTTTCCTGGGTACCAGCCGTTAGTGTTACGAGCCGCTATGAAACGTTCCGAGCTCCAACGTACCCGCTACGTACATTCTACATGCTTACCACGAGTTTGATTTTTTTTAAACTCGGGAGAGCTCTTGAATTACCTCGGACAGTGGGACAGGCACTTGAGGCAGGGACTATCGTAATGTTTATGAAACATTTAGACAGGTACATGGATAGTACAGGTTTAGAGGGATAGGGGGCAAATGCAGGCAGTTGGGACGAGTGTAGATGGGACATGTTGGCTGGTGTGGAGCCAAAGGACCCGTTTCCATGCTGTAAGATTCTATGACTGTGTGACTTGCATGATGAATAAATGCCCAGGAATTTCACTCCTTCTGGAAACAAATTGGCCTCTTTAACACTCCCCTCTCGCCCAACAGCTGCGTTATGTATTATTTTCTGAGGAGGGATGCTCTGGCATTGGAGAGGGTCCAGAGGAGGTTTACAAGAATGATCTCAGGCATGAGTGGGTTAACATATGACGAGCGTTTGCCAGCACTGGGCCTGTACACGCTGGAGTTTAGAAGGATGAGGGGAATCTCATTGAAACTTACCAAATAGTGAAAGTCCCAGACAGAGTGGCTGTGGAGAGGATGTTTCTACTAGTGGGAGAGTCTAGGGACAGGAGGACACATAAAAGGATGTACGATTAAAAGGATGTACCTTTAGAAAGGAGATAAGGAGGAATTTATTTAGTCATAGGGTGGTGAATCTATGGACTTCATTGACACAGATGGCTGTGGAGGCCAAGTCATTGGATATTTTTAAAATGGAGATGGACAGGTTCTTGATTAGTAAGAGTCTCAAAGGTTATAGGGAGAAGGCAGGAGAATGGGGTTGAGAGGGGAAAATAGATCAGCCATGATTGAATGACGGTGTAGACTCGATAGACCGAATGGCCTTTTACTGCTCCCATGACTTATGAACTTATGAACTTTGCAATTTGCAACACTTCAATCCTGTGTCACATCTTCCGCATTTATCTCCGGCCTTTGTTCCAACCATCTCCCTGTCAAAAAAAAACCATTGTCTGTGCCCACCTATGAACTGTGTAGGAAGAAACTGCAGATGCTGGTTTAAATTGAAGATAGACACAAAATGCCGAAGTAACTCAGCGGGGCAGGCAGCATCTCTGGATTGAAGGAATGGGTGACGCTTTTCGGGTCGAGACCCTTCTTCAGACATATGATCTGCTTTGCTTTGTCCTGCATCTCCTTCTCTTCCCACTTTCTCCCCCCCTCCTTGATCAGTCTGGTGACGGAGTCCCGACCCGAAACGTCACCTATCCATGTTCTCCAGGGGCGCTGCCCGACCCACTCAGTTACTCCAACACTCTGTACTCTGCAGAGCTCGCAGGTTCGTTTCAACGTGCCACCAATGTGCCAACTCCACACAGAGAAACTGCACCCCTGACACTGGAGCTGTGAGGCAGCAGCTCCACCCGCTGTGCCGCAGTACGATAGCATCGAATAGAAAGCGACAGAATGTTTATTACTTCTTCAATCTATGTGATAATGTGACTTTTCATCTCTCGGAACTTGCTCCCATCCATTTAATTAATGCAGATGGATTTTGAGTTCTGCATAATTCCTTTCTGACATCTTACGCAGCCAAGTCTATTTAGCTGAAAGGAACATAACTGTAAATCAGCCTGAAGAAGGGTCTCGACCCAAAACGTCGCCCATTCCTTCTCTCCAGAGATGCTGCCTGTCCCGCTGAGTTAGTCCAGCATTTTGTGTCTATCTTCGATTTAAACCAGCATCTGCAGTTCTTTTCTACACAGGAACATAACTGTATCAGGTTGGAAGTGGTAGCTAATTCTTCATAAAGCTCTCTTATTTTCAGCCTCTCAGCACAGTTAGATGGAGCTCATGTAGCTAACAGAATCAAGGTGTATGGGGAGAAGGCAAGAGTGGGGTACTGATTGTGGATGATCAGCCAAGATCACAATGAATGGCGGTGCTGGCTTGAAGGGCCAAATGGCCTCTAGCACCTATTTTCTATGATTTATATGAAATATCTGCCTAGTCGAAGGAATAAATGCCATTACACTCTTTCATATTAAACCACCTTTGAATTTAAATCAAAAGAATATAATAAGAATGTATCCGTTACACAACTGCTAAATATGTTTATGTATCATTCAGGTGTTATGTTGTGATTAGATACTGTGATAGGATGGTGCAGTGTTTTTGCATTGGATATACTGCATGTAACACGTACCTCTGTTACTGTTTTACTGTTACAATCAAATTTACCATTGTAATGTAAGTGCTTTTCTTGACAGCATCCTGATATCACATATTCATTGCCTACTTCTTATTCTATTTAGCACAAAAAACTTTTATTCCCCATCCATCCTATCTCAGCCTACCATTCATTAAAGATTTCCCATCTAGCTCAATCTGTTATCCGGCAGAAAACTCTATTTCTGTAATGTAATTTCTGCATCCTATTCAAATGATCCTGAAGGCAGGCAGATTGGTAATTGGTGAGCTGATTTATTTTCATGAAACAGACTTCAAATTAACCAGTGGATTACCGAAGAAAAATGTTCAGCACAGACGCAAAAGAGATGGTGCAACATAGCAGGGGAGAAGAAAAGACCACTTATTCTACAAAGGATAACAGTCTAAATGGCCTGTCCCACTTACGCGACCTTGTGGTCGTTTTAGACGTACGTGCACCGTATGGCCGCGCGGGGCTGGTCCCATTTAGAAGCGCGGAGTTGTGCGGGGCTGGTCCCAACATTGCGCGGGGCTCCGAAAATCTGACAGTGTCCGAAATCTTCGCGCACCAACGGCCAGTCGGCACGCAAGCGCATTGCGGTCATATGCAGCGTCTTGACGGCGTACGCAGCGTCTTGACGGCGTATGCAGCGCCTTGATGGCATACGCCTAGCGCGTGTCGTTGCGCGATGACATCACCACCCGGCGTGGCTTTGCATGATGACGTCACTGCCCGACTCCGTGCGACGCCCAAATTCAGTCGGCCCGCGTCCTGCCCAGTGATTGGTAAGTAGGACGCAAATGACGTCACGCGCGAATCTAGCACGTACTTAGCGCGAACTTCGCGTGAACTCCACTTCCGTTTGGTCGCACCAAATGCATGCAGTCGCATGCAAGTAAGACAGGCCCTTAAGTTCATAAGTTGATGAGTCATAGAGACCCGCTCCCAGGTCTCTGGCACTGTGAGGCAGCAACTCTACCGCTACGCCGCTGTGCTGCCCTATTGACTTATTTTGATTATGTAGAAGTCCCAGATCCTAACTATTTAAATGGGGAAACAAGTAGTCAATTCAAAATTGCTGGCCATTGCCATTGATATCTGCACCCGAATTTGCAAAACAGAGACAAGCCATCTGACTGAACAGGTCCATGCCAAGCGCTTGACTCATTTTATTGATATAATTATGGAATGAAATTGCAGAGTTCTCTCAGGTTTGTATTTGTGACGTATAATGTGCATCGCAGGTGATTGAAGATAACAACATGACGGAGAATTACTTATATCATAAGATCATATTTTATAGGAGCAGAATTAGGCCATTCGGCCCATCAAGTCTACGCCATTCAATCATGGATGATCTACAGTATCTCTCCCTCCTAACCCCACTTTCCTGCATTCTCCGCATAACCTCTTACACCCGTACTAATCAAGAATCCATCTATCTCTGCCTTAAATATATCCACTGAATTTTCCCCCACAGCCTTCTGTGGCAAAGAATTCCATAGATTCACCACCCTAATTTGCCACTAAAGATATTCGTCCTCATCTCCTTCCTAAAAGGACGTCCTTCAATTCTGAGGCTATGACCTCTAGTCCAGGATTCTCCCACTAGTGGAAACATCCTCTCCACATCCACTCTATCAAAGCCTTACTATGCTGTACATTTCACTGAGTTGCCTCCTCATTCTTCTAAACTCCAGCCAGTACAGGCCCAGTGCTGTCAAACGCTCATCATATGTTATACTACTGAGTTTCCAATTATATTTAAGATAATCCCAGATACTGATTTAAGGTGTGAATGGGAAATATCATGAAATGAATAGATAGAGCGAATGCACAGAGTTTTTTATCCAGAGTAGGGGATTGAAGAATCAGAGGACATAGGTTTAAGGTGAGGGGGGTAAGATTTAATAGGAATCTGAGGGACAACATTTTTACACAAATGGAGATAGGTACATGAAACGAGGCTGCCAGAGGAGGGTAGTCGAGGCAGGTACTATCACAACGTTTAAAAAACATTTGGACAGGGACCCATAGGATAGGCTTAGAGGCCAAACACAGGCAGGTGGGACTAGTGCATATCGGGCATGTCAGTCAGCGTGGGCCAGTTGGATCGAAGAGCCTGTTTCCACGGCTATGGCTCAACTGAAACATATCAGATCCTGAGAATTCTTGACAGGTTATATGCAGAGAGGATGTTTTTTAGTTTAGTTTAATTTAGAGATACAGTTTGGAAACAGTCCTTTCGGCCTACCGAGTCCGCACCGACCAGCGATCCCCGCACATTAACACTCCTCCATACCCCGCAGTCATCGCAAATGTCCTCGTTCTTCAGAGAACGGGGTTTCCCCTCCCCCACTATAGATGAGGCTCGCACCAGGGTCTCCTCCATACCCCGCAACACTGCCCTCTATCCCCATTCCCCCACTCACAACAAGGGCCGAGTCCCCCTGGTCCTCACCTTTCACCCCACCAGCCAGCGCATACAACAGATAGTCCTCCGCCAGTTTCGTCACCTCCAACGTCACCCCTCCACTCGCCACATCTTCCCATCTCCCCCCCTGTCTGCCTTCCGCAAAGACCGCTCCCTCCGCAACTCCCTCGTCAATTCTTCCCTTCCCTCCCGCTCCACTCCTTCCCCGGGCACTTTCCCTTGCAACCGCAAGAGATGCTACACTTGTCCCTTCACCTCCCCCATCCACTCCTTTCAGGGACCCAAGCAGTCATTCCAAGTCCGACAGAGGTTCACCTGCACCTCCTCCAACCTCATCTACTGCATCCGTTGCTCCAGATGCCAGCTGATCTACATCGGTGAGACGAAGCGGAGGCTGGGCGATCGTTTCGCCGAACACCTCCGCTCGGTCCGCAATAACCAACCCGACCTTCCGGTGGCTCAGCACTTCAACTCCCCCTCCCACTCCGTATCCGACCTCTCGGTCCTGGGCCTCCTCCATGGCCAGAGTGATCAACACCGCAAGTTGGAGGAACAGCATCTCATATTCCGCTTGGGGAGTCTGCATCCTCTGGGCTTAAACATTGAATTTTCTTAATTCTGTTAACCCAGACTGCCTCCCCCCCCACCTCTCCCTCAGCCCTCTGGCCCTGACATTCCTTCTCCATCTCCCCCCCCCCCCCCCCAGTTGCACTAGCTTCTCATTTTCACACCACAAACAGCTTACAATGGCCTGCTTCCTTTATCACCAATACTTTTTTGCATATCTTTCACTCATTGTTCCTTATCTCTCCACATCACTGTTTATATCTCTCGTTTCCCTGATCCCTGACCAGTCTGAAGAAGGGTCTCGACCCGAAACGTCGCCTATCTCCTTCGCTCCTTAGATGCTGCTGCACCCGCTGAGTTTCTCCAGCTTTTTGTGTAACACTAACCTACACATACTCGGGCCAATTTACAATTTATACCTAGCCAATTAACCTTCAAACCTGTACGTCTTTGGAGTGTGGGAGGAATCCGAATACCTCAGAGAAAACCCATGCGGACAAGGGGAGAACGTACAAACTCCGCACAGACAGAACCCATAGTCGGGTTCGTAGCTGGGTCTCTAGCACTGTATGCGCTGTAAGGCAACAAATTAACTGCTGCGCCATCGTGCCGTCCATTTTCTGGTGGCTGAATTTAGAACTAGCAAACACGGTTTAACAGTAACAGACTGCCCATGTAAGACAGAGACGGCAACAAAGTCCAATGTAGGGATGTTGATTGGCGTGGGCAAGTTGGGTAAAGGGCCTGTTTCCACACAGTATAGCCCCTGTCCCACTTACGTGTCCTTGGCACACTAATTACGCAACTTTCTTCAGTCTGAAAGAAGGGTTTCGACCCGAAACGTCACCCATTGCTTTTCTCCAGAGATGCTGCCGGTCCCGCTGAGTTACTCCTGTATTTTGTGTCTATCTTCAATTTTTTTTGACTCCGCTCTGGGAGTAGAAGTGCGGGCGGATCCGGATCACAACGGCCGTGAGCCCCAGGCGATCGTTTGCCTGCTTCTGCTGCTGTTGGAGGTGAGACGTTGCATCGCGCCAGGGTCTTGGGCCTGTCCCACTTTGGCCGTCAGTTACACGAGAGGCCATTGGCGCGCAAAGATTTTGTTTGCTACAAAAATTTCAGAGCCCCGCGCGATGTCGCGCACAACTACATACCCCTCCGCGCTGCTCAGTGGGACCGGCACCGCACGGCCATACGATGCCCGTGCGCCTCAATGCGACCACGAAATCGCATAATTTGAGTGCCAGGTAAGTGGGACAGGCCCTTATGACCCCATGACGATGGTTGAATTGAATCACCTGGGCATGTGAAAGGTCTGGTTTTGACCATCTTAAGTTATTGCAAACCCTGACAATTTGGATTCTGTGCACTGGCCCAAAATGAAGAGGAGAGAATTAATTCAGTTTATTTTACATTTCCCATTCTGATCTTCACTGGCTGTTGATTACCTGTTTTACACTCTTGCCCAGTCTCCATTCCCTCTGTGAACTCATGTGGCACAGAACTAATGATTAGGAGACATTCTTGCGTTTTAATTTACTCATTTATGCATTCATAATTGCTTGTCGTTGACAAGAAACTGATTTCCATATCCACTCAGAATTCTCACACAGGAACTGTTTCATTTCCATCAAATGAAACCTATTCATGATTCCCATTAGCACTATTCACCTCCGCTACAGAGTTTCAATTCATTTGCGAACGTTGAATAGTGCTCAGTGCTGTAAAGCGGGAATTTGAATGGTACTCAGCTACTCGCAGAGATATATTTGTATCTCGATGAGCACTGAAGGACAGGCAATGCAAATAGATCCAAAATAGACCCAATGCAAAATGTACTGTAATTTGGCCAAATTATGTGTGAGGTGCATGAAAACATTAATATTGGAGCAGTTCTTCTCATTTATTCAAGGATCTTTAAAGTTTACATACTTATTTTTAAATCCCTTTCTATCTGAGATATCTGCATGAGATATTTGAGATGGCACCTATTGAGATATCTGCATGACAATCTATTCTGGTCCCATGGACATCCTTGAATGTTTACCATTATACCTACGCCTTCACCCATTGGGTTCTATGTTTTACAAGACTTTCCTTAAATCTCAAAAACAGACACTAGGCGCTGGAGTAACTCATGTGTCAGGCAGCATGATCCATTGCCTGACTGCTGAGTTACTCCAGCATTCTGTGCCTTTTTTTGTAAAGCAGCATCTGCAGCTCCTTGCGTCTTACTAAAATCTTCCTGGTTTTCTCTCCCTCTCGCCCTCTCGCCCTCTCATTTTCTCCCACGCCCTCCTCCCTCATGCCCTTTCTCTCCCTCTCCCTCTCCGTCTTTTTGCTATCTGACTCTCCTTCTCTCTCTCCTTCTTAGTAGTTATTCTTTTATATTTGTCCTACATGTTTCATTTAGTCCATTTTTGTCTTGCACATTAGTTGGTTTTGCCGTGTAATTATTTGTTCTTTTCAATATTACTTTGTTTGATTAGCTCCTTGGGACAGCTGCTCTGATGATGTGTTTGTATTGCTGACATCGCGACTGCATTTGCAAAGTGAGGTTCTAAAAGTGCTGATAATGAAGAACGGTTTATGTGGGCTGCTGAAATGCAGACACACACACATCACTGCCTTAAGATCTGCCACTGGACATATCAGAGAAGATCTACTTTCACATGTAGAAAGGAACTGCATATGCAGGTTTAAACCGAAGATAGACACAAAAAAGCTGGAGCAACTCAGCGGGACAGGCAGCATCTCTGGAGAGAAGGAATGGGTAAAGTTTCGGGTTGAGTCTGAAGAAAGGTCTCGACCCGAATCGTCACCCATTCCTTCTCTCCAGAGATGCTGCCTGTCTCGCTGAGTTACTCCAGTTTTTTGCGTCTATCTACTTTCATTTAATGAGGCAGACTCCAACAGAGCTGTAACATTCCATGCTCAGAACTTGTACATGTCGTTGGTTACATAGCGACAGAGAACCATCTGCTTTGCAATGATCTGTACACAAAAATCTGGATCAGAGACAAGTCTTTGCATTGAAGTGAAGGTAACCAGACTGTGCATCTTTCATACTCTCAAGTTACCCCTGGAAACATCCGCCTCGTTGATCAAACCACATTGTGCATAGACTTTAGAGAAATGGCAGGCACGAGGTGGCATCATTTTATCTCCTTCATGCCATGGATACCCAGCTGTCTCTCACTACACGAAGCATTTGGAAATAACTTTCACGTGAACTGCTTTTGGCTTCTTCTTGTCACTCTTAGTCATAGAGAGTCATATATGGAAACACACCCTTCAGCCCAACTTGCCCAAACTGGCCAACATGTCCCAGCTACACTAGTTCCACCTGCCAGCCACCTGGCCCATATCCCTCCAAACCTGTCCTATACATGTACCTTTCCAACTGCTTCTTAAATGTTAGGATAGTCCCATACTCAACTACCTGCTCTGGCAGCTTGTTCCATACACCCACCACCTTATGTGAAAAAGTTACCCCTCAGATTCCTATTAAATCTTTTCCCCTTCACCTTAAATCTATGTCCTCTTGTCCTCGATTCACCTACTCTGGGCAAGAGACTCTGCGCATCTACCTGATCTATTCCTCTCACCTTTATAAAATCACTCATCCTCCTGCGCTCCAAGGAATAGATTCCCAGCCTACTCAACCGCTCCCTATAGCTCAGATCCTCTAGTTTACAACATCCTCGTAAATCTTCTCTGAACCATCAGTCCTGCAACACGGTGCCCAGAATTGAACACAATATTCTAAATGTGGCCTCACCAACATCTTGTACAACTGCAACATGACCTCCTAACTGCAATACTCCTGTCTTCTCTCAGTTATCTGAGCCAGAACCTCCACTGGTTGTAATGCTTTAAAAACGGAGACAAATTTACAAAAGACAGTCCATTACAATAGACAATAGGTGCAGGAGTAGACAATTCGGCCCTTCGAGTCAGCACTGCCATTCAATGTGATCATGATGTCAGGACTTTCATATGAGGAAAGATTGGATAGACTCGGTTTGTACTCGATGGAATTTAGAAGATTGAGGGGGGATCTTATAGAAACCTACAAAATTCTTAAGGGGTTGGACAAGCTAGATGCTGGAAGATTGTTCCCGATGTTGGGGGAGTCCAGAACAAGGGGTCACAGTCTAAGGATAAGGGGGAATTCCTTTAGGACCGAAATGAGGAAAACATTCTTTACACAGAGAGTGGTGAGTCTCTGGAATTCTCTGCCACAGAAGGTAGTTGAGGCCAGTTCATTGGCTATATTTAAGAGGGCGTTAGATGTGGCACTTGTGGCTAAAGGGATCAGGGGGTATGGAGAGAAGGCAGGTACGGGATACTGAGTTGGATGATCAGCCATGATCACATTGAATGGCGGTGCAGGCTCGAAGGGCCGAATGGCCTACTCCTGCACCTATTTTCTATGTTTCTATGTTTCTATCATGGCTGATTATCCACAATCAGTATACTGTTCATGCCTTCTCCCCATATCCCCTTACTCCGCTGTCTTTAAGAGCCCTATCTTGCTCTCTCTTGAAAGTATCCAGAGAACCGGTCTCCACCGCCCTCTGAGGCAGAGAATTCCACAGACTCACAACTCTCTGTGTGAAAATGTGTTTCCTCATCTCCGTTCTAAATGGCGGAGTAAATCCTTATTCTTAAATTGTGACTCCTGGTTCTGGACTCGCCCAACATCGGGAACGTATTTCTTGCCTCTAGCGTGTCCAAACCCTTAATAATCTTATTTGTCTCAATAAGATCCCCTCTCATCCTTCTAACTTCCAGAGTGTACCAGCTAAGCCGCCCCATTCTCTCAGCATGTGACAGTCCCACCATCCTGGGAATGAACCTTGTGAACCCACGCTGCACTCCCTCAATAGCAAGAACTGATGGGCAAATGATATCAATAAAATAAGCACTTATTTTCAAGGACGAGTCGTACCCCGTCCACTCCCTTTTCTCCCCTCTCCCATCGGGCAAAGAGTTTAGAAGCGTGAAATCGCACACCTTCCGGTTCAGGGGACAGTTTCTTCCCAGCTGTTATCAGGCAACTGAGCCATCCTACCAACAACCAGAGAGCAGTCTTGAACTACTGTCTACCTCATTGGAGACACTCAGACTATCTTTGATCGGACTGACTTTGTGACCCACCGCGGGGCGTGGACTTAACATCGCAGCCGATCCCTTGCCTGGGATTGCTCCGACCGTGGCCTGCAGACTTACCATCAAGGATTCGCAATCTCGGGAGAGGCTAGGTGGGAACTTCAACAGCGTAGAGGCTTGACCAGCCCCTACGCGAGGTCCAATCATCTGGCGTGGGGGAGCTGACATCCCCCCGATGTAGGAGCTGATTGCCCCGATGTGCAGGGCCCGACCACTGGCTACGGGAGTCAAGACCATCCCATCAATGGAAGGCTCGAGACCCCCGGACCACGGGAGAAGCATAGAAGGGAATAAATGTTGCCTTCCATCACAGCAAGGAATGTGGAGGAGTCACTGTGGTGGATGTTTATGTTAAAATGTATTTTGTGTGTTCCAATGATTTTTATTAGTATGACTGTATGGCAGATCAAATTCCTCGTTGGTTACAAAACATACTGGGCTAATAAAGTATTATTGTGATTGTGTTGGTGATTGTGATTGTGAGTATATTGGCTTTATCCTACACTAAACGTTATTCACCTTATTCCCTTTATCTGTACACTGTGGATGGCTCAATTGCAATCATGCTTTATCTTTCCGCTGACTGGTTAGCACGCGACAAAATATTTTCACTGTACCTCGGTACATGTGACGATAAACTAAACTCAAACTGAAACTTTATATCACTGCTGGGACTGCAAAAACCAGCTTTTATTTCCAATCTCTAATTGCCCCTGGGCTATTTCAGCTGGCATTTAAATATATATTTCAGTGTCGGAATCTGGGGGGGGGGGGGGGAAGGGGAGTTACCGAGAACATGGGGAGAATAAAATGGGACTCATGTAGAACAAGTGTAAATGGGTAGACAAAAAAAGGCTGGAGTAACTCCGCGGGTCAGGCAGCATATCTGGAGAAAAGGAATAGGTAACCTTTCGGGGTCGAAACCCTTCCTCAGACTGAGAGTTATGGGAAAGTGAAACAAGAGATATAGACGTTGATATGGAGAGGAATAGAACAAACGAAACAGTGTGAATGGATCTAATGGTCGGTGTGGACAGGGTGGACCGAAGGGCCTTTTTCCATGCTGCAGTCAATGAGTTAAACAGCATGGAAACAGGCCTTTCAGGCCAACCTGTCCCTGCTGATCAAGGTGCCTTTCTGGGCTAGCCCCATTTGTCTTTGTAATATATTTATTTATATATAAATTTACATTATATATTCATATATTATTTTGACAATAAAGTACAATTGAATAGATTGAATTATATTTTGACCATATCCTTCTGAAAGTTTCACATCTGAACTTGTCCAGATGTTTTAAGCATTGTAATTATACCACCTCCTTTGGCAGCTCATTCCATACATGCCCTACACTTCTTGTGGAAAAAGCTGCTGCAAAGAGCCCCTTTAAATCTTATCTATTTCTCCAGTTTTAAACTCTGTAAAAGAGATTGTGATCATCTATCTTACTAATGCAATTACAAAACTATCATGATAATGGGTAGGAATGGGCGGTCACGGTGGCACAGCAGTAGAGTTGCTGCCTTACAGCGAATGCAGCGCTGGAGACCCGGGTTCGACCCCGACTATGGGTGGTGCCTGTATGGAGTTTTACGTTCTCCCCGTGACCTGCATGGGTTTTCTCCGAGATCTTCGGTTTCCTCCGACACTCCAAAGACGCGGTGGGCCGAAGGGCCTGTTTCCACACTGTATCTCCATACTAAACTAAACTGTATGATTTCTTAATTATTTTTTTTTACGTAGACAGAGTCTCTTGCCCAGAGTAGTGGAATCGAGGAACAAGGAACAGAGGTTTAAGGTGAAGTGGAAAATCTATATTATTAAAAGTCTGATAATGACCGCTTTTGGCTCACTGTGCTGTGATTTCCGAGAGAACGCCGCCACCTATGGCCGTCATTTTTGGCCAGCTCGCTCAGAGCCCTCCTCTGCCTTCCTGGTCCAGAAGATTTTTCCCATTGATGAAAAATCTGAGGGATATTAATGTTTAAAAACAAATCCCCATTCTCTCTGCTGCCCCTGCTGGAGGGAGGCGCAGGGACTATAAAACCAGGAAGTGGTGTCCTCACTCAGTCTCTGCAAGATGGAGGAAGCCAGAGGGTTATGTCTCTCTGAGCTCTGAATAGCACTGAACACATGTCTACTCAACTGTGAGTGCCCTTAATGTGGTTTGAGAATGAAAATATGGTTGGTTTGAAGTAAAAAGGCACTGCCTGCAAATGTTTGTTTGGGGGGTTTGGATTGAAGTTAAAAGGCACTACTACAAATGGTGGTCTAGGTGCTTTGGGCTGAAGTTAGAAGGCACTATTACAAATGGTGGCTTGGGCGCTTTGGGCTGAAGTTAAAAGGCACTTCTTACTGCAAATGGTGGCTTGGCTGCTTTGGGTTGAAGTAAAAAGAGACTACTTACTGCAAATGGTGGTTTGGCTGCTTTGGGATGAAGTTAAAAGGCACAACTTACTGCAAATGGTGGATTGGCTGCTTTGGGTTGAAGCCAAATGGCACTACTTACTGCAAATGGTGGTTTGGCTGTTTTGGGTTGAAGTTAAAAGGCACTACTTACTGCAAATTGCGGATTGGCTGCTTTGGGTTGAAGTTAAAAGGCACTGCTTACTGCAAATGGTGGTTTGGCTGCTTTGGGTTGAAGTAAAATGGCACTGCAAATGGTCGTTTGGCTGCTTTGGGTTGATGTAAAATGGCACTACTTACTGCAAAGGGTGGTTTGGCTGCTTTGGGTTGAAGTAAAAAGGCACTACTTACTGCAAATGGTCGTTTGGCTGCTTTGGGTTGAGGTTAAAAGGCACTACTTACTGCAAATGGTGGTTTGGCTGCTTTGGGTTGAAGTTAAAGGCACTATTTACTGCAAATGGTGGTTGGGCTGCTTTGGGTAACTTCCTGTTTGCACTGTATATTGATTTTCGATAAAATGCTACCACTTATGGCTGTGATTTTTGGCCATCTTACTCAGTTGCCCTCCTCTCAGCAGGTGCAGAGGATTCTTCCCAGCAATGAAAAATAAAAGTGTTATTAGTGTTTAAAAAATGTTGAGAATCTCTCTCCTGTCAATCATGCATGAAGGCCACACCTTTTCCGGTGGGAGGGGGAGGAGTTATCAAACCCGGCAGTGTGGGTATGGCTCAGTCTCTGCATGCTGGGGGAGGGAGAGGTCACAACTCTGTCTGAGCTGTGAATCAACTGAACACATTGGATGTCTACTGAACTGTGAGTGGTGTTTTGTGTGGTTTTATGGTGGTCTTATGGTGGTTTCACCCTGAAATGGTATGAAACTGCATTTGGATGTGGTGGCCTTGCACCCTGCTTGAAGTGGAATGAAACTGCACTTGAATTTGGCGGCCTTGCACCCTGCTTTAAGTGGTTGGAAACAGCTCTTGAATCTGGTGGCCTTGCACCCTGGTTGAAGTGGTAGGAAACTGCACTTGAATTTGGTGGCCTTGCACCTTGCTCGAAGTGGTAAGAAACTGCACTTGAATTTGGTTGCCTTGCACCCTGCTTGAAATGGAATTTCAAGGAATAGCCATGAGTCAACTGCCAGCCCACATGCCATGAGTGAGCTGCCAGCACATCAGGCTTGAGAGACTGAGCTGCCACCCCAAGAACCCATACCAATGCTCCAGAAAGGCCCGCCACTGGCCACCAATATTGGAATTGGTGGAGAGGTGGAATATTGCATCGGGGGACCAGCCCTTCATGTGAAAATGGGACCCAACGGGTCCCACTTAGTCTAGTATTTAATAGGAATCTGAGGGGTAACTTTTTCACACAAAGGATGGTGGGTGTATGGAACGAGCTGCCAGAGGAGGTAGTTGAGGCTGGGACTATCCCAACATTTAATTAACAGTTGGACAGGTACATGGATAGGACAGGTTTGGAGGCATATGGGCCAAACGCAGGGAGGTGGGATTTGTGTAGCTGGGACACGTTGGCCGGTGTGGGCACTTTTGGGTCGATGGGCCTGTTTCTACACTGTGTGACTCGATGACATGGGAACATATTTCCAATCATGATTTTTGTTTTGTTCAATCACTATTTCACTTACATTTCATATGACATTGAAAACAAGTTAATTGATATAGGAAGAGACTATTCACTTAAGGGAATTCTTCAAGTATGTCTCTCAGGAACACACTAATGTCAATGCTGCAATGGCCATATGTTTAAAAGAAATTCAGCACAGCAGGAAGCAGCATGGTCAGGCTATATTCTATCTCCATTAATAATAAGAGATCAAAGTTTTTAGGCTACTCTCTGGAATAAATTGTTATTTTAATGTTTGAAGTTAATGTAGTTAATAATTTAAATGAGAAAAGTGATACATATTATAGCTTTGATTCTTCAAATGATTTGCTAAAGACAGCCTTTTATCCAAGCCATTTTGCAGAAATTATTCCAGTGCATTGCAACTATAATTGATCAATTTTTTCAAACACCCAGCTACAAAATTACTTCTGAATGTCAACAGCGCAGTCAATCAAGCTGCTGACTACGTTTAATGTTTAACTTTTTCCCACTGCAATCCCATTTGGAATTGAAAACTATTACATTTTATTCGGAGGCTCTTGACTCTAATTTGGTGCCTGATTATCTTACAAGGCACCTTCCTTGTTTATGCACTGTGTCTAATTGTGGCCTCACTCAAATATCTGCATCATGAGCCCATAGTAATTTATGCATTTGTGCAACCCTAAGGTCAAATGAAAGTTGCATATTAAGCAGGATGATTTCAGCGAGTCTACTCAGTTTATTTTTAATGCACGCACACTTGCCAATACATTAGTGCTATCAATGTTTCTGCAGAAATTCCTTCGTTGCTCTCTGGGACACATAACACATGTTTTTCACAGCCATATATGATGTGCACTTGACAGCACTGAGCCTCTACTCGCTGGAGTTTAGAAGGTTGAGGAGGGGTAGGCCTCATTGAAACTTACAGAATAATGAAAAGCAGAGAGAGACTGGTGGGAGAGTCTAAGACCAGAGGTCGTAGCCTCAGAATTAAAGAGAGAGTTAGATATTGCTCTTACCGGCTAACAAAATCAAAGGATATTGGGAGTAAGCAGGAATGGGGTACTCGAAGGGCTGAACGGCCTACTCCTGCACCTATTTTCCATGTTTCGATGTAAAGGGCGCTCTTTTAGAAAGGAGGAACGTCTTTAGTCAGAGGGTAGTTAATCTGTGGAACTCATTGCCACAGCGGGCTGTGGAGGCCGTCAATGGATATTTTTGAGGCAGTGATAGAGAAATTCGTGATTGTAATGGGTGTCAAGGGTTACGTAGAAACGTAGAAAATAGGTGCAGGAGTAGGCCATTCGGCCCTTCGAGCATGCACTGCCATTCATATGATCATGGCTGATCATCCAACTCAGTATTCTGTACCTGCCTTCTCTCCATACCCCCTGATCCCTTTAGCCACAAGGGCCACATCTAACTCCCTCTTAAATATAGCCAATTAACTGGCCTCAACTACCTTCTGTGGCAGAGAATTCCACAGATTCACCACTCTCTGTTTGAAAAATGATTTTCTCATCTCAGTCCTAAAAGACTTCCCCCTTATCCTTAAACTGTCACCTCTTGTTCTGGACCTCCCCAACATCGGGAACAATCTTCCTGCATCTAGCCTGTCCAACCCCTTAAGAATTTTGTAAGTCTCTATAAGATCCCCCCTCAATCTTCTAAATTCCAGCGAGTACAAGCCAAGTCTATCCAGTCTTTCTTCATATGGAAGACCTGCCATCCCAGGAATCAGTCTGGTGAACCTTCTCTGTACTCCCTCTATGGCAAGAATGTCTTTCCTCAGATTAGGAGACCAAAACTGTACGCAATACTCCAGGTGTGGCCTCACCAAGACCCTGCACAACTGCAGTAGAACCTCCCTATGGGGAGAAGGCAGAAAAATAGGACTATGAGGCAGAGATCAGCCATAATTGAATGGCAGAGTAGACATGATGAGCCGAATGGCCTAATTCTACTATTATAACTTGTGAGCACGTTATGCAAACTGAAATAATTTCAGGTTCAGGCGAAAATTATTTTAAAATTGATCCATTTTGTCATTTTGATTTCAGTACCGATCCATTTTGTTAACAATCCCCGCAAGATATGATGAATGTCGCATGAAAGCTTTTTCATTGTATCTCGGTACTTGCAACAACAATAAAACAATCCCAATACCATATCCAAGAGGAAACACCTTTTCCATATTCCATGCCTCACTCAGTCTTACATATTCGAATCAATTCACCACATTCTTCTAAACACTAGCTTATTTTCCTCATGCATATTACCTGAGCCATTTTGAACAAAATTTGAATGGCTTTACAAAGGCTTTGTAAGTTTGGCATGTCCCCAACAACTCTCAGCAGCTTTTACAGATGCACCACAGAAAGTATTTTATCGGGATGTATCACAGCATGGTTTGGGAACAGCTCTATCCCAAGACAGCAAGAAATTTCAAAGAATTGTAGACGCAGTCCAGATCATCACGCAAACCAACCTCCCTTCCATTGACTCCATCTCCACTTCACACTGCCTCGTCAAGGCCAGCAGCATAATCCAGAACCATTTTCACCCTGGCTACTCCCTCTTCTCCCCTCTCCCATCAGAAGTGTGAAAATGCATACATCCAGATTCAGGGACAGTTTCTTCCCAGCTGTTATTAGGCAACTGAACTAATGAGTGGTCCTGACCTATCATCTACTTCATTAGAGACTTTCAGACTATCTTTAATCAGACTCTACTGGACTTATCTTGCACTAAACGTTATTCCCTATATCCTGTATCTGTACACCATGGACTGTTTAATTGTAAGCTTGATTGTAAGATTGTAAGTCACGGTGGCGCAGCGGTAGAGTTGCTGCCTTATAGCAAATGCAGTGCCGGAGACCTGGGTTCGATCCCGTCTGTAGGTTTGTAGAAACATAGAAAAATAGGTGCAGGAGTAGGCCATTCGGCCCTTCGAGCCTGCACCGCCATTCAATGTGATCATGGCTGATCATCCAACTCAGTATCCCGTACCTGCCTTCTCTCCATACCCCCTGATCCCTTTAGCCACAAGTGCCACATCTAATGCCCTCTTAAATATAGCCAATGAACTGGCCTCAACTACCTTCTGTGGCAGAGAATTCCAGAGACTCACCACTCTCTGTGTAAAGAATGTTTTCCTCATCTCGGTCCTAAAGGAATTCCCCTTATCCTTAGACTGTGACCCCTTGTTCTGGACTCCCCCAACATCGGGAACAATATTCCAGCATCTAGCTTGTCCAACCCCCTTAAGAATTTTGTAAGTTTCTATAAGATCCCCCCTCAATCTTCTAAATTCCAGCGGGTACAAGCCGAGTCTATCCAATCTTTCCTCATATGAAAGTCCTGACATCCCAGGAATCAGTCTGGTGAATCTTCTTTGTACCCCCTTGTAGATTAATTGGCTTGGTAAATATAAACATTGTCCCTAGTGGGTGTAGTGCCGTGTTAATGTGTGGGGATCGCTGGTCGGCTCGGACCCGGTGGGGCGAAGGGCCTGTTTCCCTGCTGTATCTCTAAACTAAACTAAACTAATCATGTGTAGTCTTTCAGTTGACTGGACAGCTTGCAACAAAAAGCTTAGTACACATGATGATAATCCAAATTAAACCAAACTAAATTAAAAGAAGGTAGACACAAAATGCTGGAGTAACTCACCAGGACAGTTAGCATCTCTGGAGAGAAGGAATGGGTGACATTTTGGGATGAGATCCTTCTTCAAACTAGGCTGAATTTTGTGTCTATCTTTGGTTAAAAACAAGCATCTGCAATTCCTTCCCATGCTAAAAGAACATGTATTAACTTCATGAAGGAACAATTGAAGGCAAGTCCCTTTCAGAAGTTCATGTTCATAGGTTCTAAAGTGATAGGAGAAGAATTGGGCCCTTGGGCCGATCAAGCCTACTCCACCATTCAATCATGGCTGATCTATCTCTCCCTCTCAACCTAATTCTCCTGCCTTCTCCCCATAAACTCTGCCACTCTCTGCCTTAAAAAATATCTATTGACTTGGCCTCCACAGCCTTCTGTGAATTAATTCTACAGATTCACCACCCTTTTAAACCTAAAGTTTGATGTTCAGACCACTAGGGTGAGATTTGACTTCACAACATTTTCACTTAGAGATGAAGTGCCATGAAATGTGTTACCACTGATAGTTGCATCCTGGTGAAAAATTTTCAGAACGCTACTCGATAAACTCCAAAATCAGTGAATGCTGATCTGGAATGATGGACTACACACACTGCCGCACTGGTGAGAAAGGCAAGGCAGCGCCTTTACCACCTCAGGCAGCTGAGGAAATTCAGAGTCTCCCTGAGGATCCTTCAATCCTTCTACTCTGGTGCAGTAGAAAGTATCCTGACCAGGAACATCTCGATCTGGTTTGGTAACAGCTCTGCCCAGGACAGGAATGCTCTGCAAAGAGTAGTGTGTTCGGCCGAACACACCATGGAGACTACACTCCCCCCATCTCCCCCCCCTTGCAGGACCTATACACCAGGTGGTGCAGATCCAGAGCCAGCAACATTATGGGGGACCCCTACCACCCCAGCAATGGACTGTCCCAGCTGCTACGATCAGGCAAGCACCTCCGCTGTCACGCTGTGAAAACAGAGAGGCTGCAACAGAGTATCTTCCCACAGGCCACCAGGACTGTAAACTCTGATCTCACCGGGGTGTAATTACTGTTGTCTCTTTATGTAAATACTGGTTCTGTTCTGTGGTTTTGCACAATCCCGTGGGCATTGGCAATTTCATTTCACTGTACATCTTGTATGTGTGCGTGACAAATTAAGTTGACTTGATCTGAAATAAACTCAGAAATATTCAGCTGGCCAGGCAGCATCTGTGGAGACATACAGAGTTAATCTTTTGGATAAATGACTGTTCATTAAGAACTGAAGGAGTGCACTGTTTTCATCCAAATTATCCTCAAGGTGCATAAAAATAAGCAAGTGAAATGAACATCTTTTACTATATGAGCATAGTTACGTCTGTTAAAGTTGTACAGTAACAAAGTACAGATAGAAAACAAAAAGCTGGAGTAACTCAGTGGGTCAGGAGAAAAGGAATAGGTGACGTTTTGGGTCGAAATCCTTCTTCAGACTCCTTTCCTCCAGAGATGCTCTCTGACCCAATGAGTTACTCTTGCTTTTTGTGTCTATCCTTGGTTTAAACCAGCATCTGCAGTTCCTTCCTACACGGCAGCAAAGTGGTTAAGTTACTGGAATATTTTCCAGGGGCTCTGGACTATTGATCTGGACACAAGTTTGAAATCTGTCATGGAATTTAAGTGCAAGTTAGCAATTAAATCCAGAAATAATAAAAGCTATATATCAATAACGGAGACTATGAAATCACTGGATTGTTATAAAAGACCTATTTGCTTCACTAATGTCCTTCAGAGAAGGAAGTTTGAGTTGCTCAGGCCTCAGCAATGTTCCTGAAATGGTCTAACGTGCCATTCAGCTGAGGCAATTAACCATGGGTAATAAATGAGCCCTTGCCAGCAAACTCCATGTCCCATGAACAAATAAATTAAAATCAACACAGAACGACGTCTCTCTGCACCTTGGTGGTTGCATTATTCAGCTGGATTCATGCATTGTTGGGAAACTGTAAATGGAATTAACTCCCTGTAAATCATAAAGGTAAGCCATAACGTCGCACCAGGAGTGGCAGAGACGTTTTTTTAATGTGCGACTTGGAAATGGGCTGCAGTCGGGAGATTTCTGTAACGAATGCCGTCTACCAGAACAGTGTAATAACACCACCCCGCAGGAATCTCAAATGTCACCGTTATCATGATCAATAGTGGAGTCAGGCACATAGCATAGATATCGTCTGAATGATACTGTAGGATTTTCGCACTAGGCAGTGGCTTTCTTTTCCTTGCCGACTGACCGCTGATCCCAATAGACAAAAATGCTGGAGAAACACAGCGGGTGAGGCAGCATCCATGGATCGTTCCATCGATGCTGCCTCACCCGTTGAGTTTCTCCAGCATTTCTGTCTACCTTCGATTTTTCCAGCATCTGCAGTTCTTTCCTAAATATAGCTACCCGTGCTCCCCTGTCTGTGTCCCAGCAGCTTTTGCAGCCACAAGTTTGTTCTCCATCTGCGGTCCAGCAACAAGTACAATTCAAACGCGATACACAAAAATGTTTTTTCGAGAAATCCAGTAAGACACTTAAACCTCTCACCAGTGGTTCGCCTCCAGATCAACAAGGGCTATGGCCGTCTGGGTCACATCTACGGCCCTGCCAAAGAACCGCGCTCCTACCTGGTTGCAGCGGACGGAGCCTTTTACAGACGCAACCGTCAAGATATCCTTCCAGTGAAGGAACCGCGTCCTGCGACTCCACATCCAGATGTTTCGCGTTTTGTATACCCTCACACCGCCGGGCCGGCTGCTCCACTATCACAGACCATTTCCACTGCGGCTTCCCCGCTCACCTATCTCACCGCCTCCCCTCCCCTCCCCGGCGGGTCCCCGGTCACATCCCCGGTTCCCTCCCCGGTAACTTCTCCGGTGAAAGGGGGAGAAGCGGATTTGTACCGCACACGTGCCGGACGGGTTAGCAGGCCACCCATTAGATAGTGATTTTGTGTAACTATCTATACTTCCCCATATGCGTTGTTAACTTTCATGCTACTATATTGTTTAGCCACCATGTTCCCACGGATCTATGCTTTATTTTGTTTCTACAAGGAAAGATGTAGATTGGTTATTTCCTACTAACCAATTGTAGTGCTTGTAGTAGTGGCTCCACCTAATATGCGATTCATATTACCAAGAGCTTGCCTACGCCATTCAGTACGAGTAGCTGCTAGGAACTGTAATGTCCTGCAGACCGATGCTGTAAGTGGATTTTAATAAACATGCGTTGTATCTCAATATGTGTTTGACTCGACCCATTATACACAGGAAGAACATGGCGGCACAGTGACGCAGGGCCAGTGATACTGCCTTATAGCACTCACCGTACCAGAGATCCGGGCTCGATTCCTTCTACGGGTGCTGTGTGTGTGGAGTTTGTACTCTCCCCCCATGACTTGCGTGGGCTTTCTCCAATTTCTTCCTCCCACACTCCAAAGATGTACATGTTTGTAGGCTAATTGGCTTGGTATAAAATGTAAAATTTGTCCCAGTGTGTGTAGGCTAGTGTTAATGTGTGGGGATCGCTGGTTGGCACGGACTTGGTGGGCCTCAGGGCCTGTTTCCCCGCTGTATCTTTAAACTAAACTAAATACTTTTTCATTCTGTTCCAAACCATGGCAACCGGGAATCTTAAATTCAAGTAATTGAAGAAATCTGTGGTTGTTTTTTTTTTCAATACAAGTCAATCTCAGAAGTTAGACACAAAATGGTGGAGTAACTCCACGGGTCAGGCAGCATCTCTGGAGAAAACTAATATTAGGTGATGATTCGGGTGGAACCCTTCTTCGAACGCCACCTATTCTTTACCTGCAGAGATGCTGCCTGACCTGGTGCGGTGGTCCGAAGGGGCTGTTTCTGCGCTGTCTCTCTAAACTAAAACTAAGCTAAACTAAGTTAAACTAAATTAAACTAAACATACAAGATCATTCCTAAAATGTGGCATCTCTTGTGTACTGACTTAGTTTACTATTTGACACTCTTATACTTAGTATAATTGTGCCTGATATGTAGTAGGATTGTCACTGAACTGTATGCAAAGAAAGAAGCTCAATGTACTTCAGTACACATGGCAATAAAGTGCCATTGAACCATTAAACACAGTGCCATCACATCTTTCCTTTGACTAGGTGTTCTTTGGCAGCTCTTTTGTGACGTCTACACCCCTCAGTTCTTTTTACTACCATGTCACGGTGATCACCTGAATCCATCAAGGTAGTTTGAGCGATGACATATTTCAACTAATTAGCTTTTCAAATGAACTGCGACCATACCCATTATAAGTGTATTAGCCCTGACAATGTAAGGCCCTTTGCTAATAATTTCCATCCTGCACTCAAATTAACTTGGACCATATCTGACATCTCCCTACCATTTAAATCTCTACATCCATTCCCCCTTCCCAGTGCTCCGACGAGTCTTACTGTCTCCGATTACATTTTATCTCTGTACCCCCTGACATTAGTCTGAAGAAGGGTCTCGACCCGAAACGTCACCTATTCCTTTTGGCTTGATACAAATGTAAATTGTACCTTGTGTCTTAGAGAGCGGTTAATGTGCGGGGTTCGCTGGTTGGTGCGGACTCGGAGGACTGAAGGGCCTGTTTCCGTACTGTATCTCTAAACTAAACTAAACTAAAACATACAAACCATGAGCAGACAACACCTGTAGCCTTGAAAGTCATATTCTTCCTTGCTGAATCTCCAGTGAGCCCACACATGCTGAATACGCTGGTGCCGCTTTGCAAGGGTAATAAGTGTGAAATATACACTCTGATGGAAGTGCCTGATCATTGAGAGGGTGGATTTCAGTAAAAAAAGAAACAATTATTGCAGAAACAAAAGCCAGTTCATAGCTTTATCTCCAGATGTAGTTGAATATCAAGTTTATGAATCTGGAAGCTATTTTGAAATATTATGAAAGAAGAATGTACCGTTCCCTTTTTAAATATGAATTACTATTGAAATAAGAGACAATTGCTGCTATCTGAATTCTGAACAACTGAATTTAAAATGTAAAAAAATCAATGTAATGCAATCATTTCCTCATTTATCTGTGAAAATAATTCAAAACCGATTCAAATTGTTCAATCTAAATTGAAGGTCAACTTTAATGTTAACTTATCAAAAAGTATTAGATGTGAATAATAATTTAAAAAGAATTATTGGGTTTGACTGCAATGAGACGAGACTCATCTGCCGCGTCTTAGACAGTTTAGAGATACAGCATGAAAAAAGGCCCTTCGGCCCACCGAGTCCATGCTGGCCATCGATGATTCCATTCACACTGATTCCATGTTACCCTGCTGCTTGAACATCAAAAGGGAACATCAGGTGGGTAAATTTGATTGCTCGGTTGGAATTGGAAATGGAAGGATGTGGAGGTTTTATGTGGAGGCTTTGGAAAGGGTGCAGTAGGGGTTTAGCAAAATGCAGTCTGGACTAGAGGAGATTACCTAAAACAAGTTGGAGATGCCTGAGTTGTTTTCTCTGGAATATTGGAGGCTGAGACCAGAGAGAAGTAAATAAAATTACGAGGGGCACAGATAAGGTCGAAATCTTGTATTTTAGGGTATTTGTGTCGAAAACAAGAGGGCACAAGGTGAGAGGGAAAAAGTTTAAAGGAGATGTGCGGGGTGCGTTTTATTTATGCAGATGGTGGTGGGTGCCTGGACTAGTGGTGGAGGCAGATAACATAGTGGCGCTTAAGAAGCTGATAGATAGGCACATGGATATACGGTGAAGGGAGGGATATGGACGATGTACAGGGAGAGAAAATTGGTTTAACTTTGTATCGTGTTCGCCACGGACATTGTGGCTGAAGTGCCGGTTGCTATGTTGTACTGTTGTGAGAACTGGCTGGCAGACAGGAAGCAAAGGGTAGGAGTGAACGGGTCATTTTCAGGATGGCAGGCAGTGACTAGTGGGGTGCCGCAAGGCTCAGTGCTGGGACCCTAGCTATTTACAATATATATTAATGATTTGGATGAGGAAATTGAATGCAACATCTCAAAGTTTGCAGATGACACAAAGCTGGGGGGCAGTGTTAGGTGTGAGGAGGATGCTAGGAGGCTGCAAGGTGACTTGGATAGGCTGGGTGAGTGGGCAAATGCATGGCAGATGCAGTATAATGTGGATAAATGTGGGGTTATCCACTTTGGTGGCAAAAACAGGAAAGTAGGCTATTATTTGAATGGTGGCCAATTAGGAAAAGGGGAGATGCAACGAGACCTGGGTGTCATGGTACACCAGTCATTGAAAATAGGCATGCAGGTGCAGCAGGCAGTGAAGAAAGCGAATAGTATGTTAGCATTCATAGCAAAAGGATTTGAGTATAGGAGTAGGGAGGTTCTACTGCATTTGCACAGGGTCTTGGTCAGACCACACCTGGAGTATTGCATACAGTTTTGGTCTCCAAATCTGAGGAAAGTCATTCTTGCGATAGAGGGAGTACAGAGAAGGGAGTACCAGACTGATTTCTGGGATGTCAGGAATTTCATATGAAGAACGACTGGATAGACTCGGCTTGTACTCGCTAGAATTTAGAAGATTGAGGGAGGATTTTATAGAAACTTACAAAATCCTTAAGGGGTTGGACAGGCTAGATGTAGGAAGATTGTTCCCGATGTTGGGGAAGGGGTCCAGGACAAGGGGTCACAGTTTAAGGATAAGGGGGAAATCTTTTAGGAACGAGATGAGAAAAACATTTTTCACACAGAGTGGTGAGTCTGTGGAATTCTCTGCCACAGAAGGTAGTTGAGGCCAGTTCGTTGGCTATATTTAAGAGTGAGTTAGATGTGGCTAAAGGGATCAGGGGGTATGGAGAGAAGGCAGGTAAGGGATACTGAGTTGGATGATCAGCCATGATCATATTGAATGGCGGTGCTGGCTCGAAGGGCCGAATGGCCTACTCCTGCACCTATTTTCTATGTTTACATCCCATCAAATCAATCAGGGACTATAAGACTGCTTCACCACCCTGTGATGACAACATTGAGTTCCTCAATGAACCCAACAACTATTTTGGTCGGTTCGAGGCATTAAATAACACACCTGCAAGCAAAGGTATTCCTCATTGTGAGGAAAAGGCACTCAGTCTTGACATAGTGGATGTTCGGAGGACCTTAAAAGAAGTGAACGCACGAAAGGCGGCAGGCCCTGATAACATACCAGGGCGGGTGCTCAGGGAATGTGCTGATCAGCTGGCACATGTCCTTACGGACATATTTAACACCTCGCTGAACCAGGCTGTCGTCCCATTATGTTTCAAGACTGCCACCATCATACCAGTGCCAAAAAAATCCAACATACAATGTCTCAATGACTACCGCCCTGTAGCACTCACCCCCATAAAGATGAAGTGCTTTGAGAGGCTGGTCAGGGACCACATTACCTCCAGACTCCCCTCCATACTCGACGCATACCAGTTTGCTTACAGGCCAAACCACTCCACAGAGGACGCTATATCCTCCGTACTCCATCTGAGCCTGGAACATTTAGAGGAGAAAAACGCCTATGTGCGAATGCTGTTCGTGGATTTCAGTTCAGCATTCAACACCATTATCCCCCAGCACCTGATAAGCAAACTGGTTCCATTGGGCCTCGGCACCCCCATGTGTAACTGGCTACTGGACTTCCTCACTGACAGACCCCAGACTCTGTGAGGGTTGGAAATAACACCTCCAACACCATCTCTCTGAGCACCGGCTCCCCTCGGGGCTGTGTCCTGAGTCCACTGCTGTTCACCCTGATGACTCACGACTGTTGTGCCAGGTTTAGTACAAACCACATCATGAAGTACGCAGACGACACAACAGTGGTGGGCCTCATCAGGGACGACAATGAGCTGGCTTACAGGGAGGAGGTGAAACAACTGGTGGACTGGTGCAATACGAACAACCTGATCCTGAATGTCGAAAAAACAAAGGAGGTTATCGTCGACTTCAGGAAAACCCGGCACAGTCCCACACCACTTCACATCAATGACAGCGATGTGGAGGTGGTCAGTAGCACAAAGTTCCTGGGGGTGCAGATCACTAACAGTCTGACCTGGTCGAATAACATCTCATCAACAGTTAAGAGAGCGCAGCAGCGGTTGCACTTTCTGCGCCGGATGAGAAGAGCTCATCTCCCCCATCCCATCCTCACTACTTTCTACAGGGGCACCATAGAGAGTATTCTGACCAGCTGTATCTCTGTCTGGTTTGGGGACTGTAGAGCCTCCGACTGGAAGTCTGTGCAGAGAGTGGTGAGGACAGCGGAAAAAATCATCGGGACCTCGCTCCCCTCAATTGGGGATATTGCAACCAAACGTTGCGTGTCTAAGGCCAGCAATATTATAAAAGACCCCACACATCTCCATCACGGTCTGTTCACTCTGCTGCCCTCGGGGAAAAAGATATCGCAGCATAAGGAGCAGAACATCAAGGTTCTGCAACAGCTTCTTCCCACGAGCCATCAGACTCCTGAATGCCATGTAAGGGGCTCCCACCGTTGTCTATTTATCCTTTTATCCTTTTATCCTTTTCATCCATTTTATCCATGTCTATCGTTCTGTTAATTTATCATGTTGCACAGGGAGCCAAATGCAACGTAATTTCGTTTGGAACTGCATATATCAATGTATTTCTAAATGACAATAAAGTTTGTTTGACTTGACTACTGTTCTATATTCTATAAGGTTATAGTGAGATTGGAATGGAACGCAAACTACGGAGGCAAAAGACAATATCTCTTCAGTTTGTGGGCAATAAGAACTGCTATCATTGCCAGCAATGGCATTGTCTTAACTTGGGAGGGAAGAGGTTTAAGAGGGACTTCAAGGGACACTATTTTCACTCAGACGGTGCTTTGTATCTGGAATGTTCTGCCAGAAGAAGCTAAAGAAGTAGGTGAGGTTATGACTTTCAAGACATTTTGACATTTGTATGGGGTGGATTTAGAAAACTGTGGGCTAAATGCAGGCAAATGGGAGTAGCATGGACGAGATGAACAGAAGGGTGTGGGTAGGAACTGCAAATGCTGCTTTACACTGGCGATAGACACAAAATGCTGGAGTAACTCAGTGGGTTAAGCAACATCTCAAGAGAAAAGGATTAGGTGACATTTCGGTTCGAGACCCTCCTTCAGACTGAAGGGCTGTTTGTGTGCTGTAGAGCCCTGTGGCTCCAAGTCTCATGAGCGAGGAAAATACACCATCAAAAGTATACGTATAAACCCCGTGAGATGGGCGACAGCTGTATGGTTGTGAGTCGCCCAAAGAGTCGTACCTTTTCAGGTTGCTGCTGGATTTTCAACATGTTGAAAATATTCGGCGACCTGCTGCGACTATGACGGGTGTTGGCAAATCTCCGAAAGAAATCGCGTAAGTGGGACAGGCCCTTGACTCTTCCAAAATGTGTCAATGTGAGGGTAGTTGTAGACTCGTTACGATATTTCATCAAAAGGGCAATGGTGTTGCAATTGATATCTTTCCTAAAAGCTGTGGTGTAACTGGTAGAGACATTGAATCACTGTGCGGACACTGTGTAGATGCACTGTTTATGTGGAGTTTACATCTTCTCCCTGTGTCCCGAGTCTTTTCTCAGCCTGCCCCGGTTTCCAAAGATGTGCAAATCGGTGGATGAACTGTCTCTCGTGTGTGGGTTAGTGGTGGAACTGTGGGTGGTTGAGCGGAATGGGGGGAGAATAAAAAATAGGATTAGTGTTGGATTAGTACAATAGGTGCAGGAGTAGGCCATTTGGCCCTTCGAGCCAGCACCGCCATTCAATGTGATCATGGCTGATCATTCCCCAATCAGTCCCTGTTCCTGCCTTCTCCCTATATCCCCTGACTCTGCTATTTTTAGGAGCCATATCTAGCTCTCTCTTGAAAGCATCTGGAGAACCTGCCTCCACCACCTCCTGAGGCAGAGATGTCCACAGACTCACCACTCTCTGTGAGAAAAAGTGTTTCATCGTCTCAGTTCTAAATGGCTTACTCCTTATTCTTAAACTGTGGCCCCTGGTTCTGGACTCCCCCAACATCGGGAACATGTTTCCTGCCTCTAGTGTGTCCAAGCCCTTAACAATCTTATATGTTACAATGAGATCCCCTCTCATCCTTCTAAACTCCAGAGTGTACAAGCCCAGCTGCTCCATTCTCTCAGCATATGACAGTCCGGCCATCCCGGGAATTAACCTTGCATACCTACGCTGCACTCACAAAGGGGGAGTTGGATGGTTTGTATTGACTAGGTGGGCTGAGGTGTTTCCATGCCTGATCTGTCGATAATTCTCAGGCTCCATGACACTCAAAAGGGTGGTTGATGTGGCAAATAAACAACTGACTCAATCACGAGGCAAACCAAACCTCACGCACCGTTGAACAATTCCGTAGTGTCTGGAATCTTTGTCTGGGGTTCGGGTGAGGGAGAGCCAGCAGTTGGTCGGGTGGAGGTGGTGGCAAGGGTGTTTGGCCATGTTTGGATGGCAAGCATTTTATCAGGGATGCATCACAGCTTGGTTTGGGAACAGCTCTATCCAAGACCGCAAGAAATTGCAGCAAATTGTGGATGCTGCCCAGACCATCACACAAACCAACCTCCCTTCCATTGACTCCATTTATACCTCACGCTGCCTCGGCAAGGCCAGCAGCATAATCAAGGATGAGTTGCACCCTAGCCACTCCCTCTTCTCCCCTCTCCCATCAGGCAAAAGGTATGGTGTGAAAATGCACACTTCCTGATTTGAGGACAGTTTCTTCCCAGCTGTTATCAGGCAACTGGATCATCCTACCACAATCAGAGAACAGTGCTGAACTACTACCTACCACTTTGATGTCCTTCGGACTATCCTTGACTGGCCTTTTCTGGCTTTCCTTGCACTAAATATTATTCCCTCATGTATCTACACACTCTAAATGGCTCAAATATAATCATGTATTGTCTTTCTGCTGACCAGCATGCAACAAAAGCCTTTCACTGTACCTTGGTATACATGACAATAAACTAAACTAAACCAAACCATATATTGATGGTCTGAGAATGGGGCTTTGTAGTGGATGGGGTGGGGGAGGTTGGGGAGCTGGAGATTGAGGGCTTCTATTAATCAGTAAGGGTCAGGGGCATGGCCCACTCAAGGGGTTTAGGAGCTTGAGTGATCGCAGGGGGATATGGAGTCCTGGCCAATATGATGTCAAGGTGAGTTAAAATACGAAGGGCAGGAGGAACTCAGCGGCTCAGGCAGCACAAGTTCCTCCAGCACTTTGTGCTTAGCTCAAGATGTTGCCTGACCCGTTGAGTTGCTCCAGCACATGGGGCTTGCTGAAGGTTCCAGCATCTTCAGTTCCCCGTGTTACCGAAGTGCGGTAGTGGGGTGGATGGAACCATGATTGGTATTTTTTGTTTAGTTTAGTTTAGCGATACAGCGCAGAAACAGGCGCTTCGGCCCACCGAGTCCGCGGTGACCAGCGATCACCGCACACACTTTACAATTTTACTGAAGCCAATGAATCTACAAACTTATACATCTTTGGAGTATGGAAAGAAACCAGAGCACCCGGAGAAAACCCACTCGGGTCTCGGGGAGAATGTACAAACTCCGTACAGATAGCACCCATGGTCAGGATCGAACCCTGTTCTCTGGCGCTGTAAGGCAGCAACTCCACCGCTGTGCCACTGTGCCTCCCCTGGTACTGTAGGGATTGTGGGTGATAACTTATGTAAGTCAGTACCTGCTTAATTGGGAGTGCCAACATTGAGTATCTCTAGCAAAAATATGGACTAACTTGACCACCAAAGCTCCATGAGGAATCTGCCTCAGACACACAAGGTTGAATCTTGACTGGAAGTACGCAATTAATTTTCCTTAGTAGCAATATTCAATTGAGGGTTCTTCAGAAAACAAATTGATTTTCAGATGTGTGGTACTAAAAGAAAAGTCCAAATTTCTTGACAAAAGATATAATTTAAGCTCCTTGTAGTTAGAACAGTTTAGTTTAGTTTAGAGATACAGCGCAGAAACAGGCCCTTCGGCCCCACCGAGTTTCACACTGACTAGCGATCCCCACACATTAACACTATCCTACACACACTTGGGACAATTTACACATGCAGCAAGCCAATTAACCTACATACCTGTACGTCTTTGGAGTGCCAGAAGAAACCGAAGATCTTCGAGAAAACCCCCGTGGCCACGGGGAGAACGTACATACTCCGTACCGACAGGACCTGTAGTCGGGATCGAACCCGGGTCTCTGGCGCTGCAAGTGCTGTAAGGCAGTAACTCTACCGCTGCGCCACCGTGGCCGTTAAAGGAAGGTCCTCAGGGAAAATCCACAAACAAAAATTGTTGACAATTCTCTAGCTCCTTTCACAATACATTCCAGATCATCGCAAAATGATGCCTTGTTTTTATTGCAAATAAATAAGATAATGTTCAAAGTATATGGCACCATTTTTGAGCTTCATGCATGAAACGATTAAACAAACAACAAATGAATTTAAATGAAGTAAAATACAAATCAAATTGTAATGTCATACGAAGCAATCTAAGGAGATTGCTAATGTTTGCATAGAAAGAAATAATGTGCATTTATAAGCTCCTTTTTACATCTCGAAGATATCGCAAAGTGCTTTGCTGCTAATAAATTACTTTTAAAGTTGCAGTCATTGTTGTTTTGTAAGTACATGAAGAGATAAATGGAAAATGGTGCAGCTGATTGCTGTTATCAACAAAATTGATCAATTTAAAATAGTCCAAGCTAGACCATGTATTCGAATACAAATAAATCATTTTTATATATAAAAAAAGGTATTGATCATACCTTTGATTATAAAACCTCTGTTTATCTACTTTCACAATATCTGGCTTTCTGAAGTACTCCCGAGCAAGTTATGTATTTTCAAAATGTAATTTGCCACAGAGATGGGAAACCTTTGCCTGTGAGTCTGATGTTTTAGGGTCTAAATGTTGTCCCACAGATCCAAGTATAAAAATTCTAGGTTGACGCTCCGGTGGAATTTGTAAGGGGACCACAAAGGCAAATGTGTTGTTGGTTGGGATGTGATAACAATAAATACTTGTCTTTCTAGAGTGCATTTCAGGTCTTCCTGCAGTACTTGGCAGTAATTCTTGTTATGATCACATTGGAGGAAGTTATAGTGGTAGAGTTATAGAGTTGTACAGTATGGAAACAGGCCCTTCAGCCCAACTTGTCCATGCCGACCAAGATGCCACCTGCCTGCATCTGGCCCAGATCCATCTAAACCTATCCTATTCATGTACTTGTCGAGATGTCTTAAATGTTGTTATGAAACAACCTCTGGCAGCTCGTTCCATATATCGACAACCCTCTCTGTGAAAAAGTTGCTCCTCGGGTTCCTATTAAATCTTTCCCCTTTCACCTTAAACCAATGTTCTCTGGTTCTCAGTTCCACTATTCCGGGTAAAAGACACTGAGCATCTATCCTGTCTATTCCCCTCATGGTCATAAACACTTCGGTAAGATTACCCTCATCCTCCTGCGTCCCAATGAATACAGTGCTGGCCTTCCCAAACTCTCACTTTAGCTCAGGCCCTCGAGTCTTGGCAACATCCTTATAAATATTCTCTGCATTCCTTCTAGATTAACAACATCTTTGGATAGGCGACCAAAACTCAACACAATACTCCAAAAGTGGCCTTACCAACCTTTTGTACAAGTGTTGTTAATCTTTGCCACGGTCTATTTTTTCAGATAGATGGATGCAAGAGCTCAAAAATCACTTATTCATAGAGGATCAGAAGAGTTCATTCTCGTTTCCTGGCCAGTATTTATCCTTCATTCACCATTTCCTTCAAAGAGACTATTATCACTGCTGTTTGTGAGAACTTGATATGGCTAAACTTGTTCCACAAGTGCAATAATTGGATCAAACATACAGTAATCTTTACTTCCAAAGTCCTGCATTGCCCGCAGAATGCTTTGGGCCACCCAAAGCAAGGGACACATCTAACTCCCTCTTAAATATAGCCAATGAACTGGCCTCAACTACCTTCTGTTGCAGAGAATTCCAGAGACTCACCACTCTGTGTGAAAAATGTTTTCCTCATCTCGGTCCTAAAGGAATTCCCCCTTATCCTTAGACTGTAACCCCTTGTTCTAGCATCCGCCTCACACCTAACACTGCCCCCCCAGCTTCGTGTCATCCGCAAACTTGGAGATGTCGCATTCAATCCCCTCGTCCAAATCATTAATATATATTGTAAATAGCTGGGATCCCAGCACTGAGCCTTGTGGTACCCCACTAGTCACTGCCTGCCATTCTGAAAAGGACCTACCCTTTGCTTCCTGTCTGACAGCCAGTTCTCTTTCCACATCAATACTGAACCCCCAATACCGTGTGGAACATGTCCATCTTCCTGAAGTAGCTAATTTATCCACAGGAGCAGAATTAGGCCATTCGGCCCATCAAGCCTACTCCGCCATTCAATCATGGCTGATCTATCTCTCCCTCCTAACCCCATTCTCCTGCCACCTCCCATAACCTCCCATAACCCGTGACACCTGTACTAATCAAGAATGTATCCATCTCTGTCTTAAAAACTGTGGTCTCCACAGTCTTCTGTGGTAAAGAATTCCACAGATTCACCACTGTCTGACAAAATAATATGATTTAATCGTTGTTTCAGCAATGACTATTGGTCAAGGTTATGGTTTAATGTCCACCGGTGATTTTAAATGGGATATCAGTTTAATGTCTGATCTGAAAGACCTTCTCAAACAGTGAAGCACTTCTGTAGTACTGCATTTGAGTGCCATCCGAGATTACCTTCTCTGTCTCTGAAGATGGATGAGACCACATCTTCCCACCATTGAGTTAATGTTGAGTTAATATAGTATCTTGAAGTATCATTTATTAAAGAACTTCACAAGAGATTTGGCTAAATAGAATACCATTGTATTGGCAAACTAGCAATCAGAATATAATGGGAAGCACACAGAAGTGATTAATGCTAATAGTTATAATCAGGTAACTATAATGTAGACAATGAATAAATCACTGCTATTCACGATTCATGATCTTGATGAATGTGTTAAAAGTAGAATCTCTAAATATGCAGATAACATAATAAATAGGGTGTGAAGATTTTCAAACCACAGATAATATTGAAAAAGACTGCAACGTCTGAATAAATTTATCTAAATTCAGACTTAACATTAGGATACTAAAAATAATAAACACTAACACTAAAATGACAACTAAGCTTGCAATATACTCATGTTCATAAGTTCATGTCACAGGAGCAGAAGTAGGTAATTTGATCCATTAAATCTTCTCCACCATTCAACAATGGCTGATTTATCTTTCCCTCTCAACCCCATTCTCCTGCCTTCTCCCCAAAACCTTACTAATCACGAATCTGTCAATCTCCGCTTTAAAAATAGTCAAGGGCTTGGCTTTCAGGACCATCTGCGGCAATGAATTGCACAGACTCACTAACCTCTGACTAAGGAAATTCCTCCTCATCTCCTTTCTAAAGGTACATCCTTTTATAGTGAGGCTATGCCCACTGGTTAAAGTCTCTCCCACTAGGGGAATCATCCTCTCCACATCAACTTTATCCAGGTCTTTCACTATTTGGTAAGTTTCAATAATGTTCAATAGTTTCAATGCTGTTCTTATTAGAGAGAAATGTCTTACACAAACGAAAATTATAAAAAAGATGCAAAATTTGTGGGCAGCGCAGAGGTGCAGCGGTATAGTTGCTGCCGTACAGCACCAGAGACCCGGGTTCGATCTGGGTGCTGTCTGTACGGTTTTTGCATGCTCTTCCCTGTGACTGCATGGGTTTCCTCCAGATGCTCTGGTTTCCTCCCTCATGACATGCAGGTTTGTAGGTTAACTGGATTCTGTAAAATTGTCCCTTGTGTGTAGGATAGAACTAGTGTGCGGGTGATCATTGGTCACTGTGGACTCGGTGAGCCGAAGAGCCTGTTTCCACACAGTATCTCGAAACTAAACTAAACTAATACAAAAACTCCAGATTTACCCTGATGTTGCAAGATATATTTCCCATTCTCTGTTTCAATACGTCTAATACAAAACTAAACATTTAAAACACGCTCACAGTTGCAAAGGTACTTCAATGTTGAATGCATAAATAGACATAAGGAGCTGATGTGACCCTTATTTAGTATTCAGCCGTAGTGATAATACTCTTCAAGTGCGACTGCCCTTAAACTAACTTGAATATTAATGTAACATTTTTTTATCAGCTATTTTACTAAAGGGATGAATCGTTTAAATAGAATAGTGGATAAAGGGATGTAATTATGAATGCGTCAGGAATTCATATGTAAACATTCACAGAATAATTTCGGGAGAGCATGAGGAAGAGTAAAGGTTGCTTAGTAAGAAATAAATATCACGGTAGCTTATGGATAATAGGTTCCAGAAGGATGCTGAGGAAACTACATTGACTCTCTGAGGAATTGCGGATTCTCGAATGAAAGGTTGTGATATTTGCAAATTGGGTGTTGTGCTCATCATATGACCTATGGATAACCTATAATTAGGTTACTCATAACTTATGGATGCATAACTTGGAGTGACATGGTGGAACAGCGGTAGAGTTGCTGCCTTACAATGCCAGAGACCCAGGTTAAATCCCGACAATGGGTGCTGTCTATACGGTGTTTGTACGTTCTCCCCGTGACCTGCGTGGGTTTTCTCCGAGCTCTTCGGTTTCCTCCCATGCTCCAAAGGCGTACAGGTTTGTAGGTTAATTGGTTTGGTATGAACGTAAATTGTCCCTAATGTGTGTAGGGTAGTGTTAATGTGTGGGGATGGTTGGTCGGTGCGGACTCGGTGGGCCGAAGAACCTGTTTCTCTGCTGTATCTCTAAACTAAAAATGACACTAAATACAAGAAGGTGTACTGTGTACAGTTAGCAATCCAAGCAGTGATCCATTAAGTTCAAAATATTCTTACTTTGGATCAAACCTAATGTGCTGGAGGAACTCAGCAGGCCAGGCAGCATCTGTGGAGGGAATGGACAAAAGACATTTCACGTTGGGACCCCTCTTCCACACAACTGATGTGCTACAACACTTCCTTCCTCAGGACTTCACTCCACGAACGCTGCCTGACCCAGTGAGTTCCTCCGGCACCTGGTTCTTTGGTCAATATTCCATCGTCTGCAGTTTCATGTGTCTCCCTTCATTCCACAAACATCTGATGTGACCCGAATGGTCTCCAGGATTGTTTTTCTCCACTAACCCTTCCACTTGTATCCATTCCACACCTGATCGTCCATCTGGCTGAAGCATCTATAAGGCTTAACTGGCTCATGCTTTACATTCAAGTCAGGTCCAATTGTGGTGTTGGATTCCAAGTGACTGTCTATCAATCATTTTTGGGATGTGGGTGTCACCTGCATGGCCAACTCAATTGCCCTTAAAACATTTTTATGAGACAATTGCTTGTACCGCAACTGCTTGTACTGCAACAGTGGTGCAGTGTCTGTTGGAGTTTGCACATTCTCTGTCCTCATGCACTCCAAAGACATGCAGGTTTGTAGGCTAATTGACTTCTGTAAATTGACCCTAGTGTGTAGGATACAGCTGGTATTTCTTCCACTGCCTTCTTTTCAATACCTCTTTAAAGGAAAGTGTGACAGGATTACCTGGTCAAACATCATGCAGGCAGACTTCCAGCGCGTCCGGTTCCTTGTCCAAGCTGTCTACGATGCTCTACCAAGTCCAGCAAACCTCCACGTCTGGGGCAAGAGCGAGACACCTTCCTGCCCACTTTGCTCTGGAAGAGGATCATTAGAACATCTCCTCAGCAGCTGCCCAAAGTCTCTTGGGGAAGATCGCTATTGGTGGCGCCATGGCCAGGTGCTCAAGGTGGTTGCTGAGAGCATAGCCACTGCCATCTGTAACAGGAAACACCACCACGCCCCAAAGAAATTAATCACTTTTGTCAAAGCTGGAGAGAAGCCCCGACCGCAACCAAAAACAAGGACGGGCCTCTTCTACACAGCCAGTGACTGGCAGCTGCACGTCGATCTGGGCAAACAGCTGAAATTTCCACAGCACATCACAGCAACATTGCTCCAGACACGCTCATCACCTCCGAAGTGACAAACAGCTGATCATTCTGGAACTGACAGTGCCCTGGGAAGAGCGTATTGAAGAGGCTAATGAGAGGAAGCGCGCAAAGTACCAGGAACTGGTGGAGATGTGCCAGGACAGAGGCTGGAAGACATACTATGAGCCTATAGAGGTGGGCTGAAGAGGCTTTGCAGGACGCACACTCTGCAAAGCCCTCAACCAGTTGGGCATTACGGGGCTGGCAAAGAAGAGGGCCATTCAATCCGCAAGCAAATTCGCAGAGAAAGCCACTAGGTGGCGTTGGATTAAGAGGGCTGATCCGTGGGCGGTTGCTGCTGGGTCGCAAGTCGGGGCTTGATCAACCCTGGTTGGGTCGCCTGGGCGAGGGTGTCTGATGTTGTGAGACCCAAAACACCCGATGAACCCAGGTCACATCACTGAGGATGCGTCCCAGCGCATCCAGAAGATGTATCCTTCACACAAAGGGAAGTGTGACAGTTTAAGGTAAAAATGTAATGCAATCCCAAACTACTATTATAAGATTAGTAGAAAAGAAACAAATATGTTTTTGGAAGCTTTAGGGATCAGCATGGATGATAACTATAAAGCATGAATATAACGCTGAGCACAGTGGCAATAAAACAAGTCAGCCTTGAATAATACTCATCAATATGCTGGAGTTTTTCATTCAGTCACTTACTAGGCTGGGAGGATTTTGCTTTATTTTGCTTCTTGGTAAGGTGATCATTTGCTTCCCTCTGTAAGGGTCATGCTGATGATTAACGGGCAATTTGATAGATAATCTCTGGCTAGCTCCAGTACCTGTGAGATTGCATTGCTTACTTCAGCATCTGCACGGCTCAACACAGAAACACAAAAGCCAGAGGAGCTTTTATAAGGTACTGAACTGAGTGATTGGGTATCCTTCATAATGAGCCTCTCAGCTTTACACCAGCCAGACCTGGCAAATCACTGTCCACTTGAATTACAATTTTAGCTTATGTATAAAACATAAAAGCACAATCGCCTTCAACTGCCCCTAATAACCCACTTGAATTAGTCTCACACTTCATGCTATCCATTCCTACCATTACGTTCTCTGCAGCATGGTGGCAGAGTGGCGCATCACTAGAACTGCTGTCCCGCAGTGCCAGAGACCCAGGTTCAATCCTGACAATGGGTGCTACAGTTTGTTCATTCTCCCTATGACTGCGTGGGTTTTCTCCCGATACTCCGGTTCCCTCCCACACTCCAAGGACGTACAGATTTGTTGGTTAATTGGATTTTGTAAATTGCCCATTGTACAATGTACAATGATCGATGGTCAATGTGGACTTGGAAGGCTGAAGCACCTGATTCCACACTGTATCTCTAAAACTAAAACTAAAATGAAACTAAACGCAAATTTACCTTTTCTTTGAGTCTTTCCAAGTCCTGAAGAAGGATTTTCGATCGAAAACATTAACTGGCTCTCTTTCCACAGATTAAACCATAACTGCTGCGTTTTTCCCACAATTTCTGTTTCTGTTCTCGATTTTCAGCTTTTGTGTTTTATTGAATAATTTTGATTAATTTGCTCTCTTTATTTTAATTTCAATGAATTTTAAAAAATGAATGAGCACAATGAATGCAATTTAAAGGAGCTTGTAACTTTTTAAATGTTTGAATATTTTCTAAATTATTTAAATGTATTTCAAAAACATTTAGAAATGTTTGCAAGGCCTTTGTAGAAAGCGTCAGTGTGCCAGAGTACTCATGTCTCTGGAGGGTGTACGGTGTAGATTTATCAGAATTCAGAATAAGAAATGTTTTCGTGATGTTGAGGAGGTCTGATAGCCCTGGGAAAGAAACTTCTCCACAGGAATGGGAGTCTTAAAATGGGAGGCTTGCTCCAAAAAATTCAACACTGATCTTTTATGGAAAAAGTTAGGAATCAGTGTATCCAGAAAATAAGTTCACAAATTCATGAATGATAGGAGCTGAATTAGGCCATTCGGCCCATTAAGTCTACTCTGCCATTCAATCTTGGCTGATCTATCTTCCCCTCCTAACCCCAGTCTCCCGCCTTCTTCCCATAACCTCTGACACCCGTACTGAGCAAGAATATATCCATCTCTGCCTTCAAAAATATCCATTGACTTGGCCTCCACAGACTTCTGTGGCAATGAATCTCACAGATTCACCACCCTCTGACTAAAGAAATTTCTGCTCTTCTCCTTCTTAAAGGAGTGTCCATTTATTCTGAGGCTATGACCTCGGGCTTTAGACTCTCCTACTAGGAGAAACATCCTTTCCACATTCACTCTATCCAAGCTTTTCACTATTCGGTAAGTTTCAATGAGGCCCCATCCTCATCCTTCCAAACTCCAGTGAGTAGAGGCCCAGCGTTATCAAACGCTCATCATATGTTGAGGCCCCATCCTCATCCTTCCAAACTCCAGCGAGTAGAAGCCCAGCATTATCAAACGCTCATCATATGTTAACCCACCCATTCCTGGGATCATTCTCGTAAACCTCATCTTGACCCTCTCCTCAAATATGGCGCAAAATTGCTCAAAAAACTCCAAATGCGGTCTGATCAGTGCCTTATAAAGTCTCAGCATTACATCCCTTTTTATTTGGTATTCTAGTCCTCTCGAAATAAGTGCTAGCACGTTTTCAGGGAGGGCTTCTTTGATTTGAATATTTTAATGCAAATCATACAAATCCTGGTAAGAGAAAATCTCCCTAAGAAATGATCAATGACTTCACTTAAAATTGCTGAAATCTTAATTGAAATTAACCTTTTTATCTGTGAATAAAGCTTTTATTTTGTGTCCTTGTGGTGACGTCTAACAACTCCTAGTTTTAAGGTCCATGAATACTCATTTCCATTATACATTATAAACTGCATTATCTGCAGTTCTTAATCATGAGCCACTGTTTGCACTTTAACATTGTAAAATGTTAAACTAGTGCAGTTGTTTCATTTATAATTAGCTACTTCCCTCTGTGGCTCTGAATCTTGATTTGTTCAAATTATGTGCAGAATTGCTACAAGATCCAAACATCTGAAGCTACTTTTAATCACTTGAAACAATTAGCTTTGAAACAAGTGGCTCTCAAACCTAGTTAAAATCAACCTAGATTGTTGCCTTAGGAAACATGACAGGCAATCATTTCCTATAATGCAGCAACATTGTGCATTTATTTGCACTGTTCATAAGTGATAGGGACAGAATTAGGCCATTCAGCCCATCAGTTCTACTCGGCCATTCAATCATGGCTGATCTATCTCTCCTTCCTCACCCCATTCTCCCCATAACCTCTGACACCCGTACTAATCAAAAATCTATCTATTTCTGCCTTAAAAATATCCATTGGCAGGGCCTCCACAGCCTTCTGTGACAAAGAATTCCACAGATTCTCCATCCTCTGACTAAATAAATTACTCCTCATTTCCTTCCTAAAGGAACATGCTTCAATTGTGAGGCTATGACCTCTGGCCCTAGACTCTCCCACTAGTGGAAACATCCTCTCCACATCCACATCCACATTATCTCAGCCTATAACTACAAAAAATGATCTTGGCAGATAGGTCTTTGAGTGAGAATAAAACAGGGCACAAATACATGTGACAAACCAACCTTTATTAATTGCAGCAGCACTAATACCTGTTCGGCAAATAACTTCTCAGACTAACGGCATGTGAAAGAACAAAATGAGAGTGAAAAATGCAAAATGCTCTTGGTCAAATTTGTTATTTAGGCATGTTGATTGAGCGATAGAATGATACAACTTTGGCCCAACTTGCCAACATGTTTTAGCTACACTAGTTCCACCTGCCCGCTTTTGGTCCATATCCCTCCAAACCTGTCCTGTACATGCACCTGTCTAACTGTTTCTTAAATGTTGGGATAGTCCAAGCCTCAACTACCTCCTCTGACAGCTTGTTCCATACACCCTTAGTGTGAAAAATATACTCCTCAGATTCCTGTTAAATCTTTTAAATTAAACTTCACCTTAAACCTATGTCCACTGGTCATCGATTTACCTACAATGGGCAAGAGACTCTTTGTGCATCTACCCTATCTATTCCCCTCATGATTTTATAAACCTTTGTAAGATGAATGTGATCATTCAAAATTTTTTAAAAAGTGCAGATGCTGGAAATCTGTAATAAAAAGAGAAAATGTTGGAAATTCTTAACATGTCAGGCAGCATCTGTGGGGAGAAAATCAGTCAATAGAGTTGATTATTCCAACCTCGTATAATTGGAGGCAAGAAAGGCGATTGCAGGGGCCTTGATGAGGATCTTTATCTGCCATTACCGTCATCATTTATGTCTTTCAAACCTTCCCAGGGGTCAAGGAAAGGACATTCACGTCGCAGCCCTGTTTTCACCAATCTTTCCACCACCATGCACAAGAAGTACAAGAAGCGCAAGTTAGTCACCATTGTATGCAGATGTCGAGGTGTGTTCAGCTCTGGCTGAACAACTAATCTTATGTGTGGACTCGAAGAAGAAGAAGAAGAAACCTTCCCATTGTTCTTCATGTAACAAATTTTGCGTTTTGTTCTCCCTAACCCCTCTTAGTTTAGTTTAGAGATACAGCACAGAAACAGGCCCTCCGGCCAATCGAGTCCGCACCAACCAGCGATCCCCGCACATTAACACTGTCCTGCACACACTAGGGACAGTTGTACATTTTATACCAAGCCAATAAGCCAAGAAACCTGTATGGCTCAGGAGTGTGGGAGGAATCCGAAGATTCCAGAGAAATCCCACACAGGTCATGGGGAGAACATACAGACAAGCACCCGTAGTCGGGATCGAACCCGAGTCTCTGTCACAGTAAGGCAGTAGCTCTACCGCTGTGCCACCATGATGCCAACTTCCATGACCTGCTTTCTCTATAACTTTAAAGTTGTTTTATTTCTAACTTTACCCAGTTCTAAAGCTCAGTTCAAAGATTGCTGATCTGAAATATCAACCTGGCATTTTTTCCCACACAGGACGCCTGGCCTGCTGAGTTTAGGGCAATTTTGTTTTTCTTCAAATTATACTTTTTGCCCAAAAATGAAACTGCACAAAGATTGCAAACTTAACTGTGGACGAGCCCAAGTACAACTTTGCTTGTTGCACACAAAAAAACTTCAGTGCTGCAGTAGCATTCTTGGAGAACATGGAGAGGAAACATTTTGGGTCGCGACCCTTCTTCAGACACAAAGAAAAAGGATCCTAAACTGAAATATCACATATCCATGTTCCCTCGGGATGCTGCCTGACTCGCTACGTTACTTCAGAATCCATAACTTTGTCTTTTTTTTGTAAATTAATATTTGCAGTTCCTTGTTGCTATAGCACTGGAGTCTACGATCTCTTGGCTAATCAGTCTGAAGAAGGGTCCCGACCCGAAATGTCATCCATTCCTTCTCTTCCTTCTTTTCAGAGATGCTGCCTGTCCCGCTGAAATACTCCAGCATTTTGTGTCTCTTGACTAACACAGTTTATTATCAGTGTTTCATGCTTATCTCTATCTTACTCATACAATGCACATTCAGGCCTTTCACCCATAAAGCATCCATTTACAGTGATCCTCCATGAATTCCATTTTTTCTCTACACATTCACCTCAACTCTCCCCATATTTTTCCGGGCGGGGCAATTTACAGTAGCCACTAACCTACGAACTCATACATCTTTGGGATGTGGTAGGAAACTGTAGGATTCAGGAATTTCTTTAGTCAGAGGGTGGTGAATCTGTGGAATTCTTTACCACTGAAGGCTGTGGAGGCAAAGACAGTGAATATATTTAAGGCAGAGATAGATTCTTGATTAGGATGGGTGTTAGAGGTTATGGGGAGAAGGCAGGAAAATAGGATTAGGAAGGAGAGATAGATCAGCCACGATTGAATGGCGGAGTAGACTTGATGGGCTGAATGGCCTAATTCTGCTCCCATCACATGATCTTATAACCTTATGATAATCATGTATAGTCTTTCCGCTGACTGGTTAGTTCGCAACAAAAACTTTTGACTGTACCTTGGTACACGTGATAATAAACTAAACTAAACATGCAAACTCTGCACAGGCATCTGCAGGGGTCATGAATGAAGCTGAGTTTCTGCAGCATCTCGATCAGCAGCACTTTGTGCTAAATTGGAAACTAAGAATTATGTTCAGGTCTACAGAAGCTAATTGTGTTTTGTGCCTATTTATTTGCTTCATCCACATGGGAGATTCAGTGTCTGGACATATAACTTGTTACGGCACTTCACAGAATGGCTATTAAAAAGCACGGTGCCAGGATACAATGTCTACAATACTGAACTAACAGCCGGAGTGCTGAACCATTGGTATAGAGACACCATGAGTTCAAATCCCTCCTTGGCAGCTGGTAGATTTATTTTCAAGTAATTAAATGAAAATCTGGAAATAAAGATGAATGCCAGTAATAGTAAAATGGGAAACTCCTGGGGATGTTGTAAAAATCCAACTTGTTTACTGACGCTGTTTGGGAATTGAAATTTATCTCCTCAACCCATCTGGACCATATGTGACTCCAGCCTTTCTGAAGCGATTGATCCTGAACCGAGCTCTTTATTCACTGATGTCAAAATCATGAGAAAGCATGAATAAACAAAGGAAGGTTGGGTACAAAGGCTGGCCTTAAGGAGGATCTTAAAATAGGAATCAAGGTGGGAAGTGGACTTAAGGAGGTAGCTTGAAGCCACCTGGGAACTCATTGCCACAGAAGGCTGTGGAGGTCAAGTCAATGGATATTTTTTAAGGCAGAGATGGATAGATTCTTGATTAACAAGGTTCTCAGGAGTTATGGGGAGAAGGCAGGAGAATGGGGCTGAGAGGGAAAGATAGATCAGACATGATTGAATGTCGGAGTAAACTCGATGGGCCGAATGGCCTAATTCTGCTGGTATGACATGCATTTATGAACTTATATCCATATGTTGATAAAATGGGCTGAAACAAAATGGTAGTGGAATTTAATCCAGACAAATGTGAAGTGATACATTTCGGGACCACGAGTGAGACTAGTTTATAGATATAGAAAATGGTAACACTGATAAGATGACATGGTTACAAAGGCATGTCAGATACTGGTCTTTATTGGTCAGGGCTTTGAGTACAGAAGTTATGTTTCCAACTTCCACAGGTCTCTAGTTCCCCAAGCAGTTCAGATCACCATGCAATAGCAATGTTACAAAATTTTGAGATTTAAAAAATCAAGTCTGCAATTAACCCATCAGATAAAGCATAAAAAGAAGTTTAATTTGACACCTAATTCACTTTGATATCTTCAGTATTAAAAAAGTTATGGCCATTTTCATACTCGGAAATTAGCATCTTGTTCCCTATTGCTTTTCCATTGACTTAACACAAAAGCTGTGATCAAGGACAGTCAAAAGCCCATAGCTTTCTTAAAAATTAAGAGAACTGAATGAAATTTTGCAGTTATTGTAGATTGAAGCATTCTGAAACAAATATGAAACAATCTTACTTGAATGACCTTGAACTTAAAGCATATAATTAGCTAGTTACCTAATTGTAGCTAATTACAAAATGCAATTACTAGATGTAAACATCTATCACATTTCTTAAGAAGAGGTTAACATTTTTAAAAAACCTAAGCGTCCAAATAACATTCACACAAGAATTCACAATGTAACATGATTTTTAAATCTAATTGTCATGAATTTATAGGCCAAATGGAAGGAATTTAGTGTTTAATTCCTGTAAATTAATGGGCATTTTAATCATCTTGCGAGTGGGTTTTTGTGGAACGCGATCGTTAGGAAAGTTGCGGTTGCGGTGAATATGAACCCCATATCGGCAGGAAAAATACTGCCGGTTCGTATGGGTCCTAAGTCACCTTTTCGTAACGTGAAATTTTGATTAAAGGCATCCTAAGAAGCAAGTTTATATGAAAAAATAAACGGTGTACCTTGCCTTGTCCCCAATGTGAGATCCTTCCCGTTGTCGGTGTGATGATTTTAATTTTACTCCTGCTATTAAATTATCCATTGCTAATTTTAATAAACTTAATAAAATGACAGTCGAAGCAATTTTTCTTCAGCAACTAAACAGTCTGTTCAAAATCGATTTGAATAGTCTGAAGAAAAAACGCATTTTAAACCCGCCCCGTCCTCTCAAAGGCGCCAAAGTCGCACACACGGCAAGTGGCAGAACTGCAGCGCCGCTGAAGGTAAGTTTTGTAACATACCTACATGCAATGATCAGGATGTGACTGTGCTGGAGGGGTTGCAGAGGAGATTCACCAGCAAGTTGCAGCTTCAGTTATGAAGGGAGACGAGAGGGGCGAGGCCTGCTCTGGAATGGAGAAGATTAAGAAGAGACATGATTGAGATACATAAAATTAATGGAGGGTATAGATAGGATAGACTGACCACGCTGCCCGTGGCGGCGACTGCAGGTGCTCGGGAGGCCCCGACCACGGGTGAACATCTGGGAAAATCGGCGGGGAGGCTGGCTGGACTATGGTACCTGCATTAATTTTGGTGCTGCTGTGGGGTTATGTTGTGTCGTGGACTTCTGTGTTTGTGCTTTTTTTTAAATATGTTTATTTATTATTATTTATTTTTATGTTACTTGACTGTAAGGAAAATCCATTTCGTTGTCTCTAAAATGAGATAATGACAATAAATTGAATACAAAAAAAAAATAGTAACTACTGAAGGGCAATCTAGAAATTGCAGAGAATTGTGGATACAGCACAGACCATCACATAAATGAACCTCCCTTCCATTGACGTCATTTACACCTCACATTGCCACGTCAAGGCCAGTAGCATAAACAAGGACTAGTCTCACCCCCATCAATCCCTCTTCTCCCCTCTCCCATCAGCCAAGATGTGCAGAGGTGTGAAAATGCACATCTCCAGATATAGGGACAGTTTTTTCCCAGCTATTATCAGGCAACTTAACCATTCTACCAATAACTAGAGAACAGGCCTGAGCTACTAGCTACCTCATTGGTGACCTTGGGACAATCTTTAAACAGATTTTACTTGATTTTATCTTGTATTAAACATTATTCCCTTTACCAAGTATCTGGACACTGTGGATGGCTCGATTGTAATCATGTATTTTCTTGCCGCTGACTGGTTAGCACACAACAAAAGCTTTTCATTGTACCTCAGTACACGTGACAATAAACAAAACTAAACTGAACTATCTGATATTCATTGACTTTGACAATTTGCAGTGCACATTGGCGGGTGAATTGTGTCCTTATTTATTATTGTGCAGAAGGAGTCCTTTCAACAATTCACTTTGTGTCAACCTACAGTAAATAAAATCCATCAGTACCATTCTCTTAGTCTCTTCTTGTCCTGCAGTTTATTCTCTTTCATGTCCACAAACATGTCTTTGGTTCTTTGCCCACTTAAATACATTAAATGTGGCATGTGTAGACTTCTCTGCCTTAAGTGCTCATCCAAATCATGTTATACAATATAATACAGTTGTAAAAAGTGTTTGATTATAAAGCTTTTAGGAATTTCCTGAACATCTATGACGATGCTATGTGTACAAGGTCTGCCTTTCTTCACTTGACCTGAGTCACCCCTGCAATCATAGTGTTTGGCAAGTAGTTGAAGAGGCCAATGGTGTGTGTTGATCTTCATTGCAAAATACTTAGAGTGCAGGAACGAGGGTGTTATGCAACCATTATACAGGGCTTGATGTTAACACAACTAGAGACATGCCGACTCTCCGTAATCTTCTCAGGAAGTAGAGGCACTGATGTGCTGTCTTTATGAATGCATCAGAGTACTATGTGCTGCTTTGTTCCCCCTTATCTGAAATAAAGGATATACCTGCAAGAAAGGGAGTACAGATCAGATCAGTGTGTCCATATACCATAGAATATATATATATATATATATATATATATATATATATATATATATATATATATATATATATATATATATATATATATATACACACACATGAATAAACAGATAAAGTGCAATAGGCTGTTATAGTTCAGAATTTGTTTGAAGTTGTGTTTAATAGTCTGAAGACTGTTGGGTAGAAGCTGTTCCTGAACCTGGATGTTGCAGATTTCATGCTCCTGTACCTTCTACCTGATGGCAGCAGAGAGATGAGTGTGTGGCCAGGATGGTATGGGTCCTTGATGATGGTGACAGGCTTTTTGAGACAGTGACTGTGGTAAATCCCCTCGATGGTAGGGAGGTCAGAGCCGATGGTGGACTGGGCAGAGTTTACAACTTTTTGTAGTGTTTTCCTCTCCAGGGCGCTCAAGTTGCCGAACCAAGCCACGATGCAACCGGACAGCATGCTCTCTACTGTGCACCTCTAGAAGTTAGAGAGTGTCCTCCTTGACATACCGACTCTCCGTAATCTTCTCAGGAAGTAGAGGCGCTGATGTGCTTTCTTGATGATTTCATCAGTGTTCTGGGACCAGGAGAGAACTTCGGAAATATGCACGCCCAGGAATTAGAAGTTCTTGACCCTTTCCACCATCGACCTGTTGATATAAACTGGACTGTGGGTCCCCATCCTACCCCTTCCGAAGTCCACAATCAGTTCCTTGATTTTGCTGGTGTTGAGAGTCAGGTTATTGTGCTGGCACCATTTGGTCAATTGGTCAATCTAAAAGGGACCTGCATTCTAAAATTCTGGTAATTCTGGTCTGAGTTGGACAAAATCATGTGAGGATTAGATCAGGTAGCTGCACAGAATCTCTTGCCCAGAGTGGGGGATCTGAGAACCTGAGGGTATAGGTTTAAGGTGAGGCGGGGGGGGGAGGTGAACCTGAGGGTGTAACTTCTTCACACAAAGGACGGTGGGTGTATGGAATGAGCTGCCGGAGGAGGTAGTTGAGTCAGGTAACATAGAAACATAGAAAATATAGAAAATAGGTGCAGGAGTAGGCCATTCGGCCCTTCGAGCCTGCACCGCCATTCAATGTGATCATGGCTGATCATCCAACTCAGTATCCCATACCTGCATTCTCTCCATACCCCCTGATCCCTTTAGCCACAAGTGCCACATCTAACGCCCTCTTAAATATAGCCAATGAACTGGCCTCAACTACCTTCTGTGGCAGAGAATTCCAGAGACTCACCACTCTCTGTGTAAAGAATGTTTTCCTCTTTTCGGTCCTAAAGGAATTCCCCCTTATCCTTAGACTGTGACCCCTTGTTCTGGACTCCCCCAACATCGGGAACAATCTTCCAGCATCTAGCTTGTCCAACCCCTTAAGAATTTTGTAAGTTTCTATAAGATCCCCCCTCAATCTTCTAAATTCCATCGAGTACAAACCGAGTCTATCCAATCTTTCCTCATATGAAAGTCCTGACATCCCAGGAATCAGTCTGGTGAATCTTCTCTGTACCCCCTCTATGGCAAGGATGTCTTTCCTCAGATTTGGAGACCAAAACTGTACGCAGTACTCCAGGTGTGGCCTCACCAAAACCCTGTACAACTGCAGTAGAACCTCCCTGCTCCTATACTCAAATCCTTTCGCTATGAATGCTAACATACCATTTGCTTTCTTCACTGCCTGCTGCACCTGCATGCCTACTTTCAATGACTGGTGTACCATGACACCCAGGTCTCGTTGCATCTCCCCCTTACCTAATCTGCCACCATTCAGATAATAGTCTACCCTCATGTTTTTGCCACCAAAGTGGATAACCTCACATTTATCCACATTGTACTGCATCTGCCATGCATCTGCCCATTCACTCAGCCTATCCAAATCACCCTGCAGCCTCCAAGCATCCTCCTCACACCTAACTATACCCCCCAGCTTGGTATCATCTGCAAATTTGGAGATGTTGCATTGAATTCCCTCGTCCAAATCATTAATATATATTGTAAATAGCTGGGGTCCCAGCACTGAGCCTTGCGGCACCCCACTAGTCACTGCCTGCCATTCTGAAAAGGACCCGTTTACTCCTACCCTTTGCCTCCTGTCTGCTAGCCAGTTCAAGAAACATTTGGACAGGTACATTGATAGGACAGGTTTAGAGGCATATGGGCCAGACTCAGGCAGGTGGGACTACTGTAGATGGGACATGTTGGCTGGTGTGGGCAAGTTGGGCCAAAGGGCCGGTTTCCATACTGTAAGACTGTTGGACTGACTCTATGACTCCAAGTGCAACAGGCTGGTTTAAGGAAGCTTTCCTTGGCTGAAGGTCCCGGACCAAGAGATCACTATCTCTAGATATAGGATTATGACATTTAGTACTGAGAGGGGAGACATTTCTTCAGTCAGAGTGTCACAAACCTGTGGAATTCTCTGTTGTGGAAATCTGCAGAGGAGAAGTCACTGAATTTATTGAAGGAGATGCACATTTTTCTATACAATGGAGGTTGAGTCTATCCTTGCTCCAATGTTTCTCTGGAGAATCAACAGTTAACTCTAATATAATCAAGAGTGATAAGAACCAAGGTTTTGCAGCTTAGAACCCTGTGGTATGATAATTGATTTCTCTAACTTCAAGTAACCTTTGCATATCTCCTCTCTCCATCCCACCCCTACCCATGTCGTACTAGCTTCAAAGTTGTCTTGTTGAGTCTCTTTGTAACTCGCTAGAATGGAGATGAAGAAAAACTTTTTCACACAAAGGGTTGTGAATCTATAGAATTCTCTGCCTCAGAAGGCAGTGGAGGCCAATTCTTTGGATGCTTTCAAGAGGGAGTTAGATAGAGCTCTTAAAGATAGCAGAGTCGGGGGATATGGCGAGAAGGCAGGAACGGGGTACTGATTGTGGGTGATCGGCCATGATCATATTGAATTGTGGTGCTGGCTTGCAGGGCCGAATGGCTTACTTCTGCACCTATTGTCTATTGTCTATTGTTTATTGTCTATTGTCTATTGTTTTCACCTTGCCCACAGCTTACAATGGCCTGTTGCCTTTATTGTCATTACTGATTTGCATTATTTTCATTAATTTGTTCCACATCTCTCTATATCACCGTCTACATCTCTAGTTTCCTTTTCCCCTTTTCCTTTTCCTATTCTGAAGAATGTTCTTGACCCAAAACATCGCCTATTCCTTTTCTCCAGACATGCTGTCTGACCAGCTGAGTTACTCCAGCATTTTTGTGTCTATCCATGGTTTCAAAGATCAGTTCTGTAAAATAAAGCAGGAGCAACTGTGCGGAAATACACCAATATACATGGAATCGCATTGTCTAAGTATCTCTGTGCTGAGATCTTGCAGGGAGATTGCAGTCAATCCAGAGACTACATTTCATTGGATCTGTCCATCAATTATTAGCTTCAATTGCACTTTTCTCAGCTGCATCAAATATTAAAAAATCTGTCGGAGTGACTTGGTGGCGCAGCGTTAGAGCTACTGCCTTATGCCCCTGTCCCACTTAGGAAACCTGAACGGAAACCTCTGGAGACTTTGCGCCCCACCCAAGGTTTCCATGCGGTTCTCAGAGGTTTTTGTCAGTCTCCCTAATTGTCGAAAGTGGTTTCCTAAATCGGTAATTTTCTAGTCGAAGCCGGTTGCGATGCTAGTTGAAGGTGGTTGCCGGAGGTCAAAAACCTCCGGGAACCTCCGGGAACTGCACAGAAACCTTGGGTGGGGCACAAAGTCTCCAGAGGTTTCCATTCAGGTTTCCTAAGTGGGACAGGGGCATTACAGTGCCAGAGAGCCTGGTTCAATCCTGACTACAGGTACTGTCTGTACAGAGTTTGTACATTCTCCCCATGGCCTGCTTGGATTTTCTCAGAGATCTTCGGTTTCCTCCCACACTCCCAAGGCATACAAGCATGTTGGTTAATTGGCTTGGTATAAATGCAAATTGTCCCTAGTGTGTGTAGGATAGTGTACATGTGTGGGGTTCGCTGGTAGGTGCGGACTCAGTGGGCCGAAGGACCTGTTTTTCTCTCTGTATCTCTAAACAGTAAACCTGTCAATGTAGTAAATCTATATTAGAAACCACAAACCATGTCCACACCGTACATTTATATTCAAGAATATTATGTTCTGGTCTAACTACACCTACCAATCCCAGGTGCAATTAAACAAGAACAACAAGAAACTTAGCTTGAATTTTTTTTAAGAACTCAGCAAAGCTACATTTATATTATTATAAACATCACCAATGGCCAATGTAGATGCAAATGCATAGTCCTTAACATAAATTCATTAAGAAGCCAAAGAGGGCCCATGAAACTAATTTGCAAAATAGCTACCTTTAAAAGCAGGTACATAGTAATGATAGTAAGTTCTTGCTTTCTCCCTCCTTCCCCTCCACTTCCCAGCTCTCCCACAGCTTACTGTCTCCGCCTCTTCCTTTCTTTTTCCCGCACCCCTCCGCATCAGTCTGAAGAAGGGTCCCGAAACATTGCCTATTCCTTCGCTCCATTGATGCTGCCTCACCCGCTGAGTTTCTCCAACATTTTTGTCTACCTTACATTGCAATGATAATATGTGGTCATAAGGAACAGGAGTAGAATTTGGCCATTTGGCCCATCAAGTCTACTGCCATCAAGCATGGCTGATCAATCTCTCCTTCCTAGCCCCATTCTCCTGCCTTCTCACCATAATCTCTGACATCCCGTACTAATCAAGAATCTATCTATCTCTGCCTTAAAAATATCCACTGACTGGCCTCTTCAACCCTTTGTGTAAAGCCATGCGGATTGTATATTTTCCTCATTCATTTCACAGAACATAGAACATAGAAAAGTACTGCACAAGAAGAGGCCCTTTGGCCCACAATGTCTGTGCTGAACCTGAAACTAAAGATAGACACAAAATTCTGTAGTAACTCAGCGGGTCAGGCAGCATCTCTGGAGAAAAGGAATAGGTGACCTTTCGGGTCGAGACCCTTCTTCTGAGCAAGGGTGTCCTGAGGTACACCAACATTTTGTGTGAATCTTCAGTCTAAACCAGCATCTGCAGTTACTTCCAAGATAAACGAATCCTTTCTGCCTGCACATGATCCATTATTCTCCATTCCCTGCATAAGCATGTGCCTATCCAAAAGCCTCTTCAATGTTACCTGCTTTCACCACTATCCCCGGCAGCATGGTTCAGCATCCCCCACCCTCAGTGTGAAAACTTTGCCATGCAATTCTCCTTTAAAGTTTGTCCCTCTTATCTTAAGGCTATGCTCTCTCGTCTTTGACATTTACAGCCTGTTAGAGTTAGTTAGACAGGTTCTGACTGTCTAACTACCTCTTTGGTAACCCTTAGACTATCCTTGATTGGACTTTGCTGGCTTTATCTTGCACTAAACATTATTCCTTATCATGTATCTGTACGTTGTAAATAGCTCGATTGTAATCATGTATTGACTTTCTGCTGACTGGATAGCACGCAACAAAAGCTTTTCACTGTACCTCGGTACACATGACAATAAACTAAATTGAACTGAATCTATCTGTGCTACTCATATTTTACGTACTTCTTTTAGGTCACCCCTCGACCTATGGCGTTCTAGAGAAAACATTCCAAGTTTGTTCAACCTCTCCTTGTAACTGATGCCAACTAATCCATGTAGCATTCTTTTTTTAAAATATTTTTTTATTTGAAGTAACCAGTTTACAATGTATAACACACATTTAAAACATCATCTTAATTCAAAATTTCTACAAATAGCACATCGATAATTAATATCGTCTGTTTTTTTGGAAATATAGATAGAAAAAGATATATAATAAGGAGGAAAAGAAAAAAAGAGATAGAAATAGAAAACAATCTACAAATACAAATTAAAAAAAATATATATATTATATATATATATAAATCAAAAACAACTAAGTACATTATACATGAAATTATTTCAAACAATAATATCAATGGGACATGCGCATTAATCCCATATGTAAATAAGTTATTCTCATCGGATTCCGTAGGGTGCCTGTCGAGCCGTGATGCCAAGAACAGCTACTTCTCTAGATACTGTATATATGGAGACCATATCAGTTCAAAAGAATTATACCTGTCCAATAGGACAAATCTAATTCTTTCCAAATATAACGTCTCCTGCATCTCTGCTGTCCACGTTTTAATTGTTGGGGATAATGTTCCCTTCCAAAATTTCAATATGATTTTTTTCCCTATTATCAAACAGTAATCAAAGAAATTTCTTTGATCTACTGTCAAAACCAAACTTGATTCCGGAATTCCAAATATTATTAATTTTGGGTCAGGGTCCAGTTTAACTTTAAGAACTTCAGAAATTACTTTAAAAATTTCTGTCCAGTAATAATTCAACTTAGGGCATGTTACAAAACTATGTATTAAGTTTGCTTCTAGATTCTTACATTTATCACAAATAGCGGAGAGATTGGGAAAAATACTATTTAATTTGGTTTTCGAATAATGTAATCTATATAGTACTTTAAATTGTATTAATATATGTCTAGCATTTAAAGAACACCGATTTATTCTCTGTAAGCTTTCTTCCCAAATTTCTTTTGTTATAGGTAATCCAATTTCATTTTCCCATGCTTGGCGATATGTTTCAGTTATTGGGGTCTCTTTATCTAGAATAATATTATATATATGAGCTATTAACTTTTCCGTATTTGGATGTAAATTAAACAAACCATCTAATAAGCCTGGTTCTTTATTTTTATAATCTTGTGTATTACATTTAATGTAATCTCTAATTTGTAAATATCTAAACAAATGTTGTGAAGGCAATCCAAAAATATCTTGCAACTCTTCAAATAATAAAAATTTTCCATTTCTATAAAGGTGTCCTATCCTTTTAATTCCTAAATCCTCCCAGAGTCTAAACCCCGCATCTAATATTGAGGGTTTAAACAATGGGTTATTCCTAATTGGTAACCTGAAGGATAGATTATCCAGATGTAAAGTCTTAACTATCTGTTTCCATATACGCCTATTATTATAAATTATAGGGTTATCCCTATAAATCTTTTTTTGTACTTCCTTTGGCGCAAAGAGAATCGAGCCTATATTAAAAGGTAAACAGTCTTCCTTTTCCATATTTAACCACATTGGTTCATTATCCAGATTTATCCACCAAAAATTCATATTCTTAATCTGAACTGCCCAAAAGTAATATAAAAAATTTGGAAGTGCTAACCCTCCATTTATCTTAGACTTACATAAGTGTTTTTTACTTATTCTATGACTTTTATAGTCCCAAATAAAACTATTAACAATATTATCAATTTTCTTAAAAAAAAAATTCGGGAGAAAAAAAGGAATAGCCTGAAACAAATATAACAATTGTGGTAAAAAAATCATTTTTATAGCATTAATTCTACCAACCATAGATATAGGAAGTGTTTTCCAATATGAAATATTTTTTATAAGTTTATCTAATAATTGAGGATAATTAGATTTAATTAATAATTTATAGGATTTAGGTACATTAATTCCTAAATATTTAAATTTATCTGTGACTATTTTTAATGGATATTGTTGCAATATATTTACATTTATGCCAGTTATAGGCATAATTTCACTTTTATTCCAGTTAATCCTATATCCTGAAAATATACTAAATTCATTTATAACATTAAATAACTTGGGAATACTGCATTCCGGTCTTGTAATATAAATCAAAACATCATCTGCATATAAAGATATTTTATTAATTGTTGTATCAGTATTATAACCATATATTTCAGGTTCAGATCTAATTCTTTCAGCCAGAGGCTCTATGACCAAGGCAAATAATAAAGGGGATAACGGACATCCCTGTCTGCATCCCCTAAATAGTTTAAATTTAGGTGATAGTATTTGATTAGTTAAAATTCTTGCAGTAGGATTAGAGTATAATATTCTTACCCATTTACAGAATCCATCCCCCAATTGAAACTTTTCCATTATATTAAATAAATATGACCATTCCACCTGATCGAATGCTTTTTCTGCATCCAACGATATAACTGCTAATTCTGTGTCTCTTTTTCTTTTCGAATATATGATATTAAACAGGCGCCTGAGATTGTGTGATGAATAACGTTTTGGAATAAAACCTGTTTGATCGTGATGTATTATTTTAGAAATCACTAAACTTAGCCTCCGAGATAGTACTTTAGTTAATATTTTTTGGTCAGTATTTAAAAGAGCAATCGCTCTATATGATCCAGGATCTTCCAGATCCTTGTCTAACTTAGGAATGAGTGTAATTGTAGATTCGTTTAAGGATTCTGGTAATTTTCCTAGTTCATATGCATATCTATACACTGTCTGTAATCTTGGTGAGATTAGATCATTAAATTTTTTATTAAATTCTGCACTCAGGCCATCAGGGCTCGCGGTTTTTCCATTTTTTAACGAACCAATTGATTCTTCAATATCTCTTACTGATATTTCAGCATTTAACAATTGTCTACTTTCCAGATCTAGCCTATTGATATGACATTTGTCTAGAAATTTTTCCATTTCATCTGTTTGCCCTGTTGATTTTGATGAATAAAGATTTTGATAATATTGTAAAAATGTGTCATTAATATCCTTTGGTATAGTCAGTATGTTTCCCTGCATAGATCTAATACTATGTATAGTTTTTTCATCGTCTAATTTTCTGAGTTGTCGTGCTAATAATTTTTGTGGCTTATCTCCAAATTCAAAATGTACTTGTTTGGTTTTTTGAAAAAGTTTAATAACTTGGTCAGAATATATTTTATTTAATCTATATTTTAATATTGCAATTTTATTAACTAACTCTTTAGAAGGATGTCTTATATTTTCACTATCTAATCGTTTTATCTCCTTTTCTAACTTTTGCTCCGTCTTTCGATTTTCTTTATTAAAATATGCTTGTGCTGATATTATTGCACCACGCATAAATGCTTTAAATGTATCCCATAATAATAATGGGGAAATCTCAGGTTTGTCATTAGTTTCGAAAAATAATTTAATCTGTTCCTCCACATAATTACAACAGCCTTTGTCCTTCAATATTTGTGGGTTAAATCTCCAAGTGTTAGCTTTATTAACTATATCTTTTAATTTTATCTTGAATGTTAGCGGTGCATGATCTGAGATAATAATATTGTGGTATTTTGCATCATACGTAAAGGGAAGTAATTTTGAATCGACTAAAAAATAATCTATCCTCGAATAGGTTCCAAATACCGGTGAGAAAAATGAATATTCACGTCCAGTTGGATTATCCAATCTCCAAATATCCTTAACATTCGATGTATTAATCCATGTAGCATTCTGTTAGAATATTCAGCTTAATGATATTCACATTACACTATTATCAAGATTAAATTAATTGAAAGTTATCAATGTTACAATGAATGAAAATTGGATAAAGATTGTTGATCAAATAATGGAAGTTGGCTCCTTTGAACACGATTTGTTATTTGCACGTGAGTCTTGAGCTCAGGGTGCCATGGTGGTGCAGCAGTGGAGCGACTGCCATCCACCTGGCCCACTAGTCAATGTCTACCAATGGTCGGCGCCGACTAGGTGGGCCGAAGAGTGTGTTTCTATGGTGTGCCTCAAAACTAAACTAAAACAAAACAGATAACGTTCAACTTGTGCCAGTGTACAAAATGCTTTCTCCACTGTTCCCTTTCTAGCTTTTGTCCAACACTAGAGGGCACAGCTATAAGTTGTGCGGGCGAAAGTTTATTGGAGATGTGTGCTGTAAGGTTTTTACACAGAGATTGGTTGGGGCCTGGATCGCATTCCCAGGGGTGGTGGTGGTGGAGGAAGATACGACAGTGGCGATTAAAAGGCTTTTAGATAGATACATGGGAGTGCAGGGGATAGAGGGATAAGGATCATGCACAGGCAGATGAGATCAGTTTAACTTGGCACCATGATCAACGTCAAATATCACAATTAGAACAAGTATTGAACTTCAAATATCTTGGTGTTTGGCTCGACCCAACACTTTCATTTACGCAGCATATTGAGAGGATTACTAAAAAACTCAGCTTAAGGTGGAGCCCACAAATCAAATGAAATCAAATACGTTTATTTGTCATTGCACATCAACTGTACAACAACATTTCATGTGCATCTCCTTCAATGGTAAACAATAAAAGACACAGGATAAAAAGATTTAAAAGAACAAAACACAATAACACAAACAACCATTTACTCTCACATTTACATTTACTACAAGATCAATGCATAAAATAAGTAATAGATAATAAAAAAATGCACGTTATATTGCACATTCGAGCAGACAAATTTTTATATGCATCCCGAATTGTGTAGTGTTGCCCGTAGTGTTATCTGTTTGAGTTAAGTTTTCTAATGGCACGTGGGTAGAAACTGTTAGTTAGTCTGCAAATTCGGGCCTTCAAAGACCCGTATCGCCTCCCAGAGGGCAGCAGAGTGAAAAGGTTGTTGGCAGGGTGGAATGAGTCCTGTGTGATGTTTGTCGCCCGGCGTAAACATCGGGCCTTGTAAATGTCTTCCAGGGAGGGTAGTTGAGCGTTTGTGATGCTCTGTGCTGTTTTAATAACCCTCTGTAGTGCCTTCCTTCCTTCCAGCCACAGTGCAGCTAGCAAACCACACCAGGATGCCATAGGAGAGGTTGCTTTCCACGGCGCACCGGTAGAAGGACAGCAGAAGCTGCTGTGAGACGTTTGCTCTCCGCAGAGTCCTCAGGAAATATAGCCGCTGCTGTGACTTCTTTACGAGAGTGATGGTGTTCACTGTCCATGTAAGGTCCTGGGAGATGTATGTGGCCAGAAACTTAAAGTCAGTGACTCTCTCCACCATGTCTCCTTTGATGTAAAGAGGAGCAGGTTCTTCTCTCCTCCTCCTGAAGTCAATAACCAGTTCTTTTGTTTTGGTTGAGTTGAGTGCCAGGTTATTGTTAGTGCACCAGACAGTCAGTTTTTGGACTTCATCTCTGTAGGCAGACTCGTCGTTGTTATTTATCAGCCCCACCGCAGTTGTGTCATCTGCAAACTTAATGATCCGGTTTGTGCTGTGTGTCGGTGTGCAGTCATGAGTGTATATTGTGTAGAGAATAGGACTCAGCACACAGCCTTGTGGTGCCCCTGTGCTGAGCGTCAGGACTGAGGAGTGATTGGACCCCATCCTGACAGTCTGTGGACGATCTGTTAAGAAGTCCTTGATCCATCTGCATGTGTTGGCATTTACACCCAGGTCAAACAGTTTGTCCACCATTCTGCTGGGGATGATGGTATTGAATGCAGAACTAAAATCTACAAACAACATCCTCACATATGAGCCGAGGCGCTCCAGGTAAGTTAGTGCAGAATGTAGAGCCATGTTGATGGCGTCTTCTGTTGACCTGTTGACTCTGTATGCAAACTGATGTTGATCCAGGGTGGGTGTGAGTGAGGATTTAATGTGGGCCAGGACCAGTCTCTCAAAGCACTTCATCACAGTTGAAGTGAGAGCAACAGGTCTGTAGTCGTTCAAGCTGGTCCATTGTTGGCTGTGGGCTAGGTGATAACGAGTTACACGGGCAGGACGATTGTGAAACTAGTACAACGACTAGGGTGGGGGAGGGACGGAGAGAGAGGGGATGCAAGGGTTACTTGAAGTTAGATAAATCAATATTCATACCGATGGGTTCTATGTTCTCTGATTTTACATTAATCACTTTTCGTTGGCGATTTGTTTGGCTATTACTCAGTATAGCTTATTCAAAGGAAGTCACAGGTTTTTCTTCTCTTTTCTGTTAATGTGAATGGATTTCACAGTCAGTCATTGCTAATAGTGGCAGATTGCTTTTGTATAAAGGTATCATGTTCACTTCAGGTACAGCATTGTGTACTGTCTCAATGGCGTTGGTATTGATTTTTTTTGTAATACGCACTTATGACTTTGGACAGCCAAGGAAGCTTCAATTTAAACACCAGCAGGTTTTACAGTCCATTAACTGATTGTAAAACACTAAATTATGTAGACTTGAGGTGCAAAGTTATATACTGTAGATCACGTTTAAAGTCCAATTGAAGCCTGGAGCCTTGAACTAGGAGTCAGCAGGATCTATCTATTTATAGACTCTGGTATATTTTAAAGGGTTTTTGTCGACTGCTAGAGCAACATTTATCCAATAACTAATTTTCATGACACATCAGGAATAAGAACAGGAAACAGATGAGAAGGGTAAAGAAATTGATCTGAAGAGCCAAAATAGATAATAGGTTACAGGTTCAGCTGGACAGCAATGATACCACAAGACTGGTGTTATTGGATTTTTAAAACAGAAAATTATTACCAGGATTCAAGGGCCTGAGCTATAGGGAGAGGTTGAGCAGCCTAAGACTCTATTCTTTGAAACACAGGAGGATGAGGCGTGATCTTAAGGATCATGTTGAATATCATGATAGGAATAGATCGGATTTCTTGCCCAGAGTATGGGAATTGAGAATTAGAGGACATAGGTTTAAGGTAAGGGGGGAAAGATTTAATAGGAACCTGAGGGGTAACCTTGTCAAACAAAGGGTGTTGGGTGTATGGAATGAGCTGCCAGAGAAGGTAGTTGAGGCAGGTACTATAGCAACATTTAAGAAACATTTGGACAGGTACATGGATAGGACAGGTTTGGAGGGTTATGGAGCAAATGCAGGCAGGTGGGACATGTTGTCATGTGTGGGCAAGTAGGGCAGAAGGGCCACTGTTTTTGTGGACATGATTGTGGACATGAAAGTGTGATTCTGATATACCCACACATCAAGAACTGGAGCGGATCAAGAACACAGCTCAACTCTCGATTCCCAAAGGCGATCAGGGATGGACAATTCCTGTAAATGCTGGCACAGCCTCCAAATCCCATGCCGTTTGAATGAACAAGCCTAGGTTTTGTGAGACTGTGGAATGCTGCTGGGAAGTTGATAATTGAAGACAGGCCAGATCTATGATTACTTTAGAGAGGTGCCTCAGGAAAGGCAGTAAAGGCAGATGGAGACAGGTTGTTGAAAATCTTGCTGTGTGCATGGAGTCAGCTTGGTTGCGTAAAACAACCAGTTCCCATGTTGGTGCAGCCTATTTCAAGTCAGACCAAATTCCAAAAGTAACAATTAAACCGATGTCAGGCATCTGAAGTGCACATGCAGAGCACCTAACGACTGGTTTAATTGACCTAGGGAATTTAGTTTAGTTACGAGATGGAAGCAGGCCCTTTGGCCCACCAAGTCCATGCCGCCCACTCGTTCACACTAATTCTATGACAGGGGTCTAGATGCTAGTGTGTGTCACAATAAATAGACAATAGGTGCAGGAGTAGGCCATTTGACCCTTCGAGCTGTTAATCATGGCCAGATTAGAGAGGCTAGGACTTTAAAATGGGGTAAAAGCTTCAGGGCTGCTGGGAGATTTGGTCAATGTGGATTTTCTCTCTGCAGAGCTGGGACAAGCTGCGGAGTGGTGCCAGTGTGTCTAGACCCTAGATACAATTTGCAAGAAAAGAATAAGAACATCTGCAGATCCTGTCAATTAGGTGCAAAATGCATAGAATGGATTGGATGGCTGCAAACCAGACATACACCTTAAAATAATTGTAAATAATGTTACAGAGTTCACTTTGCCGAGTGTTGATTGGATGAGGTATAGAGCTAGTCTGAGTTTCTTGCAGATCAGCAGATCAACTTAGTAAATGTTTCTAAGGTGGCTTCCTTGAGAAGTCACGTTTGAAATCAATGTATTGAGCTGCTGTATTATTGGGTTAGGGATATGTCTGTTATGTATGGGGTTAATTGATATCTGTAATTGGACAATGTAAGGGACCACCCCCCTGTGGTTCGGCCCCTCGAGGTCCCGGGACACATAAAGGTTCGCTACTACGAGGTCCAATTCCAATCTTCTGGGAGAGGGCTTGGGACTGCGTGAACTTCTGGAGTGTCTCTGGAGTGAGGCCTAGGGGGCTTGCTTATGCAGATATGAGGATCAAACCCGCGGTGGGATAGGTACAGTAGTTGCACTTTTGTTAAAATGAAGATTAGTGGTTCAAGTGCTTGATTCAATGTTTTTACTGAAACTAGACTGGGGAGAAGCTTAGATATGAGCAATTTACATTGGGGGCTCGTCCGGGATACCAAAGTCCCCCAAACACAAGTTTGCGATCAAGGGTGTTGAGCTGTTTCGATTGCGAGTGCAGAAATCGGGCCCACGGTGCTGTTTTCCCATTGATTTTCGGCACTTCGTTAGTCGGAGTGGATCGATCATTCACGGGCTTGGGAAAGGGTCTAATCGAGATAATTAGAACAGAGTGTAGCAAGCATGGGGGGGGGGGGTGATTAGCGCTCCTTTAGGTTAGGGTCCCATGAAGCTGTTTTAACGAGAGCCAAATGTGCTTCATCGGGTGAGGAGTGGCCCAGGGTTAGACTTGGTATCCATTTGGTGGATCCACAGGTCTGACCTTTGATCAGATCTTTGCCGGGTGCGCGAATTGAAAAGGTGCGCTCGGAAAATTGTCATTGATAACTCACAGCGCGAAGCGGCTAGGCGCTGAATCCTCGGTGCCCAGCAGAGAGGAATGTCTGCGTGAAGGTATCTGAGTCTCTCCCTGAAATGACGGACAAAGAACCTCGTAAAGGTACTGGGCTTGCAGAGTATATATTGGCCCGAATACTCCAGTCCTTTCAAGAATTCAACTGGGCAATTTTAGTTTGATTTGAGTGCCCGCATAGTAGAAGAGATACACTCTAAAATTAGGAGTTCGAGTTCGTGTCTATATTTGCAAAACCAAATTTTCAAATACTGAATTTCATATTGAAGTTCTGCCAGTAAAGTGGAATTCGAATTCCTGTATATAGAACTTTGGAGTTGGTGCATGCCCATGATCGATTCCGAATAGCGGCTGATCAACAGTGAATAGTAACCCTCTGGTCGATTGTTGACTAGTACCTGATAGCGAAGAGTACCTGAGAAGAAAACCTGTTTACGAATAACAAAGGATACCGCTAATTCTGTCAAACCTAGAGAGGAGGGATAGAGGTCCCCCTATAGAAGTCCCGTCTTAGCAGAGGGATAGTAACATTCGTGAGGAAAAGTAGTCATTTAAGGAGTAGTACCACTCTGCAAAGAGTAAACTAGGAAGGGGAAACTCTTCGGTATCAGAGGGTTCACTGCGTGATGACAGTGTGACGCGGTATCGAGATCGAGTGTTCATGAACTGTGCGCTAGTGCTATAAATCATTTTGTAAATTGTAAAAATCTGGCTTTTCGTATCGTCATAGGATCCGGATTTTGTAAATATTCTGTGTATGTAAATAAACTTAAAGTGTATTAAGAATTACAAGTTAATATTTAGATCGTGTTAAGTCTGCGGACCGTCATTTGTGTTGCTGCTTGTGCGAGTGTTTACGAATTTAGAAACTTGAAGTAAGAGTGTGTTTCAGTTAAATATTTGTAATTATTCTAGAGCGTGGTGTTGTAAGAATCTGAATCGGGGTGGTTCGATCAGGGATTGTACTCCTTTGATCACTGCGTCGGGAGGAGTCATCCCACTGATTGATTGCGCCATGAGGAAGATTCATTAGAGTGGGGTTTACTGGATGCTTATAGTTTATATTGGGGTGTGTCTTGGGTTATTGATAATCAAGGGATATTTTTGTTCTTAATTCGAGTTTTGTTAGCCTGGTTTGGATTTGCCTGTCTGTGCAAACTTAAAGTGAATTGAGTGAGAGAGAAATTGCTGCATGACAGACTGCGATTGAGAGTTAGATTTGGACTGAGATCCTTTGTTTGAAACTTTGGAATTGAATGCAGTGATTGTGATTTAACTGATAAGAGAGTTGGGAGAGAAACTGAATACGAGCGAGTGGTTTGAACAATTGAATAGGAGTGATTGAATAAGAGTGACTTGGCAACAGTTGAAAGGGAGTGATTGTTTAAGTGTGAATCGGAAAGACCGTTGACCATTGTGTGAGAGAGATTTCATTGACCTTGGAGTCTGAGAGAAGGAGTGATTGGAAGAGGTGTTAGTGTCTGGAACTTTGTTTTTGCAATTTGTGTTGTGACCATTGTTCCGAGAATGGGGAATGTCTATGAGAAGGACCGATCGAACAAATTAGAAAGCCCGATAAGGATAATTTGCGAGGAGCTTCCACATGAAGCGGATAGACTAAGAGGATTATCTGGGGAATTAAATGCAATTTTGCAAAATGAACTTTGGCCGTTGGGTGAACTAAAATTTGTAATAGGAATAAACCACGTAGAAATTATCGTTAAAAAATACGGGAATATGAAGAAGGAAATTAGTTAATTGGGGTGTGGAGAATGTTCACATTTGTTTTGCTGTCCACCCTAAGAATGGTGGCTTGTAAATTGGCAATAGGAGGAGAACACAATATAGCTGTATCCTTCATGGATTCCGGAGCAGGGACAGGGAGAACTAGTAAGACAACAGCAGGAGCAGGAGAGAGTACCATCTTTTGAAAGGGAAACTACTGAGATGGATCTTAAAGGGGAAGTGCCGACGAAACCTAAATCTGTTAAATTCGCAGAAACCATGCAGTGCCTGCATATCTTGAAGGGAGAAATATTTATCATATGTCAGGGTGTGCAGAATTCTTCGGAGTGGAGCTAGAGCCACAGTATTCCTCACAGAACTCTCATGTTCCCAATTCGGAGAAACCATGCACAGCTTGCGAGCAGGGCACACGAGAGGAGTCAGCGTTATCTTCGGCTCCTCTCCCTAAATTTAAATCTGAACTGGAGACATTGGGGAGAGATCCTCTAACTCCTATGATTGCCCCACAAGTGGACAGTAAGGGTAATCAAGGAGGTAGAAAGAAGACTCCAACGACATGGGTGCCAAAATTAAGTAGGAACTCCTTAACTTTAAGTAGCGGGAGGATGAAAGAATCCTTCTTGAAGTACCGGGATACACAAATAGCTTTTCAGAGGGTGAGATAGGAGAAGAATATTGGATGGATTGATCCGACATGGATAATATCATTATGTCAGAGCAATTCACCGATGAAGAGGATTTAGAACATACTCCCCGTAGACAGTGTGTTTGTAGGGAGATGCCCGCATTAGGTATGAATGTTCCCCAGACCACAGACAGTCAGACCTCAAGGCAGCCTGGTTCAACGACAGCCCGGAAATTAAAGGTTCAAATAAAAGAAATAAGAACCGAAGAGGATAATGAGGAAGAAGACCTCAAGGCCTGGATAGACCTCCCATTCAGCGAACCGACCTTTCCTTGGTTTGGCTGGAAAAGTTATAGAGCGATCCAGCCCAATCAGTGTTACAGCTGTGGGGGACTGGGACACTAGAGTTGGACGTGTCCGATGAGAGAATATTATCAAGAAGGAAGGGGGCAGAGAAGGAGGCCACGGGGTTACAGAAACAGATGGATTCCAAGAGGGTACGGAGACTCTTGAGACCCCAAAGGTAGAGGATGAGGACACTGGCAGGGAGGTCAGAGGGCAGGGACATTTTGGGAATCCAACCCATTTCAGTAGCCCCAACCTGTCAGGTAACAGTAATATCATCCATTAAAATTAAAGGTGTCCTCACATGGCCTGAGAAACAGCACTATCAATCAGAAAGAACACAACCCCTTCCAAGTAGGAGGAGATACATAGAATCCAATTCTAAAGAAACCCTCACTGAAAGGAAGAAGCAAGACAGGGAAACATAGTAGCTGGCATGAGAAGGAATGGCAGCTAAGGAATGGAAATGGCATAGGGGAAAAGAACTGTGCAGGAGGAACGGGAGTGGGGAAAGAAGATATTATATTAATGTGTTACTGAGTTTGTGCCTGCTGGACAGTATGTCGAGGAGACACTATCTGGGGAGTGAGGTAAAATAATGCACAGACCCCTTAAGAAGGGGAAGGAGACAGCAAAATGTAATGTAGCTCCCCAGAAACAGGTGAGCAGCAGGAGGAACTGATACTGTCCTACCCCTTTAAGAGATTTGGGAGGCCAGCAGGCAGAGAAAGCTGCTCCTCAGTATCCCTACTCCCTTGTAATTGAAACTACCATCAGAAAAGAAGAAGAAGAAGACCTACCCTGGTGCCCAACTTTAATATCACCTAGCTATTGGAGAAAGAAAAGGAAGGAGAGTAAAGGACATTCTAATCATCTTTGAAAGAGACGACACTGACCTATAATGACTTTTGGGACAAGCCCCACTTTAAAGGACCGACTTCACATAAAAGAACATTCCTCTGTGGTTTGGAGTAAAATAACTAATTTGCGTCTAAATTATGGTTATTAGAAATTAATTAATACATTTTGGATTCGGTCTCGAAATTGTATGATAATTAATTGGAGGGACTTTAAAATTTGAGATTTGGAATAATTGTGGAATCTGGCTTAGGAATAATTGGAGTTTGATTATTAATTGACATTGTTATTATCTCATCCCCAGAAAGGCAGGCAAAGATGGGAAGGATTGTTCAAAGGACATCAAGAAGGATGGAACTTGGGAAGATCTGGTATCATGGAATTACTTAGGGAATATGAGAGTTGGAATTAAAATCGGGATTGAAATTGGACTTAAAATTGAAAATTTAAATGGGAATTGAAATTGAAGTTGGAATTGGAATTGGAAATGGTCAAAAGAGGAACTGTGAGCAGCAGGACTTCCCTTTAAGAGAACGGACTGAGGAGTTATTCAGTAGTTAAGAACTAGTACAAGTGAGAACCCCTAGACAAAGAACAAAGCCAATAGAGTAAAAGCGAGAATCCCTGGACAGAGAACGAAGACAACATAGTAAAGAGTCAATATATCAAAGAGCCAACATAGATAGTAGAGAATCAACACAGCAACGAGTTACCATAGTGAGAAGTCATACATAAATAAAAAGAGGTACTGGAGGAGAGACTTTGTAAATTAGAGCAAAACTTGAATAGGTATTGTGAAGAGCCGATACATATTTGACCAATAGATTTAAATTGTTTAAGCCTCGATGGTAAAGCGGCTTCTATTATCAAGGTGGAAAGAAAGTGTCCCTGGATTCAGCAGTCTTGATTGGATTTATGATAAAATTGACAGCATAGAGAAATTGATTGTTTACATTTGAACTCTACAAGAATTGGAAAGGAATTGTATTATCTGCTACAATGCTGTGGAATGAAAATGATGAGATTGACACTAAAAAATTTGGAATAGTAAATTGAAGGCTGAGACTGAATTTGGTTAAATTGGAAGATTCCTCATGGTTTGCTTTAAATTAGAGTCATGCCTGTAGGGAAATCTGGACTGAACCCAGCTGAAATTTATATGAGGACCCTTCATCAGATATCTATATTACTAAAAGTCTGAACTTGCCCACTTCCTCTTTTTCCGTTTCATGATTTTAGAAAAAACGCTGCCACTTACGGCTGTGATATTTGGCCATCTTACTCAGAGTTCCCCTCCGCTGTGCAGGACAAGAGGATTTTTCCCATCAATGAAAAATAAAAGAGTTATTTTTCATTGATGTGTGGGTGTGGCTCAGTCTCTGCATGATGGGGGAGGGAGAGGTCACAACTCTGTCTGAGCAGTGAATCAACTGAACACACTGAATGTCTACTGAACTGTGAGTGTGGTGTTTTGTGTGGTCTTATGGTGGTTTTACCCAGCTGGAAATGGTATGAAACTGCATTTGAATATGGTTGCCTTGCACCCTACATGCAATGGTATGAAACTGCATTTGAATGTGGTGATGTTGCACCCTGCTCGAAGAGGTAAGAAACTGCACTTGAATTTAGTGGCCTTGCAACCTGCTTGAAATGGTAGGAAAATGGATTTGAATTTGGTGGCCTCGCACTCTGCTTGAAATGGAATTTCAAGGAATAGCCATGTCAACTACAGCCCACTAGCCGTGAGTGATCTTCCAGCACATCATGCTTGAGGGACTGAGCTGCCACCCCAAGAATCCATTTGGCCCACAATGTCCATACTAGCCTTATGTTTACTGAACTGTGAGTGTGGTGTCTTGCAGGGTTTTATGGTGGTTTCTCCCTGCTTGAAATGGTATGAAACTGCATTTGAATGTGATGGCCATGCACCTTGCATGAAATGGTATGAAACTGCATTTGAATTTGGTGGCCTTGCACCCTGCTTGAAATGGTATGAAATTGCACTTGAATGTGGTGGCCTTGCACCCTGCTTGAAGTGATATGAAACTGCACTTGAAAATGGATTTGAATTTGGTGGCCTTGCACTCTGCTTGGAATTGAATTTCAAGTAATAGCAGTTAGTCAACTGCCAGCCCACCAGCCGTGAGTGAGCTGCCAACACATCAAGCTTGAGGGACTGAGCTGCCAACCCAAGAATCCATTTGGCCCACAATGTCCATACTATCCCTCTGGAGATCAGTCCCTTCAGCCCACAACGACCATACCAGCGCTCCAGAAATCCCCCCCCCCCCCCCCCCCACTGGCCACCAATGTTGGAATTGGTGGAGAGGTGGAATATTGCATTGGGGGATCAGCCCTCCCGTGTGAACATGGGACCCAGCAGGTCCCACTTAGTCTAGTACATATTATAACATCGTGCGAGTATGAAGAAGGCTGATTAGTGGTGATCCTAGAATAATAAAGAGCATATTAGGGAACGGAATAGGGATACAGTAATAGGGTATAATAGGTTCAAATAGGGATTGTATGCGAAAGCATGGGTGCATGCATGGGTAATTTGTTTTGTCCTACGTTTTTCAGGATTTTTAGGTTTTAGGTTCAACTGTGGAAAGTGATGGAAGAATGGGCAGCAACACGGATAGAGGGAATTCGCGTCCACAAAAACTCGGAAGGTGAAGACTCATCAGACGGAAAGTGTGAAGTTGTGCCCATGAAATTCGGGATGCTTGACAAGGTTCTGGGAAGAAACATCATCATCTTGCGTTGTTGATAAATGGAAAATGTAAAGCACTTAGCTGGTTAGCTCACTATTGAATTATTTGGTTTTCATAAATTATTGGTTATCATATATGATAAAAAGGAAGGAATGTTAATCCTGGCCAGATAGGAAAGGCTTGGACTTTAAAATGGAGTAACAGCTTCAGGGCTGCTGGGAGATTTGGTCAATTTGGAATTGCTCTCTGCAGAACTGGGACAAGCTGCAGAGTGATGCCAGTGTGTCTAGAGCATAGATACAATTTGCAATAAAAGAATAAGAACATTTGCAGACCCTGTCAATTATTGGCAAAACGCGTAGAATGGATTGGATGGCTGCAAACCAGATATACACCTTGTAAATAATTGTAAATAATGTTGCAGAGTTCCATTTTGCCGAGTGTTGATTGGATGAAGTATTGAGCCTTGTCTGCGTCGCTTGCAGATCAGGGTAAATGTTTCTAAGTTGGCTTCCTTGAGAAGTCCGGATTGAATACAATATATTGAGCTGCTGTATTATTGGGTTAGGGAAACATAGAAACATAGAAACATAGAAAATAGGTGCAGGAGTAGGCCATTCGGCCCTTCGAGCCTGCACGGCCATTCAATATGATCATGGCTGATCATCCAACTCAGTATCCTGTACCTGCTTTCTCTCCATAACCCCTGATCCCTTTAGCCACAAGGGCCACATCTAACTCCCTCTTAAATATAGCCAATGAACTGGCCTCAACTACCTTCTGTGGCAGATCATTCCAGAGACTCACCACTCTCTCTGTGAAAATTGTTTTCCTCATCTCGGTCCTAAAGGAATTCCCCCTTATCCTTAGACTGTGACCCCTTGTTCTGGACCTCCCCAACATCGGGAACAATCTTCCTCCATCTTGCCTATCCAACCCCTTAAGAATATTGTAAGTTTCTATAAGATCCCCCCTCAGTCTTCTAAATTCTAGCGAGTACAAGCCAAGTCTATCCAGTCTTTCCTCATATGAAAGTCCTGACATCCCAGGAATCAGTCTGGTGAACCTTCTCTGTACCCCCTCTATGGCAAGAATGTATTTTCTCAGATTTGGAGACCAAAACTGTACGCAATACTCCAGGTGTGGTCTCACCAAAACCCTGTACAACTGCAGTAGAACCTCCCTGCTCCTATACTCAAATCCTTTCGCTATGAATGCTAACATACCATTTGCTTTCTACACTGCCTGCTGCACCTGCATGCCTACTTTCAATGATTGGTGTTCCATGACACCCAGGTCTCGTTGCATCTCCCCTTTTCCTAATTTGCCACCATGAAGATAATAGTCTACCCTCATGTTTTTGCCACCAAAGTGGATAACCTCACATTTATCCACATTATACTGCATCTGCCATGCATTTTCCCACTCACCCAGCCTATCCAAGTCACCTTGCAGCCTCCTATCATCCTCCTCACACCTAACACTACCCCCCAGCTTAGTGTCATCCGCAAACTTGGAGATGTTGCATTCAATTCCCTCGTCCAAATCATTAATATATTGTAAATAACTGGGGTCCCAGCACTGACCTTGCGGTACCCCACTGTCACTGCCTGCCATCCTGAAAAGGACCCGTTTACTCCTACCCTTTGCTTCCTGTCTGCCAGCCAGTTCTCTATCCACATCAATACTGAACCCCCAATACCGTGTGCTTTAAGTTTGTATACTAATCTCTTATGTGGGACCTTGTCCAAAGCCTTCTGAAAGTCTAGATATAACACATCCACTGGTTCTCCCTTATCAACTCTGCTAGTTACATCCTCGAAAAATTCTATAAGGTTCGTCAGACATGATTTACCTTTCGTAAATCCATGCTGACTTTGTCTGATGATTTCACCACTTTTCAAATGTACTGCTATCCCATCTTTCATAACTGACTCCAGCAGTTTCCCCACTACCGATGTTAGACTAACTGGTCTGTAATTCCCTGTTTTTTCTCTCCCTCCTTTTTTACAAAGTGGGGTTACATTAGCTACCCTCCAATCCTCAGGAACTACTCCAGAATCTAAGGAGTTTTGAAAAATTATCACTAATGCATCCACTATTTCTGTGGCTACTTGCTTGAGTACTCTGGGGTGCAGACTATCTGGCCCTGGGGATTTATTGGCCTTTAATCCATTCAATTTACCCAACACCACTTCTCGGCTAACCTGGATTTCACTCAGTTCTTCTACCTTATTTGACCACCAGTCCCCTGCTATTTCCGGCAGATTATTTAGGCCTTCCTTAGTGAAGACAGAACCAAAGTAGTTATTCAATTGGTCTGCCATGTCCTTGTTCTCCTTGATCAATTTACCTGTGGAAATGTCTGTTATGTATGGTATTAATCGATATCTGTAATTAGCCAATGTAAGAGAGCACCCCCATGTGGTTCGGCCCCTCGAGGTCCCGGGACATATAAAAGTCCGCTTCCACGAGGTCCAGCGTCGATCTTCTGGGAGAGCTCTTGGGACTGCGTGATCTTTTGGAGTGTCTCTGTTTGAGCGAGGCCTAGAGGGCTTGATCAGGCAGATACAAGGTTCAAACCCGCGGTGGGATAGGTACAGTAGTTGAACTGTAATTGCACTTTTGTTAAAATAAAGATTAGTTGTTCAAGTGATTGATTCAGTGTTTTTACATAAACTAGACTGGGGGGAAGATTAGATGTGAGCAATTTGCAGAGCTAGCACAGTCATTCAATGTGATCATGGCTGATAATCCACAATCTTCTCCCCATATCCCCTGACACCTCTATCTTTAAGAGCCCTATCTAACTCTCTCTTGAAAGTATCCTGTGAACAGGCCTCCACAGAGAATTCCACAGACTCACAACTCTCCGTGTGAAAAAGTGTTTCCTCATCTCCATTCTAAAGGCTTACCCCTTATTCTTAAACTGTGGCCCCTGGTTCTGGACTCCCCCAGAACATGTTTCCTGCCTCTAGCGTGTCCAAACCCTTAATAATCTTATATTGTTTCTATAAGATCGCCTCTGATCCTAATTTCCAGAGTATACAAGCCCAGCCGCTCCATTCTATCAATATATGACAGTCCCGCCATCGCGGGAATTACATGCCACATTGTGTACATTTAATGCCCATTTTGCTCCTATAAGTGGGCAGCACGGCGGCGCAACAGTACATTTGCTGCCTTAGAGCGCCAGAGATCTGGGTTTGTCCTGACTACGGATGCTGTCTATATAGCGTTTGTACGTTCTCCCTTTCATCGGCATGAGTTTTCTCTGGGATCTCCGGCTTCCTCCCACACTCCAAAGACATACTGGTTTGTGAGTTCATTGGCTTGGTATAATTGTAAATTGCCCCTAATGTGTGTAGGATAGTGTTAGCGTGTGGGGATCGCTGGTCAGCGTGGGCTCAGTGGGCTAAAGGGCCCGTTTCCTCACTGTATCTCTAAACTAAACTAAACTAAGATGAGTAAGTCTGCAGCTTGTTATTTCTGTAAGTGAAATGTTCAAATAAGCCAGTCATTCACACCAGTATTTAGTATAACATTGAATTAAATTGAATTGAATAAATGTTATTAACCAAGTATGTTTACACACAAGGAATTTGTCTTGGTGCTTTGCTCACAAGTAACAACACGATATACAGTAGACAATTAAAAATAAACCATTATAATTTAAACATGTGAAGAATGAAATAAAATACCAGAGCAAAAGGAGGCTACAGTTTTTTGGCTGTTGAGTAGAGCTACTACTCGTGGGAAAAAAGCTGTTTTTGTGTCTGATTCAAAGAGTTTGTGGCCAGGATGAGAGGGGTCAGAGATGATCTTACCCGCTCGCTTCCTGGTCCTTGCAGTGTACAGTTCGTGGATGGGGGGAAGGTTGGAGCTAATAACCTTCTCTGCTGATCGAATGATGTGCTGCAGCCTCCGGATGTCGTGCTTGGTGGCTGAGCCAAACCAGACCATGATGGAGAAGGTGAGGACAGACCTGTGGTGGCCGTATAGAATTGGACCATCATTGCCTGTGGCAGATTGTGTATCTTCAGCTGCCATAGGAAGTACATCCTCTGTTGGGCCATTTTGACTGTTGAGTCGATAGTGGCCTCCCATTTAAGGTCCTTTGAGATGATGGTTTCAAGGAACTTAAATGACTCCACAGATGTGACTGTGGTGTTGCTGATGGTGAGTGGGGTGAGGGGAGGGGGCGCTCTCCAAATGTCTAGAATCAATTCCACCGTCCTAAGAGCATTGAGCTCCAGGTTGTTGCGATGGCACCAGGACGCCAGCTGTGTCACTTCCTGTCTGTCGGCAGATTCCTCCCCATCCTGTAAAAGTCCAATCAGAGTTGTGTCGTCCGCATACTTGAGAAGCTTGGCAGAGGAGTCTGTGGAGGTGCAGTCATTGGTGGAGAGAGAGTAAAGGAGAGGGGAGAGTACACAGCCCTGTGATGATCCTATGCTGAGGGTCTGCGGGTCCGAGATGTGCTTTCCCAGCCTCACATGCTGCTTCGTGCCTGTCAGAAAGTAGGTGATCCACTGACCCTCTGATCCACTGATTCATTGAGGGGTTCAGGCACAGTCGACTGAGAGAGTTTGGAGTGTAGTAGCTCTGACACAATGGTGTTGAATGCAGAGCTTTGTCATATTTGTCATATTTTTCAGGTGGGCCAACATGTTTTCCAAGGGTCTTCATGATTATAGAGGTCAGTACGACAGGCCTGTAGTCATTAAGACCAGTAATCCTTGGCTTTTTGGGTACGGGAAAAATAGTGGAGAATTTGAGGCAGGCAGGGACTGTGCAGGTTTGCATGGACTGTGTATACTGGTACCAGTTGAGGGTAGAGTTGTCCGGCCCTGGAGATTTCCAGTTTGTCTGTCTCCTGGATAGCTTTTCCACCTGCGTAATGCTATTGTTAGTGACGGAGAAGTGGCCAGACTGATGTCGGGCAGCAAGGAGGGGGTGGGTATTGGTCGAGAGCCCAGTCTTTGCAGACTGGAGTCAGGCTGTGAAGAATTGATTGGGGAGGAGTGGATGGGGGAGGGAGTGAGTACCGGGTTATGTTTCTATCTATCGAACCTGCAGTAGAACTGGTTCGGGTCATTGGTTAGCTGACAATTGTCCAAGGAGTGGGTTTTTTTCCTCTTGCAGCTGGTGATTTCTTGCAAGCCCTTCCACACTGAAGAAGAGTCATTATCTGAGAAGTTGCTCCTCAACTTCTCAGAGTACCTTTCCTTGGCAGCTCTGATTCATAGAAAAATAGAAAATAGGTGCAGGAGGAGGCCATTTGGCTCCTTCGAGCCAGCACTGCCATTCATTGTGATCATGGCTGATCGTCCCCAGTCAATAACCCGTACCTACCTTCTCCCCATATCCCTTAATTCCACTAGCCCCTAGAGCTATATCTAACTATCTCTTAAATCCATCCAGTGACTTGGCCTCCACTGCCCTCTGTGGCAGGGAATTCCACAAATTCACAACTCTCTGGGTGAAAAAGTTTTTTCTCACCTCAGTCTTAAATGACCTCCCCTTTATTCTAAGACTGTGGCCACTGGTTCTGGACTCGCCCCACATTGGGAACATTTTTCCTCTATCTAGCTTGTCCAGTCCTTTTATAATTGTATATGTTTCTATAAGATACCCCCTCATCCTTCTAAACTCCAGTGAATACAAGCCTAGTCTTTTCAATCTTTCCTTATATGACAATCCTGCCATCCCAGGGATCAATCTCGTGAACCTACGCTGCACTGCCTCAATTCCAAGGATGTCCTTCTTCAAATTAGGAGACCAAAACTATACACAATACTCCAGATGTGGTCTCACCAGAGCCCTGTTCAACTGCAGAAGAACCTCTTTACTCCTATACTGAAATCCTCTTGTTATGAAGGCCAACATTCCATTAGCTTTCTTCACTGCCTGCTGTACCTGTAAGCCAACTTTCAGTGACCGGTGTACAAGGACGCCCAGGTCTCGCTGCACCTCCCCCTTACCTAACCTAACCCCATTGAGATAATAATCTGCCCCCTTGTTTTTGCCGCCAAAGTGGATAACGTCACATTTATCTATATTATACTGCATCACCCACGCATCTGCCCACTCACTTAACCTGTCCAGGTCATCCTGCAACCTCCTAACATCCTCTTCACAGTTCACACTGGCACCCAGCTTTGTGTCATCCGCAAACATGCTAGTGTTGCTGCTAATTCCCTCTTCCAAATCATTTATATATATGGTAAACAGTTGCGGCCCCAACACCGAGCCTTGCGGCACTCCACTCGCCACTGCCTGCCATTCTGAAACGGACCCGTTCACTCCTACTCTTTGCTTCCGGTCTGCCAACCAATTTTCTATCCATGTCAACACCCTACCCCCAATACCATGTGCTCTAATTTTAGTCACCAGTCTCCCGTGCGGGACCTTATCAAAGGCTTTCTGAAAGTCTAGATACACTACATCCACTGGCACCCCTTCATCCATTTTACTTGTCACATCCTCACAAAATCCAGAAGATTAGTCAAGCATGATTTCCCTTTCATAAATCCATGTTGACTTGGACTAATCTTTTTACTGCTATCCAAATGCCCCATTATTACTTCTTTAATAATTGACTCCAGCATCTTTCCCACCACTGAAGTCAGGCTAACTGGTCTGGAATTCCCCGTTTTCTCTCTCGCTCCTTTCTTGAAAAGTGGGATAACATTAGCTATCCTCCAATCCACAGGAACTGATCGTGAATCTATTGAACATTGGAAAATGATCACCAATGCGTCCACTATTTCTAGAGGATCCTGGGATGCAGACCATCAGGCCCAGGGGATTTATCATCCTTCAGTCCCATTAGCCTCCCCAATACTATTTCTCGCCTAATGAAAATTTCTTTCAGTTCCTCTACCCCCATAGATCCTCTGTCCTCCAGTACATCTGGGAGATTGTTTGTGTCTTCCTTAGTGAAGACAGATTCCTAGTCTACGTCCCCGCTCTTGTAGGCCTCAACTTTAGACTGGCGGAGCTGTTTGAGTTCTGCTGTAAGCCAGGGTTTGTCATTGTTAAATCGGATCCGGGTCCTAGTGGGAATGCAACTGTCCTCACAAAAGCTGACATATGATGTCACAGTGTCTGTATTTTCTTGTGGTTGTGGTTGCTTCCCTGAACACATTCCAATCAGTGCTGTCAAAGCAAGACTGTAGGTTTTCAATGCCATCGCTTGTCCACATTTTCGTTGTTCTGACCACATGCTTAGCAGATTTTAGTTTCTGCCTGTAGGCCGGAATAAGGTGAACTAAACAATGATCAGAGAATCCCAGAGCCATACGAGGTACAGAGCGATATGCGTTCCTGATTGTAGTATAACAATGATCGAGTGTCCTCTCCCCTCTGGTGGGGAGAATGTGATGTCTGTATTTTGGAAGCTCTGCTGAGTTTAGCCTTGATAAAATCCCCCAAAACAATGACAGTCCGGGAAGTCACTCTCTACCCTCATTACCCGGTCAGCGAGTTGCGTTTGCGCCTCACGTATGTAGGCTTTTAAAAATATAATCAAAAATATTTATTCAAATATTAAAATAATACATTCAGTACAGTTAAAATCAAAACACAACCCATCACCATAATACACGACAAACGATAAACTATTATACAACAATTTAAACTCCTTGTCATGGATGAATTCATAGAAACATAAAAACATAGAAATTAGTTGCAGGAGTAGGCCATTCAGCCCTTCGAGCCTGCACCACCATTCAATATGATCATGGCTGATCATCCAACTCAGTATCTCGTACCTGCCTTCTCTCCATACCCTCTGATCCCCTTAGCCACAAGGGCCACATCTAACTCCCTCTTAAATATAGCACACACCCCCCGTGGGGATTCAACCCCCCCGCGGTGCCCAGAGGTCCCGGAAATCCCCAGGGGCACACCTGGACAGCGCGTAGTCCCTCTCTAATACCACCCGGGCAAGGATGTAACCCCAGAAAGGGGGCAGGCAGGCGGCTCTTCCTCCTGGTGCTGTGATGGCCAGCTTGGCCAGGCCCTGGAGCAACCCAACCAGGACATCCTCGGCCCTACCCTCTCCCCTACGCACAGGGTGTCCAAAGATGAGGATGGTGAGTGAGAAGTGCAGCCAGAGGCAAGGAGCAGCCTCTTTAGATAATGGCACAGGGGCTGCAACCTCACATGCAACATACACACGTGTTACACAGACTCTTCCAGCCCGCAAAAGCGGCAGGCGGCTGGTGAGTCCCTGAACCGCGAGAGGAAGAGGTTGCAAGGGATTCCGCGGTGCAGTACCCTCCACCCCAGGTCCCCGATGTAGAGGGGGAGAATCCCTGCACAGAGGGACCCCTCGCAACGTATCCATGCTTGGGGGGGTGGGGGGGGTGGGATATAAACTCCAGCGAGAATAAAAGAGGTAAATTCCCTCGGAGAATAAAAGGGTTTGCAATTTATAAAATAAGGGTTCCAGATTAGGAGAACAGAAGTTAGACAGTTCCGTGATGTCGCTGCACCAGTCCTGGTTAGTATAGAAGCATATTCCACCGCCTCTTGATTTCCCCGCTGCCGTTTTGTGTGTGTATCTGAATGTGCGTGTGTGAGTATGTGAGTGCACTTGTGTGTGTGTGTGTGCGTGCGTGTGTGTGTGTGTGTGTGTGTGTGCGTGTCTGTGTGCGTGCATGAGTGTTGGTGCAAGTTTGTTTCTGTTGGGCCAATACGGTAAGGTATATCAGAAAGATTTATTATATTTTTCCTTTTGATTTGAAAAAATATTCCCAGTGAGAGATACATTAAAATGACAAAGTTTGTAAATTGAGGTGATTTTATTTCAACCTTTATAGGTGGTTGGACCATGCAGAATGTACTGCCACTAATATAGTTTGTTGAGTTACGTGATTGATATTACACTTAATATGCATGGAATTCACAATACAAGATTATTTTTAAAATAATAGAATTATCATAGAAATTGGATCAGAAAAATGGGTTTCCACTTTCTGGCATCAAGGATTGTCAACAGGCAATAAATAATCTGCTATTGTTGGCAAGTCATTGTATGGATGGCTGAATTATGACCCCACGAATCTTTCCTTGATTCTCTTTATTTCTTGTTCTGCACTTGATTTGACATTGAATTCCTCCACTAAATCGCCTCCCTTCTCCATCCTTTCTGGTTATTTTGCAATCTCAGATTTCTCAGCTTTTAAAATGGCAGAATTGCTGTTGCCTTTGTAGTTGTGGTTATCAGCACATTACTTGGAGAAGCTTACATCATTGGCACGGTTGCACAGCGGTAGAGTTGCTGCCTCACAGCGCCGGAGACTCGGTTTGTTCCCGACGACGGCTGCTGTCTGTACGTAGTTTGTACGTTCTCCCCGTGACCACGGTGGGTTTTCTCCGAGATCTTCGGTTTCCTCCCACACTCCAAAGGCGTACAGGTTTGTAGGTAAAATTGGCTTGGTATAAGTGTAAATTGTGCCTAGTGTGTGTAGGATAGTGTTAATGTGCGGGGATCGCTGGTAGGCGCGGATCCGGTGGGCCGTAGGGCCTGTTTTCATGCTGTATCTGTAAACTAAACACAATTTGAGCAGGAGAGTAGAAGAAGCCACCCAGATATCATACGATACGGAACTCCAGCACATTCTGCATCCACATTCCCACATCAAAGCGTCGAAGGAAATTAGTCCTTATCTGATCTCGATCGCGGACGCCACTTCTTGTCGGAACTACACCACAACACAACCCTGACCTTTTTCAAATGCCACTTTGGACCACTGGAACATTTGCAAAAACAGGCAATTTTTTGGGGCATCATGGTGTGCCTTACAGCACTTGCAGCGCTGGAGACCCAGGTTCGATCCCGACCACTGGTGCTTGTCTGTGTGTAGTTTGTATGTTCTCCCCGTGACTGCGTGCGTTTTCTCTGAGATCTTCGGTTTCCTCCCACACTCCAGGTATGGAGGCAAAATTGGCTTGGTAAATGTAAAAATTGTCCCTGGTGTGTGTAGGATAATGTTAACATGCTGGGATTGCTGGTCGGTGCAGACTCGGTGGACGAGGGGCCTATTTCCGCGCTGTATCTCTAAACTAAACTAAACTGAATTGAGTTTGATCGCATTGAGAATGTCTGCCATTGCCTTCAGCTCTTTTCTCCCTTTAAAGAAGACTAATTTTTTGGTTCCAGTTGCATCCAATTAGATACAGAGATCCTGGCAGTCCATGCAGAGAGAGAATTTGCAGAGAACCTCAAAGGATAACATCCCTTTTCCAACAGCAATGCTTCAAACGCCTCAAGGCAGAAGATTCTTTGATTTTGATATGCAATGGCTAGAAAGCTGATTAATATTTTTCTTAAATGAGTTGTAATGCAACAGGGTCAAACATCAAGGTTTTTATTTTACAGATTAAAGCAAAAGCAAAAGTATTAATCATTCAACAGTGCTTTCGGAAATTGTCCCACTCTTCCCCATGCCGGCCATCTTTGTGTCTCGGGGGCAATCTCCCGCAGTCTACCTTAAATGCACTGGAGCCGTTACCCACGTTCACACCGTCTCCCTGTCCCCCCTCCCAGCCCTTGCTTTCCACGCCCAATGTCTCCAGCGGCTCCATCTCCAATGAGCTTTCGGGCGATTCCACACCCGAGGAGACTGCAAGTGAGTTTGGTTGCCCGGCTAAATCACTCCGCATGGCCGATCAACCAAAATCAGTACCCTGTTCCTGGTTTTTCCCCATATCCCTTGATTCCATTAGCCTAAGAACTAAATCTAACTCTCTCTTGAAATCATCCAGTGAACCCAGTTATTAGGAACAGTTGGATAGACTGGAACTTTTGTCTGTTGCGTAAGAAGTTGAGGAGTAAGTTACAGAGTTATGTAAAAACATGAGGAGCATGGATAAATTAAATGGTCAATAGACAATAGACAATAAGTGCAGGAGTAGGCCATTCGGCCCATCAATGTGATCATGGCTGATCATCTATAATCAGTACACCGTTCCTGCTTTCTTCCCATTTCATTTGACTTCAATATCTTTAGAGCACTATCTAACTCTCTCTTGAAAGCATCCAGAGAACTGGCCTTCACTGCCCTCTGAGGCAGAGAATTCCACAGATTCACAACTCTCTGTATCAAAAACTGTTTCCTCATCTCCGTTCTAAATGGCCTACCCCTTATTCATAAACTGTGTCCCCTGGTTCTGGACCCCCAACATCGGGAACATGTTTCCTGCCTCTAGCGTGTCCAAACCCTTAATAATCTTATATGTTTCAATTAGATCCCCTCTCATCCTTCTAAATTCCAGAGTATACAAGCCCAGCCGCTCCATTCTATCAACATATGACAGCCCCGCCATCCCTGGAATTAACCTTGTAAACCTACGCTGCAATCCCTCAATAGCTAGAATGTTCTTCCTCAAATTAGGGGACCAAAACTGTACACAATACTCCAGGTGTGGTCTCACTACGGCCCGGAACAACTGCAGAAGGACCTCGTTGCTCAAATACTCAACTCACCTCTTTGCTCCTATACTCACCGCACCATCCCTTTCCCAGGGTAGGGTGTGTAAAAGTGGGAGGCATACATTTAAATATTTAAAAGAACCCAAAGGGATACGTTTGTAACATTGAGAGTGATGGATATATCTGAAACAGTTTACAGGTGAAGCTGTAGAGGGAGGTACAATTACAATGTGGAAAATACATTTGGGCAAGTGCAACACGGTGGCGCAGTGGTAGAGTTCCTGCTTTACAGCGCGTGCAACGCCGGAGACCCGGGTTCTATCCCGACAACAGGTGCTGTCTGTACGGAGTTTGTACCTTTTTCCCGTGACCTGCGTGGGTTTTCTCCGAGATCTTTGGTATCATCCCACATTCCAAAGAGGCACAGGTTTGTAGGTTAATTGGCTTGATGAAATTGTAAATGTGTGTTAATGTGCGGGGATTGCTGGTTGGTGCGGACTCGGTGGGCCTGTTTCCACGCCCTAAAACAAATGAGCAAATGTACATGGGTAGGAAAGGTTTAGAGGGATATGGGCTGAATGCAGGCAAATGGGACTAGCTCAAAAAGACATTTTGATCGGTATGGATGAGTTGGGCCAAATGACCTGCCTCCGTTCTGTGGGACATTGCAGTAAGTTTTTTTTAGGATCACATTGCCATTCTACAATGCACCAACATTGTGTATTAAAATAGCAATGAAGCAGATGAAACAGTATGTTACCCATGATGGATTTATATAGATATGATTTATTATCAAAATGTATTCCTGAGAATGAGAAAATTAGATTTATAGCAATGTAAAATTGCGGGCATAATGTGCCTTTGGTTCCAGAAGTGCAGGGGGTAGGAGCAGTAAATATTTCCATCTTTTGAGAGAGGGTATTAAAGCCATATTCATTGCCTGATTGCACGTTATATTGTGTAAGTGCAACAAAACAAATGAAATATAGGGGGACCATGACAGAAACTATAGTTCAGTATAATTAGCAGCAAATTAATTCTTTTTTAGTATTGTTGTGAAACATTGACCTTGAAATGTCTACATGATGAAACGCATGTTAAATGACAATACCCCCATTAAAATGTCAACTGCAAATTATCAAATTCTAGTTTTTAAACATTAGAAGAAGGGCTATTTATGTAGCATTTCCGTGTCTGAGAAGGTAAAGCAGTTTGCAGCAATATACTATGTAGGTGGGGGTTTTGATTATGTCGGTGGATTCACAATCTAGTGCTTGGAGTAATGATCTGGAGACTTGACTTTCAAGTCTGCCAGCTGGGAAATGTAACAAAATAAATACAAGTCTGGAATAATGAGTTTGGATCAGTAATAATTGTTGTAATACCCACCTCGGGGTAAAGAAATACCTGCCCAGTCTATTCTACCAGATCCACAGCATTCTGCTTGACTATAAACTGCCATCTAAAATGCTCCTGTGAGCACTTAGATCAAGGAGAGTTATAGTTGAAGACACACAAAATGCCAGAGTAACTCAGCGGGGACAGGCAGCATCTCTGGATAGAAGGAATGGGTGACGTTTCGGGACTGAGTCGGGAAGAGGGAGACACAGAGATGTGGAAGAGTACGGTGTGAAAATGAGAGATCAAAGGTGATGAAGGTCAAGGAAAATGTAGAGTAGATCATTGTTAGCTGGGGAAGAGGAGAACGAGGCACACACAGATAAAATTTAATCAGGACAGTCAGACTGGTCGGAGAACTAGGATGGGGGAGGGATGGAGAGAGAGAGGGAAAGCAAGGATTACCTGACATTCGAGAAGTCAATATTCAGATCGCTGGGTTGTAAGCTCTCTTTCAAAGAGCCCAAACACAATGCTATCCATGTGTCACGCAATTCTACGACAAGAAATAAACGTTGGTCTTGAAGAAGATGCCATCTTCTGTGCGCAAAAAAAATTGAGCACTTCCGAAGTTTTCACATTGCAATTAAGTTGGAAACAATTCAGTTGATTTGCACACAGAAACCTCTCACAAACAGCTATGTTCAGAGATTTAGTGGGATATGGGGCAGCATGGCTCAATGGTAGATTTGCAGCCTTAAGCAAGACCGGTTCGATCCTGACCACAGTTGCTGCCTGTACAGTTTGTACATTGTCCCCGTGACTGTGCAAGTTTTTATCCAGTTTTCTCCCACACGCCAGGTTTGTTGGTAATTGGCTTCAAAAAAATTATAAATTGTCCTTGGTGTGTGTAGGATAGTGTTAGGGTATGGGAATCGTTGGTCGGCATGAACTTGGTGGGCCGAAGGGCCTGTTTCTGCGCTGTATCTCTAAAGTCTAAAGCCGTCGGATAGCGCATGGGTGTCGATTTCACGATACTGCATTTTGGTGTAATTTAATTTAGGAATAATAAAAAACAGAGTTCTCTAAGCCTGGTCTAAGACGTGAATAAACACATTACTAAAGGTGTACAATACCTTTGGATATTGGAGGACACTGAACAGAGAAATGAAGGGCTACATGAGTAGAGGAAAGTATTGTTGCTGGTGATAGTGTTAGACATAGATATGGTCATTGTAAGTTGCCTCTAGTGCATAATTGAATGAGCGAAATGGGAAATCAATAGTTTTCTCAATGGTTTAGTTTAGCGGTACAGCGCAGAAACAGGCCTTTCGGCCCACCGGGTCCACACTGCCCAGCGATCCCCGCATATTAACACTATCCTACACACACTAGGGGCATTGTTTACATTTACCAAGCCAGTTTACCTGTGTGGGAGGAATCCAAAGATCTCAGAGAAAACCTACGCAGATCTTGGGGAGAACGTACAGACTCTGTACAAACAGCACCGGTAGGCGGGATCGAACCTGGGTTTCCGGCGCTGCAAGTGCTGTAGGGCAGCAACTCTACCGCTGTGCTATTGTGCATCCCTTGTGGTTCTTCATTGTCACAGCAGAGTGAAATTCCTTTGCACAACACAAGTGCACTCTCGCCATATTTTGGCGCCGTTCACAAAATTGTTAGAAACTCCCTCCTCGACTCCGGTCTTCGGGACGTCCGAGCTGCACCCTGGTATTCACTCTTTGCTCGACCAGCTTAATACCTCAGCTCCTGCTGAAATGTTCGACAAGTCATCTGTACGTCTTGACTTCTTACTTTTTTTTTCTTCTTTGGATTTGTCGCTTTGCATCTCTAAACTGCTGCTTGGGTTACACTCCACGAGGTTCTCGAGCATCGCAGCGACCGCTAGCAGTGCAGGGGAGCACTGTGCCGGAGAGCGCTGTCGCCTGGTGCCCATCGCTACGTCCAATGCCCGCAAGGCATCTGTTGATGGGAATGTGAGGTGTACAGTAGAGTGCATGTAGGATTGTAAATCATTGCTCAATGGTCAGTGTGACCTTCTGTGGATTTTGATTGCACAAACAGCTACGTCAGGACCCACAATAAACTGAAGTGAAAACATGTTATCCTCGATCCTGAGAGACAGCTGATGAGATATTCAGACTGCGGTGATAAAACTGGCTCCTTATATCCTCAAAAGCCTCTGAGATAGCCACATGCAACAGTTCTACGTTTACGCATGACATTTCATGTCTATGTTGGGTGATCTTGGTTTACCAAGTAGAGCTGCTGCCTCATAGCTCCAGCAGCCCAGGTTTAATCCTAACCTTTGACTTTTTCTGTGTCTTTAAGTTTTGCATTTAGTTTTAGTTTTAGAGATCTAGCACAGAAACAGGCCCTTCTGGGTCCACACCAACCAGCAATCACTTGTACACTAAAGGGCCTGTCCTACCAGCATCCGACTCCATGCGATGAGCGCGATCAAACTAGAAGCGGGGGCCGCGCGGAGGTCGGGTGATCCCCTGTACATGGCCGTTCCCACCAGCATGCGCCTGCATGCAGCAAGCGCGACCAAACCGGCAGCAGGGGCCGTGCGGAGGTCGGGTGAGTGGCACAACGCGGCGCAAAGTGACGCAAACTTGGAGCGAAGTCTTAAGGTAAGTTCGCCAGGACAGAGAGGGGCACACAGAGAGGGGCACAGAGGCACACACACAGAGGGCCACGGAGCCACACACATAGAGGGTCACGGAGACACCTACAGATAGGTTCACGGAGGCACGATGTCGAGGCGGTGTGTAATGCGTCGAAGCGACTGCGAGCCGACAAGCCGTTGCCGCGCGGAATTTTTGAACATAGTCAGTTTTTCGGAGCCCCGCGCGATGTTGGGACGAACTCCGCACAATTCCGCACGGCTCCGGCAATCGAAGTGGGACCGGCCCCGCGACGCTGGACGGCTCAAGCGACCACGTTAGGTCGCGCTCATCGCATGGCGTTGCATGCTTGTAGGACAGGCCCTTAACACTATCTTACACGCTAGGGCCAAATTACAGAAGCCACTTAACCTACAAACCTGTACGTCTTTGGAATGCGGGAGGAAACCGGAGCACAGGAAGAAAACCCATGTGGTCACAGGGTGAACGTATAAACCCAGTACAGATAGCACCTATAGTCAGGGTCGAACCCGGGTCTCTGGTGCTATAAGGCAGCAACTCTACTGCTGTGCCACTGTGCCGTCCTAACAAGGAACAAAGTAGAAATTGGGGGTTACACAAAAAGCTGGAGAAACTCAGCGGGTGCAGCAGCATCTAAGGAGTGAAGGAGATAGGCGACGTTTCAGGTCGAGACCCTTCTTCAGACTGGTCAGGGATCAGGGAAACGAGAGATATAAACAGTGATATGGAGAGATAAAGCAAGAACAATGAGTGAAAGATATGCAAAAAAGTATTGGTGATAAGTAAAGCAGGCCATTGTAAGCTGTTTCTGGTGTGAAAATGAGAAGCTAGTGCGACTTGGGGGGGGGGGGGGGAGATGGAGAAGGAATGTCAGGACCCGAGGGCTGAGGGAGAGGTGGGGGGGGGGGGGGGGGGGGAAGGAGCAGTCTGGGTTAACAGAATTGAGAAAATTCAATGTTTAAGCCCAGAGGATGCAGACTCCCCAAGCGGAATATGAGATGTTGTTCCTCAAACTTGCGGTGTTGTTCACTCTGGCCATGGAGGAGGCCCAGGACCGAGAGGTCGGATACGGAGTGGGAGGGGGAGTTGAAGTGCTGAGCCACCGGGAGGTCGGGTTGGTTATTGCGGACCGAGCGGAGGTGTTCGGCGAAACGATCGCCTAGCCTCCGCTTGGTCTCACCGATGTAGATCAGCTGGCATCTGGAGCAACGGATGCAGTAGATGAGGTTGGAGGAGGTGCAGGTGAACCTCTGTCGGACTTGGAATGACTGCTTGGGTCCCTGAAAGGAGTGGATGGGGGAGGTGAAGGGACAAGTGTAGCATCTCTTGCGGTTGCAAGGGAAAGTGCCCGGGGAAGGAGTGGAGCGGGAGGGAAGGGAAGAATTGACGAGGGAGTTGCGGAGGGAGCGGTCTTTGCGGAAGGCAGATAGGGGGGGAGATGGGAAGATGTGGCGAGTGGAGGGGTCACGTTGGAGGTGGCGAAACTCGCGGAGGACTATCTGTTGTATGCGCTGGCTGGTGGGGTGAAAGGTGAGGACCAGGGGGACTCGGCCCTTGTTGTGAGTGGGGGAATGGGGAGAGAGGGCAGTGTTGCGGGGTATGGAGGAGACCCTGGTGCGAGCCTCATCGATAGTGGGGGAGGGGAAACCCCGTTCTCTGAAGAACGAGGACATTTGCGATGACCTGGTGTGGAACACGTCATCCTGGGAGCAGATGCGGTGTAGTCGGAGGAATTGGGAATAGGGGATGGAGTCCTTACAGGAAGCAGGGTGGGAGGAAGAGTAGTCCAGGTAGCTGTGGGAGTCAGTTGGTTTGTAGTGGATGTCAGTCAGGAGTATGTCACCTGCAATAGAGATGGTGAGGTCAAGGAATGGTAGGGAAATGTCGGAAATGGTCCAAGTATATTTGAGTGCCGGATGGAAGTTGGTGGTGAAATGGATAAAGTCAGTCAGTTCTGCGTGGGTGCAGGAGGTGACACCAAAGCAGTTGTCAATGTAACGGAGGTAAAGGTCGGGGGTGGGGCCCTGGTACGCCGAGAACAAAGATTGTTCGACGTACCCGTCAAAGAGGCAGGCGTAGCTAGGGCCCATGCGTGTGCCCATAGCTACGCCTTGTGTTTGGAGGAAATGGGAGGAGTCAAAAGAGAAGTTGTTTAGGGTAAGGACCAACTCCGCTAGGCGGAGGAGGGTGTCAGTGGATGGGTATGGGTTGCTCCTCTGGTCGAGGAAGTACCGGAGGGCTTTGAGACCATCCTGGTGGGGGATGCAGGTGTATAGTGACTGGACGTCCATGGTGAAGATGCGAGGATGGGGGCCTGGACAACGGAATGTGCGGAGCCGACGGAGAGTGTCTGAGGTGTCTTGAACATAGGTGGGGAGGGATTTAACAAAGGGGGATAGGATGGAGTCAAGGTATGTGGAAATGTGTTCGGTGGGGCACGAACAGGCAGAGACAATGGGTCTGCCGGGGCAGTCGGGTTTGTGGATTTTGGGGAGAAGGTAAAATCGGGCTGTGCGGGGCTGGGAAACGATGAGGTTGGAGGCTCGGGGGGGTAGGGAGCCGGAGTTAATGAAGCCGGTTATGGTGCTCGAGATGGTGGCCTGGTGCTCGTCAGTGGGGTCATGGTCCAGGGGTAAGTAGGAGGAGGTGTCCGAGAGTTGGCGCGTGGCCTCTGCTTTGTAGAGATCGACACGCCAGACTACCACGGCACCTCCCTTGTCGGCGGGTTTGATAACCCAGTCTGGGTTGTTGCGGAGTGAGTCGATGGCAGTACGTTCCAAGTAGAAAGTAGGTTCCAGTACGTACCAAGTAGAAATTGCCAGGATATAAGTAGAGCAATTATGGTAGAAATCAGTCAGTATCAATGGGGCAGCTGTAGAATTGCTGCCTTACAGCGACAGAGACCCAGGTTCGATCCTGACTACAGGTGCACTCTGTACAGAGTTTGTACATTCTCCCCGTGACCTGCATGGAGTTTGCTTCCACACTACAAAGATGTTTGTAGTGTGGAAGTAAAATTGTAAATTGTCCCACAGTGTATAGGATAGTATTAGTGTTTGGGGATTGCTGATAGGCACGGATTCGATAGGCCATAGGGCCGTTTTCCACTGTGTATCTCTAAACTAAAAATCTAAACTGAACCAAACTGCACTAACCAAACTAATACTTATGCAAATCCAGAGAAGTCCAAAGACAGAGTGTTACTATTACTTTGCTATTCTGGTGAGACTTGCGAAAGGCTTTACTCATTCAAAACTGATTTACAAGTAGCATCAGGCCACAGAGTTGATGTTTGATGGGTTGATTTGAAATATCTGTAAGTCAATGATGTCTGTTGTAATGATAGCAGATCTATCTGTCAGTGACAGCAGGGTATGGATTTTGCAGAGCGTCGGGAATGAAAACAAAAGAGGAAATCATGGAAAACGAACATATTGAATTTTGTTTTGTGTGCAGACATAGGAAGGTGATTAAGGATAATCCTTTTGCCGAGGTATTTAGCTGGTCAGTACCCGTGAAGCCAGCTATAATTTGTGCTGTAACAAATGTTAGCAATCAGTGTAAAATTGCGTGAAAGCACTGTAAATCATCATTCAAATAGATTTTGAACGTTTAGGAACAGGGTCAAGAGCCTTACCACTAATAGTCATTTTCATTGATTATTGGTCATTTTGTGATTGATTAACTGAGGTTTCATCTTTTTACTCAGATAGAGTACACTCAAATTCAGATTCAGAATAGTTTCTTGCCACATTCATCTGAGTACAATGGAATACATGTCATCGGAGCAGAATTAGGCCATTAGGCCCTTCGTTTCTGCTCCGCCATGCAATCATGGCTGATCTATATTTTCCCCTCAACCCCATTCTTCTGCCTTCTCCCCATAACCCCTGACATGTATTCATGAGATAGTTATATATATCTCTTAGAGCTAACGGAATCAAGGGATATGGGGAGAAGACAGGAACGGTTTACTGATTGTAGACAATCTGTCATATTGAATGGCAGTGCTGGCTCAGAGGGCTGAATGGCCAACTCCTGCATCTATTTTCTATTTTTTATGTTTCTATGATACCTGTACTAATCAAGAATCTGTCAATCTCTGCCTTAAAAACACACAGTGACTTGGCCTCCACAGCCATCTGCGGCAATGAATTCTGCAGATTCACTCCCCTTGCTCACGTGAAGTTCACAGAAGAAGCAACATTAATACAGTAATGATAAATGCTACAATAAACACGGCGACAAGTGTGACACAACGGAATGATGCAGATCTGAGCGCCTTTTGAAATAGTGCAGTAAGAATGAAAGAGCAATAATGAAGTAACTGAATGGGAAAGAGATAAGAGAAATCCTACGTGGCTGCACCTCTGGGAAGGGGGGGATGGGTGTGTGAAAGAGGTGGTTGGTTCAGGAGTGCGATAGCAGTGGGGTTAAGAAGCTGTTCTTGAATCTGGATGTACGGGTTTTCAAATTCCGCTATCTTCTTCCAGAAGACAAAACAAAGAAAAGGGACTGGCCAGGGTGGCAGGCATCCTTGATGATACGTTCACGCTTTCGAATGCTACGCTCCATGAATATAGACTGGCCAGAAGTAAGTCATGAGCCTGTGATGGACTGGGCTGCGTTCACCATTCTCTGCAGGTTGAGGCGGGCAAATGCAGTTGCCATACCCAGGCTGGGACACAGCCACCGTCAGAAGAATAGACAAATGGACCTGCAGCATCTCCTCCCAGTGTAAGCAAACACATTTCTCTGGACAATTTAGGTGCATGGTGGCAATAGTCGCATATAAATTATGTGTATAAATCTGTCATAGTAGTTAGGTTTTAGTTTGGGATTTGAGAGATGGTGTGGAAACAGGCCCTTTGGCACATCAAGTCCACACTGACCTTCGATCACCCGCACGCCAGTTCTATGTTAGACACAAAATCCTGGAGTAATTCAGCATGACAGGCAGCATCTCTGGAGAGAAGGAATGGGTGACATTTCAGGTCGAGACCCTTCTTCACTCTGAAGAAGACTTCCTGTAGAGTCTTCCCTCCTACCCAGTTCTATGTTATCTCACTTTTGCATCCGACTCATGAGGGGCAATTTATAGAAGCCAATCAGCCTATAAATTTGCACGTCTTTGGGATGTGGGAGGAAACTGGAGCACCCAGAGAAGACCCAAGTAGTCACACAGAGAATGGACAAATTCTGCCCGGATGGCACCCAAGTTCAGGATCGAACCCAGGTCTCTGGCGTTGTGATGCAGCATCTCTACCGCAGCGCCACTGTGCTGCCCTGACAACAATTTTGCACTGATCAGGAGCATTACCCAATCATCTCCAAGGTTTAGTTTAGTTTAGGAAAGAATTGCAGATGCTGGTTCAAATCAAAGATAGACACAAAAATGCTGGAGTAACTCAGTTAGACAGACAGCATCTCTGGAAAGAAGGAATTTGTGACGTTTTCAGACAAGACCCTTCTTCAGACTGATGTAAGGGGAGTGGGCGATACAGAAATAAAATGTAGTCGGAGACAGATTACTTTATTTTAGTTTAGAGATACAGCGCAGAAACAGGCCCTTCGGTCCACTGGATCCGCACAGACCAGCGATCCCCGCACAATAACACTATCCGGTACAACACACCAGGGACAATTTTACATTTATACCAAGCCAATTAACCTACAAGCTTGGACATCTTTGGAGTGTGGGAATGTTAGGCGCTTCCCCTTCCCCTCCTCCTCCTCCTGGTGAATGCTATGTACTTACCTTTTCTGTTTCTCTCCTGAGTGCAGGCCCCGTAGCTGGGAGTCAGGAATCAAGGGGTTAAGGGCTCCTGTACCCGATTGGCCAAGCTGTGTCAGGTGATGGGTGACTCATCGGAAGCTTAAATACCAGGAGTTTCCCAGAATTCTGGCTCTCTTCGTCGACCCTGACTGGTGAACAGGCTGCTGGTGTGAGCTGCAGGAGGCCTGGCCACATGGCATAGAACTTGGTGTATTGTTACCTATATTTGTCAATTAATATTGAATTGGGACGGATAAGGGCTGACCTGAGGGTTTTTGTGTATTTTGTTTCAGGGTTATCTCCATTTAGGCAGGTTAGAGACTCTAGTTCGACGGTCCATTGCGAGACTGGCTGGAGCACTGTTATGTTTGTTTGTTTGTCTATTCTTGTCCCTGACTGTGTTGTTTGAATCAGGTTTGGGTTTTTGTCTTCCCTTAACTAAATTAAAGACTATTTTCTTGAACTAGAACCTGGTTTTGATTATGTTACGCAGCTCTGAAGTACCTGCATTCGGGAGTTGTAACAGGGAGGAAACCGAAGATCTGGGATAGAACCCACGCGGTCACGGGAAGAACCTGCCTGAGAAGGTCTGAAGGAGGGTGCTGACCCAAAATGTTGCCTGTCCATTCCCGCCACAGATGCTGCCTAACCCGTTGAGTTACTCCAGCACTTTGTGATCTGCTCCACAATCTAGCATTTGCCGTTCCTTGTGCTTCCATCTCCAAGCTTGATCGGCCACGGTATCCTTGCTGCATTTCTTACTGACACTTCGAGGCATAAAGGTCAGACGGCGGCAACATATGTGTGACAGACAAATGGACATTTACCGCTGTGAAGCCGCCGCATTGTTTTTAAATGGGAGGTTAATAATGGACAACGGGATGCCTTGTAAATGTTGCTGCAGAAAGTATCAGAGGTAGCTCGTGCCATAAATCACGAGAATCATGCTACCAGCTATGTGTTCACGCATCATCTAACTGGATGGCATTCAATAAAAGAACGGAACTAAGGAAGGTCAACATGGTTTACACAATTCATCACTTTTGTCAGGCCCATTTTGAAGGACAGCACGGCGGTGCTTTGTTCAATTTAATGGCAGTAGATTGCCATAGTAGTAAGGCAAATCATGTTTTCATCTCGTAAGGACAAGTTTTTATAATGCCTGTTAGGCTGTAGTGCTAAATCATGTCAATAAGATTGCAAATTGATTGTAAGAATAGACTGTTCATAGTGTATTAAATGTACATGCTGTGTGTTGGGGTTTATGTTGGAAATTACGTTGGGTTCAAAAACAATTTTTTGTAATGTTGCTTCGATGCCTTGAAATAGTTCTGATTTTAAACAGACAGGGGTCTTTCTCCATATCTGACATGATGGAAAGACTAACATTACGTAACCATGTAGTTCATTTTTACAATGAAAATATTGCCGGGTTGGTGAATTCCGCAGCCAGAGGCAGTGAAATAAAACCTTTATAATGGAGATTAGATCTGCTGACAAATTAACAAGTCGAAGGAAAAATAACTAAAAAAGGACCTTATGAGTAGGAAAGAACTGCAGATGCTGGTTTAAATCGAAGATAGACATAAAATGCTGGAGTAACTCAGTGGGACAGGCAGCATCTCTGGCGAGAAGGAGTAGGTGATGTTTCGGATCGAGACCCTTCTTCAGACTGATATCAGGGGGTACAGAAATAAAATGTAATCGGAGACAGAGATTGGTTGGAGAACTGGGAAGGGGGAGGGGATGGAGAGATTTAAACGGTAGGGAGATGTCAGAGATGGTCCAAGTGAATTTGAGTGCAGGATGGAAATTAGTAGTAAAGGACCTTACTTTGTCAGGGCTAATACATTTATAATGGGTATGGTCGCAGTTCATTTGAAAAGCTAATTAGTTGAAATATGTCATAGCTCAAACTACCTTGACGGCTTCAGGTGATCATTGTGACATGGTAGTAAAAAGAGTGGAGGGGTGTAGACGTCACAAATGAGCTGCCAAAGAACACCTCGTCAAAGGAAAGATGCGATGGCACTGTGATTAATGGTTCAATGGCACTGTATTGTCACGTGTACTGAAGTATATTGAGCTTCTTTCTTTGCATACAGTTCAGTGACAATCCTACTATACATCAGGCACAATTATGCTAAGTATAAGAGTGTCAAATAGTAAACTAAGTCAGTACACAAGAGTTGCCACATTTTAGGAATGACCTTGTATGTTTAGTTTAGTTTAGTTTGGTTTATCTTTGTTTAGTTTAGAGAGACAGCGCAGAAACAGCCGCTTCGGACCAGCGAGTCCGCACCGACCAGGGATTCCCACACATTAACACTATCCTACACACACTGGGGACAATTTTTACATTTATACCAAGCCAATTAACCTACAAACCTGTATGCCTTTGGAGCGTGTGAGGAATCCGAGGATCTTGGCGAAAACCCATGCAGGTCATGGGGAGAATGTACAAATCTACAGCACCCGTAGTCGGGAACGAACCCGGGTCTGCTGCAAGTCTGAATTTGTTCTTTAAATGTTAAAATTTTACATGGCCATTAAGGGCTGATGTGCTGACGGCGGCACTGGGTTGACATTGCCGGTTTCATAGAAACATAGACATAGAAACATAGAAAATAGGTGCAGGAGGAGGCCATTCGGCCCTTCGAGCCAGCACTGCCATTCATTGTGATCATGGCTGATCGTCCCCAATCAATAACCCATGCCTGCCTTCTCCCCATATCCCTTGACTCCACTAGCCCCTAGAGCTCTTAACCCTCTCTTAAATCAATCCAGTGACTTGGCCTCCACTGCCGTCTGTGGCAGGGAATTCCATAAATTCACACCTGTTTCCTGTGCAGACAACATGTCTGTACCCTCTGCCCATTACGTGCTGTTTCAAGCCTTGTCCGATCTACGAGCTCGGCCACTTGGAGCAGTGCCCGATCTAATGGAGTCCCAGGCTGCTTCAGGGGCCTCCTGCGGCCCACTTTGCTGACCCGACCATTCTGCCGCCTCCTCGTCCCCGCCCCTCATCTCATCTCAGATGGCCATGCTAAGCCTCCATGCCCCGAGGGGCCTCTTGCAGCTAACGTAGTGTGCATCTGAGAGTGCGGGAGCTAAGGCTCTGACCTGCTCATCTGCATCAATCTTTCCCATCATCCGTCACCGCCATCTTGAAGGGCCTGGACTAAGTACTGGATTGACACCCAGAGACTTGCTCTAATAGCACAACTCAGACTTACAGCATTTGGAATTTTTGAGTAAGTAACACAAATCAGAATAGACACAACGTGCTGGTGTAACTCAGTTCAGTTTAGTTTATTGTCACTGTGTACCGAGGCACAGTGAAAAGGTTTTGGTTTCATGCTAACCAGTTAGCAGAAAGACAATACATAATTACAATCGATCTATTTACAGTGTATAGATACATGAGAAGAAAATAACGTTTAGTGCACGGTAATGCCATCAAAGTCCGATTAATGATAGCCCCAGGGTCATCAAAGAGGTAGATAGTAGTTCAGCACTGCTCTCTGGTTGTAGTCGGATGATTCAGTTGCCTGGTAACAGCTGGGAAGAAACTGTCCCTGAATCTGGAGGTGTGCGTTTTCACACTTCTATACCGTTTTCCTGATGGGAGAGGGGAGAAGAGGGAGTGGCCAGGATGCGACTCGTCCTTGATTATGCTAATCAGGGTGTTCCTGTTTCCTTCCACATCTCAAAGATGTGTCATTTCATCACTACTCACAGCAATCAAAAAACCTTCATGTGGTGAAATCAATGTATCCTGGGACTGGCGCAGAAAATGATCATATCTAATTACAAGAAAGGAGAGATTGATCACAGATGGTTGCTCAGAGAAAACAGCCAATTGAATGAAAAATAGTGAAAGAAGTGTATAGTTAGGGAACATGTTTTTTTCCTTTTGCACTTGATAATTTATTAGATTTGAAGACATAAAAGGCAGTCAGTCATAGACTTTAGATAGACACAAAATGCTGGTGCAACTTAGCGGGACAGTCAGCGTCTCAGGATAGAAGGAATGGGCGACGTTTTGGGTCGATACTTTTCTTCAGACTCTATGCCGGCTGTTAGAAATAAAAAGGTCTAAAGAGGATAGAAGGCCATCCGGGGGAGTCCAAGAAGAGGGGGACCGGTGGAGACGGGAGAAAGCGTCATCACCGGTGGTGAGGACTCCTTCCAATAGAAAAAGGCACGGAGGCAGAGGCGACGGACGAAAAGGTCTAGGTTGTGGCGGACCCGGAACTCGTTGGGGAATGGAGCCCTTTCTTTGACCGATAACTGAACCCACATACAAATATGTCAATATTCAAGAAACAACACATCAGCTTGCCAATTTTAATAGAAAGATTAAACGAGAACGTACCGTTTGAAATTTTATGAGAAGTTGGAATGTGAGACAACGTGAAGAACCCGCCAGCCTACATGCGCGTCAATCTTCAAAGCAACTGTATGAAACCACAGACCACTTGCACCAACTTAAACTATAGAAAGATTAGTAACGCTTGACTTACCAAATAATCTTTATGAGATGGGGGGTTACACAAAAAGCTGGAGAAACTCAGCGGGTGCAGCAGCATCTAAGGAGCGAAGGAGATAGGCGACGTTTCGGGTCGAGACCCTTCTTCAGACTGGTCAGGGATCAGGGAAACGAGAGATATGAACAGTGAGGGTTACACAAAAAGCTGGAGAAACTCAGCGGGTGCAGCAGCATCTAAGGAGCGAAGGAGATAGGCGACGTTTCGGGTCGAGACCCTTCTTCAGACGTCGCCTATCTCCGTCGCTCCTTAGATGCTGCTGCACCCGCTGAGTTTCTCCAGCTTTTTGTGTAACCCTCGATTCTCCAGCATCTGCAGTTCCTTCTTTAACACGATATGAACAGTGATGTGGAGAGATAAAGAACAATGAGTGAAAGATATGCAAAAAAGTATTGGTGATAAAGGAAGCAGGCCATTGTAAGCTGTTTGCGGTGTGAAAATGAGAAGCTAGTGCGACTGGGGGGGGGGAGATGGAGAAGGAATGTCAGGGCCCGAGGGCTGAGGGAGAGGTGGGGAGGAGGCAGTCTGGGTTAACAGAATTGAGAAAATTCAATGTTTAAGCCCAGAGGATGCAGACTCCCCAAGCGGAATATGAGGTGCTGTTCCTCCAACTCGCGGTGTTGCTCACTCTGGCCATGGAGGAGGCCCAGGACCGAGAGGTCGGATACGGAGTGGGAGGGGGAGTTGAAGTGCTGAGCCACCGGGAGGTCGGGTTGGTTATTGCGGACCGAGCGGAGGTGTTCGGCGAAACGATCGCCTAGCCTCCGCTTGGTCTCACCGATGTAGATCAGCTGGCATCTGGAGCAATGGATGCAGTAGATGAGGTTGGAGGAGGTGCAGGTGAACCTCTGTCGGACTTGGAATGACTGCTTGGGTCCCTGAAAGGAGTGGATGGGGGAGGTGAAGGGACAAGTGTAGCATCTCTTGCGGTTGCAAGGGAAAGTGCCCGGGGAAGGAGTGGAGCGGGAGGGAAGGGAAGAATTGACGAGGGAGTTGCGGAGGGAGCGGTCTTTGCGGAAGGCAGACAGGGGGGGAGATGGGAAGATGTGGCGAGTGGAGGGGTCACGTTGGAGGTGGCGAAACTGGCGGAGGACTATCTGTTTTATGCGCTGGCTGGTGGGGTGAAAGGTGAGGACCAGGGGGACTCGGCCCTTGTTGTGAGTGGGGGAACGGGGAGAGAGGGCAGTGTTGCGGGGTATGGAGGAGACCCTGGTGCGAGCCTCATCTATAGTGGGGGAGGGGAAACCCTGTTCTCTGAAGAACGAGGACATTTGTGATGACCTGGTGTGGAACACGTCATCCTGGGAGCAGATGCGGCGTAGACGGAGGAATTGGGAATAGGGGATGGAGTCCTTACAGGAAGCAGGGTGGGAGGAAGAGTAGTCCAGGTAGCTGTGGGAGTCAGTTGGTTTGTAGTGGATGTCAGTCAGGAGTGTATCGCCTGCAATAGAGATGGTGAGGTCAAGGAATGGTAGGGAAATGTCGGAAATGGTCCAAGTATATTTGAGTGCCGGATGGAAGTTGGTGGTGAAATGGATGAAGTCAATCAGTTCTGCGTGGGTGCAGGAGGTGACACCAAAGCAGTCATCAATGTAACGGAGGTAAAGGTCGGGGGTGGGGCCCTGGTACGCCGAGAACAAAGATTGTTCGACGTGCCCGACAAAGAGGCAGGCGTAGCTAGGGCCCATGCGTGTGCCCATAGCTACGCCTTGTGTTTGGAGGAAATGGGAGGAATCAAAAGAGAAGTTGTTGAGGGTAAGGACCAACTCCGCTAGGCGGAGGAGGGTGTCAATGGATGGGTATGGGTTGCTCCTCTGGTCGAGGAAGTACCGGAGGGCTTTGAGACCATCCTGGTGGGGGATGCAGGTGTATAGTGACTGGACGTCCATGGTGAAGATGAGAGAATGGGGGCCTGGACAACGGAATGTGCGGAGCCGACGGAGAATGTCTGAGGTGTCTTGAACATAGGTGGGGAGGGATTTAACAAAGGGGGATAGGATGGAGTCAAGGTATGTGGAAATGTGTTCGGTGGGGCACGAACAGGCAGAGACAATGGGTCTGCTGGGGCAGTCGGGTTTGTGGATTTTGGGGAGAAGGTAAAATCGGGCTGTGCGGGGCTGGGAAACGATGAGGTTGGAGGCTCGGGGGGGGTTGGGAGCCGGAGTTGATGAAGTCAGTGATGGTGCTAGAGATGGTGGCCTGGTGCTCGTCAGTGGGGTCATGGTCCAGGGGTAAGTAGGAGGAGGTGTCCGAGAGTTGGCGCGTGAATGTAACGGAGGTAAAGGTCGGGGGTGGGGCCCTGGTACGCCGAGAACAAAGATTGTTCGACGTGCCCGACAAAGAGGCTTTACCAAGCGGAGGCTAGGCGATCGTTTCGCCGAACACCTCCGCTCGGTCCGCAATAACCAAGCGGAGGCTAGGCGATCGTTTCGCCGAACACCTCCGCTCGGTCCGCAATAACCAAGCGGAAGCTAGGCGATCGTTTCGCCGAACACCTACGCTCGGTCCGCAATAACCAACCCGACCTCCCGGTGGCTCAGCACTTCAACTCCCCCTCCCACTCCGTATCCGACCTCTCGGTCCTGGGCCTCCTCCATGGCCAGAGTGAGCAACACCGCAAGTTGGAGGTACAGCACCTCATATTCCGCTTGGGGAGTCTGCATCCTCTGGGCTTAAACATTGAATTTTCTCAATTCTGTTAACCCAGACTGCCTCCTCCCCACCTCTGCCTCAGCCCTCGGGCCCTGACATTCCTTCTCCATCGCCTCCCCCCCCCCCCCACTCGCACTCATTTTCACACCACAAACAGCTTACAATGGCCTGCTTCCTTTATCACCAATACTTTTTTGCATATCTTTCACTCATTGTTCTTTATCTCTCCACATCACTGTTTATGTGACTGCAAGGGTATTTCTCCAAGGTCTTTGGTTTCCTCCCACACTCTAATGATGTATAGGTTTGCAGGTTAATTGGCTTGGGTTTGTATATTTGGCATAAGTGTAAATTGTTCCTAGTGTGTGTAGGGTAATGTTAATGTGCGGGGATTGATGGCCAGTGTGGACTCGGTGGGCCGAAGGGTCTGTTTTTTTCACTGTATCTCTAAATTAAACTAATTTTGTACATTTGCACTGGACAGTTTTACAGATTACTTGCCGGGATATCGGATAAATTTCAATCAGATTGATCTTTCCGGCTTTCAAAATCTTTCTGACCAGACGTTTGATCTCCACTCTCCTTGTTGGCTCCTTGTTGACTATATATTTTTTCTTTTAATTAGAAGCTTTCATTGAAGAACATTGTTTCTGTTCTCTGGCTGATTTTATAATACACTGGTGGATGGATGAGTTCGATTCACCCTCTCTCTCATCCCTGCGATGATCGGCTTCTTTGCAAGTTGCTAACATAATAAACACATCCATTCATCATTGATTTTACTTTGGAGTCACGTGAGTGACTACGTGAAGAAGCCCCGCCAGGCGCATGTTCGGCATTACGTCGATGCATGTGGCACCGACAGGGTGGAGAGCGCAGCTCCCACCAGCGGTAAATTTAATCCGCAGGTAAGTCAGTGTTGAACTTCTTGCGTGCGTTTTTTAAACTCTGTAAGTCTGCAGAGCCAGCTAGAGTGTATATGTACTGTGGAATTTTTTTTAAAAACTCTATAAATCTGGCTTGAAAATACAGAGCCAGATGGAGTATAAGTATTTAAACTGCGGTAATTGAATGGAACGTGCTGAAACCGCAGTTTCCGATTTAGATCGGATCGGGAGATAAGGCTGATTTAAAAGCCGGTTCCGGCTACTTACCGCTATTTAGATCGGGTTTGGAGATAACGGCTGCACTAAATACCGGCTCCAAATACCCACAATGGTAAAATAAAGTCTGCTCTGTGTATATGTTACCAGATGCAGTTTTCCTTTATGGAAATGTATATAACCCTGTATGATATGAAGGTTAATACTAATATTCTGCTAGCAGAATGTGCCCCTCAGAATTATAATTTTAAAGGTATTTGATTTATGCACAAATACAAAACAGTAAAGAAAGTAACTCTCCTCCAAGGGAGGACAAGAATGAGGGGAAGGCTGGAAATGGAGAAAATACTCCACACATGATTTAGTCAAGGGTTCTAAGACCCATGTATGTCTTCCTCTAAGGCAAGCTCCAAAGGAGTTTCCATAAGCTGAGTACAGTGCCTATGAAAATGGAATTCTGATTCTCCAGTACCTTGGTTAGGTTTGGAAGAGGTCACTAGAGCAAGATAAAATGCTCAAAATTCTAACCAGTCAAGGGTTTTAAAGACCCATGAGATTCTGAGGCAGGCTCCGTGGGAGTTTCCATACACCAAGTATGGTGCCTATAAAGAATGAGAATAGTAAGATTGAACGAGAACTTACCAAGGTTGATCTTTATTTCATGAGGAGTTGCGATGAGGGATTTCGTGAAGAACCCGCCAGCACGCATGCGCGACATTCTTCAAAGTAGCGGTGTGGAATCACAGAAAACAACAACAGAAATGACTTGGCATAGTAAGATTGAAGAGACTCTAATTACCAGTTGATTATGATCGAGGGTTGGGAGCGGAGGGCACGAAATCCCTCATCGCAACTCCTCATGAAATAAAGATCAACCTTCGAACTGGTAAGTTCTCGTTCAATCTTACTATTTCATTTCGGAGTCACGTGAGTGACTTCGTGAAGACTTCAAAGCTCTGTGATTCCACGCCCTGGACCACGTCCATGCTGTCACACACCACTTATGAGGATGGATAGGAGTAATCAACTTTCCAGACTGCTTGTACTGAAAGACAAGAGCAACATTTGTTAACAACAAAAGAAAACCCCTCATTCGGGGACATCTCCACGTTCTTGACCTGCATTCAGCACGGCCTCCGCGAACTGTAGAGGAGCGGCAACAGATGTATTGTAGAACCTCTGGAAGGTGGCTTCATTCGCCATCCTACTGTGGCAAGAATATGGTCCATGGGCGCCTCCATGACCCTTGCCGCCGACGTTGATGCATGCCCTGGTGGAATGGGATTTGAAGACATTAGTGTCAACACGTGACTTACCCAAGACGATCCTGAGCCACCTGGATATTGTCTGGACCGTCACTCTATGGTGAGGTTTCTCCATTCCTTCAGTTTTCTCGTCACTTTCACATAGTGACGGATATGGGCGGCTAAACGTAGCCTTGCATCAGCGGGGTATGCCAGGAACTTCAGCTGCAGCCCTCTGCACCCAGGTGTATGCTGCTTGAGTAGCTCGTCTATGACAAAGACTACTTCTGCAGGGGTAGAGATCATCCTGTCGATCCGGATTTTGTGGAGTGTCTGTACCCTCTGCGCTGAAGTCAGTGCCAGTAACATCACCAGCTTCAGGGTGAGTTTGTCCAGCTCCAGGCCCTCCATGGGCGACCACGTCCTGAGCAGGGTGAGTATTTCCCCGATATCCCAGGTGATATTATAGCGTGGTCTGGGCGGATTCGAATTGAATATTCCCCGCATGAGTCTGGACACCAGCCTGTTGGATCTTACCTTAATATCGAGGTAGAATGACAGCGCACTCCTGGCACTGTTGATGGCACTGTAGCTCAGGTGTTCATCATGGTGCAACCCCACCAGGAATTCCAATACGTCGGTTATGGTTACAGCGTCATCAGTAATTTGGGAGCGGCCGCAGTAGGTTTCCCACTTCCGGATGTGTGAGAGGTATTGCCGCCTGGTGGACTCCCGGCATGACGCTCCGATGGCATCCATGGTTCTAGATGATAGACCATACCGCAGTAATGGCCTGTTCAGAACCTTCATGGTTATCGGCGGTCCTTGATATGTTTAGCCGGAAGTGGAGGTGCTGGGTTGAGCTGATAATGCGGCACCCGCATTACCCATGCTGGCCGCTGGGGCCCTAGTCCTAGAAGGCCTCGGTTGTTGAGGCTGCCGAAATTGAGGCGGAGCTGGAGCATAGGTCCTTGCTAGTCTAACGGCAGGGCCTCGTGGCGTGAAAATGGCACTTCCCTGGCCTGCTGCCTGGTCGAGATATGTGACCGCATGAGTCCCACCGTCTTAGCGTGGTCATCCAGCTCCTAGACCCTCTTCGGGAGGTCTTCCCCGAACAACTGCCTGGGTGGCGGCGTAGGAGGTGCTTTGCATAACCCCTCAAATTTTGGGTTCAGCGTGGGTTTAATGACGCTCTTCCTGAAGGCGTTTATCTCATACTGTGGTACACAATAGAGCCAGAGCATCCTCCTGCTTGGTGCTCCAATCCTCCCCATCCACCGACCGCACAAACGCGGTAATCCCAGCAGTGAGCAGCTTCAGGATCCGCTCGAGCTTCATCTCCTGGGTCCTGATCCTTGGGCTGATGTTGCCCCAGATTGGCGTATTGACTATGGGCACGTTGAGGGAGTTGCAGTTCGCTGGGCCTTGTATCTGTTTATGGCCTCTGATAGGACCTCCTCCTGGAGCTGATGATTGGTGAGGAAGTCCACGGTGGCAGCCAGTTTGGGGTTGAGGGGAAGTCCCATGGCCTCCGGAGAGGCAAATTTCGCCGCCACATCAAGGAGTTCTTCCGGCGGCACCTCCGATGGAACCGGTGTAGGGTCTGCAAATTCCTCCTCCTCTGGCTGCCGCAGGCTGGCTGTTGAGACTGGTGAAACCTCCCTGTGCTTTTTGATGATGGATGCCTCCTGTCGTTGGTTGTGTAAAAGGAGCTCCAATAGCCGCTCCATATGGTCAATACGCCCTTCGCCCTGAACACTCGGGCGGTCGGAGTGCTCATGTTCTGATATACTGCTGAGGCTCCTTTCATCGGCCCGCACCTCGTCGAAGTGAACCCGGTGCCGGAAGTTGTTGCTGCCAGCCGCCGCAGCAAAGCTGAGTGATTCCCGCGCGGGAGGTGTGTTCGAACGCCTTCGTTTATCGGAGCCTAATGCCGCGGCGGGGAGTCGGCACCCAATGCCTCAGCACGGTGACCCGATGCCCGCACGGGCTTGCCGGCTGCCCACATCGTGGACCTTGCCGACGCATGGTCTCGTCCTCCCATCCATGGGGGACTCGGCGACCGTGGCGGGAGCTCCACCCGAGTGACTTTTTCACCATTAGCTCCATCCTGGCCATGCGACCGCTGCCGCTACACACGGAAAACAGGTCGACTTCCCCAGGCCCTGATGAGTCGCTGGGGCTTCTGCCAGTAGGTCACACCTCTACGAAGTGGCTGACAGGTACTCGTCAGCACCCGCTCCTGCGGGCCGAACGACTTCCGCACGGACAACCCGCTAGCCCGGTGTCTCTCGGACCTTAGCGGCCTCTCTACATGACGAGCAGGCAGAGGAAAGGAGTCGGAACCGGTCCCCAATACCGGCTCCGTAGTCCGTGCAGGCACACCGTCAATCTCACCCCGAGGATCTGTGACGGCGCTTGGCTGGCTTTACCCGCAGCAACGGGATCGCCTAACCGTATTCTGCTGCCACCGGTCTGCGCTCCGGCAGCCTGTTCCGGTGCACTGCCGGTACCTCCTGCTCCTGCAGGCTGTACGACTCCTGCATGGACATACCGCTAGTCCGCCGTCGTTCGGACCTAAGCGGCACCTCTGCCTGGTGGGAAGGCAGAGGGAAGGATCGGTACCGGTCCCCAATACCGGCTCCGTGGTCCGTGCAGGCACACCGTCACTCTCACCCCCAGGGGTCTGTGACGGCGCTTGGCTGGCTTTACCCGTAGCAACGGGATCGCCTAACCGTATGCTGCTGCCACCGGTCTGCGCTCCGGCAGCCTGTTCCGGTGCAGTGCCGGTACCTCCTGCTCCCGCAGGCTGTACGACTCCTGCACGGACATACCGCTAGTCCGCCGTCGTTCGGACCTAAGCGGCACCTCTGCCTGATGGGAAGGCAGAGGGAAGGATCGGTACCGGTCCCCATTACCGGCTCCGCTGTCCGTGCAGTCCTGCCATCACCCTTAACCACACGGGTCCGTGAGGGCGTATAGCCGGCTTTCCCCGAAGCAACGGGGATGCCTGGCCGTAAACTGCTGCCACCGGTCTGCGCTCCGGCAGCCTGTTCCGGTGGACACCGGTACCTCCTGCTCCTGCAGGGCTCCCCGACTTCCAGCAGATCCATCACCGGCCCGCAATCTAGCAGGTTACCCCCGGTGGTATGTCGATGCCTCCTGCTGCAGCGGGGCATGACCTGTGCGCAGCTCTCCCCCTGCTCTGGTACCTGCATAGTAGGGGAAACAAACAAGCCGCCGAGCGGGTCACATGTTACGCACCTTAGCCCCACTGTCACTATGCTTAGGTGACAGTGGTAGGGAGTCAAGGCCTACCCTGCTCCCGCGCGGTGCTCCACCATTTTGTGGCCCCATGGTCAGCCGTGGTGGAGAGACGGGTCCTGGCTACGCAGGGCTCCTCGACCTCCGCGTTCTACTGGAATGGTGGCTGCTGATTTCCATCTGAAGTCGCACGGCCCTAGGAGACCTGCTTCACTGCCTTCATTCTGGTCTCCATCCATCTGTAAGCAAACTCTCATACCTCCGTTTAGCTATTCAAGGTTAGTCTCTTACCTGAGGGTCTTTAAGAAGTATGGTGACCAGTCTCTCATGTTTTAATAACTTCTATGTGCTGGCAGTCTCAACTTCTTGAAGAAATGCATACCCTGGAGTAGCAAGGCACTTTAATGTAGACAGGCCACAGTATCCCTGCAACTGCAGTGTGGAGTCAGGCTGCCTTTGTTTACAAGCCTGCTCCTTCCTAAATGCCAGCAACCCGCAGAGACCCCTGCGGGCTGTGGTGTAGAGTCGGGGCTGCTGCCCATGGCAAGCACTGCAACCCCTGCTCCACATGCACACCGTCAGCCCACAGTATCACCCCCGCGGGCTGTGGTGTAGAGTCGGGGCTGCCGTTCTGCCGCTCCTAACTTTGAACAGCGAGCCTGCAAGCCCCACTCCTGCATGCACACCGTCAGCCCGCGGTGTCCCCCGCGGGCTGTGGTGGAAAGTCGGGGCTGCCACTCTGCCGTTGAACCTTTTGACGGCGAGCCGACAAGCCCCACTCCGCTGCATGCCGCCAGCCCGTGGCGTCCCCTGCGGGCTGTAGCGCAAAGTCGGGGCTGCCGGTCTTTTGACGGCGAGCCAGCAAGCCCCCCTCCTGTGCGTGCCGCCAGCCCGTGGCGTCCCCTGCGGGCTGCGGTGTGGAGTCGGGCACCCCCTCTGCTGTCCTCCGCCGGCGAGAGTGTGACCCTGGACCCTCCTGGGTCAACGGGCTTCCCGACTCCAGAGTATTGGAGCCGCCGGTGACTGCCGCAGCAGTCCTATCCGAGGCGGCCTCCCAAAAATTCCTGGAATCCTTCCACGTTCCTGTTAGGAGAGAAAACAGTCCCCACAACAGGAAAACACCAACTCTAGGGGGCTTAGCCTTACCTGAGTCGGCCCTCTGAAGGGCTGGTGGGGAGCCGCATCCAGCCGTCGGCAGCAATGCGATGCGACGATATGTCGCGCATGCGTGCTGGTGGGTTCTTCACGAAGTCACTCACGTGACTAAGAAATGAAATCTCATTCACCAGTGCCTTGCATAGGTCTAGATGAAGTCTTTAGAGCAAGATAAAATGCTCAAAATTCTAAACAATTAAGGGTTTTAAGACCCATGAGATTCTAAGGCAGGCTCCGAAGGAGTTTCCATACAATGAGTATGGTGCCCATGAAGAATGAGAATCTCATTCACCAGTGCCTTGCATAGGTCTGGATGAATTCTCCCTAGGGCAAGACTCGGGAGTACCAGGACAGGATGAAACTGACCCTGAAGCTGGTGTCCCTACTTATGTGTATACACCAGAGCACAATAGAAATATTCCGGGTGTTCCCGATGTAGCACTATATCGGTATGGACTGGTGAGGCTATGGATGAACCTGGCGGCCAAGATTATTTGGTTTCTCGCCTACTCCAAGATACTGTTATGACTGAAACAGTAAATAATATATAAAAATATATAAAACACCCGTCTATTGTGCTTTGCTCAGGGTGCCAACAGTAATTCAGTAATTAGGCACCCATGAGTCAATGATGCGAGGGCAGGAAATGTGTTCCAGTATGTCCTCTAGCTGATATTCAATTGGCATCATTGTATTTGGGGAAGACATACATGGGTCGATAATGTCCAATACTTTTAAGACATGCTTGCGTTACTCTGCAATGCATATTCGAACCCAATTGTATGATGCAAATTGCCATTTGGCTAACACTATCCCCAAAAAACACAGGATTATGTGGGCAAGCTATAACCAGATTTATGATTGATGAAAACGAACCCCTATATTAAGAAGAAGGAGATCTTCTGGTTCATTTACGGAAGTACAGAAATGTCATTCCATTACTCATGGAATTTCTGGGGAAACAACCTCTCGTTGGTTAAGATTACAATTGTTTTGTTATTCTGCATTAATCTGATTGGCTTGGTGTTTGAATGTACCAGAAACTCGTCAGGTAGAGATAATATATCCCAAACACAAGTATGGGGATTGCAGAGTCATTCTAGGACTCACAAACTTAAATTTATAGTTCAGTATGAACATTTAAAAAAGTACGCTTCAGCATTATAATGAAGTTGTTATCACAAGGCTGCTATGTGGTTATTTTTTAGATTTAAAAAAGATGCCTTATTATTCAGGTACCTAAATTAATTGGATGGGTCAGCTGAAGGAATTACCTAATGGGTTAAATTCAGCCCTCAAATTGCTCACACAATTATTGAAACCAGCACCGGTGTTAATGAGGGCTCAGAATCACATTGTAATGACTTATCTAGAGGATATGTTAACTGTAAATGGGAGACAGCTGAAGAACTGAGTTCAGCAACCATAAGCTTATTGAAAGGCTAAGGTTCTGTACATCCAAACAACATGGGAGTTACAGGCATCCCAAATAATTGATTATTTGGGGTTTGTCTTTAATACGGTTGATATGTGAGTAACTTTATCAACAAATTAAAGTTGGGGATGTTACAAATGCCTATATTTGTCTTGGGGAAAAAACATTATCCTACCATCCAAGAAGTAGTTACGGTTACTGGTAAAGTGATAGCAGCATTCATGCTGTCAAATTGGGACCTCTGCATGATCAAAGTCTGCAAAGACCAGAGTATAACTAAAAAGCATGCAGGTTATTGATTAGGTCCATGCAGTTACCAACTAAAGGTTGAGTTGAATTCAATGATGGATTCTCAATGTTGCACAAGTTACTAGAAGTAAAAATGTGCTTGTTCAGAAGTCTTCAGTGTTATTACAGACTGATGAGAGTGCTCTTAGAAACATAGAAACATAGAAAATAGGTGCAGGAGTAGGCCATTCGGCCCTTCGAGCCTGCACCGCCATTCAATGTGATCATGGCTGATCATCCAACTCAGTATCCCGTACCTGCCTTCTCTCCATACCCCCTGATCCCTTTAGCCACAAGTGCCACATCTAACGCCCTCTTAAATATAGCCAATGAACTGGCCTCAACTACCTTCTGTGGCAGAGAATTCCAGAGACTCACCACTCTCTGTGTAAAGAATGTTTTCCTCATTTCGGTCCTAAAGGAATTCCCCCTTATCCTTAGACTGTGACCCCTTGTTCTGGACTCCCCCAACATCGGGAACAATCTTCCAGCATCTAGCTTGTCCAACCCCTTAAGAATTTTGTAGGTTTCTATAAGATCCCCCCTCAATCTTCTAAATTCCATCGAGTACAAACCGAGTCTATCCAATCTTTCCTCATATGAAAGTCCTGACATCCCAGGAATCAGTCTGGTGAATCTTCTCTGTACCCCCTCTATGGCAAGGATGTCTTTCCTCAGATTTGGAGACCAAAACTGTACGCAGTACTCCAGGTGTGGCCTCACCAAAACCCTGTACAACTGCAGTAGAACCTCCCTGCTCCTATACTCAAATCCTTTCGCTATGAATGCTAACATACCATTTGCTTTCTTCACTGCCTGCTGCACCTGCATGCCTACTTTCAATGACTGGTGTACCATGACACCCAGGTCTCGTTGCATCTCCCCCTTACCTAATCTGCCACCATTCAGATAATAGTCTACCCTCATGTTTTTGCCACCAAAGTGGATAACCTCACATTTATCCACATTGTACTGCATCTGCCATGCATCCGCCCATTCACTCAGCCTATCCAAATCACCCTGCAGCCTCCAAGCATCCTCCTCACACCTAACTATACCCCCCAGCTTGGTATCATCTGCAAATTTGGAGATGTTGCATTGAATTCCCTCGTCCAAATCATTAATATATATTGTAAATAGCTGGGGTCCCAGCACTGAGCCTTGCGGCACCCCACTAGTCACTGCCTGCCATTCTGAAAAGGACCCGTTTACTCCTACCCTTTGCCTCCTGTCTGCTAGCCAGTTCTCTATCCACATCAATACTGAACCCCCAATACCGTGTGCTTTAAGTTTGTATGCTAATCTCTTATGCGGGACCTTGTCGAAAGCCTTCTGAAAGTCTAGATATAACACATCCACTGGTTCTCCCTTATCCACTCTACTAGTTACATCCTCGAAAAATTCTATCAGATTTGTCAGACATGATTTACCTTTCGTAAATCCATGCTGACTTTGTCCAATGATTTCACCACTTTCCAAATGCGCTGCTATCCCATCTTTAATAACTGACTCTAGCAGTTTCCCCACTACCGATGTTAGACTAACTGGTCTGTAATTCCCCGCTTTCTCTCTCCCTCCTTTTTTAAAAAGTGGGGTTACATTAGCTACCCTCCAATCCTCAGGAACTACTCCAGAATCTAAGGAATTTTGAAAAATTATCACTAATGCATCCACTATTTCTGTGGCTACCTCCTTGAGTACTCTGGGATGCAGACTATCTGGCCCTGGGGATTTATCGGCCTTCAATCCGTTCAATTTACCCAACACCACCTCCCGGCTAACCTGGATTTCACTCAGTTCCTCCATCTTATTTGACCCCCGTTCCACTGCTATTTCCGGCAGATTATTTATGTCTTCCTTAGTGAAGACAGAACCAAAGTAGTTATTCAATTGGTCTGCCATGGATGGGGAGCTTAGGACAGCGACACCAGTTGTGGCGGTCGATGGACTGTCCAAGACGATTAATTCTCCAAATACATGGTTGAATTATTTGGAGTTATTGGGGGCATTTAAGCATTGATAGCTGTTGTTCTACAATAAGGAACTTACTAGACAATACCACAACTGTAGGAGAATCCAATACTGTGGTAAGACAACAGATCACAAAAATGCAAATTACAATACAGAATGAATGTTAAAATTCAAAAAGATTGTCAGACAGTAGGTGTACCAAATGTTGATCTGTTGTGTCTGGATTAAATCTCCAGTGGTCTAAATGTGTCTCGTGGGAGTCAGACCCAGAAGCATTAGTGGTGGATGCATTCTCGCTACATTGGGGAAGTATAGTCTTTTATGTTTCCCCCATTTTGTCTGATTAAACAATGTGTCACCAAAATAAAGCAAGTCTCCGCCGCAGGCGTTTGGTGGTTCCAAATTGGTATTGTTCTTGGCCTTTTGGCTAAGATCAAGTGTAGTATCAGTTCTTATCAGTTAATATCTGATATGTCCCTTATCTAGGGACCATTACTACACAGCCATTGTTCCCATTGGTGCTCAGAATAATGATTCAGACATTCATGACAAATACCAGGTGCAGTAATTGTTGGAACATCCAGTAACAGCAGAAGTCATCCATTACATGACCGTATTAATTGTTAATCTGCAGGTTCGAATGGAATGTTGGATAGGACCATGGATGTCATAACTGCAGCTTGTAGAGATAGCACTAAGACACAATATATGTGTCATATAAGGAATGGGAATTTTTTTTGTATACATTCAGATATATTTTATCATACTGCAAATATATCGGATGTATCGGAGTTCCTCGTTATGTTGCACCTGAGTTATAGTACCATGAATGGAGCTCGGAATGTTTTGTCCTCCTATTTAGGACTATTTCAGAATCGACAACTATCGGTCTCATCTGTTGATATCCTGATCTATGAGAGGAATTTTAATAATATCTACCAAACCCAGATATTCAGAAATCTGGGATGTCAGTATAGTTCTCACATTGCTTCGGCAATGGACTCCAATTATGACACTGTCTTTTCAGAACTTAATATTTAAAGTGGTTATGTTCATACCATTAATATCAGCACAATGAGTACAAACATTACAAATATTGTGGTTAAGCAAAGCAAGCCAAGAAAGGCTGGGACCAATGTAATTGTAAATAGGCAATTTACAAACTCTGAAAGTGTTCAACACATTTTAATGATAGCACAAGGTATTACATACATCCTCAAATACTGGCTACATTCTTCTAGTGAACCGTATCCAGGAAGGGGAAGGCGTTATGATTGATGTTAACTAGGCGGGGTTAATGGTACTGAGGTAACTATGTTATTGGTTGCATGCAAAACCATCTACATCCTTCCCCTTAGAAAATTTAAAAGAAACAGACCGTTGTCACTACAACAGAATTAAACAGAATTAAACAGAATCGCCATAACGAACAGGTGGCTTGCTGATCCGGCCCGAGCGCGTACGGATGCCTCCCCCTTCCCCCGGAGGAGCAGAAAAAACAGGGGGACCCGAGACAGCAGGGGAACCAGGGAAGGGCGGTGGGGTTGGAGGAACAGGAGAGGGAGAACCGCGACCGCCAACAGGTGACCCGCGCAGAGGGGAACCGGGCGCTCGATATGGGGACCGAGGCATGCAGGGAACGCTGGCTGGGACAGGAGCCGGCTGCTGGAATGAGAGCGGCGGGGCATAGGGGCCCGGGGCCTGCGGCTTCGGCTCATTAACCGCAAGCAGGTGTTGTCGGCTTCTACGGTAGATGGTTCCCTCATAGTCGACCAGATACGAACGAGGTGAGTCGGCCACCCCAACCACAGTAGCCAGACGGGAGTGACCACTGGCGGTTTGCAATCGAACAACCTGTCCAGGCAACAGAGGATCGAGTGGTCTGCACGACCGATCGTGGGAATGCCGCTGGCTGTCATGTTTCTCTTGAATGCGCCTCTGCACAGAGGCAGGCTCCAGCACCCGAGGTTTCAGCTGGCGCTGGGCAATCGGGATGGTAGATCTGGTTGTTCTGGACATCAGACGCTGAGCAGGGGACCCCATGGCCGGATCTCTGGAAACATTCCTGAGGTTCAGGAGATCCAAATACAAATCAGAGTTAGACAGTCTCGCTTGTTCCATCAGAAGCTTGGCGCTGCGGACGGCCCGTTCAGCAAGGCCGTTGCTCTGTGGGTACTCCGGGCTGCTGGTGAAATGCACAAAATTCATTTGTCAGCAAAACTTTTGAACTCACGGCTGGTAAACTGCCTGCCATTGTCAGTCTGCAGCCTGACAGGGGACCCAAACGTGGAGAAGTGTTTCCGCAGCTTCCGGATCACCATCTCCGACGTGAGGGATGTCAGCAAATCCACCTCGAACCAGTTTGAGTACGAGTCGACCAGGACAAGGTAGTGGTTACCACGCCACTCGAAGATGTCGGCAGCCAGCGAGGACCAGGCCAAGGCAGGAGCGGGCTGTTGCAGCAGGGGCTGTCGCTGCTGATGTGGAGCAAGACTGTTGCACGTGGAGCAGGCAGAAACACGGTCTCGAATATATTTGGCCATTCCAGGCCAGTAGAATTGGCACTGAGCGTGGGCGAGTGTTGCATCGACCCCGGGGTGTCCGCTGTGGGCTGCGCAGTAGTAAGAATCGAACAGGGAGGACGGGACCACCATTTTATGTCCCTTAACGATAACGCCATTCTGGAGCACCAGTTCGTCACGGACCAGGAAGAAGGGCTGTGTTTCAGGCGGTGCAGCGGAGCGCTTTGTTGGCCACCCTGATTTAATCACAGACGCAAGCCGTTGCAAAACTGGATCGGCAGCGGTGTGCTCGGCCAAAAGCTGCAGCTGCTTGGTGGGAATAAAATTGACGCCCAGTACGAGCAAGTCCTCTGTTTCGTAGGGGTGGCGAGCACAGGAGGCCCGCGGGGCGCGCGATAACGTGTCCGCGATGTGCATCTCGGTGCCTTTCTTGTAGACGATGTCGAAATCAAAGCGCTGGAGCTGCAGCATCATACGCTGCAGCCTGGCAGGGGCAGCATGAATCGGCTTGTTCAGGATTGTCACCAGTGGCTGGTGGTCGGTTTCGACTGTAAATCTGCTGCCAAACAGGAAGTCTCTGAACTTGGAGCAGGCAAACACCACCGCAAGCAGCTCCTTCTCGATCTGAGCGTACCGCTGCTCGGTGTCCGTCATGGTGCGGGAGGCATAGGAGACAGGATGTAACGATCCATCGACAGATTGGAGGCATGCCGCGCCCAGGCCGAACTTAGAAGCGTCACATGTGACGGTGATGGGGCGACTCGCATCAAAAAATCGCAACGTCGGAGTGTTAATCAGTTTCGACTTGAGACAGTCAAACGCCTGCTGGTGCTGTGGGAGCCAGACCCAGGCGATATCCTTTTTTGTCAGCTGCCGCAGGGGAGCACTCAGCTCACTGAGATGTGGTACAAACTTCCCAAGGTAGTTCACCATGCCCAAGAAACGTTATAGACCTGGCACGTCAGTGGGGGCTGCCATCTCAGAGATGGCCGCTGCCTTCAAAGGGTCGGGTTTTAGTCCGTTAGAGGTGAAAACGTGTCCAACATACGTGACTTCTGAGACACGAAACCGGCACTTCTTTGGGTTCAGCTTCAGGTTGGCCTTTCGCGCCCGATCCAGGACGCGGCGGAGGTTCTGGTCATGTTCGGCAATGTCCTTCCCATAGACTAAGATGTCATCCACGATGATGGCACATGGCAGGCCCGAGAATATCTGCTCCATCGTTCGCTGGAACACCTCACTAGCGGAATTGATGCCGAATGGCATTCGCAGGAATTTGAATCTGCCGAATGGTGTGGCGAAGGTTGTCAGGTCGGAAGATGCTTTGTCCAACGGGATCTGCCAGAACGAGTTCTTAGCGTCTAGGACCGAAAAGACGGTGGCTTGCCCGACCTGAGCCGCCACGTCCTCAACAGACCGCATGGGGTAGTGTGGTCGCCTGATGGCAAGGTTTAAGTCCTTGGGGTTGATACACACACGTATTTCATTCTTGTCTTTCTTTATCGTGGCAACCATGGTGGAGACCCAATCGGTGGGCTCGCTGACCGCTTCTAGCACCCCCTTGTCGACCATGTTGTTAAGCATCGCCTCGACCCTGTCTTTCATGGCGTGGGACACCCTGTGAGGTGCGCGGACCACGGGTTGTACATTTGGGTCAATGGAAATATGGTATGTCAGTGGTAACTTTCCCAGGTCATCGTTGAACAGGTCCTGGTATTCTGCAATCGGGTTAAATGACAGTTGCACTTTGTGGACCGTGTGGTCGAAGGACACCAGGCCAAGATCTTGGCACGCACGGTTTCCCAGCAGGGTAACACAGTCAGAGTTCAAAACATAAAAAATCAAGTTTCTCGTGGCCTTCTGTAGCCTGCAAGTTAAAGTGGCCCTCCCCACAGGCCTGAGAATTTCTCCACCATAGGCGTGTAGAGTAGCATTGTCAGCGACCAAGGCCTCATTAGTCCTTATCTTGTTGAAAAGATTTATTGACAAAACATTGACCTTTGCCCCAGTATCTAACTTCGCAAGGAAGGTTACATTGTTGACAGTCACAGACACGGAGGGATCAAGACGTTGGCCAGGTGCCTGGAGGAGGGTAAACACATTCGAATCCTTGGGAGAATTAATTGGATCTGCATCATAGGATTCAGCAACATCGGGCTGTGGGTTGGAACAGCTATCAGATTGTTTAAGCATGTTTAGACTGGGTCTGGAAATCTGTACCTGTCTCCCACGAGAACGGAATAAGCGGCAGGCAGAAACGAAATGATTCAGTTTGTTACAAAAATTACAAGCCTTGCCATAGGCAGGGCACGTCGACCGTCTGTGGTGCATGTAGTTACAGTTAGGGCACCTTTTTGGGGGCACATCAGCAGGACCAGGGTTGGCACGCGGCAGAAAAGCATTGTTTCCCCTCTGAGGCAGGGCTCTACTAAATCCAGCCTGGTGAACAGACTTATCTCCCAAGTCCCGGTGATCATCTGGCAATACAACGACCTCAGACAATCTGCAGGCATGCATGGCTTTTTCTAACGTTAGATCCGGATCCCTAAGAAGCTCACATCGCAGCTTCTGGTCACGCATGCCAGTTACTAAAATGTCTCTAGTGAGCTGGTCTGTCATGTCACCGAAACGGCACCGCTGGGCGAGATAACGCAAATCGGCAATAAAACATTCAACAGGTTCCTCCGGCAGCTGTCTCCTTGTAAAGAACCGTGCCCTCTCTAGAATGCGGTTCGAGGGCAGGTCACAAATCTCCCTGAACTTACGTAGCAGGCAAGCAGGGTCACTGGCAGATTCTGCAGGGGTAACCACCACGTTGTTGTCGTCCAGGACCGCTGGAGCATAGACGAAAGTTCTGGCTCTCTTCATGGCATCAGGTCCGACAAGGTTGAGTAGGAGGGAGGCTTTGAGGGAGTCAGGATCATTGCGGTGAGCGACGTTGACAAAGTGGGTGAAATCAATTTCAAACGTAGCCCAGCGCTCAGAAATATCAGCATCAAAGACAAGCTGCGCGGGCTTTCTGCACGAGGATGCCATGGTCAGAGAGATAAAGCACAAAAGGCACAAATCAAATAAAAGAAATAAAACCCGATGGACAGGTAGGCGCAAGTATCTTCCAGCTCCGACACCATGTAAATAGGCAATTTACAAACTCTGAAAGTGTTCAACACATTTTAATGATAGCACAAGGTATTACATACATCCTCAAATACTGGCTACATTCTTCTAGTGAACCGTATCCAGGAAGGGGAAGGCGTTATGATTGATGTTAACTAGGCGGGGTTAATGGTACTGAGGTAACTATGTTATTGGTTGCATGCAAAACCATCTACAGTAATCAAGGCAGGGACCAATGTAATCAAGGGACCGTCCGGGGGGGAGAGGGCTAGGAGATGGCGGGTGGTGGGGGAGCGAGGGACCGGGAGGGGCGAGGGACCAGTGGGGAGCGGGGGAGGGCGATGCACCGTGCTGGGAGACACCGCAGCCCCGGGCACGGAGAAGCGGGCACTCATTTATTTCCCAAATCATCCCGCGGGTCGCATTGGACCATTTGCGGGTAGTTTAACACATCCGATATAAAACAAACAGCTTCCCCCTCCCGCAACGCAACGCAATATTTCACGGTCCCACTCAACCAAACTAGGTCCGGGGCGTCGTGGCGATGCATTGAAAATGGCGGCGTCTAATCACGCCCGCTGCACGCGCACGGAGAGACGGAGTCATTTTACGTTGCTACCGCGTCACCAGCTTCCCCCAACTGCGCAGGTCGAAACTGCGCGGGCTGATTTTTTTCTTTTCTCGGGATTTGTTTTTATTCTGGAAAAAGGGGGGTGCAATTGCACCAAATGCACCCCCCCCCTTCAGACGGCCATGCATCAGAGAGTGATACAGTGTGGAAACAAGTCCTTCGGCCAAACTTGCCCACACTGACCAACACGTCCTGGGTACACTCGTCCCTCCTGCCCGCATTTGGTCCATATCCCAACATTTCTTAAATGTTGGGATAGTCTCTCCCTTAATTACCTCCTCTGACAGCTTGTTCCATACAGCCTCCCTCCACTCTTTGTGTGAAAAGGTTACCTCTCAGATTACTGTGAAATCTTTTACACTTCATCTTAAACCTATGTCCTCTAGTCCTCGACTCACCTACTCTGCTCAAGAGATCCTGTGCATCTACCCCAATCTATTCCACTCATGATCTAATACACTTCTATAATATCACCCTTCACCTTCCTGTGCTCCAAGGAATAGAGACCCTGCCTTCTCAACCTCTCCCTATAGCTCACACCCTCTAGTCCTGGAAACATCCTCATAAATCTTCTCTGTACCATTTCCAGCTTGACAATATCTTTCCTATAACATTGTGCCCAGAACTGAACATAATACTCTATATGTGGCCTCACCAACATCTTATACAACTGCAACATGACCGCTCAACTTTTATACTCAATACACTGGCTGATGAAGGCCAATGGGCCAAAGGCCTACTGGACCACCCTATCTACTTGCGACTCCACCTTCGAGGAAAATGCACCTGCACTCCTAGATCCTTCTGCTTTACAACACTCCCCAGAGCCCTACCATTCACTGTGTAGGTCCTGTCTATGCTATCTAAGATGCACCTAAGTTCTTATGTATTATGATGTACTGAACTGTATATAAAATAAATTTCACTGTACCTCAGTACATGTGACAAATAAAGTGTCATACCATTGCAAACATGTATAGAGCATATAAAAAGAACAAGGACATGTTCATGAGTTTGTTAATCTTGGACAGATTGGAGTGGCTAGGACTTTAAAATTGATTAAAAGCGTCAGGGCTGCTGGGAGATTTGGTCAATTTGGAAGTGCTCTCTGTGAAATGGGACAAGCTGAAGAGTGGTGCCAGTTTGGCTAGAGCCTAGATCCAAGCTGTAAGAAAAGAATGGGAACTTCTGCAGACCCTGTCAATTAGGTGCAAAATCCAAAGACTGGATTGGATGACTTCAAACCAGACATACACCTTGTAAATAATTGTGAGTCATGTTGCAGAGTCACTTTGCCTAATGTTGATTGGATGAGATATTGAGTCTTGTCTGGTTTTCTTGCAGATCAAGGTAAATGTTGCTATGTTTGCTTCCTTGTGAAGCCCTGTTTGAATACAATGTATTAACTGCTGTATTATTGGGTTAGGGAAATGTCTGTTATGTATGGGGTTAAACAATATCTGTAATTGAATTGTAAAGAGACCACCCCCATGTGGTTCGGCCCCTCAAGGTCCGGGGACCTATAAAAGTCCGCGGCAACGAGGTCCCGCGTTAATCTTCTGGAAGAGCGCTTAGGACTGCGTGACCTTCTGGAGTGTCTCTGTTTGAGCGAGGGCTTGAACAGGCAGTTACGAGGATCAAACCCGCGGTGGTTAGGTGCAGTGGTGGGAACTGTAATTGTGTTTTGTCAAAATAAAGATTAGTTGACCAAGTGCTTGATTCAGTGGTTTTTGACTGAAACGAGACTGGGGGGCAGCTTAGAATGAGCAATTTACAAGTTTAGTATTTATTTTAGCTTTCAGTATCTATCCCTATTAGTTGCTTGCCTTTATTAATATCATATAATATAAATTAGATTGTTCTTTTTAATCTGGAATAAGGGATTATAACCATAAATGTCATAAAACAGAAAGGATTTCTGATGTTTTGACTGACAGTTCTTAATAGACACATTTTAAAAGGTTTCAAATGTAATGAACTCATTATTCGCTTTCTTATATCCTGCTATAATTGCAAAAATGCAAAATGTTCGACATTTACTATTCCTGTAAAATGTATTCTCATTTTTTGAAAACCTCCTACTTTTAATTATGTGGGATAAAATTCAAACCTCAAATAAGCTTCCAAATGGCTTCTGATTGTAAAGCTATTGGAATCAGTTTCATATGTATAAAAATATCTCTTGTCTCGGAGTTAATTCAGGCCGGTTTTTAAATGTCATGATTTAATGAAAAGAAATCCCAAAAGAATAAAAGCAAGCAGATGGCACAGATGAGAAATTAAACGTTGTGCTGGATAGGTAGCATTAAATGCCCATTGTTACTAGACTCAACAGTGTAGCCCAAAAAAAGCAATGCAGGCTAAACAGAGAATATCTGCTGTGTCTCATGCTATTTGTTTCTTCCAGCAAAAGGACAAGCAATCCATCAATAAAGGTCTGACTTTGGAGAGCAAGCACAATCGAGACAGGGTTCAACCTTTTTCGACAAACACCCCAAAGCTTTATTAGCGAAACATCCAATCTTTGAAAGATTTTTATTTCTCTCTCCAATGGCATTGGGTGTCAAGGACAGCACATAATGCTCTTTCCTACTTATACGTGAGACTGTGATGATGAGTCATTTTGGACTTTTGCACTCTGCGTGGTGCAGCAACTCCCACCATGTTGTTGATAAGGAGCTGCAGGATTTTGACTCAATGAAGAAATACTGATCGAGTTTCAAGGTGATGCACGACTTGGAAGGAAATTAGTGAGCAGCGGTGTTGCAATTAGAATCTAGTGAACTTCATTGGAATTTAGAAGGATGAGAGGGGATCTTATAGAAACATATACAATTCTTAAGGGATTGGACAAGCTAGATGAAGGAAAAATGTTTCCCATGTAGGGGGAGTCCAGAAGCAGGGGTAACAGTTTAAGAATAAGGGGTTGGCGATTTAGGACGGAGATGAGGAAAACCTTTTTCAAATTTTTGATTACAAAATATCAAAATGGGGATCTTTAATATTGTCCAAATCTACCTGTGACTGACCTGTATCTTAATTCAAATAATCTGTTAATATGGAAATACACTTTGAAAGGCATGCCATGTATTAGAATCGGAATCTCAGTCACTTGTGCTGAAAATTAAAAATGACTGATTTTGGATTCCTAATTTTATTTAGTTTTAGAGGGACAGCGTGGAAACAGGCACGAAATTCGCGCCGATCGCTAATCGCCGTACACCAGTTCTATCCTACGCACTAGAGCACAATTTACAGAAGCCAATTAACCTGTAAGTCTTTGGAGTGTAGGAGGAAACCAGAGCACCCGGAGAAAACCCATTCGATCGCAGGGAACATGTGTAAACTCTATACGGACAGCACTCATAGTCAGGATTGAACCAGGCCTCTGCTACAGTAAGGCAGGAACTCTACCACTGCTCCACTGTGCTGCCCATTATTATTACCCTTCTTGGGCAAAGCTACAGACATTTATAACCTCTTTTAGATATTTATGCAGGGTGTAATAATTCTGTTTATTGCCCTTTCAAAACTCTTGTTGAGACACTTTGGGTGATCTATGTCCACACATTGATCCTTACACATTTTATTTATCATGTAACCGAGAAGCAAAAATGAACGAGGAAGTCATTTCTGCATCATCTGATTTATAACCATCAACAAATTAGACTCAAAGAAATTGGCTTCTCTTTGGAATCTGCACTAGTTATTCTTTGTTACATATCGGCATGGCATTATAGGGGTGCTACGGTGGCGTAGCGGTAGAGCTACTGCCTTACAGCGCCAGAGACCCTGGGTTCCACCCTGACTATCCGTGGTTGTCTGTACGGAGTTTGCACGTTCTCCCCATGACCTTCGTGGGTTTTCTCTGAGATCTTCGGTTTCCTCCCACACTCCAAAGACGTACGGTTTGTAGGTTAATTGGCTTGGTATAAATGTAAGATTCTCCCTAGCATGTGTAGGGTAGTGTTAATGTGCGGGGATCGCTGGTCGGTGCGGACTCAGTGGGCCAAAGGGCCTGTTTCCGCGTTGTATCTCTAAACTAAACTAAACTAAATATCCCTAGTAAACATTGAGCAAAGACAAATAATTATTTCACAGAGCAGCCTGTTTTGTTTTCATTAACCATGACTATATTTGATATATTGTTGTCCGCCTGGGCTTTCTCGATCTCCTAGCTGCTAACCACTTCCCATTCCCACACTGGCCTTTCTGTCCTGGATCTCCTCCATTATCAAAGTGAGGCTAAATGCAAATTGGAGAAACAGCACCTCATATTCCGCTTGGGCAGCTTACAATCCAGCAGTATAAAATTAGATTTCTCTAACTTCAAGTAACCCTTACTTTCCCTTTCCCTTTCTCTCTGCCCATCCCCCACCCCAGTTCTCCTACTAGTTTAACTGTCCTGAATAATTTTACTGTTTGTATGCCTCATTGCCACCTTCCCCTCATCCAATAATGAACGTTGTATATTTCCTGGATTATTGTTTGCTTTTATCTGTTCTTTTCACACCTTACATGTTCTTTGTACCCTTCCATATCTCCTTTCCCTCGCTCCTGATTAAGACTGAAGAAGGGTTTGCAGCCCGAAACGTCACCCATTCCTGCTCTCCAGAGATGCTGCCTGGCCCGCTGAGTTACTCCAGCATTTTGTTTCTATCTTCGGTGTACAGCAGCATTTGCAGTTCCTTCCTACACTATATTTTCCTGATAGGGTCATAGTCATAGAGCCATACAGCATTGAAACAGTTCTTCGGCACAACTATTTTTTTTTGCCGATTTGACCATTTGATTTTGGTGACATTTCTCTTAACATCCTTAGTTCCTTCTGCCATCTCTGTAATCTATCAACTTGGGAAAATTCAATTTTACTTGGTTTAATGTTATTTAGTTTTTTTCATCCATTATGGGTTAATTTGTTCTCCTATTTTAGTGCCATGTGTTCCTGAACTCTATTGATCATCTTTATAAAACATCTTCCACCGTTGTCCTATTTCTTTCTTATTCCATTCTGATTTCCTTGAAATCAGCTTTCATCCATTTTATTACTGTCCTACGTTAACACAGTGATTGCGATCATTTGTCCTGTTTTGTCCACCTGTTTCTCCTTCTCATTATAGATCCAATATACTCTTCATCTTCACAGATGGGATTCCATTCTTTCCATTCATTTTTGAGCTCTGCTTCCATCCTTCATTTGTTTTTAGCAACTTGCGCGATATTAGAAAAGTGTCAGACACAACAGAATTGCTAAATGTGATTGGTTTAGTGTTAACAGCAAGACTGCACTGTTGAGATGAGTGATGGGGTTAAAGCTAGACGTGACTGTTCCTGGCTGGACACTTCATGATTCAGATGGCATCTCCGCATCTGTTGTATTAACACAGATAAAACAGCAATTTATCGACTGACATGCTATTCTTCTTCTTGGTTCTTGGTTACTTGGTCCTCCAAAATATTCCAACAGACACACAGTTTTGCTACATGTTCCAAACTGAATTACTACTGGACAGAAATTTTTAAGGTTATGTCTGAGGTTTTAAAAATTAGATTGGATCCAGACCCAAAGTTAATAATACTTGGGATTTTGGATTCAAATTCGGTACTTACAGGAAATCAAAGAAATTTCTTTGATTACTGTTTGATAATAGGGAAAAAAATCATATTGAAATTTTGGAAGGGAACATTATCCCCCACAATTAAAATGTGGGCAGCAGATATGTTGGAGACGTTACAATTAGAAAGAATCAGATTTGTCCTATTGGACAAATATAATACTTTCGAACAAATATGGTCTCCATATAGAAACATAGAAACATAGAAAATAGGTGCAGGAGTAGGCCATTCGGCCCTTCGAGCCTGCACCGCCATTCAATGTGATCATGGCTGATCATCCAACTCAGTATCCCGTACCTGCCTTCTCTCCATACCCCCTGATCCCTTTTGCCACAAGTGCCACATCTAACGCCCTCTTAAATATAGCCAATGAACTGGCCTCAACTACCTTCTGTGGCAGAGAATTCCAGAGACTCACCACTCTCTGTGTAAAGATACAGTATATACAGTATCTAGAGAAGTAGCTGTTCTTGACGTCACAGCCTGACGGGTACCCAGCGGGATTTGATGAGAATAATTGATTCTTATACTAGGATTAATAGGCATGTCTTCATTGATATTATTATTTGTAATAGTTTTAGATACAATATATTTTGTTGATTTTCATTGACATATATATATATATAATATTTTTTCACTTTTTGTTAATCTATAATCTTTTTTCCTTGCTCTATTTTCTTCTTCTTTTCTATATAATCAAATTATTATTTAATCACTTTCTTATTGATTTAAAACTATTCTATTCTTTTCTTTATTTCCAAAAAAAATAGAAGATGATAACTGTCAATGGGTTATTTAAAAAATAATATGTAATTAAGCTGAGGTTTGTAAAGCTGTTTACATTATTGTAAATAGATTACTTCTAATAAAATAAAGTAATCAAAAAAAAAAAAATATTCCAACAGGAATTTAAACTGGAGGTGGTGAAGGGATAGGTTTAGCCAGAGAGGGTTATTGGGAAGAAAGTGCCACTTTAAATTTAATTGCATCTGGCTGGGCAACCGTGGTTTGGTGGAGATGATTCCATGCTTTAATAGTGCGTGGAAAGAACAAATTGCCGTATATATCTGTCTTTGTGGCTGGGACCACAAATTGGATCGAATGCCCTCGTCTGCTTCTAATTGGTTTGGTGTTGGTGTAGGTCTTGTGATCTATGCCTAGCTGACCATTGGTTCACATGCTTGATCATTAATTTTTTTATCATTATTAATGTTTAGTGTCTTCTGAGTCATTCGTAACTGTCACTGTAGGTCATGCTGTTACTTGTGGGAGGAGCACCAAGGCAAATTCCTTGTATGTGAATACTTGGCCAATAAACTTACTTACTTACTTATTGGCAGAGAGGATTTGTGAGGATGGATTATTTGTATGGAATTGGATTTTTAACCTTCTTGTAAGGGCTTCTCTCCTCCTTTATTTCCTGCATTGGTTTTGTGCTGTTTTGAAGAAAATCAATTTGGGCGGCATGGTGGGGCAGCGGAAGAGTTGATGCCTTGCAGCGCCAGAGACCAGGGTTTGATCCTGATTATGGGAGCTGTCTGTATGGAGTTTGTATGGTCTCCCTGTGACTGTGTGGGGTTTCTTTGGGTGCGCCTGTTCCCTTCTACACTCCAAAGACATATGGGTTTGTAGGCTAATTGGCTTGGTAAAATTGTAAATTGTTCTTAGTGTGTAGGATAGTGTTAGTGTATGGAGGGTCACTGGTTGGCTCGGACTTGGTGAGCTGAAGCGCCTGTTTCCACAATGTTTTTATAACATGTAGGAGGGATCTGGAGCACCCAGAGAAAACCCACATGGTCACAGGTCACATCCACTAGACCTTTAGTTCATGCTTCACACTCTTGTCTTAATGATAATACTGGAGGTTTATCTTAAGCTCCTTTCTATTCGTAGAAATCAATTTCTCCAAAGATACATTCAATGCATTCTGACAAAACGTCCTGGTCTTGAAATGTTAACTGCTTATGTTCTTAAATTAATTAAAAAAACAATTTGTTTTGATTCAAGATTTCCAGCATCTTCAGGATTTTGCTATTGTATGTAGACTCATCTATGAGGGCTTCAAAACGAAAGGATGGAAAATTAAACAGCAATATTAACTGATCATAACAAATTAAAAAATAAAAATAACCCGTGTATCTATTCATGGAAACAAGAAAATGTCTCTTTTTAACTAATCAGCGCAAAAATAAAGTTATAACATTTGGAACAAAGAAAGGTATAGCACAGAGGAAAATATAGGAACAAGCCCTTCGGCCCACAACGTCTGTGCCGAATTGATACCAAAATAAACATAACTTATCTTTCTCCACATGATCGATATCTCTCCATTCCCTGTATATCCATGTGCCGATCTAAAAGCCTCTTGTACACCACTTTACAAGCAGAAAACCTTTCAGATAAATTTCCAAGGTTAATATCTATAGGACATTGAGTGTCCCATTGTTCTTCAGGTCATGATATTCTTGCCACGTCTTAAGAAGATCTTGGGTTCAACATTCTTTTGTTTTTTAGTTTTCGAGTTACAGCGTGGAAACATAAAAACATAGAAAATAGGTGCAGGAGTACGCCATTTTGCCCTTCGAGCCAGCACCGTCATTCAATATGATCATGGCTGATCACCAAAATCAGTATTCCATTCCTGTTTGTTCTCCATATCCCTTGATTCCGTTAGCCATAAGAGCTAAATCTAACTCCCTTGAAAACATCCAGTGAAATGGCCTCCACTGCCTTCTGCGGCAGAAATTTCCACAGGCTCTTTGGCCCACCGAGTCCACGCCAACCAGCGATCCCCACACACTAATACAATCCCACATACCCTAGGGACAATTTTATGTTTATACCAAACCTGTACATCTCGAGGAAAACCCGCGCAGGTCACGGGGAGAACGTACTGTACAAACTCTGTGCAGACAACATCCGTAGTCGGGATCTAACCCGGTTCTCTGACGTTGTAAGGCAGCAACTCTACCGCTGCGCCACCGTGCTTCCCACAGGCTTCCAGAGCTTTCATACTCCATTGAAGCTCTGAAGGAGCGGTGGACAGTCACAGCCAACATCTTTCCCTTGTAAAAGATCGCAAGATACTACTTTAAAAAAAAACAATGTGGGAATTATCACCAGTCCCCCAGTGACAAGGGTCTGTTAACCAATACCACAAATACTGACTAGAAAATGACCCCAATACTACCTGCACAAAATGGCAGTCGAGTGACTTTATTACACCACTGATTACTCCTCAGAAAGTAATTCAATGGGTATAAAGAACATCAGAATTTAATGAAAGTTACTATGTTGACATTTTCCTTTGTCCTATCTTTGGCAATACTCCAATTGCTTTCAGCTATTGGAACAGATAGCAAGCAAATTGGTTTGATTATCCGAACTGACGAAACGATGAATAGAGTGTAACTATTTTTGGGGAGTTGAATGAAGACTATCTCGGAGTGGGTAATGAGCAGAAACAAAGCATCCTTCATTTGCAAATGTTAGCTATCAGTTGATATATATTTGGTATTTATGAAGGAGTGCCGAGCTGATTTAATTACTTGGCAATTTCTGGAAAATACGAAGCAATTCATCAAATTATGAGAGGCATTTGTTGGCAAGGACACTGAATAAATTGAGCTTTTTAACACTTGTTTCCAGCAAAGGTCTACCATAATAAACTGTAAATGCAAATGTTTCAAACCAGATTTTTAAAAAAAGAAAATGTTGTCAAGCAATTATGTTGTTTTGTTGTCATTCATTAAAGGTAGACACGTTCTTTTTATTTTTAGGCTGCTTTCTTTTGCAGCTATTTTTAAATGTGAGGATTTGACAAAGAGCAAACCCACAGAACACTGCTAACAATATTTAAAAAGTGAACTCAAGTTATATCCAAGTTGGAGAATGGGTTGATAGACTAGCAAGGGAAGTTAGACAGAGTGGAAACAAAGATGCGTGAGAAATTCAGGTCATAGCTGTTGCAGAGAACAGAAGCCAAAATGAGAATACTGGAATATCCAGTACTTAGAGTTTAGTGATTGGTTTAGTTTCAAGATATAACACAGAAACAGATCCATCGAGTCCGCACAGACGAACAATTTCCGCACACAAACACTTACCTACACACGCTGGGGACAATTTACATTTATATCAAGCCGATTAGCCTACAAACTTGTATGGGAAACCGAAGATCTCGGAGAAATCCCAGGCAGTCATGGGGAGAGTGTACAAAACTCCATACAGCCAAGCACCCGTAGTCAGGATTGAACCCGCATCCCGGGCGCTGTAAAGCAGTAATTCTACCATTGCACCACTGTGCCGCCCTTCTGCCCACTTCAGCCTGCATCTGTGGGGAAAGAAGTAATAAGGGAATATCATGCATGGTTAACTTTACGGGGAAATTGGCCAGCTCTGATAAAGGCAGTAAAAAATGATTTACCTGGACATGCTGGATTCAATATTGAGTCACAAACGCTCCCATGTACCCAATGCAAGATAAGGAGTTTTTCCTCAGCCTTACATTGGGACTCGTTAGAACATTGCAAAAGACGATATACAGGTATTTCAGAGGGGGTAGGAGATTTAGAATTAAAGTGACAAGTAACTGGAAGCTCAGGGTTAACTGTACAAACTGAATAGAAGTAATCTGCAGAGCAGGCACCCATTCTGTATTTAGCTTCTCCAGTGCAGAGGATCAGTTGCAGGTTTAGGTTCATTATTGTCACGTGTATCAAGATACAGCGAAATGTTTTGTATTGTATGCTATCCAAATAAACCAGATATTACTCTACACATGTACAATCACCATAAATGGCTCGATTGTAATCGTGTATTGTTTCTCCGCGAACATTTTTTTTTACTGTACTTTGTTACACAAGACAATAAACTAAACTAACTATCGAACTTAAGCCAAACACAAATACAATTAGTTTTTTTAGTTTAGTTTATAGATATAGTGAGGAAACCGGCCCATCGTCCCAACGGGTCAGCGCTGACCAGCGATCCCCGCACATTAATGCTATCCTACACACGCTAGGGATAATTTTTACATTTACCAAGCAAATGTACCTACATACCTGTATGTCTTTGGAGTGTGGGAGAACTGTATCTCTAAACTAAACTAAACTAGACTAAACTAAAGGTAGAGTGAAGGGAGTTCTGCAGAGCAGAATACAGTTCTCAGCATTGAAACGCAACAGTTCCTTAGATTATGTTCAATGTGATCAACAAAGTAGTGATAAAACCCGAGCTATGGAAGGACCGTGCAGAAGCCTGACAATAGAGGGACAGAAGCTGTTCCTCAGATTGATGATGCACGCTTTCAAGTTTCTATATCATCTGCCCAACAGGAGTGTGGAGAAGAAGGAATGACCAGGGAGGGAAAGGCCATAATTGTGTTAGCTGTTTTCCCGAGGCACTGTGAAGATGGAGTCAATGGTGGGAGTCTGTTCTGTGCGATGCGCTGTGCTACATATACATCTCTTCGTTCCAACATAAATGTGAGGTTATCCACTTTGGTGGCAAAAACAGGAAGGTGAATTAAGTAAGTAAGTAAGTATATTGGTCAATTATTCACATACAAGGAATTTTCCTTGGTGCTCTGCCCACAAGTAACAAAATGACATACAGGGACAGTTACGAATGACTCAGAAAACACTAAACATTAATAATAATAAAACATTAATGATAAAACACCATTGATCAAGCATGTGAACCAACAAAATACCAGATTCTTTGCTGTTGAGTAGAGCAACTACTCGTGGATAAAAACTGTTTCTATGTCTGGATGTGGCAGCTTTGACAATCCGGAGTCACCTTCCAGAGGGAAGTGATTCAAAGAGTTTGTGGTCAGGGTGAGAGGGGTCAGAGATGATCTTGCCCGCTCGCTTCCTGGCCCTTGCAGTGTACAGTTCATCAATGGAAGGAAGGTTGCAGCCAATAACGATTCGCTGCAGCCTCCAGGTGTTGTGCTTGGTGGCTGAGTAAAATCAGACCATGATTGAGAAGGTGAGAACAGACTCTACGATGGCCGTGTAGAATTGGACAATCATTGCCTGTGGCAGATTGTGCTTTCTCAGCTACCGTAGGAAGTACATCCTCTGTTGTGCCTTATTATCTGAATAGTGTCAAGTTGGGAAAAAGTTGTACAGGTCCCTAGTGAGACCGCACCTGGAGTATTGTGTGTAGTTTTGGTCTCCAAATTTGAGGAAGGACATTCTTGCTATTGAGTGTGTTGCAGCGTAGGTTCACAAGGTTAATTCATGGGATGGCAGGACTGTCATATGTTGATAGAATGGAATGGCTGGGCTTGTATACTTTGGAATTTAGAAGGATGAGAGGGGGCCTTATTGAAACATATAAGATTATTAAGGGTTTGGACACGCTAGAGACAGGAAACATGTTCCTGATGTTGGGGGAGTCCAGACACAGGGGCCACAGTTTAAGAATAAGGGCTAAGCCAATTAGAACGGAGATGTGGAAAAACTTTTTCACACAGAGGGTTGTGAATCAGTGGAATTCCCTGCTTCAGAAGGCAGTGGAGGCCAATTCTCTGGATGCTTTCAAGATAAAGTTTGATAGAACTCTTAAAGCTAGCGGAATCAAGGGATATGGGGAGAAGGCAGGAACGGGGTACTGATTGTGGATGATCAGCCATGATCACAGTGAATGGCGGTGCTGGCTCGAAGGGCCGAATGGCCTACTCGTGTACCTATTTTCTATTGTCTACAACTCTGTAATTTCTCGCGTGATGGAGGAGACTCCTTCATGAGGACCCAAACACCAATGCATAAAATTGTGCTTCACCTGAAAGAATTGTTTGTGCCCCTGAATGATGGAAAAGGATGTAGTGAAAGAGTAGGTGCTGCATCTCCTACTTTTGCATGATGAATAGGTTTGGTATTCCATTGTAAGAATAGTTTGTTCAACTGTTGAAGAATTGCTGCCTACTGAAGGTGCTGGAGTTTGTACATTCTCCCCGTGACCAGCGTGGATTTTCTCCGTGAGGTCTGGTTTCCTCCCACACTCCAAAGACGGACAGGTTTGTAAGCTAATTGGCTTGGTAATATTGTAAATTGTCCCTAGCAGGTTTGGGGACAGTGTTAGCATGTAAGGATCACTGGTCAGCGTGGACTCGGTGGGCCGAAGGGCCTGTTTCCACGCTGTATCTCTAAACTAAACTAAAAAACTATTGCTGAGAGTCTTCATTTATGGCTGTTAATCAGCTACGCCTGAGGTAGCGGCTAAGATTGACAGGCATGACATCTAATTCAATCCCAAGTCAGCATCTAAATGATCCTAAAGGTCATTGCCGTTCACTCACCTGGGAATACAGATGAGCTCATGAAATAATCTGGTTAAGCTTCAAGGGCCTGTCCCACTTAGGCAATTTTTTAGGCGCCTACAGGCTACTAGGCTGTCGCCACATGGTCGCTGGAGTGTCGCCTGTTTGGTCGTGAGTGGTCTCAGTCGCCCAAAGAGCCGAAGCATATTTCTGGTCACCGCTGGATTTTCAAAATGTTGAAAATTTTTGGCGACAGTGGGTTTGATGTCAATGAGCGTAGCTTGACTTCTCCTGACGTAGGTGCTGTCGTAGTTGTCACCAGGTTACGTAGGTTGTCGCTAGGTGACGAAGGTTGTCGCCAGGTTAACATAGGTTGTCGTCAGGTGACGTAGGTTGTCGCCGGTGCTGACTTCCATTGCTTTTTGTTGTTAAAATAATGATTCTATTTCAAATTTTATGTCGAAGGGGGGTCCAGTCGCCATTTGTTTCGTGACCTGCTACGACTTTGACAGTCACAGGCAGTCGCCTAAAAATAGCCTAAGTGGGACAGGCCCGTTAGATACAAATACTGAACTTGGTCAATAGTAGCAGCACTCAGGTCTTGAATGCAAACATCGTGGTTGAACCTTCAATGAGTACTAAATGAGCATTGACCATGAATCAGACAATTATCTACACTTGGGACCAGAAAAATACTTTTTGTGTGGGACATAATTACAGTAACCCTATCATGACCCATTTTATTCTCTCCACATCACCATCAAGTTTGTCTCCATAGTCTACCGATCACCCACATGGTTGGGACAATTTACAGTGGCCAATTAATGTACCAAACCGCATATAATTTGCTTTTGTGGGAAGAAAGACCATACAGCATAGGAAGGAACTGCAGGTGCTGGTTTATACCAAAGATAGAGACGAAATACTGGAGTAACCCAGGTGTAACTGGCTGTATGGAATGAGATGCCAGAGAAGGTAGTTGAGGCAGGTACTATCATAACATTTAAGTCAGGTGGTTGAGAAGGTTATGGCCCCAAGGCGGGCAGGTGGGACTAGTGTAGATGGGGCATGCTGGTTGGCGTGGGCAAGTTGGGCTGACGGGCCTTTTTCAACGCTGTACGACTCTGACTCTCTGTAAAACTAAGCCAACATTCACCAAACAAATATTAGTTTGTTCAGGATCGTGAAATTATTAAATGAATCATGGTTGGCTGCCAAAATATATCAGTAATCAAAGAATTACAGTCACTGCATATATCATGTGTCGTGTAAGTCTGTACAGCTAATTATGCCACCCTGTACTGCCAGAGAAAAGGTGTTCAAAAGCTTTGTCTGTTTAATGATGCTGAACTGTACATGATAACTACATTCACAGGATTTGTGAAGCCCTGCAGTAAATATACCCAGATTTAGACTACTCTGTAGTGGGAGGAAATTCAGACCTGCTTCATCACTTTAACCTGCTTCCCCTCAGTCTTAGGAACTGTGCAGCAAACAACACATATTGATTGCCCACATCGCAGGAGTTCAGAAAAACTTCACTCTTTTGTTGCTAATCATGAAGACATTTAAAAAAAAACCCATATGTACACCAATCAGTCCTTTGTACCTTCTCTGCCACTCAGTGGGATCATTGCCGATCAATCTTGCTTTTTCCCCATACCCCAGATTCCTTTTTACTTAAAAAAAAAATCACGTCATCTACAGCTACAAGAAAGCCCGATATTGTTGATAAAGGTACAACCTAATGGCTGACATGTTAATGGCATTATTCAGAATTTCATTATTCTGTCTGGGGCTCATGACAATGGAACACTCTTGACTTCACTCAATGGATTCAAACATGCATAGAAAGTCCTACTTCATCATTTAAGAATAAGGTGTAGGCCATTTAGGACTGAGATGAGGAAAACAATTTTCACCCAGAGGGTTGTGAATCTGTGGAATTCTCTGCCACAGAAGGCAGTGGAGGCCAATCCACTGGAGGTTTTCAAGAGAGTTGGATATAGCTCATGGCTAACGGAATCAAGTGATATGGGGAGAAAGCAGGAAGGGGCTACTGATTTTGGATGATCAGCCATAATCATATTGAATGGTGGTGCTGGCTCGAAGGGCCGAATGGCCAACTCCTGCACCTATTTTTTCTTTGTTTTATGGGATGGATGTCATGTGCAAGCTGCATAGAGGTCATCTTTTTTATTCCTTTGTGTTACCTAGCCATCAGTACACTATATGATGCTATTCCAAATACTCCACCATATTCCACTATGCAAGGTTCGAGTGCCCATAGCTTGGCACATCTTTTTCCTCCCTTTCTTTGGATAAATGACTACAATAGTAAAAAAAGAAGCAGTTGCTATATCTTCTCTAAGTCACCACTAGTTGATCCATAGAGTACTTCTCTTCCCCGTAGGCTTCACGATTCTTTGCTGCTCGTGCTTATTTTCTTCTTTTCTACTGAGTTGAGGTCCGATGAGGACGGGATCGGCGGCCTTACCCAGCCTAAGCGCTACATTTTCACGTGCACCTCCCCGGGGATTTCAAGTGCACTCTCATTCACAAGTTCACAAGTTCTCGGTGTAGAATTAGGTCATTTGGCCCATCTATCTACTCAGCTATTCAATCATGGCTGATCTCGGTCTCCTATTCACATTTTCCTGCCTTCACCCCATAACCCTTGACATCTGTTCTAATCACAATTTTGTCTACCTCTGCCTTAAAAATATCCACTGACTTGGCCTCTACCACCCTCTGTGGTGATGAGTTCCACAGGTTAATTACCTTCTGACTAAAGAGGTTCTTCCTCACCTCCTTTCTAAAGGAGCGCCCTTTAATTCTGAGGCTATGACCTCTGATCCTAGACTCTCCCTATGACCTCTGGTCCTAGACTCTCCCTTTATTTGTCGTGTTAATATGCCTGTAAAGCTGCAGCAAGCAAGAACCTCATTGTTCTGTCCCCGGTGCATATGGCAATTAAATACTCTTGACCCCAGAGGTCAAAGACCCTTTATCAGACCACAGAGTTTAAGTACCCAGAGGAATATGGGCAGTGAGTTGTTAATTATATTCAAGAGGCAGAGTTGTAGATTTTTGCTGTGTTGGGAAATCAAGGGTTATGGGACTGGAATGTAGAATTGAGGCCAACAGTCAGGGCAGCTATTCAATGGCAGAGAAGGTTCATAAGATTGAGTGGGTGGAGAATTGATGGCCGAGATCATCAGTCAGAGCATTGCATATTGAGTAGAGAAGTTCAGTGGTCATGTTGCAGTTATATAAGACAACCGTGAGGCCACATTTAGAGTATTGTGTTCAATTTTGGGCAGCAGTTCATAGGAAACATGTTGTAAAGCTGCAAATGGGGTCAGAGACGATTTACTAGGATGTTTCCTGCACTTGAGGGTCTGAGCTATAGGGAGAGGTTGAGCAGGCTAGGACTCTATTCCCTAGAGTGCAGGAGAATTAGGGATGATCTTAAAGAGCTGTATAAAACCATTGGAGGAATAGTTTTGTTGAATGCACAGAGTCTCTTGCCGAGAGTAGAGGAATTGAGAACCAGAAGACATGGATTTAAGGTGAGGAGGGAAAGATTTAATAGGGGCAATAGACAATCGACAATAGGTGCAGGAGTAGGCCATTCGGCCCTTCGAGCCAGCACCGCCATTCAATGTGATCATGGCTGATCATCCCCAATCAGTACCCCGTACTGATTGTGGCCTCAGGGCAACTTTTTTACACAAAGGGCGGTGGGTGTGTGAAACAAGCTGCCAGAGGAGGTAGTTGAGGCAGGTTCTGTCACAACTTTTATGAAACATTTAGAAAAATACATTGATAGGATAGGTTTAGAAATATAGTCCAAACGCAGCCAGGTGGGACTAGTGTAGATGGGACATGATGGCTGATTTGGGCAAGTTGCGCTGAAGGGCCTGTTTTGGTTCTGTATGACTCTATGCCTTATTTATCTTATATTCTTATATTGCCACCACTGTAGAATTTTTGCCATGAGGAAAGGTTGTTTAGACTGAGTTTGTTCCCTTTGGAGCTGGCAGAGCTGAGGAGAGAGAGAAAGAGAGTTACTGTTAGCAAGGATCAATAACTAGGAAATATTGGGTAAAACCGAGTAGCAGGGCTGGAGTGGAATTGAGATGCTTTTGCAATACGCCGGAACAATGAAAGGCCTGGATAGAGAGGATGTGGAGAGTGTTAAAGAAGGAACTGCAGATGCTGGAGAATTGAGGGTACACAAAAGGCTGGAGAAACTCAGCGGGTGCAGCAGCATCTAAGGAGCGAATGAGATAGGCGACGTTTCGGGTTGAGACCCTTCTTCAGATGTGGAGAGGCTGTTTCCAGCAGTGGGAGAGTCTGGGACCAGAGGTCATAGCCTCAGAAATAAAGGACGTTCCTTTAGGAAGATGAGGATGAGTTAATGAAATGGATATTTTTAAGGTGGAGATCAATAGATTCTTGATCAGTACGTGTCAGGGGTTATGGGGAGAAGGCAGGGGAATGGGGTTGGGAGGGAGAGATAGGTCAGCCATGATTGAATGGTGGAGTAGACTTTATGGGCTGAATGGCCTAATTCTACTTCTAATACTTATGAACTTATGACTGTGGCTCATTCAGCAACAGCAAAAATGATAGAGGTAGAAACCCTGAAAGCATTTTCAAGTATATACGCAATCACAATGCTATGACAGGGCCTAAAATCTAGAAATTGGAATGAGGCTTGATGGTGTGGGCAGAGTTGTGTCAACTGGCCTCTTGGTTATTTAGTTTGGTTTAGTTTAGAGATACAGTGCAGAAACAGGCCCTTCGGCCCATCAAGTCCACGCTCCCTGCACACCAACACTATCCTGCACACTAGGGACAATTACAATTTTACTGAAGCCAATTAACCTACAAACCTGTAGGAAAGAACTGCAGATGCTGGTTTAAATCGAAGGTAGACACATAATGCTGGAGTAACTCAGCGGGACAGGCAGCATCTCTGGAGAGAAGAAATGGGTGATGTTTTGTGCCGAGACCCTTCTTCAGACTGAATCTGTAAACCTGCACATGTTTGGAACGTGGGAGGACACCAGAGCACCATACAGGCAGCACCCATAGTCATATCGAACCCGGGTCTATGGCGCTGTGAGACAGGAACTCTACTGCTGTGCCACCATGCCATTTCTTTGAATCTCATGGTACATGTATTCAACAGGTGCTGTCTGCCTTTGTAAAATGACGATTTAAAAGCTGCATTATCTCTCTTTAAATGCCACACCTTGCTTGAGTTAAACAGGCATTCGACCTCTCGTAGATTGACCAAAATGCTGGAGTAACTCAGCGGGTCGGACAGCATCTCTGGAGAAAAGACATAGATGATGTTTCGGATCGAGACCCTTCTTCAGATTCTCTTGTGCTCGCCCCTTCTGACTCTTTGTCAGGCTGCAGCAAAGATCACTGCTGCATGAGCAAAGTTGCATTTTAGTCGCCCCACATTCAACTTCATTTCCTGACCAGATTTAAAAGAAGAACGAAAAGTTTTTCCACATGATGTGAAGTGTTTTATTTTAAGTGCTACAATTTACCGACTACTTACAGGCTTGAGTGGCCTTGGGACCTATTTCATTTCTAATCTGTCATGTTGCTATTTGCTATCTTTAAAGAGAAAAATCAAGGGAAAAAAAGTACTTGAGTAAGACTGCATCTGTTGCATCCCAACAATGTCCCAATTCACTTAAGAGCCTTTATGGGGTGCAGAGAAGTTTGTCATCTTGGGAACATGGCAGGCAATATGGTGAAGAAGTATCACCATTTTCAGCATTTCATTTCAAGATTGGTGTGAGAATTGAGAGGAACATGAAACTTGTTCATCACAAACCATGTCCTGGCCCTTAAGCACTTAGATAAAGAGAAGAACTAGAACAGAAATGATTTAGGATTGAGGACCTAACAACTGGAGAGCAGTCCTGAGCTGCTATCTACCTCATCGGACCAGCTTTGATCGGACTTTATCTTGAGTTATTCATGTTATACCCTTTAACATGTATTTGTATACTGTGGATGGCTTGATTGTAATCATGTGTTGTCTTTCCGCTGACTGGTTAGCACGCAACAAAAGTTTTGTCACTGTACCTTGGTAAACGTGACAATAAACAAAACAAAACAAAATAAAACTAAACTAAACTAAACAAACCAATGGCACTTCTAAGGTTGCCAATGTAGTTGTTTGACACCATACAGGTATGTGTAGGAAGGAACTGTAGATACCGATTTACACAGCAGATAGACTCAAAACGTTGGAGTAAATGGCTTGTCCCACTTGCCGATTTTTTTCGGCGACTGCTGACATCATTGACTGACGTATCAGGTCACAGAAAAATATATGGCGTGACGCGGTGCGATGACGTATGATGCGGCGTGATGTGGGGTGATGACGTATGATGCGGCGTGATGACTTATGACGCGTGGTGTTTCTTCAAGTATCGCACCCTTTTTTTGTCGCCGCTGGATTTTGAAATGTTCGAAATTTTTTGGCAACACTGATATGATGCCGGCAAAATCGGCAAGTGGGACAGGCCCTTAACTCAATGGATCAGGCAGCTTCTCTGGAGAAAAGGAATAGGTGATGTTTCGGGTCAAGATCCTAGTCTGAAGAAGGGTTTTGATCCGAAATGTCACCTATTCCTTTTCTCCGGAGATGATGCCTGACCCGCTGAATTACTCCAGCTTTTTGTGTCCTACACCAGAGTTTTAATAGTGGTACAGGAGACTGCAGATGCTGAAATCTGAAGCAAAAGAACAGGAGTGGTGCTGGAAGATCTCAACAGGTCAGGCATTATCTGTGGAAGAAATGGACAGTCAACATTTCTGGTTGGGTCCCTCCTTTTAGAAAGTGATGCATCCTTGATTTTTGATGTTAGAATGATTCAGAAGTCTCCGTTTGATTACAGGTTTTCATGATCAATGCTTTAGTTCTCATATTTTTTCTTCTTTTCTTCTCCCCCGAATCAACCCAGAATGTGTCAAAGTCACACCATAAAGTCTGACAGTTTGGGTGAAGTGAGGAGATACCTTCCGAGAAATAGAAAACGTGTGACTAAAGTTAAATGTAAAATTAAGGAATAACAACATGTTATTTTTGTGGTTTTAGAATTTATATGTGAAACAATTAAAGAACATTTCCTATATTTTGTTGAGAAGGAATATCACAATATTAGCTTGGACGGCACGGTGGCCCAGCAGTAGAGCTACCACCTTACAACGCCAGAAACCCGGGTTCGATCCTGACCATGAGTGCTTGTCTGTACGAAGTTTGTATGTTCTCCCCATGATCTTTGTGGGGTTTTCTCCGAGATCTTTGGTTTCCTCCCACAGCACAAAGACGTAACAGTTTGTAGGTTAATTGGCTTGGTATAAATGTAAATTGTCCCTAGTGTGAGTAGGATAGTGTTAGTGTGCGGGGATCACTGGCCAGTGCGGACTCGGTGGGCCGAATGGCCTGTTTCCACGCTGTAGCTCTAAACCAAACAAAACTAAACTAAACTCAAGGGATATGGGAAGAAAGCAGGAATGGAGTACTGATTCTGGATGATCAGCCATGATCATATTGAATGGCGGTGCTGGCTCGAAGGGTCGAATGTCCTACTCCTGCACCCATTTTCTATATTTCTATGTTTCTATGTAATAGTCAATGGTCAAAGATTTCTTTATTATCATATGTACCAGATACAGTGAAATACTTTTCTTGCATACTGCTCAGCAAGGCTATCCCTGTAAATAAGCACAATCACCAGAATGTACAGAACAGCCTAGAACATAGAACTAGTGTAAACGGGTAATCAATATTCAGTGTGGACTCACTGGGTTAAAGGTCCTGGTTGCATGCTATATCTCTAAACAAATCAGCATCTCATATTTCGCTTGGGCACCTTGCAATCCATCCCTAACTTCAAGTAACCCCTGCATTCCCTCTCTCTCCAGCCCTCCCCCACCCAAGTCGTACCAGCTTCAAAATCGTCTTGTTGAGTCTCGTTGTCCATACTCGTTCTCACCCAACAAACAATGGCCTGTTTTGTTTATTCTCGTTATATTTTTGAATATCTTTCATTCATTTTGTTCTATATTTCTCTTCATCACCGTCTATATCTCTCGTTTTCCTTTCCCCTGACCCTCAGTCTGAAGAAGGGTCCCGACCTGAAACGTCACCTATTCCTTTTCTCCAGAGATGCTGCCTGACCAGATGAGTTACTCCAGCTTTTTGTGTCTATCTTCGGTATTAACATAAGGGACTTTGGCCATCATTTGGAGACATGAAAACCAGACTGAAAGATATTCAATGGCCATAATAAGAAACAATTATCAATATTTTGTTCTTTATTGCACAGTTAATTCACCAATTTACAAGTAAATTCTAGATCCTTGTTGCCTGTGTGAAACATTCTACGTCATTCTTGCAAATTTAATTTCTCGGAGAGTGTTTTATAATTATACAAGATGTTGCATCTCAATAATGTAAAGTGGTTCACAAGGAATCTAATTCAGATAAGTGTGGGGTGTTGCACTAAAGCTAGCGCGGAATGAGAGAAAGCAACATTTTACGGTGAAATTGCAAAATGCTGGGTAAATGGTATTTTCCTTTGCAAATTGTGATATTCTGGATGCACTTTAACAAAAGTGAATAACAAAACATCAGGAAAGTGTTGCAGATCATTTGACATCTCATAGATTAGTTTAGTTTAATTTAGAGACACATCGCAGAAACAGCCCCTTCAGCCCACCAGGTCCGCGCCGACCAGCGATCCCTGCACACCAACACTATCCTACACACTAGGGATAATTTACAATCTTAGTAAGTCAATTAACCCATACCTAAGTGTAGATAAATGAACAAGGTAGTTATGCTGAAACTTGTTTAGTTTACAGATTCGGCACAGATACAGGCCCTTCGGCCAGCCGAATCCGCGCCGACCAGCGATCCTGCGTATTACCATTATCCTACGCACACTAGGGACAATTTACACTTATACCAAGCCAAATAAACCTGCCTTTGGAGTGTGGGAGGAAACCGGAGAACACACAAAAAACCCACGCAAGTCATGGGGAGAACATAAAAACTCTGAACAGACAGCAGCCATGGTTAGGATTGTAAGGCAGCAACTCTACCACTGCACCACCGTGCCACCGACTGCTTATATTTTTGGTCTATATTGTTGTTCATAGCTGATAAATGACTTGATCTTGGCAATAAAAAGCCGTGGATTTATACCATCATTCCCAACTGCAGACTTTCTCCAAAGCATCCTGCAGCCAATGAAGAAATGATGAAAATATACTTTCACTCAGATGATCATGATTGGCCTTCTGTGAGCTTTTTGGGTGATTCAATTTTTGTTTCTGATTTCTGACATCTGCTTTCCTCGTTTGGCTTTTTATTTGAAAGTTGGTTACATTTATCCCGGTGCCCATCTGGAAGCCAAAATCAATTAGCTCAGTCTGTTGTGAAAGCAGATGACCATGAGACAGTATTACAGCAAAAGTCATATTAAAGACCCGTTGATACGACACTGGAGTAGAATTCCCTGCAGTAGAATATTATCCTACGATTTACTGCCACACAAGCTCTTGTGAAAAGTAATACCAAGAAATGTAATGTGCAGGAAGGAACTGCAGATGCTGTTTTTTATGTTTAACGTTAAATTCTATAACGTTGTGTTTATTTTATTTGTGTGCTGCAATGGCAACTCAAATTTTACTGCACCAATTAGTGTATGTGACAATAAATGTCCTTTGTCCTTTGTCCTGGTTTATTCCAAAGATAGAAACATAGAACATAGAAACATAGAAAATAGGTGCAGGAGTAGGCCATTCAGCCCTTTGAGCCAGCACCACAATTCAATATGATCATGGCTGATCATCTAAAATCAGTACCCCATTCCAGATTTCTCCCCATATCCCTTGATCCCTTTATCTCTAAGAGCTAAATCGAATTCTGTCTTGAAAACATCCAGCGAATTGGCCTCCACTGCCTTCTGTGGCAGCGAATTCCACAGATTCACAACTATCTGGGTGAAAATGTTTTTCCTCATCTCTCTCTGGGTGCAAAAGTTTTTCCTCATCTCACAAGATAGACACAATATGCGGGAGTAATCTCGATTCTCCCTACCCTGGGCAAGAGACTGTGCGCCTACCCGATCTATTCCTCGCATAGGTTTGTGCACCTCCATAAGATCACCCCTCATCCTCCTGCGCTCCAAGGAATAAACTCCTAGCCTGCTCAACCACTCCCTATAGCTCAGGATTCTCAGATTCCATTCTAGGGATCTGAGGAATTCAGAAAGTAGGTTAGTTTTTCATTGCACAGTGAGTGGTAGCGGGATGGATAACCAAAATGAAAATCTCTAATATGGTGTGGTCAGGTTCAGATCATCACAATGCTTGCAGATATTTTTACAGTCTGAAGAAGGGTCCCAATCTGAAACATCAGCTACGCATGCTCTCCAGAGATGCTGCCTGACACGCTGAGTTCCTCCAGTCTGTATTTGTAGACCAGTATCTGCTGTTCCTTGTATCTCCTCTGCAATGTCAACAGAGCTGCCTATTCAATAGATTAATAAGGGTGGTTAAAGAGAGGAAGAAAACAAGGAAGTGATGTTGGGAAGTTCAGAGCTACTTTTACATATTAATCTCATCATATAGGCATATTAAGTAGCACGGTGGTGCAGCAATAGATTTGCTGCCTAAAAGCACCAGAGACCCAGGTTAGATCCTGACTATGGATGCTGCCCGTACAGAGTTTGTACATTCTTCCTGTGACTGCGTGCGTTTTCTCTGTGTGCATCGGTTTCCTCCCACTTCCCAAAGACGTGCAGGTTTGTAGGTTAATTGACTTCTGTAAATTGTCTTTATTGTGTAGGATAGAACTAGTGTACATTGATCAGCATGGACTCGGTGGGCCATCGAGCCTGTTTCCATGCTGTGTCTCTGAATCAAACTAACCTACATTTTCCTGCCTACTTCAGTTGGGTGTCTCTAAAACTCAGACGTTAGATTTTAGAGATACAGTGCGGAAACAGGCACTTCAGCCCACCGAGGTCATGTCGATCATCAATCAACCCGTACACTAGCACTATCCTACACACTAGGGACCATTTACAATTTGACTGTAGCCAATTAGCCTCCAAAACTGTACATCTTTGGAGTGTGAGAGGAAACTGGAGGACCCGGAGAAAACCGATGCAGTCACGGGGAGAACGTATGGACAAGTCCAGATCGAACTAGGGTCTCTGGTGCTGTAAGGCGTGGGGGAACTGCCGTGAGGTGGGGGGGGGGGGGGAGTGGGGGGTAAGGGGGAGTAAGGGGGAGGGGAGTGGTGGGGGAAGAGAATAAAATGAGGACCTGGCATGGGATACTTTGTAAGTTTGTCTGTGCCCTTTATGTGGTAACTCTTTGCATACCTTGGCTATGCAAAAACAAATATTGTCACTGTGACTTGTCACATGTGATGATAAAGCATTCATAAAACATTCATTCATTCATTCGTTCAAGGTAGCAACTCCACCGCTGCGCCACCGTGCCTCCCTAAATGCTGCTGGCGGATTGGTTTGGCTGGGCTACCACACTGAATGATGACTGACTTGAGTTCATCAGGCCGGTGCACCAGTCAAACAATAACAGTCAGCCTGATCAGAAGCCGCATCGACTTGCACCTTGTTTCCAGCGAGAACATCAGCAACTGCTCAAGTGGAAAGTAGGGAGGACAGCAAATCTAGCTCACCGCCATGGACCGCCAGAAAGCTAACAGCCAATTTTAATGAACTTACTTTGTCTTACACAGTTGTGTTCAATACTTCAGCTGCACTGGCAACCAGAAACGATTCTGACCCTGACCCAGGAGAGCTGAGCAGCAAGCAGGCTGATTACACACATTTATTAAGAAACAGATTGAAACTATCAAAATTGTCACTCATGTGAGATCCCTCCAGTTGACTCCCATTTCGTCGCTGTCAGCTGGAGTCCATGCGATAGCTCATTACCTCTGTTTCTTCTCTCAGAAATGTTCACATCTCATCTCTTGGCATAATTCACCCTTGGCCAGGCCCTGATGAAACTTCGTTGCTTATGGAGGTAGAAAGCTTTAATAAGATGTGATTGAATTTGTAACCAGATGGTGCAGACTCTGGGGCTTTCTGAGTAATGAGCAACATCCCACTGTTTAATGTTAGCAGTTGGAAGACCATGTTGGGTGACTGGCACTAAGGACAGCCTGATTAGCTCTCTCTCTTAAGAGCATGCTTCTGCTGAAGGTACCTATTTATATGTAAAATATTTCAGAGCCTTTTTGTGTTTTCCAAAAGTACGTCAAGGAACTGAACAATCAAAAAGATACCTGTGAACCGCGTCCTCAACTCTCCGCCATTTCTGACTGTTTAGTGCCATGATTGCTAATGAAGCCCTTACGTGGGTGTAGAAAGCCCACCTTTCCCATTAATACAAGAACACGCGATGCATTTTTACTTTTATTTGCATTTTCAACATATTGGTGTTTTTAACACATTGTACTTTTAACATTTTGCTTGCAATGTTTAAAAAAACATTTATGCAGGTACATGGATAGGATACGTTCAGAAGGATATGGGCCAAACACAGGGAGGTGGGACTTGTTCAGAGGGGGCGTTTTGATGGGTATAGGGAAGTTGGGCCAAAGGGCTTGTTTCCATGCTGTATGACTGACTATGAATATGATTATAACTCTCTCTCTCTCTCTCTCTCTCTCTCTCTCTCTCTCTCAATTTTCAATTCAATTTCAATTTTAAAACTTTATTGGCATGATAAAATATATCAGTATATTGCCAAAGTATAAAACATGACATACATATTTAAAATGCATAAGTATAAATACAAGTATACAGTGCATGGATAGATATGTCCGTGTACATAAACTCGCAGGGTTTATGTACAGGGTTTATAACATGTACATAAACCCTGTACATAAATTTTTTTTTGCATTTTAGGAGGAAGTGCACCTCTGTTTCAACCTCATCTGTGAAACATGGCCGCATATTCTATTTTCTCTTGGTTGCCAGAATATCTCTGTCTTACTTTCAACTGCCAAATAGTGGTCACTTAACCTGTATTTGGTGAGGGTCTGTCTCTGCTTTATGCCTCTGACAGTCGAGAAATAGTCTGCCAATTTATGATCTCTTTTTAGGGCACGGTAACATTCTAATCTGCTTTGGCTTTTGGTTTCTTTATCCCAATGTTCCAAATATGTTTCTTAACATCTCTCTCACGTCTCTCTCTCTCTCTCTCTCTCTCTCTCTCTCTCTCTCTCTCTGTATCTCTCTCTGTATCTCTCTCTGTCTCTCTCTCTCTGTCTCTCTCTCTGTATCTCTCTCTCTCTCTGTATCTCTCTCACTCTCTCTTTGTTTCTCTGTATCTCTCTCACTTTCTCTATATCTGTATCTGAATCTCTCTCTATATATATAAATCTCCCTCTCTCTTTCTCTCATCTTTCACACTCTCTCATCTTTCTCCCACCCTTTCGTTACAGTATCTCCTTCTCTCAGTATCTTTTTTAATCACTGTTTCTCACTATCTCATTATATATCTCTCTCTGTATCTATGTATCCCTCTCTCTCTCCCTCTTCCTCTATCTCTTCCCCTCTACCCCACCCTCTCACTCCCTCCCTCCCTCTCCTGTCCCTCTCCCTCTCCCTCTCCCTCTAGCTCTCCCTCTCTCTTTCTCTTTTTCTCTCTCTCTCTACCTCTCCCTCTCGCTCACCTCTCCCTCTCCATCTCGCTCACCTCTCCCTCCCTCTCCCTTTCTCTCTCCCTACCTCTCTCCCTCTCCCTCCCTCCCTCCCTCTCCCTCATTCTCCATTTCTCTCTCTGTCTCTCACTCACTCTCGATCTCTCTCTCTCTTCTAAAGTGACCACCTTCTGCCTCCATCTTCTGATGTATGGTGCGGAGATGAATTATGGACTGTCCCTTGGCCTCCACAGATGATGTTTGACTCTATGAGTTGCTGCAGCAGTTTGTGTTTCCTGCTGCAGTCTGCAACATGTACAGTCTTGTCTCCAGCAATACTCTCACAGAAGTACGATCCTGGGGTTTTGTGTTCAAATCTAGCGCATGGGATTTGGAATCAGATCCCTCCAGACTCAAGAGGTGAGACCAATGAGCCACAAATACCAGAGGTGCTGCTCAGATTGACAAGAACAGGATATGGAGAAAGGTATTTTTAGATGAGTGAAAAAAAAAATGATGTTTAAAAGCCTCTTATCGCATCCTCCTCAGGATGTTGCTAAAATCTTTGCAATCTCAGGCTTGCTTGGCAAGCAATCAAAACAGGTGGAAAATCAAAGATTCATCATAATTTTGGAACATAATTACCAATCCTAGCTATGTTTTGTGAGACTTTGCTTTCTGGCCCATGAGAGGAAATGCTTCATTTCTATGTAAGGAGTGTTCGCTCATATTAGTGTAAGTCTAGCCCCAGAAATCCAAACAGTAGGGCTTTATTCTGTTTGCCTGGGATCATGTCCCCAGATCTTGTGATAATGAGTGTTGGTTGTATCATTTTATGACTTTAGTCCTTTGCAACAAACTCCTATTATTTAAGATTAGAGCACTCCAAAGACATGCAGGTCTGCAGATTAATTGGCTTCAGTATAATTGTAAATTGTCCCTAGCGTATGTAGGATAGTGTAAATAAAAACATAGAAACATAGAAATTAGGTGCAGGAGTAGGCCATTCGGCCCTTCGAGCCTGCACCGCCATTCAATATGATCATGGCTGATCATCCCCAATCAGTATCCTGTACCTGCCTTCTCTCCATACCCCCTGATCCCTCTAGCCACAAGGGCCACATCTAAATCCCTCTTAAAAATAGCCAATAAACTGGCCTCAACTACCTTCTGTGGCAGAGAATTCCACAGACTCACCACTCTCTGTGTGCAAAATGATCTTCTCATCTCGGTCCTAAAAGATTTTCCCCTTATCCTTAAGCTGTGACCCCTTGTCCTGGACCTCCCCAACATCGGGAACAATCTTCCTGCATCTAGCCTGTCCAACCCCTTAAGAATTTTGTAAGTTTAAATGTGCGGGGATCGCTGGTCGCCGCTAATTCGGTGGGCTGAAGGGCCTGTTTTCTTACTATATCTCTAAACTAAATTAAAATTAAACTGTTACTGTTCATGTTACTTCCTCATAAAGAAGGAACTAAATATGAGGGTGGCATGGTCGCACAGCGGTAGAGCTGCTGCCTCACAGCACCAGAGTCCCGGGTTTGATTCTAATTACGGGTGCTTGTCTTTACGGAGTTTGTACGTCCTCCGCGTGACACGTGGGTTTACCCCGGGTGCTCTGGTTTCCTCCCACATTCCAAAGACGTGCAGGTTTGTAGGTTAATTTGTGATGGTAAAATTGTAAATTATCCCTAGTGTAGGATAGTTTTTGTGCGGGGGTCGCTGGTGGGCACAGACTTGGTGGGCTGAAGGGCCAGTTTCCACACTGTATCTCTAAACTAAACTAAACAAAACTAAGTGACAACGGGGGAGAAACAATTGGTGGGTTGGATGGTTCAAGGTTCAAGGTTCAAGGTTCAAGGTTAGTTTATTGGTCACATACGCTAATTGGTGTAGTGAAATGTTCCCTGCCAATGCAGCACATAAAATAAAGAATACAGACATAACACTAATAAAGAGATTTAAACATTAAAAAACATCCCCCACAATGGTTTCCATTATGAGTGAAGGCACAATGTCCAGTCCCCAACCGTTGTCCGCCCATAGTCAGGCCTATTGAGGCCTCTGCAGTCGCCTTCACGGAGGCCTGATGTTCCAGGCCGTTCTCGGCGGGTGATGGTGCTCCGGCATCGGGAGAATCCTCCCGATTCATTGCACCAATGTAAAAAATATCGTCATGTCCTATGACTGACGCAAATCCTGTGTAAAAATGACAGTCTCCCGTGAGTTGCATTGAAATCGGAGAGCAACATTTAATAAGCTGGTTCAGATTGAAGGTTTCAGGTGCAGCCTAAGGGTGCTGGAGGAAAATGAGAACTATGTTCAATTACTCGACAGTCAGTGAACCTAACCGGTTGTCTGAGGAATATTTGTCTGTAATGTTTTGAAGGAGGGATGGCAGGTGGTGCAACTGAAGGAGGGTGAAACAGGGTAAGAGGAGTGTCACACCCAAGTGGAAAAGACACCATATTATCATTGTGAGACTAGATAAGCACAGAAATCAGATACAATGGACTTGATGTGTGTAGGAAGGAACTTGCACCTCTTCATCAATTTTTGATCTCTTACACTTCCTTATCTCTGTAACTCCCTCTTCCCCACGCTCAGTCTGATGAAGGGTCTCGATCCAAAATGTCGCCCATTCCTTCTCTCCAGAGATGCTGCCTGTCCTGTTGAGTTGCTCCAGCGTTTTGTGTCCATCTACAAAGGCCATGATGGTTATTGCAAGGAATCCACATTCTTTCAACCTAATGCCGACAGTTCACCTGCTTCCCGCTGTCCATTCTTTACAATGTTGAACATCCTTGCCGACTGGCCCATTCCGGACTGGAGGAGTATGTGCTGAGGGACGCACTGAAGCTCGGTGCAGCCAATGCCAAGGCTCTGTGAGGGAAGACCGCAGTCTAGCATCCTTCGACTGGTGGAATTTAAGGGACAGAGTCCAATGGGGATACCCCTTAAACAAGGTCCTGCCTTACAGGGCCAAAGACCCGGGGTTCATGTGCGTGTGTGTGTGTGTGCATATGCATGTGCGTGTGCGTGTGCGTGTGTGTTTGTGTGTGTGTGTGTGAACTTTTGCAATCTGAATCTGAAATCTTTGAAAACAAAACCGAACGGCATTGGCTGATGACATGATGCGTGCTGCGTCTGCCCCGCGAGCTGCCGCCCCCCCAGTGAGCTGCTGCCCTGCTCCCCTCCTCCTCTCTCCCCTCCTTACCTCCCCTCTCTCCCTCCTCCTCTCGCTCCCCCCTCTTCCCCTGCCCCCTCCTCTCCCTCCTCCTCTCTCTCCCTCTCTCTCCCCCCTTCTCCCCCCTCTGCCCCCTCTCCCCTCCACTCTCTCTCTGTCTATGCTCCCTCTCTCTCTGCCCTCACTGTCTACCCTCCCTCCTTCTCTAGAAGTGCCTGTGAGTTGTGGGCTATGCGTCAGTGGATAGGGTGGGTATTGGGTAAAAGGACCAATGAATAATATTAATATACTATTAAGGGGGGTGGTTAATGTGTGTCTGTGTGTGTGTGGGGGGTAGTTAATGTGTGTAAGGGGGGTGGTTAGTGTGTGTGTGACGCTGCAGGCCGCCCCCACCCACCCATGCAACGGTGCGATGTGACACAATGGGTTCCACTTAGACATAGACATAGAAAATAGGTGTAGTAGGAGGCCTAAATGCAAAATGCTATGTGTGGCGGAAAACTAACACTGCACATCATCCTGAACACACCATCCCCACTGTGAAACATGGTGGTGGCAGCATCATGCTGTGGGGATGCTTTTATTCAGCAGGGACAGGGAAGCTGGTCAGAGTTGATGGGAAGATGGATGGAGCCAAATACAGGGCAATCTTGGAAGAAAACCTGTTAGAATCTGCAAAAGACTTGAGACTGGGGCAGAGGTTCACCTTCCAGCAGGACAATGACCCTAAACATACAGCCAGGCTACAATGGAATGGTTTAGATCAAAGTATATTCATGTGTTAGAATGGCCCAGTCAAAGTCCAGACCCAAATCCAATTGAGAATCTCTGGCAAGACTTGAAAATTGCTGTTCACAGACGCTCTCCACCCAATTTGACTGAGCCTGAGTTATTTTGCAAAGAAGAATGGGCAAAAATTTCAGTCTCTAGATGTGAAAAGCTGGTAGAGACATACCTCAAAATACTTGCAGCTGTAATTAAAACGAAAGGTGGGTCTACATTCTTAATGGGAAAGTAGTGGGCAGAAAGGCATGCCATGTGTGGTTTGAAGAGCAAAACTTGTAGTTTACAATGCCAACATTGAAAAGTTGAGGAAAAACAAGGTGTACAGAGTTGCTTATTGGTTACAATCTGAGGAGTATGATGATGCTACCGATTATGATATGCCAATGTAGCAGCTAGCAGCTGATCTTCTCCATAAAGACTTGGTCTATTGCTAGAAATTGTAATTTATTTACCTATCTGTTATGGACTTACAGCATATAATACAATAATATTAAAGTTCTGATCTTGAGAATATCACATTTTTGAATTTTCACAGCTTTTGTTTTGTCAATGCAAAAGCAATGGGGAACAAGATGCTAATTTCCAAGTATGAAAATGGCCATAACGTTTTTAATACTGAAGCTATGAATGTGAATTAGGTGTCAAATTAAACTTCTTTTTATGTTTTATCTGATGGGATAAATTACAGATATGATTTTTTAAATCTCAAAATGTTGTAACATTGCTACACTAGGGACAATTTTCAATTATACCAAGCCAATTAGCCTACAAAGCAGTATATCTTTGTAGTGTGGGAGGAAACCAGAGCACCCGGAGAAAACCCACGCAGATCACGGGGAGAACGCATATACTCCATACAGACAGCAGCCATAGTCAGGATCGAACCCGGGTCTGTGGCACAGCAAGGCAGCAACCCTACCACTGCGCCACCGCGACACCCACAGAAGGAGGCAACTAGTTACCTGGCCAGATTTAAAGCTATTGCTATGTACAGTACTTTGCTGTTACTTGTAAGTCAGTCTCGGTTTAAAGAAAGGAAAGCAGGTACGGAGTAAGTTTGCTAACTTCGAAATAAATCACTATTGTTGTTGGATATGTAAGCTGTGCCTCAATTAATTCAGGAAGACATTACAACAAGGGCAGGCAAGGTCACTTGTTTCAGTCCATGTTCCCTGGGCATTCGTGCACACTTCAATCTCTACCAATTGCTGCTTTATTTTTATGCTCAGCGTGCGGCCCTTGCAGGCAGGACCAGCAGTAATTGCCCATTCATAGCAGCACTTGAGAGGGTGGTGAAGTTCCATGAACAACTGCAGCAGCAGTTTGATGCATATCATTGCTAGTCTTGCTGTGCCAGCTTGGCAAGACGGTCAGAATGGCAAAGTGGTGGTATCACAGGCGTATGTGGCACGATGGTGCAGCAGTAGAGTTGCTGCCTCACAGCGCCAGAAGCCCAGGGTTTGTACATTTCCCCTGTGACCTGCATGGATTTTCTTTGGGATCTCCGATTTCCTCCCACACTCCAAAGACATACAGGTTTGTAGCCTAATTGGCTTGGTACAATTGTAAATTGTCCCTTGTATGTGTAGGATAGTGCTTGTGTGTGGGGATAACTGATCGGTATGGACTGGGTGACAATCGACAATAGACAATAGGTGCAGGAGTCGGCCATTCAGCCCTTCGAGCCAGCACCGCCATTCAATGTGATCATGGCTGATCATCCCCAATCAGTACCCTGTTCCTGCCTTCTCCCCATATCCCCTGACCGCTATCTGTAAGAGCCCTATCTAGTTCTCTCTGAGGCAGAGAATTCCACAGACTCACAGCTCTCTGTGTGAAAAAAAGTGGGCCGTAGGGCCATCTTCCACTCTGCATCTCCAAACTAGACACAGCTGACTGACAACAGTGGCACTGTTGGAATAGCCTGAGAATTAAAAAAAAACTTGTTCTACTACCTTAGTTTGAATAGTGTCTGAGTCCCGATACTAACCCCAAAGGATATTATTGGCTGGATACCACAATGTGATAGCTCACAAATTCTCTTCCAGGCATGAGATTTTCATAAATTCATAACTTCGAGAAGCAGAATTAGCCCATTTGGCCCATCAAGCCTCCTCCACCATTTAATCATGGATGATCTATTTTTTCTACTCACCCCTATTCTCCAGCCTTCTCCCTAAAACCCCAGACACACGTACTAATCAAGATTTTATCAATCTCCGCCTTAAAAATATTCATAAACTTGGCCTCCACAGCCATCTGTGACAATGAATTCCATGGATTCACCACCCTCTCACAAAAAAAAAATCCTTCTCATCTCCTTTCTAAAGTTACGTGCTTTATTCTGAGACTATGACCTCTGGTTCTAGACTCTCCCACTAGTGGAAACATCCTCTGCACATTCCCCCCATCCAGGTCTTTCACTTGTTGTTAAGTTTCAATGAGGTTGCCCCCTCATCCTTCTAAACTCCAGTGAGTATAGGCAAAGTGCCTTCAAACGATTTTGGTAGTTAACTGAACACAAATTCTCTCATTGCCACTATGGAATCAAACGTAATTTTCTGGATTAAAAACGAGGATGGCTGCTGGAACAACTTCGCTAGTCAGGCAGTATCTGTGGAAGGAAACGGACAGTAGATGGTTCACATTCAGATTATTCATTTGGATTGAAAGAATAGATTGGAATTGGCAAGTGAAAAGAGGTGGGGGAGGAGAGGTGGGGCAAGTGATAGGTGGATACAGGTAAGGAGGGGTTAATTGGAAGGTGGGGGAGGGAAGAGTGGAGATAGCGACAGGGGTGAGAAGTGGGGAACATGTAACCAGCTACAAATGCTAACGTTTTCCCTCTCAAACCTTTTGGCAGGTTATCACATAGACATTGTAGGACAGCAGTGGAGTTGTTGTCTTGCATCGTCAGAGACCCCGGTTCAATCCTGACTACAGGTGCTGTCTGTGTGCATTTTTTCTGTTCTCGTTCCAAAGATGTGTAGGTTTGTGGGTCTGAAGAATGGTCTCGACCCGATAAATCACCCATTCCTTCTATCCATAGATGCTGACTGTCCCGCTGAGTTATTCCCGCATTTTGTGTCAATCTTAGTTTGTGGGTTAATTGACTTCTGTAAATTCCCCTTAGTGAGCAGGATGTGAAGATAGGATAACATAGAACTAGTGTACGGGTGATCGATGGCGCAGACTCGGTGGGCTATAAACAGATTGTTTCAACAATGTATCTCTAAAACTAAAACATTATTACCCTTGTTTCCTTGTGGGATTTTATAAGGTCATAAGTGAGAGGAGTAGCATTAAGCCATTCGGCCCATCAAGTTTACTCCGCCATTCAATCATGGCTGATCTATTTCTCCCTCCTAACCCCATTCTCCTGCCTTCTCCCCATAACCTCTGACACCTATAGCAATCAAGAATCTATCCTAATGACATGAATGGAACAGCGATTAAGAACGGAAAGTGGCGGATTATTTCTTTGCTATGTACTACTTCAATAAAAGGCTAATTGATCAAGAACCAACGTTTGGAAGATTCGTTTTTACTATCTTAAATGTGTCGTGAGTGCGTAAACTATACCTCCTAACCATCCCCAAGGAGTAATGGCTATCGAAGTTGGACTTTGAGAATGTCATAGAGACTGCCATTATACTATCTATCGCTGCTTTAAAAATATCCACTGACTTGGCCTCCACTGCTTTCTGTGACAAATAATTCCACTGATTCACCACCTTCTGACTGAAGAAATTTCTCCTCATCTCCTTCCTAAAAGAACGTCCTTTATTTCTGAAGCGAACAATGTACCATTCTACGTTTATTTGACCATTGTCCCCTTTGATCTGCTTTTTCACACTTTACTCTTTCATATCTCTAGACTCCCTCTCTCCTGACTCTCAGTCTGAAGAAGGGTCACCCATGCTTTCTCTCCAGAAATGCTGCATGTCCCACCAAATTACTCCAGCATTATGTGCCTATGAAAGATAATGAATATCTGTGGGATAGTTGGGACTATCTTACTTACTTACTGTCTATTATGCCTCCTGGCATGGAGGGCAGCAACGAAGGTCCTCCACTCAGTAGTGCTGATTTCTTCAGTTGCTGTTTCCGTAACATATTTGTTTTACGAGACAGGGTTGTTAGCCCTGTGCTCAACCTCCAACCTGGAGGACCAGTGGATCACTCTTCGTCTCGCCTCTACCCTTCGACCTGTCCAGCATGGGAGACCCTAACAGGAGATTAACAAGCATAGCTCTAGGGGTCACTGAGACACACAAGCTCCCCGACCACGACAAGGTTTCAATCCGATGGGGAGCTGTGAGATAGTGAACTTGATTAATTCATAGATCAAGAAGGAGCTGGAAAATAAAGGTTGTCCATGACTTTTAAGTGATGAGACCCAGAACCAGTAGGTGAAACAATACACCACAGTTGTGATTCATTGAAAGAAATATTCAGTGAATAAGGCTAATGGCATAATACATCATAACAATCTAAAAATGGAGAGCATATGTAATATATATTTTACATACATCTGTGTTATTATTTATTATCTAGTCATTCTTTGGTCTGGTGTATCTGCAGAGGTGGCACTAATCAAGGTGAAGTTATATGTCCTGCCTGTCAATTTCTTCACTATTGATTCATACTGGTATTAAAAATGCATGGTTTGTTATGCAGTTTCCCAACAACTTTTCCCAAATGACTTTGGTGAGGTGAACGAGTTGGAGCACAGTGTGGAGGGGTCAATGTATTTAGCCTGTCATTTGTATTTTATTGAAGAAGGATCGATGAGATGAGGTTACTTTTTGTGTCATCATCTTATGTTCCACATGACATAGATTCAAGGTGAAGGGGAAAAGATTTATTAAAAATTCGAGGGGTAACTTTTTCACACAAAGGTTGGTGGATGTATGGAACAAGCTGCCAGAGGAGGTAGTTGAAGCCGGGATTATCCCAACATTTAAGAAGCAGTTAGACAGGTGAATGGATAGGATAGATTTGGAGGAATATGGGCCAAATGCTGGCAGGTTAGACTAGTGTAGCTTGGACATGTTGGCCAGTGTGGGCAAGTTAGGCTGAAGGGTCTGTTTCCATACTGTATTTCTCGATGACCCATCTATCCATCAGAAATGGATTTCTGCTGATTAAATGAGTTATATGAGTGAGTATATCATACACATTTATTTATTACATTAGTTTAGTTCAAAAGTGTAGTGTAGATTAGTTTATGGTCACGTGTACCGAGGTACAATGAAAAGTTTTTTTGTGGTGCGCTATCCAGTCAGTGGATAGAGTATGCATGATGACTATCAACCTGCCCACAGTGTACAGATACATGATAGAGGGAATAATGTTTAGTGCAAGATAAAGTCCAGTAAAGTCCGCTTAAAGATAGCCCGAGGGTCACATATACTGAGGTACAATGAAAAGCTTTTGTTTCCAGTCAAAGAAAATACTATATACGGACACAATCAATCCGTCCACAGTATAGAGATAAAGGGTAAAGGGTACAACATTTAGTTCAAAGATATAACATTGAAGTCCGATAAATATCGTTCAAAGATCTCCAATGAGGTAGATGGCAGTTCAGGATCGGTCTCGAGCTGATGAGAGGACTGTTCGGAACAGCCAAGAAGAAACTGTTCTTTAATCTGTATGTGCTTCCAAACCTCTGTACCTCTTGCCTGATGGGAGAGGGGAGAAGAGGGAGTGACCAGGGTGAGACTGGTCCTTGATTATGCTGGTGGCCTTGACGAGGCGGCATGAAGTGTGGATGGAGTAAATGTGGATGGAGTGGATGGAGGCTTCTTTGTGTGATAGTTTGGGCTACGTCCAAAACTCTCTGTGATTTCTTGTGGTCTTGGATGGAGCTGTTCCCAAACCAGGTTGTGATGCATCCCAATAAGATGCTTTAGTGCATCTGTAGAAGTTGGTAAGATTTTTTAGGAAAATGTGAACTTCCTAAGGCTTCTAAGGAAGTAAAGGCGTTGGTGTGCCAGGAACTTGAAGCTTTCAACCATCTCCACTTTGGCACCATCAATGTAGGCTGCGATGTGTGTACTGCTTTGCTTCCTGAAGTCATTCACAATCTCCTTTGTCTTGCTAACATTGAGGGAGAAGTTGTTGCCTTGGCACCAGGTTACAAGGTTTTCAATCTCCTTTCCATATTGATTTTGGCTGCTGAACCTATGATTTTACTTCGGAGTCACGTGAGTGATTCTGTGAAGAAGACCCGTCAGGCCGCATGCGTATTAGTACGTCAGCCGCATTGACGCACGGAGGCTGTGAGGAAGAGAGCTCCTCCAGCGGTAAGTATTCAGACTCCAGGCAAGTGATAAAACTTTCACTGGAGTTCGAGTCCGTGCTTGCCGGTACGCTAGCATGAACAAAACAGGGAAGGGAAAGCAGCGAGTCGCAACCAGCCGCGGCAGTTCAGGTTTGGAATGCTGCCTCATACCCCTGGACAGTCGCTAGCCACAGAGTTAGCGACTGCAGACTTAGTGCTACATAGCACAGTGCCAGCGCCATTAGGGCGCAAGGCACCTGAAAGGTCTGCTAGGCCATCGGAATCGGGGGATGATTCCTGCCCGGGGCTGGATAGAGTGTGTTCACGCCTATCCCAAGTGGAGGAGCTGTTGCACACAGTCCTCCAGAGAGGTTCACTCCAGGAGAAGGAGTGTCAGCGTTGTTCAGAGCCAGAGGCACCAGCAGCAACAGTGCTGCCAGATAACCCCTTCACTTTTGAGGGGAGTGCAATGGGTCAGATCAGTCCTGACCCCGAATCTGATGGGGAGGTCCAGCCAGGAGAAACAGTGGAGTTACCAGATATTCCACCACTGGCACTACCATTTGCTGTCCCATCAGGGGCAGGAGAGCCGCTAGGTGAAGAGCTGGCCGCCACAATAAATTATATGGTTTCTTACCAGCTCCAGGAGCTCATTATGGATGAGACAGCAAAAAAACATGAGCCTCCAAGTAACTGTGAGTTGTTATAAGTACCAACTGTGAATCAGGCCATCTGGGGTCAGATGGGACCCGGCATGCGAAGTGAAGAGATTAAGATGCAGAGGGTCCTACAATTATTGGCCTCTGGCATTATGGCGTTTGCAAGAACAATGGATGGTGGTTATGTGACAAGAACACATGAAGAGGCTCTGGGGTTGCTATGCAGCACCCATTTTGAGATCAATTGTATCAGAAAAAGAGCTATTAGACCCACCATTAATCCCAGATTTGCTGCGCTTTGCAATCTGAATCTGGTGTATTGACAAACACATTTGGCTCTCAGCTATATATCTACCAGGGAGATTCAATACTGTGGCAGACACCAGGTCATGAAAGTTCCATGACAACATTGAGTGGATGTTGAATCGGGACGTATTCAATGAGATCATTGTCAAATATGGAAGGCCAGATGTCGACTTGTTAGCATCCAGACTAAACCACCTGCTTCCCAAATATGTGTCATGGGAACCAGATCCCGGGGCAGTAGCGATTTACGCTTTTTCGCTGCATTGGGGTGGTATGTATATATATGCATTTCCACTGTTTTGTCTCATAAATCGTTGTCTGCTTAAAATCAAGCAGGATGATGCTTCAGGGGTACTGGTGATACCCGACTGGCCTACCCAGCCATGGTACCCTTTGATCTTACAGCTGATGACACAACCCCTGATGGCTGTTCCCAAACGAAGGGAATTATTGGTGCATCCGGTAACTGGCGAATGCCATCCATTGTTTGACCGTATTGATTTGTTAATTTGCAGATTTTAAGAAGGCCATATCTGGGGCGTGGATTGTCGGGTCGAACTGTGGACATGCTTACTGCATCTTGGAGATCGAGTACTCAAAAGCAGTATATTTGTTATGTAAAAAAATGGGAAGTTTACTGTGTGCAAAATAATATTGACTATTGTACAGCACGTATTTCACATGTTCTGGAGTTTCTGTCAACCCTCTACTATGATGAAGGACTGAGTTATAGTGCAATTAATATGGCAAGAAGTGCTTTATCATCATATTTAGTAATGAAGTCAGACAAACATTCCATCGGATCTCACCCTCTCGTTGTTCGGTTAATGAAAGGGATTTTTAATTCCAGACCTTCCAAACCTAGATATATGGGATGTGAGTATGGTCCTTAGAGTACTGCGTGAGTGGTTTCCTGTCTCGTCTTTGTCTTTGACCAAAATCTTCATGAAGGTGGCCATGCTCATGGCATTGGTTTCAGCACAAAGAGTACAGACATTACAAAAACTACAGCTAGATAGAATGTAAACTGCTGCCGACCATGTTGCGTTTTACATTTATAACCTCCTCAAACAAAGCAGGCCAGGTGTCACAGGGTTCAAAATAGTGTTTTCAGCATATCCCACGGATCCATCCTTATGTGTAAAAACACATTTGATGCAATACATTGCAGCTACAGAGGGCTTACGTAACATGGAGACAGGATTGTTTATCAGTTATAAAAAACCATATAAGGGAGTGTCAGTTAATACTATTTCGAGATGGCTGAAACAAGTCTTGATTGATGCAGGTATTAACACTGATGTGTTTGCATCTCATTCCAATAGGGCAGCAGCTACGTCGGCGGCCAAAGCGAGGGACGTGCCCGTCGACCACATTTTGGCGGCCGCCGGATGGGCAAATGAGCTGATGTTTCAGAATTTCTATCATCGGCCGATTGCCGATCCAGGGCTGTTTGCCAATGCTATTTTTAGTTCTGTTTAAAGTGTCCTGGGATAGAGGGGTACTGTTGTTTGTTTATAATTTCAAATAAACCTTATTACTGTATTAAATTTGTTCCCGATGATGGGGAGGTCCAGGACAAGGGGTCACAGCTTAAGGATAAGGGGGAAATCCTTTAGGACCGAGATGTGAAGGAATTTTTTTACACGGAGAGTGGTGGGTCTCTGGAACTCTCTGCCACAGAGGGTAGTTGAGGCCAGTTCATTGGCTATATTTAAGAGGGAGTTAGATGTGGCCCTTGTGGCTAAGGGGATCAGAGGGTATGGAGAGAAGGCAGATACGGGATACTGAGTTGGATGATCAGCCATGATCATATTGAATGGCGGTGCAGGCTCGAAGGGCCGAATGGCCTACTCCTGCAACTAATTTCTATGTTTCTATGTTTCTAAATGCAATGTTATTACTAATGCATAATTTTCTCATTCGAGTCAATCACGCAGTGAGATGCCGGGATTTGTAATCTGCGGCATGAAATCACAAAGCTTTGAACTCTTCACGGAATCACTTACGTGACTCCGAAGTAAAATAGTAAAATTATACGAGAACTTACCAGTTTGAAGTTTGATCTTGATTTTATGAGGAGTTACTTTGGAGATTACGTGCCCGCCACACGGAACCCTCTCTCATGAAAGATCATCTGGTAGTTCTCGAGTCACGCACCTTACTATGTTACGTCGGTGTTATTTGTGATTGAATTCCGCTGCTTTGAAGATTGATGCGCATGCGGCCTGACGGGTTTTCTTCATGTAATCACCAACGTAACTCCTCATAAAATCAAGATCAAACTTCAAACTGGTAAGTTCTCATTTAATCTTACTATTAAATGCAGATCCCATGCTATCTCTAGTTTACTAGCCATTTGAGGTCCCTATTAAAGAGCATGCATACTTGAAGGAGCTGGTTCTTACTATGAGTCATCAAACTTAAGCATGAAGAGATTTGCAACTCAAATTGTACAGGGATAATTACCGCATATGCAGAGATATGCGGGGCAAGTTTTATACACAAAGGATGGTGAGTGCCTGGTAAGCACTGCTGGGGGTGGTGGTGGAGGCAGATATGATAGTGGTGTTTAAGAGACATTTGGCCAGGCATGTGGATATGCAGGGAATGGAAGGATATGGATTATGTGCAGGTAGATACGTGATAATGTTGGCATCTTGTTTGGCACAGACATTGTGGGCTGAAAAGGGTCTACTCCCGTGCTGAAATGTTCTATGTTCTACGTTTGGGATAAAAATAAGGGTGAAGATATATTTGAACTTGAGGAGATTTCTAGGTCTATTTCTTTTAATGGAAAAAGTAAGCAAAGCAAAAATAACCTGCAAAGTACATGAGCTGATAAAAGTGGTTTTATGAGATGCCTTTGGTAAACATTCTTCATAAAATAGCAGATGGCTGGACAAAATCCAGAGATGAAAAGACAAACGATGTGAGATAAAGATCAAATAAGTGCAAATTTTGAAGCTAAATGAGATAACGTAGGTTGAAGGAGGGGGGGGGGAGGGGGAGGGGGAGGGGAGGGGGAGGGGAGGGGGGAGAAATGGGTCTGCTTCCAGGTGGGGCACAGGGAAGTGGGGGGAGGAGGGGATCTGGGGGTGCTTTGTAGGTTAGTTACCTAAAATTAGGGGAATCGAGAACCAGAAGACCTAGGTTTAAGGTGAGGAGGGAAACATTTAATAGGGGCGGCCACGGTGGCACAGCGGTAGAGTTGCTGCCTTACAGCGCTTGCAGCGCCAGAGACCCGGGTTCGATCCGACTACCGGAGCTTGGCCGTACTTAATTTGTACGTTCTCCCCGTGACCGCGTGGGTTTTCACCGAGATCTTCCATTTCCTCCCACACTCCAAAGGTATGTAGATTAATTGGCTTGGTGCATGTGTAAATTGACCCTAGTGTGTGTAGGACCGTGTTATGTGTGGGATCGCTGGTTGTACAGACTCGGTGGGCTGACGGGCCTGTTTCCACGCTGTATCTCTAAAGACTAAAGGAACTTGAGGGGTATCATTTTTATACAAAGGGTGGTGGGTGTATTGATCCAGTTGAGGCAGATACTATCGCAACATTTAAGAACCATTTAGTCAGTAACAGATGGGATAATTTAGAGGGACATGGGCCAAAAAGCAGGCAGGTGGGACTAGTGTAGATGGGATATGTTGGTCGGTGTGAGCAAGTTGGGCCGAATGGCTTGTTTGCACACTGTATGATTCTATGACTCTCAACGAACGGATTGGGTCAATGAGGGTTATATTCACTGGAGTTCAGAAGAATGTGAAGGAGAGCTCATAAAAATGTACAAAATTAGAAATGGAAACATGGACAAGAGAACGAGGCAGATTGCATTGCTGAGGGTATCTTCCTGATAGCAAGAGAGTCCAGAACCAGGCGTTACAGCCTCAGGAAATGGAATATGTTATTGAAAACTGCCGGTGAACTATGCACTTTTCGACCATGATTTGCAGTGGAAAAAAGTCCTTAAACATTTACAAGAAGAAGCTTCATAAAGATACTTCTCATTTAGAAAAGAACTGCAGATATCTTGAAAAATCAAAGGTAGACAAAAATGCTGGAGAAACTCAGCGGGTGAGGCAGCATCTATGGACAGAAGCCACAGGCGACATTTCGGGTCGAAACCCTTCTTCAGACTGATGTCCTTAATGTTCAGAGGATCAAATGTTATGGGGAGAAGCCGGGAAGCTGGTCGGTGCGGCCTCAGTGGGCCGAAGGGCCTGTTTCCACGCTGTATCTCTAAACTAAACTAAACTAAACTAAAAAGGGAACTGAACTGGTTGATTAGATGTTATGAATGGTGGAGAGTGCCGAAAGGCTGGTTAACTTACTGCTACGTCTTATGTTTCTGTGTTAAAATATACTGAACGCATCTGATCAATTCCCCTAATAACTCTATATATTGTTTGACATTAGTCCAATGCTGTAATTTGGGAACTTCTGTTGTTTGATCGATGTTACATAAATAACGGCTGTTATTATTCTTTTATCTTTATTTCATTCTGGCATTTGAATCAATGTTTCCCATTTGTATTTACAGGTGAGAAATAGCTATATGCAATTGTTCCAGATTTCGGTCAATACGCACCATCTGATAACTATAGAAGTCAAAATGTTTCCAGATGGTATCCTTCCCTTCTAATTTGTTCCTCATCATTGCTGCCCCAGGCAGTTTGGAACTGGAATGTCCTTGATGTAGTTGGTGAGGTATGGAACTTGGAACCAAGTGCATTGAGTTACTGAGTTCAACACGTCTTTGTATGACTACATTCACTCACTCATTTCCTTCATTACCAGCATTCAGATCACACATAACTTCATCCAATGTGTGAAAGTTCTCTAATTTATAATCCTGTTTGCCCTGCTTTAGGAAGGATGTCATTAAACTGGATGGGGTGTAAAGAAAGATTTATGAAGATGGTCACAAAATGCTGGAGTAACTCAGCGGGACGGGCAGCATCTCTGGTGGAGAAGGAATAGGTAATACCCCAGCATTTTGTCACTACCTTCGATTTAAACCAGCATCTGCAGTTCCATCCTACACATTTGATGAGGATGGCACTGAGTTTGGAAGGTTTGAGTTATAATTGGGTGACACGGTGGCACAGCGGTAGAATCGCTGCCTTACAGTAGCAATGTTACAACATTTTGAGATTTTAAAATTCAAGTCTGCAATTTATCCCATCGGATAAAGCATAAAAATAAGTTTAAGTTGACACCTAATTCACTTTCATATGTTCAGTATTAAAAACGTTAGGGCCATTTTCATACTCGGAAATTAGCAACTTGAGTCCTATTGCTTTTCTATTGACTGAACACAAAAGTTGAGATCGAGGACAGTCAAAAGCCCATAACTTCCTTAAAAATTAAGAGAACTTAAAGAAATATTCAGTTATTATAGATTGAAGTATTCTGAAACAAATATAAAACAATCTTACTTGGATGACCTGAAATTAAAGCGTATAATTAGTTAGTTACCCAATTGCAGCCAATTACAAAATTCAATTACTAGATCTAAACATCTATCACACAATAATTCACAATATAACATGATTTTTAAATCTAATTGTCATTAATTTATATGTCAAATTGAAGGAATTTAGTGTTTAAATCTCTATTTCCCAAGATGGCAGCGCTGGCTTAAAAGCTGCGGCCCGCCTGCAGTCCGTCTGTTATTTTATTTTTCTGTCCTGTTTTTAGTTGGGTTCGTTCGTTTTGTTAGATTGTGTGTGTATGTGGGTGGGGGGGGAGTAACATGTCCGGGTCTCTTCCTTCTGAGGGGGGGGGGGTGCGACTTTCTGTCGTATTCCCCGTCTCTGTCTGCGCCGAGGCCTAATGGCGGAGCTGGCGGCCTTGGGCCCAGGGGCTGTTCCAGCAGCGGCGGCAGCAGCAGCGGCAGCGGCGGCCCGACTCCCGGAGCGGTTCCAGCAGCAGCGGCGGCCCGACTCCCGGAGCGGTTCCAGCAGCAGCGGCGGCCCGACTCCCGGAGCGGTTCCAGCAGCAGCGGCGGCCCGACTCCCAGAGCGGTTCCAGCAGCAGCGGCGGTGGCGGCGGCGGCCCGACTCCCGGAGCGGTTCCAGCAGTGGCGGCGGCGGCGGCGGCCCGACTCCCGGAGCGGTTCCAGCAGCGGCGGCGGCCCGGCTCCCGGAGCGGTTCCAGCAGCAGCGGCGGCCCGACTCCCGGAGCGGTTCCAGCAGCGGCGGCGGCGGCCCGACTCTCGGAGCGGTTCCAGCAGCGGCGGCGGCGGCGGCCCGACTCCCGGAGCGGTTCCAGCAGCGGCGGCGGCGGCGGCCCGACTCCCGGAGCGGTTCCAGCAGCGGCGGCAGCGGCAGCAGCAGCCCGACTCCCGGAGCGGTTCCTGCAGCTGCGCGCGGCGGCGGCGGCGGCCCGACTCGGTCCCGGAGCGGTTCCAGCAGCGGCGGCGGCGACAGCGGCGGCGGAAACCCGACTCGGTCCCGGGGCGGCGACCCGACTTGGTCCCGGAGCGGTTGCAGCGGCCCGACCACGGGCCCAGTGGACCCCCCAGGCCGCGGAGTTGAACCGGCCCATTCGTGGAGCTCGGTTGAACCGCGGGACTGACTTAATTACCATCGCCCAGTGCGGTCGCGGCATCTGAGGCCTGGGATCACCTCGGCGCAGAGGGAAACAAAGAGGGAAGAGACACAGACTTTAAGACTTTGCCTTCCACCACAGTGAGGAGGTGTTTGGTGAACTCACTGTGGTGGATGTTAAATTTGTGTTTATTGTGTGTTCTGTCATTTTTATTTATTTATTTTTAATTATATGTATGACTGCAGGGGAACAGGGTTTCGTTCAGACCGAAAGGTCTGAATGACAAATAAAGAATCTAATCTAATCTAATCTAATCTAATCTTTAATGCCCGTAAATTAATGGCCATTTAAGTGGGATTTTCTGGAACGTGACGGATTGGAACATTGTGGTTGCGGTGAATTTAAACCCCATATCAGCAGGAAAAATTCTGCCGGTTCGTATGACTAAATCACCGTTTCGCAACATGAAATATTGATGAAAGTCCCCTAAAAAAGCAAGTTTATATGTAAAAATAAACAGCTTTCACTTACCTGTCCCCTATGTAAAATCGGTCCCATTGTTGCCGTTCACGGCATTAGGAGCTAATTTTAATTTTACTGCAGTGATGAAATAGTCGGGCTATTTATTTAAAAAAATTAACCTACCGGCAGTCGGAACGCATCTCCAAGAAATAGATCGCACTCTGACAACAGAAAGCTCCGGATGGCAAGGGGTAAACCGCATTTTAAACCCCCCCCACCCCCCTTTTAAAGGCGCCAAAGTCGCGCACACGGCCAGTGACAGAACTGCAGCACCGCTGAAGGTACGTTTTGTAACATACCTACTTACAGCACCAAAGACCCAGGTTCGATCCTGAAACGGGTGCTGTCTGTACAGTGGTTTTTACATTCTTCCTGTGACTGCGTGAGTTTTCCCCCCATGCTCTGGTTTCTTCCCACACCCCTACGATGTACAGGTTGGTAGGATAATTGGCTTTGGTAAAATTGCAAATTGTCCCAAGTGTATAGGAAAGTGCTAGTGTACAGTGTAATAGTTGGTCGGTGCGGACCCGGAGGACTGCAGGGCCTGTTTCCCCGCTGTATCTCTAAAATCTAAAGTTTAAAGGAAGGCTGGATAAGTTGTGACTTTTTTCCCTGGGGCATAGGAAGTTGAGCGGTGATCTTAAGGAGGGGCAGGGATAAGATGAACAGTTACAATCTTTTTCTCAGGGTAGGGAAGCCTAAAACTGGAGAACACATGTTTAAGATTTCAGGGGAAAGATTTAAAAGTATCTTGAGGCCCAACCTTTTCCACCTAGACGGTGGAGCATACATGGAATAAGCTATCAGAGAAAGTGGTTGAGGTGGATACAATTATGATATTTAACAGACACTTGGATATATACATGGGTAGTGAAAGTCTGGGGGGAGGATAGACACAAAATGCTGGAGTAACTCGACGGGTCAGGCAGCATCTCTGGAGAAAAGGAATAGGTAACGTTTTGGATCAAAACCCCCTCGACCCAAAACATCATCTATTCCATTTCTCCAGAGATGCTGCCTGACTGCTGAGTTACTCCAGTCTTTTTGTGTTTATGGTGTAAGCCAGCATCTGCAGTTCCTTCCATTTTTTTTGCAGTTCCTGCATTTTTTTTTATTTTAATTTTTTTTAATTTTATATGGATGTATGTAGCAATGTTACAAAATGTTGAGATTTAAAAAATCAAGTCTGCAATTTATCCCATCAGATAAAGCATATAAAGACGTTTAATTTGACACCTAATTCACTTTCATATCTTCAGTATTAAAAAGGTTATGGCCATTTTCATACTCAGAAATTAGCATCTTGTTCCCCATTGCCTTTCCATTGACTTAACACAAAAGCTGTGATCGAGGACAGTCAAAAGCCCATAACTTTCTTAAAAGTTAAGAGAACTCAATGACATTTTCAGTTATTACAAATCAAAGCATTCTGAAACAAATATGAAGCAATCTTATTTGGATTACCTGAAATTAAAGCACATAATTAGTTAGTTACCTAATTGTAGCTAATTACGAAATTCAATTACTAGATCTAAACATCTATCCATTTCTTAAGAAAAGATAAACTTTTTTAAATTGCCTAAGTGTCCAAATGACATTCACACAATAATTCACAATATAACATGATTTTTAAATCTAATTTTCATGAATTTATAGGCCAAATGGAAGGAATTTAGTGTTTAATTCCTGTAAATTAATAGCCATTTAAATCAACTAGCGAGTGGGTTTTAGTGGAATGTGGTGGATTAGAACGTTGAGGTTTGCGGTGAAGTCGGCATGAAAAACACTGCCGGTTCATACTTTTTTTTTGTCCCCATTTCGCAACATGAAAATGTGATTAAAGCCTTCCTAAAAACCAAGTTTTAATGTAAAACTTGTCGGCGCTCACGGCTTTAGAAGATGATTTTTAAATTACTCTAGTTAATAAATAATCTAGCGTAGTTTAAAAATACCTTCATGAATGAAATGGCGGAGCGATTTTTCTTCAGCAACGAAATCGCCCGACTTGGATCAATTTGCCCTGTCTGTGGAAAATCGGCACTTTAAACCCGCCCCCCTCTGAAAGGCACCAAGTCACGCACACGGGGAGCGGCAGAACTGCAGCGCTGCTCAAGGTAAGTTTTGTAACATACCTAATGTATGGTAATCAAATTTTTTTTCTCTGTAAAGCACTTTGGCTTCAACACGATTTGATTTAAAAGTGCTATATAAATAAAAATTGCTTACTTACAAAATTACTTACTTCCTACATACAAAGTCTGGATGAATTTAGGAGAGGCACGGTGGTATAGCGGTAGAGTTGCTGCCTTACAACGTTTGCGGCGCCTGAGACCTGGGTTCAATCCCGACTACGGGTACTGTCTGTACAAAGTCTGTACGTTCTCCCCATGACCATGTGGGTTTCTTCCGAGATCTTCTGTTTCCTCCCACATTCCAAAGACGTACAGATTTGTAGGTTAATTGGCTTGGTATAAGCGTAAATTATCCCGAGTGTGTGCAAGATAATGTTAGTGAGCGGGGATCACTGGTCGGTGCGGACGTGATGGGCCGAAGGACCTGCCCCCATGCTGAATTTCTAAATAAACTAAACTAAGAATATGGGCCTTGCAATGGTAAATGGAATTAGCTTGGTTAGTCAGTATGGTTGAGTTAGCCTGAAAGGCCTGGTTCTGTGCTGTTTAGTGCCAGGATTCCATGATTGGAAAACTAATTATCCCAACCCAAAAAAAGTCTGTAAACAATCATCATTGAGGAACAATATATATTGCCCGGTACAGTGATAAATCTCATTATTATGTTTGATTTCTAACACACGCTTCCTTTGAGTATTATAAATTATCATGTTGGAAAATTAATAATGGATTCAGAATGATTGTGTTTAGATTAACCTTGCTAATTACATTATTTAGGGATTAGAATCCACAGGTTTTACGAACATGAAAATATGTTCACCATATGCATTAATCAAATGTTTTCTTTGAAATAAAAAAATCTTCTGATAAATTGATTCAGTCCTGAAACATTTTCTAAGCCCCAAAAGGCATTTTAAACTATTCAAGCACAAGTGGGTACTGCCAGTTAGTTTGCAGTTCCCGCACTGCTCTAGATAGACACAAAATGCTGGAGTAACTCAGTGGGACAGGCAGCATCTCCAGAGAGAAGGAATGGGTAACATTTTGGTTCTAGACCCTTCTTCGTTGTCCCGAAACGTGAGTCTGGATAAGGATCTCGACCCGGAATGTCACCCATTCCTTCTATCCAGAGATGCTGCCTGTCTTGCTGAGTTACTCCAGCATTTTGTGTCTATCTTCGGTGTAAACCAGCATTTGTAGTTCCTTCCTACACATATCGTCCCACACTGCTATACTGTATTGTGTTTCTGTTGTAATGCATCAAGTATGATAAAAGCTCTTTACATGCGGAAATGTACGCAGTTTTATTCCTCTATAAGCTCCATCATTGTGCCATCTGTATTATTAATATGTGCTTCTGTGTGAGTGTCCTTCACTGAATCCAAAGCCTATCTGAATTGTGTATGCATGTCAAAATGTGTGTTTGATGTCCTTTGATGCGTCAAGACATGGTGGCAGTCCCTTAGCACTCGTACGACAAATGAACGGAATACCCTTGGCAAACTTAGCGATGTGCAAACAAACAGCTTAATTATATTCAGTGTTCAAGAATTAGAATAAGGAAAGACACAAAATGCTGGAGTAACTCAGCGCGTGCAGCAGCATCTCTGTAGAACATGGATGGGTGACATTTCGGGTCAGGACCCTTCTTCAGACTGGAAGGGTCCCGACATGAAACGCTACCTATCCATGTTCTCCAGGAATGCTACTTGACCTGCTGAGTTACGTTTTGTATCTTTCCTTGGTAAAGCAGCATCGCAGTTCCTTGTTTCTGCAAGAGCACACCAGTTAACCTCCAACTCCTTCGTTCTCTAATCTCACCAATGGCCCGCCCATTTACCGCGTGATTGGTCGGCCCAGATCACTTGAGAGTTCGAGCTTGACAATCGAAGATTCGAGAGTCAAGTGGCTTGGCCACAAGATGGCACCACACTAGCTCATATTGAGCATGAACAAGTTTGGCCCAAAAGGCCAAATTATTAGGGGAGAGGATTATTTGTGGTGTGGGGCAGTTGGTATGAGGATATTGTGGAGTTTGGCAAATAAACCAAACAAGCCCATTCTCACAGATGCCTCAAGAGATGAGTCAATAATGAGTGGGAACTTGGCCACCTTGTACAAGCAATGCCTGCTAATGCAGTTTGTTCACTGAGGTTGAAGAGATCTTGGTTTTGCAGTGATTGTGTCAATGGTTGAATAGTGTCCATTTAGTCTCTCTCCACTCTAACAGATGCTATTTGAAGTTGATGAGGAGAAACAAGGAACGGCAGACTCTGGTTTGCAAACCTGATTTACAGTCTTAGGCAGGGTTCTGACGAAAAACATTACCTAACCATATTTTCAAGAGATGCTGATTTTGCTGAGAAAGATGGAGAAAAGAGTTGGAGTAAAACCATCACCCCACTTGATCTCAGCCTGCAATGGGACTTGGGGTGCAGTGCATCGTTGGACTTGATGTGCTCGTCATCAAATAGCAGACGGAGAAAGAAAATTCATTTTTAAGGGCATCCATATGGGCGCCACAGTGGTGCAGTGGGTAGAGCTGCTGCCTCGTAGCACCAGAGACCTGGTTTCCATCCTGACCTTGAATGCTGTCTGTGTGGAGTTTGCATTCTCTCCCTGTGATTGCATGTTTTTTTTTCTCCGGGCACTCTAGTTTCCTCCCACATCTCAAAGATGTGCAGGTTTGTTGGTTAATTCGCCTCTGCAAAATCACTGGCAAAATGTTGGCAGCAGATTCGAAAGTGGGATAACATTGAACTAATGTGAACGGGTGATCGATAGTTGGCATGAACTCGGTGTACTGAAACGCCTGTTTCCATGCGGTATCTTTACACTAAACTAAAATAAACAGATGTTAAATAAAGTAAAATAAACTAAAATAAATATAATTTGAAATATTTCTCCACAGATTCTCTGACAAAGTTAAGGACTTTTGAAAGGTGGTTAGGTACAGTGGTGGAAGCAATTCAGATTGACATAGACAATACATTTCTTGAGGTAGACAATAATAATAATAATAATAATAATAATAAATAATAACGACTAAGCGGGACCCGTTGGGTCCCATGTTCACACAGTAGGGCTGGTCCCCCGATGCAATATTCCACCTCTTCACCAATTCCAATATTGGTGGCCAGTGGTGGGGGGGGGGGGGGGCTTTCTGGAGCGCTGGTATGGTGTTGTTGGCTGCAGGGACTAATGGTCTCAAGAGGGCTAGCATGGACATTGTGGGCCAAATGAATTCTTGGGGTGGCAGCTCAGTCCCTCAAGCATGATGTGCTGGCAGATCACGCACGGCTGGGGGGCTGGCAGTTGACTCATGGTTATTCCTTGAAATTCCATTTCAAGCAGAGTGCGAGGCCACCAAATTCAAATCCATTTTCCTACCATTTCAAGCAGGGTGCAAGGCCACTAAATTCAAGTGCAGTTTCTTACCTCTTCGAGCAGGGTGCAATGACACCACATTCAAATGCATTCATACCATTTCATGCAGGGTGCAAGGCCACCACATTCAAATGCAGTTTCATACCATTTCAAGCAGGGTAAAACCACCATAAGGCCACACAAAACACCACACTCACAGTTCAGTAGACATTCAGTGTGTTCAGTTGATTCACAGCTCAGACAGAGTCGTGACCTCTCCCTTCCCCATCATGCAGAGACTGAGCCACACCCACACCTCCTGGTTTTAAAATCCCTCCAGCTCCCACCGGAAAAGGTGTGGCCTTCATGGCGTGATTTACAGGAGTGAGATTCTCAATATTTTTTAAACACTAAACACTTTTATTATTCATTGAAGAATCCTCTGCACCTGTTGAGCGGAGGGGGACTGAGGAAGATGGCCAAAAATCACAGCCGTAAGTGGTAGAGTTTTATCTAAAATCAATATAGTGCAAACAGGAAGTTGTCAAGTTTAGCCAAACAGCGATTTACAGTGCATTTTCACTTCAACCCAACTCCCCCCAACAGCCATTTGCAGTGCTTTTCTACTTCAACCCACCCCCCCCCCCCCGCCCAAACAGCCATTTGCATTACATTTCCACTTCACCCCAAAGACAGCCATTTGCAGTGCATTTCCACTTCACCCAAACCCCCCCGCCCAAACAGCCATTTGCTGTGCATTCCCACCTCACCCCAAAGACAGCCATTTGCAGTGCATTCCCTCCTCACCCCAAAGACAGCCATTTGCAGGGCATTCCTACTTCACCCCAAAGAGAGTCATTTGGATTTCTACTTCAAACCTACCATAATTTTAATTTTCAAACCACATTAAGGCACTCACAGTTTAGTAGACTTGTTTAGTGTTATTCAGAGGGACATGACCCTCTCGCTTCCTCCATGTTGCAGAGACTGAGTGAGGCACACCACTTCTGGGTTTTATAGTCCCTCCCCCCTCCCACCTGCAGGGGCAGCAGAGAGAATGGCAAAACATTAAATAAAACATTAATATCTCCCTGATTTTTTATCGATGGGAAAAATCCTCCGGTTCCAGAAGGTGGAGGGCGGCTCTGAGCAAGGTGGTCAAAAATGACCACCGTAGGTGGCGGCGTTCTCTCGGAAATCACAGCACAGCGAACCAAAAGCGGTCAAGATCAAACTTTTAGTAATATATATAATAATAATAATAATAATAAATACTTTATTAATCCCCTTTTCAGGGGAAATTCAGATCTCCTTGCAGCACACTAATAAAAATATAACATAGCATTAAAGAAGAAGTTTAACATTAAAATTCAACTTTAATGTCATTGCACAGATACAAGTACAACGAAATGCAGTTTGGCGTCAGTTCGTAGTAATAGCAATATAAAACATAAAAACATCAAGGAGATCTATGTGTAGGTTTGATCATCAGCTTTATCTCCTTTCTTGCTCATGATTGTGGTCCCCAGGTATGTCCTCTTCCTTGGCACAGTGACGCAGTGGTAGAGTTGCTGCCTTACACCACCTGAGTCCCAGGTTCAATCCAGACTATGAGTGTGGATTTTTTTTGGCTGCTCCAGTTTCCTCTCGCATTCCAAAGACATGTAGTTTTGTAGGATAAGTGGCCTCTGTAAATTGTTCCTCGTGCGTAGGATAGAGCTAGTGTATGGGTGATCATTTGTCGGCGCAGACACGGTGGGCCGAAGGGCCTGCTGCCATGCAGCATCTCTAAACTAAACTAAACTAAACTAAACTTCTCATGTGGGGATATGGGGCTGTGGGTTTGTGATTGAAGCTGTATTCCACCAGTTTGAGAACTTCGGCAGGGATGCCATCTGCTCCAGAGGCCTTGATCTTTCTCAGCTGCCACACGGACTTTTAAACCACTTGTCATTCTGGGGTAGCAGTGAGATTGAAACAGATGGCGTGCGGTGGAGTGCAATCAAGAACGCTCGGCTTGGCTGAGGAATTTCTCCAACTTCTCCTTTCTGCCTCTTTGTCCTTAATGAACTCTCCTCAGTTCTCGGCTGTTCAGAGAGAGAGTAGACTGTCATAACTGAAGCACAGTTTTATAAAATAAACACTAATTGTCTCATGTATATCGTGTTTTTACCATGTATATTTTGTTTTTACCGTGTGCGAGCAAAGCATCGTCAAATTCCTTGTATGTCCACATACTTGGCTACTAAATTTATTCTGACTTATGATTTCACTCCACACTCTCTTGTCTGAAACAAATCTTTCATGTAAATGTCTGCGACAACAATATCTGCCCATCTGACTGCAACCTTCACGGTTTACATTATGTGCCTTGAAAGTTTAATTTTTCATCTTGCTCAGATCTCACTATATTGTTTATCTTTATTTAAGTATGTTTGTCAAATAGCTCTGCAAACAATTAAATTTGCTTGGATTGTTTCTTCATTAGGCAGGTTCCACCATGAGGCTTTAATACTGTTGATATGGAGCTGTAATTAAAATGGTAAGAAGTCGCATATTGAAAAGGCCAGGGGACTAAATCTGTTCCCATTCTTGGTTCCCGTCACAAAATCTCTACATTTGCAAGACCAAGGGCAGACTGGGCGATCGTTCCTCTGAACACTGACGCTCAGTCCACCTTGGCCTATGTGATCTTCCGGTTGCCAAATGTTTTAACTCCCCTTCCCATCCCCACACTGACCTTTCTGTCCGGGCCTCCCCCACTCTTGGAGTGAGGCCATATGCATATTGGAGGAACAGCATCTCGTATTTCGCTTGGGCGGCTTGCAACCCAGCAGTACAAATTGATTTTCTCTAATTTCAAGTAACCCCTGCATTCCCTCTCTCTGTGCTCCACTCCCACCCTAGTCATCCTGCCAGTTCCACTGCTCACATCCATATAACCCTTCGTTATCACCTTTTTCCACAGCCAACAATGGACCATTGTGGGCTCCAATTTTTCTTGGTCATCGGTGTCGGCTCAGATTTATTCTGTACCTTTTCACACCTCTAGTTTCCATCTCCCCTGACTCTCAGTCTGAAGAAGGGTTTTGACCCGAAATGACATCTATTCCTTCTCTCTAGAGATGCTGCCTGACCCACTGAGCTACTCCAGCATTTTGTGTCCATAGACAGGTGCCAATCAGGTACCCTGAAGCTGCTGACAAGAGGGGAGGTGATTGAAATTAGCTGATAAATCAGAAGATTATCCAAACAGGCATAGGAAGGAACTGCAGATGCTGGTTTAAATCGAAGGTAGACACAAAATGCTGGAGTAACTCAGCGGGACCGGCAGCATCTCTGGAGAGAAGGAATGGGTGACGTTTCGGGTCGAGACCTTTCTTCAGTCTCGACGTGAAACGTCACCCATTCCTTCTCTCCAGAGATGCTGCCTGTCCTGCTGAGTTACTCCAGCTTTTTTGTGTCAACCTTTAAATTCTCCAAACACTTTATGATGAAAAGTGTTCAACATGAAATTGTTCACTCTCCTTTCACAGATGTTGCCAAAATGTTCCATTTGTGAACCTTGATAGTTAAACTCAGTAAAGGAAAATCCATTTGCTATCTACAATTTAGGATTCTGCTAAATTGCCCACAGTGGGGTTGCACGCCGGCGTAATGGTAGATTGGCAGCGCCAGAGACCCGAGTTTGATCCTGATTACCGGTGCTGCCTCTACGGAGCTTTTACATTCTACGCTTGACCACATAGATTTTCTCCGGATGCTCCGGTTTTCTCCCACACTACAAAGACGTAGAGGTTGTGTAGGTTAATTGGCAGTGGTAAAATTGTAAATTATCCCTCGTGTGTAGGATCGTGCTAGTGTATCGGGTGATCGCTGGTTGGTGCAGACTACATGGGCCGAAGGTTCTGTTTCCATGCTGTATCTCTAAAAGTAAACTAAACTACACTAAATTAATAGGGAATTGGATTGACAATATATGACATGGAATGACAGCATTGTAAGCACGAAAACAGACCCCTAAGCCCAACTCGTCCGGGCTGCCCATCTGTGCTGGTCCCGTTTTCCTGCATTTGCCCCTTATCCCTCTAAACTATTTATACCCATGTATCTGTGCAAATGTCCCTTAAGTATTGTTATTGTACCTGCCTTAGCCATTTCTTCTGGCAGCTTCTTCCACAAACCGGCTAAAAAATTGCCTCTCAGGTTCATGTTAAACTTTTCCCTCTCACCTGTAGCCTCAATATTCAGATTTTTGATCCGCTGGATCTTGAAGCCCTAGGATTTGCCCTCTTAGTGTTAAATCTCTTGATGCAGAAAGCCAGAACGGTTGAGGTTGGAACTGAAGTACATTGTTGGCTCAATACTGTATGTCAAGAGCAGAGCATCTGCAGTGCTCATAATTCAGGCCTGTTTGGTGCTGAATAACAACAATGGCAAAACAAATCCACTTTCTGTCACTAACATCCCTTACTTTGACAAATCCTTAAATTTAGCAAAAGGGGGATAAAAATGATTCCACTTTGGAGTTCTGTGATTATGGCCTTCAGAACTGATAGGCAAGGCTCCACATTTCTCAAATGTGACAGTGGGGATTTGCAATGATATTTTTCATGTGTTTTGCAGGCTGTATTGCATGCCAAGAACCGTTCTACTCTATTTCATTTACTCAAGTTCAACTTGGGAAATTGATGGCACCAAATATCCACAGAAAATCCAATGTTAGATCAACGAGATCAACTTTCCCCAAAGCAAATGTATGTTTGCAGGAGATAATAATCAAGGAAAGGGAGACTTTGTAGGACCACTGCCACTAAAGGGTTTCTTGATATCTTAAGCAACTGGGAATTATTTCATAAGATCATAAGTGATAGGAGCAGAATTAGGCCATTTGGCCCCTCAAGTCTACTCCGCCATTCCATCATGACTAATCTAACTCTCCCTCCTAACCCCATTCTCCTGTCATCTCCCCATCTCCTCTGACACCCGTATTAATCAAGAATCTATCTACCTCTGCCTTAAATATATATACACGCCCTTTGCCTCCACAACCCTTTGTGGCAAAGAATTTCACAGATTCACCACCCTCTGACTAAAGAAATCCCTCCTCATCTCCTTCCTAAAAGAACGTCCTTTAATTCTGATGCTATGACCTCTAGTCCTAGACTCAGCTACTAGTGGAAACATCCTCTCCACATCCACTCTATCCAAGCCTTTCACTATTCTGTACGTTTCAATGAGGTCTCCCCTCATTCTTCTAAACTCCAGCAAGTACAAGCCCAGTGTTGTCAAACACTCATCATATGTTAACCTACCCATATTGAGACAAAATGGTGGCGGCGCGGGCACATCGCGGTGCCCCAGGTTTCCCAAGAACGGGAAAAATTGAGTCAGTCCACCTACCTGTTTCAAGGCTGCAGTCTTGGACCCATTTTGTGCAGCCGACAGGAACTTCTGGACCTCGGTTCCTGCGGCTGCAACAACTTTCGGGGCGATCTCCGTCTTGCTCCTGAGCTCATCAGAGCAACGGAGCACTGGAGCAGCGGGGCTGGAGCCCGCCAGGTGAGCCGCAGGGATGAAGACCGCTAGCGGGTCAACGGGGCTGGAGCCCGCCTGGTGAGCAGCGGTGAGCAGCGGGGCTGAAGAACGCCAGCGGAGCAGCGGAGCCGGAGAAAGACAGCGGATCTGCGGGGCTGGAGACTTGGTCAGCAATGAACACTGGATCAAAATAGCTGTTATAAATTGCCACAGTATAAGAGGAAAATGTGCTGTGATCAATTCATTTATTGAAACTGAAAACCCTGATATTCTTATCGGGTCTGAATCTTGGCTGGACCCATCAATCAAATCTGCTGAGATTTTCCCTCCTCACCTACAAATTTTTAGAAAGGACAGAAACAAGCATGGAGGTGGTGTCTTCATCGGAGTTAACAATACCATTCCCTGCTTTGAAAGAACAGAATTAGTCAGCAACTCTGAGCAAATCTGGTGTCAGGCTACGCTTGGGTTCAGTCGTTACAGATCGGAAGCTTTTACCGACCTCCTGACATGAAAACGGAGCCTCTTTTAGATCTTGGATCGAACATCTCCAAAATTAATTCCTCTTCATGCTCACCACTTATCACCCTGGGGGCGATGTCAATGTCCCGGGTGTAGATTGGTCAGATGGCATACAGTGAACCAAAAGGGGCTGTCCGGGAGGCCCTAGCTAACTTTACTCTGGAAAATCACCTGTTCCAAAAAGTCTCTTTCCCTACCAGGCGTGATGAGACAAGTGGCACCGAAAATACTTTAGATTTACTGTTCACTTCACACCCAGATTTAATCTCGGAAGTTTCATCGTGTGCAGGAATTAGTGGTCATTATATTATCCAAGCAAAATTGCGCTTAAAGCCTAAAGTCCCTTCAAAACCACCATGAAAAATTTCCGTCTGGAAAAAAGTGAACAGCGAGGAATTTAAAGGATTAGATAAAAAAATGGCAAAAGATTTCTTCAACCTGCAACCAGATAAAAGATCCGTAGAAGACAACTGGGTGTGGCTGAAAAACTCTTTAAATAATATTGTCACAAATCATGTTCCTCAAAAACTAATCAAGGGCCGTATGCGTCTTCCTTGGTTTTTGGCAAAACTGAAACGTCTCTGCAGGAAGAAAGAGAAGTTTTATATCCATGCCAAAAAAGGGGGTACAAAATTGGACTGGGACAATTTTACTAGAGTGCGAAAGCAAGTCGATCGTGCAATTAGGAGTCCTCATAGACAACACGTTTCCTCTATTCTTGGGGGAGAACAACCCAAGGCTTTTTGGAGATATGTGAAATCCAGACGGACAGACAACACTGGTGTCCAGATGCTAAAAGTGAACAACTGCCTGATGACTGAGGACCAGGCGAAAGCAGAAGCTCTTGCGAACCAATTCCAACACGTTTTCACCCGGGAAGATGTGGAGCTTCCGCCCAGCCCATATGCTGATATGCCTGCTATTAAAATTGAGGTTGAAGGTGCCAAGAAGTTATTGCTCAACAGTAATACCACAAAAGCAATTGGACCAGCTCAGATACAAAATCAAGCCCTCAAGATCGCAGCTGAAGAACTGGCTCCAGTCTTACAGTTCATTTTTCAACAATCGCTTGAGTCGGGCGATGTACTGCTGGATTGGAGGAAGGCCAACATCACTCCTCTCTTTAAGAAGGGTTCAACCACCAACCCAGCGAATTATCGTCCTGTTTCACTAACAAGTATTTGCTGTAAATTGCTGGAGCATATCATTGATAGTAATCTGATGCGTCATGTGAGCAAACATAATATTCTTGCCGACAACCAACATGCATTTAGGAGGCATAGATCATGCGAGTCCCAGCTTATCCTGACAACAAATGACCTGGCCAAGCACCTCGACAGTAACGTCATCATGGATTTAGTTGTACTGGACTGTTCTAAAGCATTTGATGTCATCCCACACCAGAGACTGCTTCGGAAGCTTGACTTCTACGGTATTCGTTCCAACACAAAACGATGGATTTCCAGTTTCCTGACAAAAAGTCTTCAGCGCGTGTGTGTGAACGGAAAGAGCTCCAATTGTCACCCAGTGTTGAGTGGTACACCCCAGGGCACAGTACTTGGCCCACACCTATTTTTGCTTTACATCAATGACATCCATTAAAAAGTCGCAAGTACGACCAGACTCTTCGCTGATGATTGTTTGCTGTACCGTCCAATTAAGTCAGCTGATGATGAAGATGCTCTCCAAAAGGATCTCGATACTATGGTCGAGTGGTCACAACAATGGGGCATGCAGTTCAACCCTTCCAAATGTGAAACCATGCGTGTCACCAGAAAGAGGAATCCAGGTGTCACATCTTACAACATACTTGGTGTCACCCTTGAAGAATCCAAACAAACCAAGTATCTTGGCATCAAATTGCAGAATGATCTACGTTGGAATGGTCAGACTTATCATGCAACAGTGAAAGCAACAGGTGTCCTAAACGTCCTGAGGCGCAACTTCCATCATTGTTCAGCTTCTGTCAAGGAGAAGCTGTATTTCACCCTCGTTAGACCTCATCTGGACTACGCAGTTGCAGCTTGGGACCCATACACAGATAAAAATATTTCATCCATCAAACGTGTCCAAAGACAGGCCGCTCGATTTGTTACAAACACCTACGAGAGAGAAGCAAGTGTCACCAAACTTCTGAATTCTCTGGGGTGGAACCCTCTCCAAGACAGATGTGAAGCTCACCGTTTGAACTGTTTTTACAAAATGTTAAATGGTCAGCTAGACATAGATCACAAGACCTACACCAACCCCAAACCAATTAGGAGCAGACGAGGGCATTTGATCCAATTTGTGGTCCCAGCCTCAAAGACAGATGTGTACAGCAATTTGTTCTTCCCACGCACTATTAAAGCATGGAATAATCTCCACCAAGCCACGGTTGCCCAGCCAGATGCAACTAAATTTAAAGTGGCACTTTTTTCCCAATAACCCTCTCTGGCTTAACCCCTCCCTTCACCACCTCCAGTTTAAATTCCAGTTGGAATATTTTGGAGGACCAAGTAACCAAGAACCAAGAACACAGAATTCCTCAGATATGGTGCCCACAATTGCTCACAATATTCCAAATGTGGCCTGGCCAGCGCCTTATAGACCATAGGTTATGGTGCTATGTTAAAGCAGTGGTTTTCAATGAATCATATACAATTGTATTAGTTTGACAAACAGGCCATTCAGCCCTTCTATTTGATGTTGATAGTTACATAGAAGGACTACTCCCAGTCCTCTTTGTCCTATCCTACTGGCTATTTATTTACGTCGACTAAATCTTGCCACAATAATCTGTGCAGTTAAACCAAAACTGTATAAACAGTGAAACAAATTCTCGTATCAACTTGATTTATGAGGAAGATGCCAGGACCCTAGTTCCTGAGCAATAGGGAGAGGTTGGACATAACTAAAACTATATTCTTTGGAGTGCAGAAAGCGAAGGGGTAATCTGATAGAGGTGTATAAATCTATGAGGGGAATTGATAGGGTGAATGCACCCTTTTACCCAAGAATGAGAGGAAGCACCTACTGAAGCTATGACATAGATATGTTCTTATTTAGAGGTACGTTTTTATTTTGAGATACAGCATGGAAACAGGCCCTTTGGCCCACCGAGTCCGCGCCGAGCATCCTGTACGCTAGCATTATCCGGCAAACTAGGGGCAATTTACAATCTTTACCATCCAATTAACCTATAAACCTGTACATCTTTGGGTTGTGGAAGGAACCTGGGGCACCCGGGAAAAACCCATGCAGTCACGGGAGAACATACAAATTCTGCACAGACACCACCCGTAGTCAGGATCGAACCCGGGCCTCTGATGCTGTAAGGCAACACCTCTACCGCTGCACCACCATGCCACCTCAGGAGTTATAGGAGTGGAATTAGGCCATTCATCCCATCAAGGCTACTCCGCCATTCAATCATGGCTGATCTACAGGATCTTCCCCTGCCCAATGCCATTCTCCTGCCACAGATGCAGAACAAAGCTAGAAACCTGAAATAAAATAAATAGATAATGCTGGAAGAGCTCAAAATGTCAGACAGCTTCTGAAAAAACGGTGTAAATTAAATACTTAAAACTGCTGAAAAGAAAATTTGAGATTGGGTATGAGCATTAAACCTGCTGTTGGTTATAAATCCGCACGTTTGGACCCACAGTCAGAGGCAAGTGTGCAAATATGCATACAGGTGAAAGGAGATTTTGTGCATTCGTAGACAAGGATTAATTCCTTCCCCTGTCTCCGTTTGTCAGAAGGATTTGCGCCATGGAATGTGGGATGAAGTACAGGGATTTAATATTCTTGTATTCACATGAATGAAATAAAAATCAGATGCCTCAAAAATTCATCTCATGTCGGTGGAACTACATGTTGACTTCCACAAGCACCTTGTTTCAAAAATCCATTCAAATGATTCAAAACGAAACTGAATTTTAATATTGAATGCACTGGACATGTAATGTAACATATTTGAATGCACTTTGATTTGGTATATATCTCCGAGCACAATTGTTTGATTAGTAAGGTTGTCAAGGGTTATGGGGCAAAGGCAGGAGAATGGGGTTGAGAGGGAAAGATAGATCAGCCGCAATTGTGTGGTGGAGTGGGCTTGATGGGCCAAATGGCCTAATTCTGCTCCTAGAACTTATGAACTTGTGTCCACAGAGTTGAGGAGTTGGTGGACATGTCTCTCAGTCACAAGAATCCATTCTGGTCCTTGAATATTGACTGTGATTGTATGCTGCCATAAAAATATATGAGGCATGAATAGAGCCATAAACCATAAAGCAACACAGCACAGGATTAGACCATTCAGTTCAGTTAATGTCCATCTACACTAGTCCTCTTTTCCCATTTAAAAATATCCATTGACTTATCCTCCACAGCCTTTTGTGGCAACAAATTCCACAGATTCACCACCCTCTGACTGAAGAAATTCCTCCTCGTCTTCTTCCTAGAACGTCATTTAATTCTGAGGCTAAGAATTAAATGAGTGGTGACGCAGTGTGATTATAATTTATGTATAATTGATGTTATTGCATGCTGTCTGAGTTTATGTGCCTGCATTTTCTGCAAGCATGCTTTTTATTGTATATGACCCTCACCATACTTCTGCATGTGACAATACATGTTTGACTTGACTTGAATTTTCCTTTGCAGCCTCCTCAAAAAACTAAATTAAATCAGTGAGACAAGATTTATGCCCCACAAAGCCATGCTCACTATCCTGAATCAGTTCCTGCCATTCCAGATGTATATCACAATAACAATCACAATAATACTTTATTATCCGCAATAACCAACCCGACCTCCCGGTGGCTCAGCACTTCAACTCCCCCTCCCATTCCGTATCCGACCTCTCGGTCCTGGGCCTCCTCCACGGCCAGAGTGAGCAACACCACAAGTTGGAGGAACAGCACCTCATATTCCGCTTGGGGAGTCTGCATCCTCTGGGCTTAAACATTGAATTTTCTCAATTCTGTTAACCCAGGCTGCCTCCTCCCCCACCCCACCTCTCCCTCAGCCCTCGGGCCCTGGCATTCCTACTCTCTCTATCTCCCCCCCCCCCACCCAAGTTGCACTAGCTTCTCATTTTCACACTACTAACAGCTTACAATGGCTTGTTTCCTTTATCATCAATACTTTTTTGCATATCTTTCATTCATTGTTCTTTATCTCTCCACATCACTATATCTCTCGTTTCCCTGATCCCTGACCAGTCTGAAGAAGGGACTCGACCCGAAACGTCGCCTATCTCCTTTGCTCCTTAGATGCTGCTGCACCCGCTGAGTTTCTCCAGCTTTTTGTGTAACCCACAATAATACTTTATTAGCCAAGTATGTTTTGCAACATATGAGGAATTTCATTTGCCAAGTCAGTCATACAAATAAAAAGCAACGGAATACACGAAACACATTTTAACATAAACATCCATCACAGAGACTCCTCCACATTCCTCTCTGTGATGAAAGGCAAAAAAAAGTTCAAGCTCTCCCACGGTCGACGACCTAGAGCCCTCCGTTGACGGGATGATCTTGACTCCTGTGGACGGTGGCGGGCCCTCCACGGAAGTGATCTGCTCCTGCATCGGGGGGATGTCAGCTCCCCCGCGCTGGATGATCGAAACTCGCATCAGGGCTGGTCGATCCTTCCGTGACATTGGAGCTCCGGAAATACATGGCCTCTCCCGAGACTGCGAGCTCCCAATGCAAAGACCGCAGGCCGCAGATGGAGCGATCCCAGGCAAGGGATCGACTGCGATGTAAGTCCACGGCCCGCAGTGGGGCCTAAGGTCAGTCTGAGGAGGCCTCCAGCTCCATCGATGGTAGGCCGCAGAGCAACCGGAGAATGTAATACAAAAATTAATAGAAACTGAAAAAAAAGTTTCCCCTGGCCCCTCTCCATCCCAGCACATAAAAACAAATTGGAGAACATTTTAACACACAACTAAAAATTTAAAAAAAGATGAAAAAACAAACAGACTGTTGACTGGGCTGCCAATCGTACGGCGCCCCTGGTGGAACTTGTCTCTTAGAATTGACAACAACAGTCTCCTTACCATTGATGGAAAGATCACGTCGATATAAGTCTCAAGAAAGTCCCGACCCTAAATGTTACCTTTCTATGTTCTCCAAGAGTGCTGCCTGACCCACTGAGTTACTCCAGCACCTTGTGTCTTTTCTTTTTGTAAACCAGCATCTGCAGTTCCTTGTTTCTACAAGCCTATAGTTACTTGCTTAATCCTACTGCCCTTCATAAGATCATAAATCATAGGAGTAGAATTAGGCCATTTGGCTCATCAAGTCTACTCCACCACTCAATCATGGGTGATCTACCTCTCACTCCCAACCCCATTCTCCTGCCTTATCCTCATAATCACTGACACCTATACTAATCAAGAATCTATCCATCTCTGCTTTAAATATATCCACTGACTTGGCCTCCACGGCCTTCTGTGGCAAAGAATTCCACAGATTCACCACCCTCAGACTAAAGAAAACCCTCCTCATCTCCTACCTGGGGTGGGAGATTGCAACCTTCACGTGGTCTGCCCTGTTTCAACGAATGCAATCAACCTGGTGTGCACAATCAAATAAGTTGTCCTACAACTTTTGGCTGTGCACGCCAGACGCAAGAAGAAGATATCCTTCCTAAAAGAACGTCCTTTAATTCTGAGGCTATGACCTCTGGTCCTAGACTCTTCCACTTTCTTAAATAAACAATCGGCTTTAGCTATCTTCCTTCGACTGCATCAGCTGCAGCTTCTGAATTTGCAAAAATATCCAACAGGATCTCACTCCTTCCTGTATCCTTGGCAAATACAGTCAAGTATTAATTTAAACCTTTCTCACTTCCTCTAGCTCCACAGATAGATTACCCCTTAAGTCTCTTCAGGGACTTCCCCTTTCCCCAGCGATCCCATTGCTCCTAATATTTATATAAATAGAATGATTTAGGAATCTCCTTAATCTTCCATGCCAATGATATTTCATGGACTCCCTTTGCCATCCTCATTTCTTTCTTAAGTACTCTCTTACACCCTGAGTAAAAGATACATGTTGCAGCTTGGTACTTATTTTCAATTTGAAATGGACTAAGGAAATCAAACATAATTCGTAACATAATTATTAACAGATATTTCCTTTTAAATAGTGTGCCCCTTTAAATTGCTGGAGTCTTATCCTCCGCGAGCAGGTTGTTGAAATCACACCACATGCATGCACAAAGACCTCGTTTAATATTTTAAAAAGAACTGAACATTAATGATTTTTTTCCCCCGTGCGTCTCTGAACGTTGGCAGTAAGAAGCTAAAATATGCAGACTGCTCCTTCACTGCAGGACAAGAAAATAGTTGCAGCAGACACACAGCCAATTTCTTCTGACAGCAAACCATATTGCAACAGATTGGGCAATTCCCCCTGCACCGTTTATCAATGCAACAGAAAGGAGTGAGTACTGGAAATCGATGCCAGGGGTGGTGGTGGATGCAGATCTGATAGTGGCATTTAAGGGGCTTTTAGATAGGCACATGGATATGCAGGGTATGTGTGGATTTGGAAAACTTGCAGTCTGAGCAGATTAGAATAACTTGGCATCATGTTCGGCACAGACATTGTGAGCCAAAAGGCCTGCTCCTGAGCGTACTGTTCTGTGAGAAAGAACTGCAGATGCTGGTTTAAATCAAAGGCAGACACAAAATGCTGGAGTAACTCAGCGGGCGATGCAGCATCTCTTGAGAGAAGGAATGGGTGACGTTTCTGGTCAAGACCCTTCTTCAGTCTGAATTCCTTCTCTCCAGAGATGCTGCCTCACACGCTGTTACTCCAACATTTTGTGTCTAGCTTTGATTTAAACCATTAAACTCCGTCCGCCTGCCGTGCGGCTGCCACGTTTTTGCCCTTTGATTCCCTGCTCCGCCAAAACCGGACCCTCGGATGCCGCTGTTTTTTCCATTTAGCCATACGTTACACTTGTACATTACCAAAGGTGCTCCTCATTACGTTTAGATGTTGTTATATACACCATTTCTAATAAAATCCTTCCCCCCCCCCCCCCCCAATTTTTCAAAAGCTTAAAACAATCAAACTGCTCTCACCCACAGAATGTTGGTAAACATTCCATCGTGTGATGTCACAATGCCCAATGCTCGCAGATGTCCAATCGGAACAGATCTCATTTACATCTGCCCTCGCACCAGCCCCAGCTCCCCCTCCCCCCGCCTGATGTTCCAGCACGTTCCATTGTGCGATGTCACAATGCCATCCCTCACAGATGTCCAATCGGAATGGATCTCATTTACATCTGCCTTTGCCCCAGCCCCAGCAGCCTGTGTGGAAGCGCTTGATCATGTGTGTGGGAATAGAGAAAGAGGATTGGGGGTGATAGGGAGTGGGGAATAGATGGACTGCCCCTACCCCTCCCTCTCTGCCTCCACACTCTTTCCCCTCTCTCCCCCCACCTCTCTCCCTCTCCTTTCTCTCTATCTCCCTCCTCTCTCTCCCCCTCCACTCTCTCTCCCTAATCCTTCTCCTCTCACCTTCCCCTTCCCCTTACCCCAGCCCTCTCTACCCCCTTCACCCACCCTCCGGGACATGCTGCCCCCCCCCCCCCCCTGCAACCGCATGTTGGGGGAACAGATCCAACGGGTCTGCACTTGGTCTAGTTAATATTAAAATTTGAATCAGGAAGTTTACAAAAAAGTGAAATGCAAGAACGGTAAAACAATTAAAAGATAATTCATATTTTTTTTAACCTGAGGTGAATTGATGAAAATGAAAATTAAATTACCTTCCCTCGTCTCATTTTATTTACAGTCTTATGATCCCACTAACTTCAGATCCTGCACCAGAGGTGGTCTTGAAGAGGCTGTTCTTTGACATAACATAGGAGTCCTCAGCATACCTGGCATTCACTGCTGGACTCCAGCAGTGCCCTGATTTTTGCAGGATTTCAGTGACCTTTTCTTCACAATCACAATCACAGTCACAATAATACTTTATTAGCCAAGTATGTTTTGCAACATATGAGGAATTTCTTTTGCCAAGTCAGTCATACAAATAAAAAGCAACGGAACACGCAAAATACATTTTAACATAAATATCCACCATAGTGACTCCTCCACATTCTTAACTGCGATGGAAGGCGAAAAAAAGTTCAAATTTCTTCCCTTCTACGCTCTCCCGTGGTTGGGACGTCGAGCTCTCTGTTGACAGGAAGATCTTCACTCCTGTAGCCGGCGGCGTTTGGGCCCTCTGCAGCGGGGCGATCAGTTCCGATGTTAAGTCCACACCCCGCAGTGGGGCTCAAGTCAGTCCGAGGCGGCTTCCAGCGCCGTCGATGGTAGGCCGCAGAGTGTCAGGAGATCTGATCCGGAAAACAATTGCATCTCCGACAAGGTAAGAAACTGAAAAACAGTTTCCCCCGATCCCCTCCCCCTCCCCCTACATGAAACAAACCGGAGAACATTTACACAAACTTTTAACACACACAAAAAATAAAAAAGAGACAGACTGTTGGTGGGGCTGCCAATCATGCAGCGCCCCTGGTGGTTTATTTACTTAGTGCATGTAAGTGTTAGTTTTATTGTTCACATCCCTTCATTATCACCGCTTCCACAGTCAACAATGTTTCATTGTGGGCTCCAACTTTCCGGAGTCATCAGTGCTGGCTCTGATCTGCTCTGTACCTTTTCATACCTCTAGTTTCCCTCTCCCCAGACTCTCAGTCTGAAGATGGATCTCGACTTGAAACATGACCTATTCCTTTTCTCCAGAGATGTTGCCTAACCCGTTGAGTTACTCCAGCATTTTGTTTCTATCCTCGATGTAAACCAGCATCTGCAGTTCCTTCCTACATAAGAATTTAAGCCACTTCCACTTACCCAGCAGCCAAAGAATTGACAATGAGTCACAACTTGCACCAATGAGCATACCTGCACTAAATGTTGAACCTATGGACTGACCAATTACAGTAACATTAGCTACCACCAATTGGATCCCACAGGTAAGACATTCCCAAACATATAACATGTCTTGGATAGTCACAAAATGATGGAGTAACTTAGTGGGACAGGCAGCATCTCTGGAGAGATGTCATCTCTGGATGATGTTTCATATCGAGACCCTTCTTCAGACAAGAGTCAGGGGATGTAGGCTGTGATGTTGAGAGATATAGAACAGATACATGAAAGATAAGCAAAAAAGCAATGATGATAAAGGAAACAGGCCATTGTTAGCTGTTTGCTAGGTGAGAATAAGAAGCTGGTGTGACTTGGGTGGCGTTGGGATAGACAGGGAGGGACTGCAGGGGTTTCTTGAATTTAGATAAATCAAGATTCATGCCACTGGGTTGTAAGCTGCCCAAACAAAATATGAGGTGTTGTTCCTCCAATTTGCATTGGGCCTCACTAACTGTGGAGGAGGCCTAGGACAGAAAAGTCAGCGTGGGAATGGGAAGGATACGCTGTTTGGCTACCGGGAGATCAGGTAGGTTTGAGTGAAGGTGTTCAGCCATTCATGTCTTGGAATAGCATTAATCTTTGCCAGCTCAGTAGATTTAATTAGTAAAATCATCGCAAAGAACAAATGTTTGACTGTCAATAAGATTAAATGCAGTGACCTTTTTACTGTCTTCATAAGAATATACTCTGAAAGTAAATCAGGGCTGATGTTTAAAATATAGCCAGAGCATTTTTAAGTATTCCCTCGGAAGGAAAAGTACATTAACTGGTTTGGCCTTGAATGTAGTCCCCTTATGGGCCACCGGATAGATGGCATTGCAATTTCCATCATACCAGAGCTTTCTGTCTGTCTAGGGACCACAATGTTTCATATTCCAAATGGGTTTCATCTTTGGAAATGAATAAATCTCAGTTAAGGTCTGGAGAAAATACATTTTCTATTTTTTTAAATCCTAATGGAGTAAAACAAATACATTAAAAAAACAACTTTTATGTAAGCCTGTCAAAAGTGATTCATTGCAAAATAATTGCATTTTAAATTCTGATGAGCTTCTTAGTTTTTTCTGGTCAGGAGTTGACGTGGAGTCCAACACAGACTTGCCCTTTTAATCAGTAAGTTCTTACCTAAAGTTCAATGGGACTTCTCTGGAAATTTGTAGACATATACAGCCAAAACCTCCACCTACACCCAACAGAAGGACCATTAATAAAGTATATTTTACGGCTTCCAAGGAATCACAAAGCACTTCATAGCTAATGAAGAGCAAATGTCTACAAAAGACACCGCAAATATCATTTAGCCATTTAGAACGGAGACGAAGAAACACTTTTTCTCACAGAGAGTTGTGAGTGTGTGGAATTCTGTGCCTCAGATGGCGGTGGAGGCAGGTTCTCTGGATGCTTTCAAGAGAGAGCTGGATAGGGCTCTTAAAGATAGCGGAGTCAGGGGATATGGGGAGACGGCAGGAACGGGTACTGATTGGGGATGATCAGCCATGACCACATTGAATGGCGGTGCTGGCTCGAAGGGCCGAATGGCCTACTCTTGCACCTATTGTCTATTGTCTATCAGAAATATTCAATAGCTCAGGTAGTTTTGGTTTAGTTTAGTTTAAAGATACAGCGTTTAATCAGGCCCTTCACCCCACCATGTCCGCACTGACCCGTTCACTGGTTCTGTCCTGCACACTAGGGACAATTTACATAAACCAATTAATTAACAAACTTGCTAGTCTTTGGAATGTGGGAGGAAAGTGGGGCACCCAGAGCAAATCCACGTGGTCACAGAGAACGTACAAAATTCTGTACAAGCAGCACCCGTTGTCAGGATCGAACCTGGGTCTCCGGCGCTGTATGACAGCAGTTGCGTTCCAGCATCAGTAGCGTGAGAGGAAAAGTTGCGTTTCATGTTAATAGCTTATCATCAGAATGAAGAAAACATAGCTAATACTTTCAAGTTGCAGAAAAGGGGAAGTTTGGAGAAAACAATGGGAGTGTCTGTAGTGGGGTGAACATTAAGTTGCAACGGTATTCTCACTGAACTTGTGAGAATTGTGTGATCTTGACTGAAGGATAAGTATTAAGAAATTAAACGGAAGACGCACATTCTCTTTTCAATGTTATCCCACTTTCACATCCACTCGCTACACAATAGAGGTAATCTACTGGGCCAATCAACCAACAAACCCGTGTGCCTTTGGAATGTGGGAAGAAATGGGAGCACTTGTAGTAAACGCTTCAGATTGGGACCCTTCACTTATACATGTTCTCCAGAGACAAAGCTTGACCCACTGAGTTGCTCCTAACATAATCCAATCCCTAATTCATTGAGTCACAAGGTCATAATTGATACGAGCTGAATTATGCCATTCTGCCCATGAAGTCTACTCCGCCATTCAATCAGGGCTGATTTATCTCTCCCTCTTCACCCCATTCTCCCGCCTTCTCCCCATAACTCCTGACACCCATACTAATCAAGAATCTATTTATCTCTGCCATAATAATATCCATTGACATGGCCTTCAGAAAGGTCCTGAAAGTGAAAGATAGTCTAAAGAAGGATCTCGACCTGAAACGTCACCTATTCCTTTTCTCCAGAGATACTGTCTGACGCGCTGAGCTACTCCAGCTTTTTGTATCTATCTTCAGCAAAAGTACCATGTCTATCATTCTTATAGCTACAATATTGCCCACCAAGGGAGGGAACCAATCTGATAGAACTCTAAATGCGAACAAATCCCATATTAACTAATCCCATCTTTCAGGTATCATATCATAAGAGTATTTTATCTTTATCATCATCATTGCTCCTCCCCTCTTTTATCCACATTTCCATCCAACATTGAAGATGGCCAGATCAACCGGAGATATCTAGGGAACTATCTCATCTCCCTAGTAATTTTTCCTTTAATCGATCCGCCATGATCACAATGAATGGCGGTGCTGGCTTGAAGGGCCAAATGGCCTCCTCCTGCACCTATTTTCTATGTTCTATATTATTTAATCAGTTTTCACCACATTCCCATTAACATCTCCCAGATTCTTCAGCCCATCTACACATGGTGCAATTAACCCGTCCCATTTTTTGGGAATTGGTATGAAGCCACAGAAGCAGGGCGGCATGCCAGGCAGTTGCTGCCTTACAGTAACAGAGACCAAGGTTCGATCCTGACTACGCGTTCTGTCTGTACGGAGTTTTACGTTCTCTCCCTAACTCTCATTTGAATACATCCAGTGAATTGGCTTCTGCTGCCTTCTGTGGCGGAGAATTCCACAGATTCATAACTCTCTGGGTGAAAACGTTTTTCCTCATCTCTATCCTAAATGGCCTACCATTTATTCTTAAACTGTGACCTTTGGTTCTGGACTCCCCCAACATCGGGAACATTGTTCCTGCATCAAGCCTCTCCAATCCCTTAAGAATTGTATATGTTTCTGTAAGATCCCTTCCCACACTCCAAAGACATACAGGTTTGCAGATTAATTGGCTTGGTATGATTTTGAAAATCATTCCTGGTTGGTGTAGGATAGTGCTAGTGTCACTGGTCGGCGTAGACCTGGTGTGCCGATAGGCCTGTTTCCGCACTGCTTCTCTAAACTAAACTTGAGGAAAATCCATGTGGTTCCATAGATAAGGAAAGAGCATTCATGTCGCAGCCCTGTTTTCACCAATCTTTCCACCACAACGCACAAGAAGCACAAGAAGCGCAAGACAGACACCATTGTATGCAGATGCTGAGAAGTGTGTTCAGCTCTGGCTGAACAACTTCTAATCTTGTGTGTGCTCGATAAGAAGAAGATAGAGAAAGTGTAATGTCCACATTGATACACTAAGATACGAGGCTGAACCTGGTTCTCTGAAGCTGTTAGGCATGTTTATGCTCATCTTTATCCCTATGCCACATTCGATCCTTAGCAAATCAACCAACACTGAATGCACACAAGTTTTAAAGGTTTTAACTGCATTAGTGACACACTGGTGGATAAATGCTTCACATTAGCCACCTCTGCACAACGTATATAAATCATAAATTTGACATATATTTATATTTTTATCTACATCTCTAATCCCAAATCCCCCACACATGTACTTGCCATCAAACTTCAGAATTGTCCCATTAATGCTTTACTAAGAATCCCAGGATTAAAGATAAGCCAATCTAGATCTCTCATTGGTGTGGAATAAAACTCTCAACCACCAAATTAAATAACTATAGTCGAGTCAAGTTTATTTGTCACATACACATACAAGATGTACAGTGAAATGAAAGTGGCAATGCCTGAGGGATTGTGCAAAACAACAGAACAACAGAACAGAACAGAACCAGTATTTACATTTAAAAAAGGCACAACAGTAAATTAGTAAATGAGTCCCTGGTGAGATCAGAGTTTACAGCAAAGATCTTAGAGCGGAGCAAGCTGGTCCACTCCTGCAAAATCCAATGGACTGACGTGTAGTACGCAACGGAGCGTAACTTCGGCCATTTCAGTAAACCCAACCCTATCTTTGACCCAACACGACATCAGTTATGTGTTCAGTTAAAATGGCACATACCTTGTACAGGGAGGAACTGCAGATGCTGGTTTAAATTGAAGACAGACACAAAAGGCTGGAGTAGCTCAGCGGATCAGGCAGCATCTCTGGATGAAAGGAATAGGTGATATTTCGGGTCGACTTTTTCAATAGCTTCCATAACATATTTGATGTCATCCTTCGCCCTGATCCTCGCCTCGGCCCGCACCGATCTGCCGGACATAGTGAGTGTAAGTGTGAGTGTGAGTGTGAGTGTGAGTGTGAGTGTGAGTGTGAGTGTGAGTGTGTGTTTGCTGGAGTCTGAGGGAAGAAGCACTGGCATCAAGAGCGAGCGAACGCGTGGACAGATGGAAGAAAGCAACGATCATAGAGCGGAATAGGTGACATTTTGGGTCGAGACCTTTCTTCAGACTGACAGTCAAGGGAAAAGGAAACGGGAGATATAGGCATATCTTCTATTCATTTGTCTTTAGTACCGTCAATATCTCTTGTTCCTCCTTCCTCTGAATCGGTCTGAAGAATGGTCTTGACCTGAAATGTCACCTTTTCCACTCTATGATCGTTGCTTTTGTCCATCTGTCCGTGCATTCACTCGCTCTTGGTGCTGGCGCTTCTCCCCTCAGACTCCGCCAAACAAACACACACACACACGCATACACAGGATATCCGGCAGATGGTTGCGGGCCGAGACCAGGAGCGGGGCGAAGAATGACATCAAATGGGTCATGGCAGCTATCAAAAAAGTACGGAAATGATAAGGGGGAAATTTTAAAAAAAATCCAAAGGAAATAGATGTTTAACAAAAGAAAAGGGGGGGGGGGCAGCGATCGCTCTGTCCGTGTCGGAGGGAAGGGGGGGGGGGGGGGGTGCAGGATGGTTTGAGTTCCTCTTTCACCTGACTCAGTCTGAAGACAGGTCTCGACCTGAAATGTCACCTATTCCTCTTGTCCAGAACTGCCACCCGACCCACTGCATTTTGTGTCTATCCTTTAATCTCTCAGGCTGATATAGCAGATTCTCCCTGAATTTGCTTGACTCCATGACGGAAGCCGGTTGCGGAAATGGCCCTGAAGATTACCCTGATCACCTACTACGGCTCCCATATCTCCGGTCGATCTGGCCATCTGCTCTATGATCTTTGGTTTACAGTCCTAATTGTCTGTGGGAAGAAACTCCGTCACATCCTCTCTGTTTTCGCAGTGTGACACCGGAGGCGCTTGCCAGACCGTAGCAGCTGGAACAGTCCGTTGCTGGGGTGGTAGGGGTCCTTCATTATCATAATAATTTGTAGAAACAATTTGTAGGAACTCCAAATGCTGGTTTGTGAAAAAAAAGACACAGAATGCCAGAGTAACTCAGAGGGTCAGGAAGCATCTCTAAAGAACATGGATAATTGACTTTTTGGGTTGGGGCTCTTCTACAGATGAGTCCCGACCCGAAACGTCACTTATCCATGTACTTCAGAGATGCTATCTGATCCGCTGAGTTACTCCAGCACTCTATGCCTTTTTAAAAAATTAGCTTGGATAGAGTGGATATGGAAAGGATGTTTCCACTAGTGGGAGAGCCTAGGACTAGAGGGCAGAGCCTCAGAATTAAAGGACGTTTAGGTAGGTGATGAGGAGGAATCTGTGGAATTCTTTGCCAATGAAGGCTGTGGAGGCCAAGTCAATGGATATTTTTATGGCAGAAATAGATAGATAATAATAATAATATATTTTATTGTCATTACACATAAGTGCAACGAGATTTGGTTTGCAACTTCCATCCGATGTCATAACTTAAACGACTAATAAAATTTAGGTTTAGATACCCCGAGAACAAGGTTTGTAAAAAGAACATTAGAACAGTAAAAGTCAATCTCGGGGTTCTAGGGGTTCTAGGGGTTCTGAGGTTTTTAGGTACCTTATTTCCACAGCCGCATTCGGTACCGGGCTGCTCCGAATTGACTCGGACTGGGGAGAGCAAACCGCGCTGCGTCGGATTTCCCCGTCCTGGATGGTGAATCCCTATCAGTGTTTTTGGGGGGGTACTGGAATTTCTAGGGGTTCCAGGGGTTCTCGGGGTTCTAAGGTTTTTAAATACCTTATTTTCACAGCCGCGTTCGGTCCCGGGCTGCTCCGAATTCACTCGGACTGAGGAGCGCAGGGCCACTGCGTCTGAGCGCGCCGCCATATTTTTCGCCATCCACGTCCGATTAGTACGGGTGTCAGAGGTTATGGTGAGAAGGCAGGAGAATGGGGTTTGGAGGGAGAGATAGATCAGCCATGATTGAATGGTTGAATAGACTTGATGGGCCAAATGGCCTAATTCTACTCCTATCACTTATGACCTTATGACCTTCTCCAGAGATTCCGCATGACCCGTTGAGATACTTCAGTATTTGTGTCTTCTTTAACTGTAATAACTCATTGTGGCAGGCCTTAAATTAGGTTACCAAATAAAAACATTGGATTATTTGACATAGTGTTACAAAATGTTGTATTCTAAACCAGATTGAAGTCTACGGAAGGCTGATTAGTAGATTTCCACAATAATTGTAAATCATTCTGAAGGAATGTCTATTGGTAATTATAAGAATTAATTAACTCGACAGCTGGCAAAGAGATGCGGTATTAATGAATATAATTAGACTGGGAACATATTTATCATGAAATGGGAACAGAATAATTATTTAAAAAAGGGAAACTTTTTGCATGGAGGTGAATTATGTTTAAAATCAAAAGTTTGCATGGACGATTTGGCAAGTCAGGTAGCTTCTTTGGAGAAAAGAACATCTTCAGTTTAGTGATGCAGGTGATCAATAGTCCACGGTGATAATCGATCACCCATTCGTACTAGTTCCAGACATTTCCACTTTCTCATCCACTCTCTATACATTAGGGGCAATTTACAGAGGATGATTAACGTAAAATCCAACTCCATTGCTACTTGGGAGGACACCCAGATGATACATACACAGTTACTGTGAATACCTGAGGTCAGGGGCAAAGCTATTTCTCTGGCACTATGAGGCAGCAGTTTTACCAGCTACGCCACTGTATCACCCAAAATGTTGTTGGTCTTTCATCATGGTGTCATAGAGTCATAGGGTGATGCAGTGTGGAAACAGGCCCTTCGGCCCAACTTGCCCACACCGGCCAACATGTCCCAGCTACACTATTCCCACCTGCCTGCGTTTGGCCAATATCCCTCCAAACCTGTCCTATCTGGGTCTCTTCCTTCGGGGGGGGGGGGTGCGACTTTTTTTATCATATTCCCCGTCTTCGTCTCGGTCTGCGCCAAGGCCTAATGGCGGAGCTGGCGGCCTCGGGCCTCGGGGCAGTTCCAGCAGCAGCAGCAGTGGCGACCCGACTTGGTCCCGGAGCTGTTCCAGTGGCAGCGGCAGCAGCGGCAGCAGCAGCAGCAGTGGCGGTGACCCGACTCGGTCCCAGAGCGGTTCCAGCAGCAGCAGCGGTAGCGGCAGCGGCGACCCGACTCAGTCCCGGAGCGGTGGCGGCGGCAGTGGCAGCGGCCCGACCGCGACCATGGGCCCGGTGGAATCGACTGCGGGCCCAGTGAACAACATCATCGGGAGCTCGCAGCTCACAGGTTGGTGACCTGTTTTTACAAGCTCCCGCAACAACAGCTTCGTCCGCTGGTCTGGAGGGACGCAGCTTCGACCAACCCAGGCCACGGTGTTGAACTGGCCCGTACGCGGAGCTCGGTTGAACCGCGGGACTGACTTACTTACCATCACCCAGTAGGGTCACAACATCTGAAGCCTGGATCGCCTCGGCGCAGAGGGAAACAAAGTGGGAAGAGACAGATACTTTAAGACTTTGCATTCCATCACAGTGAGGAGGTGTTTGGTGAACTCACTGTGGTGGATGTTAAATTTGTGTTTATTGTGTGTTTCTGTCATTTTTTTAAATTATATGTATGACTGCAGGGGAACCGAAAGGTCTGAATGACAAATAAATAAATTCAATTCAATTCTGTCCATGTACCTGTCGAACTGTTGTGTAAATATTGGGAAAGTCCCTGCCTCAACTATCTCCTCTGGCAGCTTGTTCCATACACCCACCACCCTTTGTGTGAAAAGGTTACCCCTCAGATTCCTATTAAATCTTTTTCCCTTCACCTTAAACCTATGTCCTCTGGTCCTCGATTCACCTACTCTGGGCATCTACCTGATCTATTCCTCTCATGATTTTACACACCTCAATAAGATCACCCCTTATCTTCCTGCGCTCCAAGGAATGGAGTCCCAGCCCACTCAACCTCTACTTATAGCTCAGACCCTCTAGCCCTAGCAACATCCTTGTAAATCTTTTCTGTAACTTTTCCAGCTTGACAACTTATTTACTATAGCATGGTGCCCAGAACTGAAAACAATACTCCGAAAACAATACTCAGGGCTCGGTAAGTTCAGGGAACAAGCATGTGGATGTGTAGGAAAGAACCGCAGATGCTGGTTTACACCGAAGATAGACACAAAATGCTGGACCAACTCAGCGATTGAGGCAGCATCGCTGGAGAAAAGGAATAGGTGACATTTTGAGTCGAGATGGATGGCTCAATTGTAATCATGTATTGTCTTTCCGCTGGGTTACACAAAAAGCTGGAGAAACTCAGCGGGTGCAGCAGCATCTAAGGGGCGAAGGAGATAGGCGACGTTTCAGGTCGAGACCCTTCTTCAGACTGGTCAGGGATCAGGGAAACAAGAGATATAAACAGTGATGTGGAGAGATAAAGAACAATGAATGAAAGATATGCAAAAAAGTATTGATGATAAGGGAAACAGGCCATTGTAAGCTGTTTGTGGTGTGAAAATGAGAAGCTAGTGCGACTGGGGAGGGGGGGGGGGCAGATGGAGAAGGAATGTCAGGGCCCGAGGGCTGAGGGAGAGGTGGGGAGGGGTGGGGGCAGTCTAGGTTAACATAATTGAGAAAATTCAATGTTTAAGCCCAGAGGATGCAGACTCCCCAAGCGGAATATGAGGTGCTGCTCCTCCAACTTGCGGTGTTGCTCACTCTGGCCGTGGAGGAGGCCCAGGACCGAGAGGTCGGATACGGAATGGGAGGGGGAGTTGAAGTGCTGAGCCACCGGGAGGTCGGGTTGGTTATTGCGGACCGAGCGGAGGTGTTCGGCGAAATGATCGCCCAGCCTCCGCTTGGTCTCACCGATGTAGATCAGCTGGCATCTGGAGCAACGGATGAAGTAGATGAGGTTGGAGGAGGTGCAGGTGAACCTCTGTCGGACTTGGAATGACTGCTTGGGTCCCTGAAAGGAGTGGATGGGGGAGGTGAAGGGACAAGTGTAGCATCTCTTGCGGTTGCAAGGGAAAGTGCCCGGGGAAGGTGTGGAGCGGGAGGGAAGGGAAGAATTGACAAGGGAGTTGCGGAGGGAGCGGTCTTTGTGGAAGGCAGACAGGGGGGGAGATGGGAAGATGTGGCGAGTGGGGGGGTCACGTTGGAGGTCGCGAAACTGGCGGAGGACTATCTGTTGTATGCGCTGGCTGGTGGGGTGAAAGGTGAGGACCAGGAGGACTTGGCCCTTGTTGTGAGTGGGGGAATGGGGAGAGAGGGCAGTGTTGCGGGGCATGGAGGAGACCCTGGTGCGAGCCTCATTTATAGTGGGGAGGGGAAACCCCGTTCTCTGAAGAACGAGGACATTTGTGATGACCTGAGTTTCCGCTGACTGGTTAGCATGCAACAAAGGCTTTTCGCTGCTTTTTGTTTACCATTGAACAAAACTCCAAAAACTCAAAAATGTTTTATGCTGCAGAGAAAGATGAGGAGTGAAGGGAAAACAGTGAAAAGGTACAGACCAAGAGGTGGAGAAATGGCAAATGGTGATGTTGCTGGCTGGGAGAACTTGGCAAACGTTTGTTAACTACAAATGATCATCTATATTCTGTTTGAATTTGATATAGTTACCCTTTCCATCGGTTTACAATTTTGGAGGCAGAGTACAAATGCTAATGATACAATTGTGTGCTTTTAGCTTTGTCAGTCAAGCTGAATGTTTAGAAAGAGATGTTGGAAACATACTTACTCTTCCTTCCTAACAACAACTTCATTGGAATCATCCTTGGAAGATCTACAATTGCACCCAGTAATGCTTATTAGTGATTTTATTAATAACCTCACTTTAAACCTGGGGAGAATGCAATGTTAACAAGCACGGAGTGCTTTGTACATTCGCTCATTAATTAATGAAGATCTATAAGGACTAATTACTCAAACTGTTGGCTTTATTTTGGTAATTCAACCAATCAACATTTGTGATTCATCTCAAGAGTCAAGAGTGTTTTACTGTCATAAATCCCAGATTGGACAATAAAATTCTTACTTGCAGCAGCGCAACAGAATATGTAAACATGGTACATTGTAAACAATATAATAAATGAGGAAAAAAAAGTTCAGTGTGTCTATATGTTTGTGTATAAGAAAGAATTGCAGATGGTGGTTTAAATCGCAAGTTGACACAAATTGCTGGAGTAACTTAGCTGGTGAGGCAGCATCTCTGGAGGGACGGAATGGCTGATGTTTCGGTTCGAGACCCTTCTTCAGTGAGGCAGCATCTCTGGAGAGAAGGAATGTGTAAATATATATATACTAGACTATGTGGGAAACGTTGGGTCCCATGTTCACATGGGAGGGCTGGTCCCCCGACACAATATTCCACCTTTCCACCAATTCCAATATTGGTGGCCAGTGGGGGGGCTTTCTGGAGCGCTGGTATGGGTTCTTGGTGTGGCAGCTCAGTCCCTCAAGCCTGATGTGCTGGCAGCTCACTCATGGCTGGTGGGCTGGCAGTTGACTCATGGCTATTCCTTGAAATTCCATTTCAAGCAGGGTGCAAGGCCATCAAATTCTAAACTAGATAGGTTGGGGGGAGGGACTCAAATAGAGATAGCTAGGAGACGGTGTCTGAGGCAGGAGGCAGAGAAGGGAAGCACTCAGACCCAACATGTACGGGGGAAGAAGAAAAATAATAATAAACAGAGAATAAGAGGTGGTGGGTGTCTCAAAGGTGTGAGCAGAGAGAAAGAGGGGTATAAAATGACAATAGAAGCAAGTGGTAGCAAGGTGAAAATTAATAGTGGCTGGCAGACAAATCCAGGAAAACAATCAAAAGGGGCCAGTTGTCAACATAATTGTATAAAGGGTAAAAGTGTTGTAAAAACAAGCCTGAAGGCTTTGTGCCTCAATGCAAGGAGCATTCGTAATAAGGTGAATGAGTTGAAGGTGCAGATAGCTATTAATGACTATGCTATAGTTGGGATCACGGAGACATGGCTCAAGGGTGACCAAGGCTGGGAGCTGAACATCCAGGGATATACAATATTCAGGAGGGATAGACAGAAAGGAAAAGAAGGTGGGGTAGCGTTGATGGTGAGAGAGGAGATTAACGCAATAGAAAGGAAGGACATTAGCGTGGAGGATGTGGAATCGATATGGGTAGAGCTGCGAAACTCTAAGGGGCAGAAAACGCTAGTGGGAGTTGTGTACAGGCCACCTAACAGTAGTATTGGAGTTGGGGATGGCATCAAACAGGAAATTAGAAGTGCGTGCAACAAGAGTAACACAGTTATAATGGGTGATTTCAATCTGCATATAGATTGGGTGAATCAAATTGGCAGGGGTGCCAAGGAAGACGATTTCTTGGAATGTATGTGGGATAATTTTCTAAACAACATGTAGAAGAACCAATGAGAGAGCAGGCTATTCTAGACTGGGTATTGAGTAATGAGGAAGGGTTAGTTAGCAGTCTTGTTGTTCGTGGCCCCTTGGGCAAGTGTGACCATAATATGACTGAGTTCTTCATTAGTGACATAATTAAGTCAGAAACAAGGGATCTGAACTTAAACAAAGGTAACTTTGCAGGTATGAGCCGTGAATTGGCCAAGATAGACTGGCGGGTGAGTCTTAAAGGGTTGACAGTGGATGTGCAATGGAAGGTATTTAAAGACTGCATGGATGAAGTACAAAAATTGTTCATGCCAGTTTGGCAAAAGAATAAATCAGGGAAGGTGGTGCATCCGTGGATAACGAGGGAAATCAGGGATAGTATAAAAACTAAAGATGAGGCATAGAAATTGGCCAAAAAAAGCAGCCTACCAGAGGACTGGGAGAAATTCAGAATCCAGCAGAGGAGGACAAAGGGCTTAATCAGGAAAGGGAAAATAGATTACGAAAGCAAACTGGCAGGGAACATAAAAACTGACTGCAAAAGTTTTTATAGATATGTGAAGAGAAAGAGACTAGTTAGAACAAATGTTGGTCCCTTGCAGTCAGAAGCAGGTGAATTGATCATGGGGAACAAGGACATGGCAGACCAATTGAATAACTACTTTGGTTCTGTCTTCACTAAGGAAGACATAAATAATCTGCCGGAAATATCAGTGGACCGGAGGTTAAATAAGATGGCAGAACTGAGTGAAATCCAGGTTAGCAGGGAAGTGGTGTTGGGTAAATTGAATGGATTAAAGACCGATAAATCCCCAGAGTTAGATAGGCTGCATCCCAGAGTACTTAAGGAAGTAGCCCCAGAAATAGTGGATGCAGTAGTGATAATTTTTCAAAACTCCTTAGATTCTGGAGTAGTTCCTGCGGATTGGAGGGTAGCTAATGTAACCCCACTTTTTAAAAAAGGAGCGCGAGAGAAAGCAGGGAATTACAGACCAGTTAGTCTAACATCGGTAGTGGGGAAACTGCTAGAGTCAGTCATTAAAGACGGTATAGCAGCACATTTGGAAAGTGGTGAAATCATTAGACAAAGTCAGCATGGATTTACGAAAGGTAAATCATGTCTGACAAATCTTATAGAATTTTTGGAGGATGTAACTAGTAGAGTGGATAAGGGAGAACCAGTGGATGTGTTTTATCTGGACTTTCAGAAGGCTTTCAACAAGGTCCCACATAAGAGATTAGCATATAAACTTAAAGCACATGGTTCAATATTGATGTGGATAGAGAACTGGCTGTCAGGCAGGAAGCAAAGGGTAGGAGTAAACGGGTCCTTTTCAGAATGGCAGGCAGTGAGTAGTGGGGTACCGCAAGGCTCAGTGCTGGGACCCCAGCTATTTACAATATACATTAATGATTTGGACGAGGGAATTCAATGCAACATCTCCAAATTTGCAGATGACACCAAGCTGGGGGGTATAGTTAGGTGTGAGGAGGATGCTTGTAGGTTGCATGGTGATTTGGATAGGCTGAGTGAATGAACAGATGCATGGCAGATGCAGTATAATGTGGATAAATGTGAGGTTATCCACTTTGGTAGCAAAAACATGAGGGTAGACTATTATCGGAATGGTGGCAGATTAGGAAAAGGGGAGATGCAACGAGACCTGGGTGTCATGGTACACCAGTCATTGAAAGTAGGCATGCAGGTGCAGCAGGCAGTGAAGAAAGCAAATGGTATGTTAGCATTCATAGAGAAAGGATTTGAGTATAGGAGCAGGGAGGTTCTACTGCAGTTGTACAGGGTTTTGGTGAGACCACACCTGGAGTATTGCATACAGTTTTGGTCTCCAAACCTAAGGAAAGACATTCTTGCCATAGAGGGGGTACAGAGAAGGTTCACCAGAATGATTCCTGGGATGTCGGGACTTTCATATGAAGAAAGACTGGATAGACTCGGCTTGTACTCACTGGAATTTAGAAGATTGAGGGGGAATCTTATAGAAACGTACAAAATTCTTAAGGGGTTGGACAAGCTAGATGCAGGAAGATTGTTTCCGATGTTTGGGGAGTCCAGAAGAAGGGGTCACAGTCTAAGGATAAGGGGGAATTCCTTTAGGACCGAGATGAGGAAAACATTCTTTACACAGAGAGTGGTGAGTCTCTGGAATTCTCTGCCACTGAAGGTCGTTAAGGCCAGTTCATTGGTTATATTCAAGAGGGAGTTGGATGTGGCTCTTGTGGCTAAAGGGATCAGGGGGTATGGAGAGAAGGCAGGTACGGGATACTGAGTTGGATGATCAGCCATGATCGTATTGAATGGCGGTGCAGGCTCGAAGGGCTGAATGGCGTACTCCTGCACCTATTTTTCAATGTTTCTATGTTTCTAAATTAAAATCCATTTTCCTACCATTTCAAGCAGGGTGCAAGGACACCAAATTCAAGTGCAGTTTCCTACCACTTCATGCAGGGTGCAAGGCCACCAAATTCAAGTGCAGTTTAATTCCACTTCAAGCAGGGTGCAAGGCCACCAAATTCAAATGCAGCCTCATCCCATTTCTTGCAGGGTGCAACTCCACCACATTCAAATGCAGATTCATACCATTTCATGCAGGGTGCAAGGCCACCACATTCAAATGCAGTTTCATACCATTTCAAGCAGGGTGAAACCACCATAAAACCACACAAAACACCAAACTCACAGTTCAGTAGACATTCAGTGTGTTCAGTTGATTCATAGCTCAGACAGAGTCGTGACCTCTCCCTTCCCCATCATGCAGAGACAAAGCCACATCCACACTTCTGGGTTTTATAACCCCTCCCCCTCCCACCGGAAAAGGTGTGGCCTTCATGGCATGATCGACAGGATTCTCAACATTTTTAAAACACCAATACCACTTTTATTTTTCATTGATGGGAAAAATCCTCTGCACCTGCTGAGCGGAGGGGGACTAAAATGGCCAAAAATCACAGCTGTAAGTGGTAGCATTTTATCTAAAATCAATATACAGTGCAAACAGGAAGTTACCCAAAGCAACCAAACCACCATTTGCAGTAAGTAGTGCCTTTTAACTTCAACCCAAAGCAGCCAAACCACCATCTGCAGTAAGTAGTGCCTTTTTACTTCAACCCAAAGCAGCCAAACCGCCATTTGCAGTAAGTAGTGCATTTTTACTTCAAACCAAAGCAGCCTAACCATCATTTGCAGTAAGTAATGCCTTTTTACTCCAACCCAAAGTAGCCAAACTGCCTTTTGCAGTAAGTAGTGCCTTTTTACTTCAGCCCAAAGCAGCCAAACCACCATTTGCAATCGTGCCTTTTAACTTCAGCCCAAAGCACCCAAGCCACCATTTGCGGTAGAGCCTTTTAACTTCAGCCCAAAGCACCCAAGCCACCATTTGCAGTAGTGCCTTTTAACTTCAGCCCAAAGCATCCAAGCCACCATTTTCAGTAGTGCCTTTGAACTTCAAAACAAATTCCCCCAAACAAACATTTGCAGGCAGTGCCTTTTTACTTCAAACCAGCCATATTTTCATTTTCAAACCACATTAAGGGCACTCTCAGTTGAGTAGACATGTGTTCAGTTCTCTTCAGAGAGATGTGACCCTCTGGCTTCCTCCATCTTGCAGAGACTGAGAAAGACACACCACTTCCTGGTTTTATAGTAGCTCACCCTCCCTCCAGCAGGGGCAGCAGAGAGAATGGCGAATAACAAACATTAATATCTCTCTGATTGTTAATCAATGGGAAAAATCCTCTGGTCCAGGAAGGCGGAGGGGGGCTCTGAGTGAGCTGGCCAAAAAAGGCGGCTGTAGGTGGTGGCGTTCTCTCGGAATTCACAGCACAGAGAGCCAAAAGCTGTCAAGATCAGATAGATAGATAGATAGATAGATAGATAGATAGATAGATAGATAGATAGATAGATAGATAGATAGATAGATAGATAGATAGATAGATAGATAGATACATACATACATTCATACACACATACATACATATACACATGCGTATATGTACGTACACACATATACATACACATACACTCATATATGTATACATACAAAATGTGTAGGAAAGATCTGCAGATGTTGGTGTAAATGGAGGATAGACACAAAATGCTGGAGTAACTCAATGGGACAAGGCAGCATCTCTGTTCAGGGTCTCGACCGTTTCGGGTCGAGACCCTTTATCAGACTGTAGAAGGGGCTTGACCCGAAATGTCACCCATTCCTTCTTTCCATGCTGGCTGCCTGTCCCGCTGAGTTACTCCAACATTTTGTGTCTAACTTACATATACATACACATGTGTATATATACACACACATACGTGCATGATACAGACATATATATATACACACACACACACACACATACATTAATATATGTGTACATGTGCATATATATATATATATATATATATATATACATATCCACATAAAAAACAAACAAGCAATAATAGTGCAAAAAGACAGAACCAATGTCCGCAAGTCTATGTGATTGAGAGCTTGTTGGGGGTTGTAGCGTTGAATCATCTTTATTCATCTGTGGGTTTCTGCAAGTATTCATATGCAAACCAATGATTAGTTGACCATTTAAGTACAATTGGAACAAATCCAATATATACAAGTCAATAACACTAAATAAAGTGTAGATTGGTTGACCTTGTCAACAGCGATTGGTCGTGGAAAAGTATTCTCAAGGTATAGGTTAACCGTTTTATTAAGCCTCGAATGTCATGCATCATTTTTTTCTTGAGAAGAAATGTAATCAAGCTGGTCTGAAGAAGGGTCTAGACCTGAAACGTCACCCATTCCTTATCTCCAGAGATTGTGGCTGTCCCGCTGAGTTACTTCAGCTTTTTGTGTCTATCTTTGGTTTAAACCTGCATCTGCAGTTCCTTCTTACGCATCAGCCTGATCTAATTGAGTTTCCTCAGACCAGTCTGAAGAAGAGTCTCGACCCAAATCATCACCTATTTCTTTTCTCCAGTGATGCTGCCTATCCCAGCTTTTTGTATCTATCTTCGGTGTAAACCAGTATCTGCAGTTCCTTCCTCCACTAATTGAGTTTCATCAGACTAGGCAAAGTTAGGAAAGAAGCAATTGCGTTTTTGGTCCACATATATATGAAGGCACATGGCAGCCAGACTGTTTTTGCCACATCTCTCTGCAATATTTGAGCAGAACCCCACAAAGCATTCTGAATTTGGAAGAACAGAGTAGGCAATCATGCAGGTTAATGCAACCCTGCGGTGTAGAAAGTTAATTACTAACCTTTTTCACATGAGTGACTACATCAAATTCCCTTGTCCATTAGGTTTATTTCACACCAGAAGCCTCCTGTAAATATTGCAACACCCTCCTCTGCTGCTGTGGGCAATTTGGACAGCCTTAGTTAGAGTCACAGATTTTAGAGATACAGGACAAAAGACAGGTCCATTGTGTCACCCATTTTACACTAATCCTCTATTTGAAAGAGTTTGCCAACCTTCATTTTAAGAAGGGCTATTCTTAAATGTTATTTTCATTAATATTAATGTTTATACATTTGCAGGTGGGAATGTGTTCTTAAAACAATTTATTATATTTTAATTATTTCAGTTAAATCTATCAATATTTTTATAGCAACAAGGAAGTGCAGATGCTGGTTTACCGAGGAAATACGCAAAATGCTGGCGTAAATCAGCAGGACAGGCAGCATCCTGGGAGAACATGGATTGGTGATGTTTCAGGTCGGGACCCTTCTTCAGACTGATCGCAGGGGTGGGAGGAAGGAACAACATGCGTAGGTTTTGTTTCAGGACAGGACCCTTGTTTAAACGTGGATAGGTGATATTTCGGGTTGGGCTCCTTCTTCAACATGGATAGTTGATGTTTCGGGTTGGGAGCCTTCTTTTTATACATTCAGCTCCATTGGTGAAACAAGGTTGTGCATACTTCTGGAGTGAGATCTGCAGGTAGTCTCACCAGATTCACACCTCCAATGATTGGGGAGATCAACATCAACTACACTACAATACACAGGTGCATCAGGTAGGACAGAGGGAAGTCCATATCTGGAATGAGTTACCAAAGGAAGCTACAGAACTGGATACAATTATGACTTTTAAAAAACGTTTGGATATATATAGAGATAGGAAAAGTTTAGAAGGTTATGGGCTAAATGCAGGCAAAATGGGACTAGCCCAGTACATCAACTTGGTTAGCAGGGGCAAGGTGGTCGGAAGAGCCTTTTTCCATGATGTTTAGTTCTATGACTTTGTTTTTAGTTTAGAGATGCAGCGCGGAAACAGGCCCTTCGGCCCACTAAGTACGCACTGACCAGCGATCACCGCACATTAACACTACCCAACACACACTTGGGACAATTTCCACTTATACCAAGCCAATGAAACTATCAACCTTTGTAGTGTGGGAGGAAACTGAAGATCTCGGATAACACCCATGCGGTCACAGGGACAATGCACAAACTCCGTAGCACCAGTAATCCGGATCGAACCCGGGTCTTGATTGGACAGGCTAGATGCAGGAAACATTTTCCCAATTTTGGGTGAGTGCAGAACCAGGGGTCACAGTTTAAGAATAAGGGGTAGGGGAGAAAGCAGGAACGTGGTACTGATTTTGGATGATCAGCCATGATCATATTGAATGACGGTGCGGCTCGAAGGGCCGAATGGCCTACTCCTGCAGCTATTTACTAAGTCTCTATGACTCTGGCGCTGTAAGCGCTGTAAGCGCTGTAAGGCAGCAACTCTAATGCTGCGCCACCATATCGCCCATGACATGATGACTCTATTTATTAATGTTGACTACATTTTAGTTTCAGATAGATAGATACAGAATGGAAACAGGCACTTTGGCCCTCTGAGTCTGTTAATATTGGCCAAAATACAGCTATTATAAAATGAAGGATCATTGCATTTACAGGGCCTATTTTTGTGAAAGTTGCAAGCTGAGAGTCATGGCTCCAAGTAGTCTGGACCCCAGATCTAAGTTGATGATCAGGAGAAGTCCAGATGTTCTTACTTTGTTAAAATACATGAGGGTTTACAGAAAGAGATAAGAAGGTCTGCAAATGCACAGTGGGGATTTGTTATAAAATGGGACGTGAACAGGTATTGTAAATAATGTTGTAAGATGTTTATGTTACTGTTAGATGAATGCTGAAGTGTGAAGCCTTGTTTGAATTATTTATACTACCTGGGGAAATGTTGCATTGCTTAGCCCTTCCAGAAGCTTCTGTAGAAACATTGTAATGGGATGCTTTGTAATTGGGTTAGGGAACTGTCAATAACTGTATAATGTGATCGATATGTGTAATTTGTTTGTAGTTAAGTCCCCGCTGCGCTCGCCGTAGAAGTACCCCACTGGCCGGTGGTCGGAGCTCTTCTCCTCCCGGGTCCCCAACGAGGGATTCCAGGCTGCAGACATTGAGCCAGCTGAAGCTCCGCAAACCGCGGCTGAATTATTATTCATCTGTGTGTGGGGACATGCTGCTCACAAATTGGTTGCAATGTTTTGTACTTTATAACAGTGATTACATTGCAAAAAATTGTCCCCTGGCTGTAGGGCATTTTGCCACATCCTGAAAACATGAGAGAAGCAGAATCTATGAGCAAATCTTTCATTTTCATGGTATGTCACAATACTATAAAAAGTATTTGAAATCAGGATTTTTGGGATATTGCGAGCTATTATTTTTTTCTCTTTCAGCAGATAAAATGTTTGTTGCATTTGTATTGAGCAAGCAGTTGAACATTAATCTACAATAAATTATTAATTGAGTGACCAATTATCCTTCTGTTTGGTTCTGAATTGTACTGATTTTTCTCTTTCTCTGGAGGTTATTAGTGGAAAGTTTTTATTCATGTGTCCATTTGTTGATTGTTAAGGGCAGCATGGTGGCGCAGCGGTAGAGTTGCTGCCTTACATGGCCAGAGACTCGGGTTTGATCCTGACAAACGGGTGCTGGCTGTTCGTAGTTTGTACTTTCCCCTGGTGACTGTGTGTGTTTTCTCCGGGTGCTCCAGTTTCCACCCACACTCCAAAGACGTACAGATTTGTAGGTTAATTGTATTTGGTAAAGTTGTCATTTGTCCCTAGTGTGTAGGACAGTGTTAGTGTAAGGATGGATTGCTGGTCGGCGCTGACTTGGTTCGACGAAGAGCCTATTTCAGCGCTGTATCTCTAAACTAATCTAAACCAAATTAAAGATTTAGGTTGAGCAATTTCATGGAGTTCACGCCATTCGTTGTAGATGAGGCATTTTAGTTTAGTTTAGCATGGACGATCAGCCATGATCACATTGAATGGCGGTGCTGGCTCGAAGGGCCAAATGACCTCCTCCTATTTTCTATGTTTCTATGTTTCTATGGATGAATTTATGAAGGGCCTGTTTCCATTCCATAGGACTGTGGCTATAACAACTCAAGTTTCTGTGAATTTTTGTAATGGTTTTAAATGTAAAGAGCTGGAGGTAGATTTTCCTTAAAAAATTGTCTCACCCATCTGCTGGAATAGCTAATTGAGAAACTTTATTCATTGGAACGCAGGAGGATGAGAGGTGATCTTGTAGGGGTGTATAAAATCATGAGCGCAATTGATAAATGCACAGAGGACATAGGGTTATGGTGAGTGGGGAAAGATTTAATAGGAAACTGAGGGGCAACTATTTCACACAGGGTGGTGGGTACAGGATTGAGCTGCCAGAGGAGGTAGTTGAAGCAGGTACTATATAGCACATTTAAAAGGCATTTTGATAGGTACATGGATAGGAAAGGTTAAGGGGGAGATGGGCCAAAATCAGGCAGGTGGGATAGCATAGATCTTGGTCGGCATGGATGAATTGGGTTGAAGGGTCTGTTTCAGTGCCATATGACAACTCAAGATTGTGTGAATGTTTGCAATTGTTTTAAATATATCGAGCTGAAGGCAGATTTCCTTCAAAAAGATTTACTGGAATAACTAATTGAGAGACTTTCCACCAGTTATTCTCATTTTCGGGGTTCTTAAGGGGCTCCAAGTCAATGATAGATTCCTGGTGCAGGGACGTGCTTTGAAAGATTTTCAATTAATTATTTCCATTAATTAACTAAATAACTCACCCTTGGATTCCAGTCTAATTAGGAACAATTTAACATATTTTGAATAATTTAAGATCACAGCTGGTGAATTGACAAGATGAATATTTGGTTAATAACTACATTTTTAGCAATATTATACAAACTCCTCAGCGTTACTACTTTTAACCATATCAAGGAACATTTTTTTTTAGCAATTTATTCAATTAAAATTTAGATAATTTAAAAGCATCCGATATACTGACTCATGGAAAGAATTACATCTGTCAATTTACAAGTGAATTGGGTGGAAACCTGATGGAAATAACATTTAAACAATCTCCGGCTTTAGATGCAAGCAGTGCTAGATGCACACAAGACAAACTTTCCATTTCCAACAGTGCAGCCCGACCAACTGAGTATTTCCCCCGGATTTTTTGTTTTTTTTTCAAATTCCAGCAGTATTTCCTCTCCAGCTTTGGCCATTGATGTTTTCCACAGATAATTATCCTTTAACTGAATCGATTGAGCAATACAGCACGGAAACAGGCCCTTCGGTCCACTGAGTCCTCGTCGACTGCCAGTTCACACCAGTTCGATGTTATCCCACTTTTGCAGCTACATCCTACACACTGGGGATTAATCTGCAAACCCTCATGTCTTTTGGATGAGGGAGGAAACCGGAGCACCTGGAGAAAACCCACTGAGTCACAGGGAGAACGTATAAACTCCACGTAGACAGCACCGAGGTGAGGATCATGCCTGGGTCTTTGGCATGGTGAGGCAGCAGCTCCACCAGTGCTGCCCTAAACATTATTTTTTCACAGTATTTTTTCTCAGAAGGAATTATTTCCTTCTTCTTGAGCTTAAATATTCCTATCTATTTTAGATTATGAGCACAATTCTAAAAGATTCACAGTGCTAGTTCCCTTTTTCTACTTTCAAACTGCCCATTTGAGTATAGTCTCGCCAATTTATATTTCCTGTCCAACTTTTATTAGATGAAGAAACTTCAGCATTTGGAAACATAGAAGCATAGAAAAATAGGTGCAGGAGTAAGCCATTTGACCCTTCGAGCCAGCACGGCTGATCATCTAAAATCAGTACCCCGTTCCAGCCTTTTCCCCATATCCCTTGATTCCTTTAGCTCTAAGAGTTAACTCCCCCTTGAAAACATCCAGTGATTTGGCCTCCACTGCCTTCTGTGGCAGAGAATTCCACTGATTCACAACTCTCTTGGTGAAAAAGATTTTTTCTCATCTCAGTCCTTAATGGCCTACCCCTTATTCATAAACTGTGATCCCTGGTTCTGGACTCCCCCAACATCGGGAACATTATTCCTACATATAGCCTGTCCAATCCTTTAAGAATGATAACTGTACATGTTTCTATAAGATCCCTTCTCATCCTAAATTCCAATGAATACAAGCCCAGTCGACCCATTCTTTCATCCAATGTAAGTCCCGTCATCTCGGGAATTAACCTGATGAACCTACGCCGCACTTCCTCAATAGCGATAGATCAGTACAGGATGATGTGTCTCGCCATCTTCCAGGTATCCTCATCATTAGAGAGCGCAGTGTTCAGCCAATTCTATATACTCAACGTGATTCCATGAGATGGCTGAGAGCAATGAATATGAGAAACACTGTGAGACCAGGTAGTAGCTTCAAGGGTCAAGGATCATATGTTTCATTGTCATACGCACCAGAAAAAAACAATGACATTCTTACAGGCTGCAGTTTTAAGGGCCTGTCCCACTGCGGCAAACTAATTGGCGAGTTTAGAAGAGTTTGCCCTCGACTCATACTCGCAGCATTGTCGACACAAAGTCCTAGGAGGTCTTTGTAACTCTCCTTCATGCTTGAGAGTGGTCTCCGCGTACTTGAGGCTGCGGGGACTCTAGGTCGCGGCATTTTTTTCAACATTCTGAAAAATGCCCACGAGTAAAAAAAGGTCGCCATTGAAAAAGTCGAGTTTTTTTTCCTCGTAGGTTTAGCCGAAGTAGGTTGTAGTAGGTCGGCATGTTATTCGTAGGTAATTGAGGGTAGTCGAAGGTAATCGAAGGTAGTCGTAGATAGTCCTCTACATAGTCGAAGGAGGTCTTCAACATGACAATTTTTCAAACTCTCCTAAACTCTTCTAAACTCGCCAATGAGGTCGCCGCAGTGGGACAGGCCCTTTACAGGCACATTAATGGTTCAATGGTACTTTATTGTCACATGTACTGAGGTACAGTGAAATTAATTTTGTATACAGTTCAGAACAAGTATCACTATACATAAACACTTAGAGACTTAGATAAGCATCTCAGATATAGTAAGACACAAATACTGGAGTAACTCAACGGCATGGGTAGCATCTCTGGAGAGAGGGAATGGGTGGCGTTTCTTCAGATAGTGAGTCAGGGGAGAGGGAGACATAGAGATATGGAAGAGTATGGCGTGAAAACGAGAGATCAAAGGTGACATTGATCAAGGTGAATGTAGAAAGGGTCATTGTTAGCTGAGGGGAAGGTAACACTATCAGTAAAATTACAAGTACATGAGTATAGTAGTAGTACACCAAGACAGTCACCTTAAATATATTCACTGACTCGGCCTCCACAGCCTTTTGTGGCAAAGAATTCCACAGGTTCACCACCCTGTCAAAGCCACCAAGTTAATGCAATCTACAGTATGTTTAAAGCTCATGTTGGTGCACTGTTGATAACCTCCGCAATCTGATACTGTCTATCTTCCTCCTTCTCTATCTCTCCTACCAACATTTAGGGAGGTGAGTGTATGGAATAAGCTGCCAGAGGAGATAGTTGAGGCAGGCACTATCGTGACTTTTAAGAAATAGTTAGACAGGTACATGGATAGGACAGGTTTGGAGGGATATGGAGCTCCCCCTCCCCTCACCCCACTCACCATCAACAACACTACAGTCACATCTGTGGAGTCTTTTAAGTTCCTTGGAACCATCACCTCAAAGGACCTTAAATGTGAGGCCACCATCAACTACACAGTCAAAAAGGCCCAACAGAGGATGTACTTCCTGTGGCAGCTGAGGAAACATAATCTGCCACAGGCAATGATGGTCCAATTCTATACTGCCATCATAGAGTCTGTCCTCACCTTCTCCATCATGGTCTGGTTTGGCTCAGCCACCAAGCATGACATCCGGAAGCTGCAGCGAATTGTCTGACCAGCTGAGGAAGTTATTGGCTGCCATCTTCCCCTCCCATTGATGAACTGTACAGTGCAAGGGCCAGGAAGCAAGCAGGTAAGATCATCTCTGACCCCTGTCACCCTGGCCACAAACTTTGAATTACTTTCCTCTGGAAGGCGACTCAGGGCTGTCAAAGCCGCCACAGCCAGACATAAAATAGCTTTTTCCACGAGTAGTAGCTCTACTCAATAACCAAATGTCTGTAGCCTAATTTTGTTCTGGTATTTTATTTCATTCACATGTTTAAAATGTAATGTTTTATTATTAATGTTTAATGTTTTATGTGTAATTCTTAATTGTTACTGTATGTCGTGTTGTTACTTGCGAGCGGAGCACTAAGGCGAATTCCTTGTATGTGAACATACTTGGCCAATAAACGTATTAATGAATGAATTCATTCATATGGGCCAAACACAGGTAGGTGGGGCTAGTGTAGATGGGGCATGTTGGCCGGTGTGGGCAAGTTGGACTGAAGGGCCTGTTTCCATGCTGTAAGACTTTATGACTCTATGGCTCATGTTGTCAAGCTGGGAAGGGTACAGAGAAGATTTACAAGGATGTTGCCAGGGCTAGAGGGTCTGAGTTTTAGAGTGGGATTGAGTAGGCTGCGACTATTCCTTGAAGGTGGATGAGGGGTGATCTTATTGTAGTGTATAAAATCATGAGAAGAATTGATCGGGTAGATACACAGAGTCTCTTGCCCAGAGTAGGTGAAATGAGGAAAGAGGACATAGGTTTAAGGTGAAGGAAAGATTTAGTAGGAATCTGAGGGGAAACCTTTTCACAGAAAGGATTGTAGGTATATGGAACAAGCTGCAGGAGGAGGTATTTGAAGCAGGGACTATCCCAACATTTAAGTAATAGTTAGACAGGTACATGGATAGGACAGGTATGGATGGATATGGGTCAAACGCAAGCAGGTGGGACTAGTGTAGATAGGACATGTTGGTTGGTGTGGGCACGCTCTGTGACTAAGACTCACAGGGGATGAAAAATAGAGTGTTTAAGAGAGAACTGCAGATGCTGGTTAAATCGAAGGTAGACACAAAATGCTGGATGGCTCTGTTTTTCATGAATTGGCGACATTTAGGGTCGAGACCCTTCTAAAGTCTGAAGGATGGTCTCGACCCAAAACGTCGGCAATTCCTTCTCTCCATAGATCAGTCTGAAGCAGGGACTCGACCCGAAACATCGCCAATTCGTGAAAAACAGAGTAATCGTTGGCAAAAACAGAGCCACTGCGGATGGATGTGTTGAGTTGTGGGGGTGATGACAGTGACTTTCAGAGAGAAAGGAGAATGGTAATGGTGGCATTGCAAATTAGAATCCATCTTCCAGCTACCAGTAAATGCATGGCAGTTATGGCTGACAGCAATTGTCTATCAATATGTATGAACCTCACGAGGTGTAATGTGACTGATGCACAATTTTCCTGAGTATGTTTTAGCCTATTCAGTACCCAGCAGAAATCTGCAACCGCTAAGCAATGAACAAGATCAAGTCTGTGTCTGCTTGTTCAAAACTGTGATCCTCACACGTATGGTCACGCCAGGCTAATCTGTGCAGCAAATCTGGATTACTCTTTGCTTTTGTTCACAATACAGAGCAATGCATTCTGTATATTTGCTCAGGGTTTGAGATGCAGCAGATAAGCTTCTCCAGCTTTGCTTTTCAGCACAGCCTGACAACGTGTTCAGAAGATCGTAAGTGAGAGGAGAAGAGTTAGGCCATTCGGCCCATCAATTCTACTCTGCCATTCAATCATGGCTGATCTTCTCCCTCCTCAACCCATTCTCCTGCCTTCTCTGACACCCATATAAATCAAGAATCTATCTATCTATGCCTTAAAAATATCCACTAACTTGACCTCCACAGCCCTCTGCGCCAAAGAATTCCACAGAACTCAAATCTCACTGTACCAAAAGGTGCATGTGACAATAAATGTAACTTGAACGTGAACAAGAACTTGAGATTCACCACCTGTGTGGTGCAACTCCTGTTGCAACATTAGAGTGACACTGGTCTGAAATATTCTTCTGCACATTTTTATTTTCTATTCATATTGTCCATTAAAGATGCCAGGATCATCACAACTAATTACCTTTGTTGGAAATGTACATGTAATCACTGTTATAATCTTACTCGACTAATCGTCATTTGGTACTCAGCAAGATCCCAAAGCAATGAGTGTAGAAAGAACTACCGATGCTGGTTTATACTGAAGATAAACACAGGGTGCTGGAGTAATACAGTGATGGGTCCCGATCCAAAATGTCACTCATCCTTTTTCTTCAGAGAGGCTGCCTGACAACGTTGAGTTACTCCAGCATGTTGTGTCAATCTTCCCAAAACAATGACATGGGCTTATCAGATATACATATTTAGTGATAATGATTAAGGGTACTCATTGACCAGGACATTGAAGATTAACCAACAAAGTGCTGGATTAACTCAGCGGATCAACGGTATCTCTGGGGAACATGGATAGGAGAGGTTTCAGGGTCAGGACCCTTCTTCAGTCTGGTCTCCAGAAAAGCTGCCTGACCTGCTGAGTTATTCCAGTACTTTGTGTCCTTTGGTGTAAACTGGCATCTGCAGTTCTACATTGGAGATAATCCCATTCTTCTTCTTCATAACAGTACCGTGAGATATATGGAAATACAAGAAACTGCAGCTGCTGGAATCTTGTGCAAAGCAGGAGGAGCTCAGCAGGAACAGCATCTGTGGAGGGAATGAACAGATGATACTTAAGTACAAACTTGGAATCGAAACTTGGACTGTCTATTTCATCCAAGGATGCAGGCTAACCTGCTGAGTTCCTTCAGCACTTTGTGTTTTTTTTATTTTTAGAAATACAGCATGGAAACAAGCCCTACAGCCCCTGTAAATAGCTTGTTCTAAGCTTCCCTGAGTCCAGTTTATGTCAAAAATCACTGAGTCAAGCACTTGCATATCTGAACTTTATTTTGACAAAACACAATTACAGTTCCACTACTATACCTAACCACCACAGGTTCGATCTTCATATCTGCCTAATCAAGCCCTCTTAGCCTCGCTCAAGCAGCGACACTCCAGAAGGTCACACAGTTCTAAGCGTTCTTCCAGAAGACCGACACAGGACCTCATGGAAGCTGTCTTTTATGGGACCCCGAACCTTGAGGGGCCTAACTACATAGGGGTGGTCTCTATATAGTCCAATAACAGATATCGATTACCACAGGATATGATAGACATTTCCCTAACCCAATAATACAGTGACTAATACAATGCATTTGAAAGAAAGTTCTAGAAGGAAGCAAACAAGAATAAACATTGAAACATATGCCCTGAGATTCAAACAGTTTCTCCAAGACTCAACAGCTCGACCAATCATCGATTAACAGGATGACCATCTTGCAACATTATTTACAATGCTTTTTCAGCGATCCAATCGAAATAATGCATTTAGGGCTTGTTTGCAAAACTGTTATACATATTATCAATTTAGGAAAAACAAGGAGAACACCTGGACCCCTCACCGTCCTGCCTACCAGTCTGAGCCTAGACTGGTTGGTGCCATTCAAAGCCTGTGAAGTTCAGTTGACAAGGGTTAAGCAATTCTGACAAGTGCAGGGATCCTCCATTTCATGGTGTCTTTAATTTAGCCATATTAACACCCCCTAAGTCCATGCGGACTGTCGATCTCTCATACACTAGTTCTATGTTTTCCCAGTTTTGCATCCTACATACTAGGGGCAATTCCTTTCACAGAAGCCAACTAACCCACAAACCCGCATGCCTTTGGGATGTGGGAGGAAACCAGAGCACATAGTGGAAACCCATGTGGTTGAAGGGAGAACATGCAAACTCTGTACAGTACCCGAGGTCCGGATGAACCCGGGTCTCTGGCGTTGCAAGGCGGCAACACCACCGCTGTGCCACTGTGCCATCCTTGGGATGGGACATGACTTTGCCCTGGGATATTTACGTCCATACAAGAGGGTGCTCGGAAACACCATTAAAATATCAGCAGAAGATAGCATCTTGGTTCTTCACAGTCATCACCGTCTGACGCAATGTTGCAAATATCACCAGTTGCCCCTGCCAACACCAAAATGTGAGGAAATAAAAGTTTCCTGTGGTAAACAAAATTGGAGATTTAAAAAAAAATTGTTTTGTATTTTGTACAAAATGTATTCTTCTATTGGAATCCTGAAGCTTTATTTCAAAATTATGTTTTTCTTGTGATTGTTCGCGTAAACATTACCGTAAGTATATTCCAGAGAATCTCAGGGCAGGGATTGTATGGGCATGGTTAAAAATATTTCTGTTGTTGCCAAAAATATCTAATTATAATCTTCACCAAAATCTATTTTTCACTTGTCAGCCTTAATCATGCTGAGCGAGCATCATTGTCAATTCCACAGCAGTTTGTAATGTTATGATTAGGTTTGAAATGGGATGAGAACCCATGCATGGATATGTGGGCTGAAGGGCCTGTTTCCATGCTGGATCTCGAAACTAAACTAAACATTTTTACCAATTGTGAACATGGAGGATATAAGCTGGTAATATTTTTACCAATTGTAAGCATGGAGGATATAAGCCTCGATGTAATATAATATTCCTATATTCTTGTACTTAAGTATGATTGTGCTAGTGTATAGTTTTTCACTGCACCTCGGCACTTGAGACAATAAAGTACCATTGAACCATTGAACCATCTCCAATGGTTCAAATGTCTTCTCTTGACAGGGAAGCCATTCTTCGTGGGCACACAGGGAGGAGAGTGGTCGAGAGCCTGTGAGGTTTTGACTTTGGGTACATTGGACTTTGCCATTTTGAGAGCATCTTTCATGGATGAACACACATTAAAATCTGTTTCTCTTTTCATAAGATCATAAGACTTAGGAGCAGAATTAGGCCATTCGGTCTGTTGCATTTGTTCTGCCTTTCGATCATGGAGATCTATTTCCTTCTCTCAACCCGACATTCCTGCCTTCTCCCCGTAACCCCTGACACCCTTATTAATCAAGAATCTATCAATCTCCTCTTTATAAATACCCAATGATGGCCTCCCAGCCATCTGTGGCAATGAATTGAACAGATTCACCAACCTCTGGCGAAATAAATTCCTCTGCATCCCAATTCTAAAGGTAGGTCCTTTTATTCTGAGGCTTTGAAGGTAACACAACGTTTAAATGTAGAATGCACAATTCTAATGTATGCTTGACAAGTTGCATGCCACATGCATTAGAAAATCTCCCCACCACACCTGTAAATGAAACGGATATGGATTCCCTGGACTGAACTGGTAGACTATTACCTTTATTCATGCACATTCACCTTTTCATTCTTTGAAGCAAAAATCTTTGTTCACAATCTGTAATGACAAGGTTAGACCACATCAAGAATGCATTTCAAGAGCAGACATCTGTTCTGTTCAATGATATCAAATGATGTTTTTCACAGTAACATTTGAAATGAAATTGCAACACAACATTGGTTGATCTACCATATGTGATCTGATGGATACAATTTTTGTTTTAGTTTCAAGTTTCAAGTTTGTTGTCTTATGCACCAGTACTATGAGATACAGCTATTATAAAAATCTTGTTTCTGGCAACATCACAAGCACATAGACTCATAGACAAGTGTCAAGAGTGAAGAGTGTTTAATTGTCATATGTTCTGAAACAGAACAATGAACTGTTGATAAAACTGTCAATGAAACAATGAACTGGTTAGCACGCAACAAAAAGCTTTTCACTGTACCTTGGTAAACGTGACAATATACTAAACTAAACTTAAAAACAATTCTGCAACAGCACAACAGATATGTAATCATATTACTCTTTAGAACCCACAATAAACAACATACAAGTTCAGCAGATATACAAAAAAACAAACTCCGTGCAGACCGCGCTCGTAGATCGAACCTGGGTCTCCAGCTCTGTTAAGCAGCAATCCACCACTGTGCCAGGGTACCAGCTTGTCTTGGGCCATAAAGGCTCATTGTCCTAGTTTGGAGTTTCAGGGGACGGCCTGGACAGATGACGTTGCCAATGTCCTCCATCGCTATTCCGCTGATCCGTGCCTCGACAGGTTGCGTCTGATCCATATGCTTGTCCATTTATAGCAGCACCTGATCTAATTGAGCCCCAGGTTGCTGCAGGGCCTCTAGCGCCACACTCCACCAACACCTCGATCCGAACCAGTCCTTGGTGCTTGGTTTTACCATTTGCCAATATCTCATGGGTGACTTAGATAAAAAAGAGACCATTGTCTTTTACTGGAGCTTCACCCACCCATGAAAGCCACTGGCAGTACTCACACACCAGCTTCAATGAATATCTATGCATTAGACATTGAGGACTAAGTCTTCCTCTCTTCTCTTGACAGGGAAGCCAATCCTCGTGGGCACATGTTGAGGAGAGTGGTTGAGGATAGGTGAGGTTTTGATTTTGGGTGTATTGAGAACAGGGTGGCATGGTGTTGCAGCGGTAGAGTTGCTGCCTTACAGCGCCAGAGACCCAGGTTCGATCCTGACTACGGGTGCTGTCTGTACGCAGTTTCTACGTTCTCTCCGTGACAGCATGGGTTTTCCCTGGGTACTCCGGTTTCCTCCCACAGTCCAAAGACGTACAGGTTTATAGGTTAATTAAGCTTAGGTAAAAATTGTAAATTATCTCTGGTGTGTAGGATAGTGCTCATGTAAGGGGTGGTCGCTGGTTGGCATGGACTCGGTGGGCCGAAGGGCCTCTTCCCCCCACTGTATCTCTAAACTAAACTAGGCCATATCACAATTCCCAAATGAATGCTGTATGTATGCAGAATTACCAATTGCTTTAATCGATTAATCTTGGAAAAAAAACATTGCTCAGGGCATAAAAAAATACTGCACACTGAAATAAAATTCTAGCCTAGAGTGTTTTCAGTTTAATTGCTGCAGGGAGCAGATGACTAAATGCCACAGAGTTAATTCCGAACTGTTTGTTCAATTCTTTGATCACTGTGGTGTAATATTATGTTTGCAGTGTTGGTCTTTCTGTGATCCTTTATCGTTTGTATTTAAATGCTTTTTTTTTCCTTTTGGCTTTGCTGTGCTGAGGCAAGCTGTAATATTTTGCATGCAGTATATGCCAGCAGAGGCGTTTAACATTCAGTCCTCTTCTTGCTGTCATGTTAGGCATGACTACAATTGGGACCAGAATACCTTTTGGCTGCTGTCAAGATCAATCTGATGTGAGAAAAATAGAACAGAAGTGTGTGCAAAGCCGTCCAATATATATGTGTGTGTGTGTGAAAGTTATAGTTCCAGGAGTAGAGGACATTTCATTTTTAACCTGTTTAGTCCCAGTTGGAGCTTATTAGTGGAATTTAATAGATAGACACAAAGTGCTGGAGTAACTCAGCAGGTCAGGCAGCATCTCTGTTGAACATGGATAGGTGACGTTTCGGGTCGGCACCTTTATCCGGACATTAATGGAACTTATTGGAACAATATTTGCCTGACATAGTCACAAAACACTGCCTTCCCCGCTGAGTTCCCCAGCATTTTGTATCTACCTTTGGTGTAAACCAGCATCTACAGCTCCTTCCTACACATTAATGTTTGCCTAATTTTGTGAATATGAACTTCAATGTTGAGACACTGCACAAGGGACAGAGCCGGCTGTACTTTTCAAGAAGGCTCTGCACCTTCAACATCTGCAGATGTTTTACCAATCAGTGGTATCCAGTACCATCTTCTTCATTGCCGTGTGCTGAGACAGCAGGGCGGAGGCTGCGGACGGCAATAGCTTCAACAAACTCATCAGTAAAGCAGGCTCCGTCCTGGGGGTGGAGTTGGATTCTTGGGAGGTGGTCTTGGAGGGGAGGATGCTCCTCAAACTGTGGAGCATCCTGGACAATACAGCTCACCCCCTCCATGACACACTGGCCAACCTGAGGAGTACCTTCAGCAATAGACTGGTTCCACCAAGATGTAGGACAGAATACCACAGGAGATCATTCTTCCCTGTGGCTATCAAAGTGTACAACCCCTCCCCCTTCTATCATGGGGTAGACTGATTCCCCTTTCACACCCCCTCCCCAATTTTTGCACATCCCCAATCATTTTTGCTCGTCACTTTAACTTCTTGTTTCATGTATTTTGTTTTTATGACTGTTGGCACATCTAGCAAATAGTAGCATATCGTATTGTATCGTATCGTAACTTTTCCAGATCATTATTTACTATGCCTTCCAAAAGGCACTGGAGTCCTCTCTACTAAGCTCAATGGGTAACAACTTATTTCAGTGACTTGTTCACATTATAATTCTTCATGCATGAACTAGGAGCCACATTGACAATTCTTGGTTGAGCCTGATCATCTTATCCTCCAGTACTCTCAACATCATATCTATCTATATTACTAAAAGTCTGATCTTGACAACTTTTGGCTCACTGTGCTGTGATTTCCGAGAGAATGCCGCCACCTACAGCCGTCATTTTTGGCCAGATCGCTCAAAGCCCCCCTCCGCCTTCCTGGACCAGAGGGTTTTACCCATCGATGAAAAATCAGAGAGATATTAATGTTTTTTTTTTTAATTCGCGATTCTCTCTGCTGCCCCTGCTGGAGGGAGGGAGAGGGACTATAAAACCAGGAAGTGGTGTGCCTCACTCAGTCTCTGCAAGATGGAGAAAGCCAGAGGGTCACATCCCTCTGAATAGCACTTAACACATGTCTACTCAACTGTGAGTGCCCTTAATGTGGTTCGAAAATGAAAATATGGTTGGTTTGAAGTAAAAAGGCACTGCCTGCAAATGGTTGTTTGGGTGCTTTGGGTTGAAGTTAAAATACACTACCGGAAATGGTGGTTTGGGTGCTTTGGGTTGAGGTAAAATGGCACTACTTACTGCAAATGGTGGTTTGGGTGCTTTAGGTTGAAGTAAAAAGGCGCTACTTACAGCATATGGTGATTTGGGTGCTTTGGGTTGAAGTAAAAATGCTCTACTTACTGCAAATGGTGGTTTGGCTGCTTTGGGTTGAAGTTAAAAGGCACTACTTACTGCAAATGGTGGTTTGGGTTGAAGTAAAAAGGCACTACTTACTGCAAATGGTGGGTTGGCTGCTTTGGACTGAAGTAAAAAGGCACTAACTGCAACTGGTGGTTTGGCTGCTTTGAGTTGAAGTTAAAAGGCACTACTTACTGCAAATGGTGGTTTGGCAGTTTTGGGTAACTTCCTGTTTACATTGTATATTAATTTTAGATAAAACACTACCACTTATGGCTGTGATTTTTGGCCATCTTACTCAGTCCCCCTCTGCTCAGCAGGTGCAGAGGATTGTTCCCATCAATGAAAAATAAAAGTGTTATTCGTGTTTAAAAAATGTTGAGAATCTATCTCCTGTCAATCACGCCACGAAGGCCGCAACCTTTTCCGGGAGGGGGAGGGGTTATAAAACCCGGCAGTGTGTGTGTGGCTCAGTCTCTGCATGATGGGGGAGGGAGAGGTCACAACTCTGTCTGAGCTGTGAATCAACTGAACACACTGAATGTCTACTGAACTGTAAATTTGGTGTTTTATGGTGGTTTTAGATGGTTTTATGGTGATTTTACCCTGCTTGAAATGGTATGAAACTGCATTTGAATGTGGTGGCCTTGCACCCTGCATGAAATGGTATGAAACTGCATTTGAATGTGGTGGAGTTGCACCCTGCATGAAATGGTTTGAAGCTGCACATGAATTTGGTGGCCTTGCACCCTGCTTGAAGTGGAATGAAACTGCACATGAATTTGTTGGCCTTGCACCCTGCTGAAAGTGGTATGAAACAGCACTTGTATTTGGTGGCCTTGGATCCAGCTTATAGTTGTATGAAACTGCACTTGAATTTGGTGGCCTTGCACCCTGCTTGAAGTGATAGGCAACTGGACTGGAATTCAGTGGCCTTGCACCCTGCTTGAAATGGTAGGAAAATGGATTTGAATTTGGTGGCCTTGCACCCTGCTTGAAATGGAATTTCAAGGAATAGCCATGAGTCAACTGCCAGTCCACCAGCCATGAGTGAGCTGCCAGCACATCAGGCTTGGGGGACTGAGCTGCCACCCCAAAAACACATACCAGCACTCCAGAAAGCCCCCCCACTGGCCACCAATATTGGAATTGGTGGAGAGATGGAATATTGCGTCGGGGGACCAGCCCTCCCATGTGAACATGTGACCCAACGGGTCCCACTCAGTCTAGTAGAGTCATAAAGTCAACAGCATTTGGCCCAACAAGTCTATGCTGATTAAGATCTCCCGTCTAAGCTGTACACATTTGCCCATATTTGCCACGATTCCTCTAAACTGTTAATATCCACATTACTGCCAAAATGTCTTTCAAATGTTTTCTCAGCTATCTCCTCTGGAGGGATTAGCTGCAGGGACAAGTTGGGTGGATTTGGATTTTATTGTCCGGAACGTTGAAGGTTGTGGGGCAATCTTGTAGAAGTATGGGCAGCACAGAGGTTTGGCAGTAGAGATGCTGCCTCACAGCCGGGTTCGATCCTGACCACGGGTGCTGTCTTTTCAGACTTTGTGCGTTCTCCCTGTGAATATGTGGGTTTTCTCCAGGTGGTCTGGTTTCTTCCCACACTCCAAAGATGATTAGGTTTGTAGGTTAATTTCCTTTGGTAAAATTGTAAATTTTACTTGTGTGCGGGAGAGTGCTTGTGTACTAGGTGATTAGTGGTTGTTGCGGACTTGTTGGGCTGACGGCCCTGTTTTCACACTGTATATCTCTAAAATCTCTAAACGCTCTTTCTATCTGAAATTGTGAGATGCATAGATCAGGTTGACAGAACCTATTTCCAAGGTTGAAAATATTTAAACAGTAGAAGGCATAGCTTTAAGATGAGAGGGTCAAAGTTTAAAGGAGATGCACGGGGCAGGTCTTTTTACACAAAGGGTGGTCAGTGTCTGGAATGCACTGTTGGAGGTGGTGGTGGAGGCTAATATGATAATGACATCTAAAAGATAAGCATGGGATAAGCATGTTGATAGACAAAGGATGGAAGAATATGGATTGCGTGTAGGCATGTAAGAGTTGGTCTTCGCATGGACATTGTGGGCAAAAGGGCCTTTTCCTTAGCTGTATTGTAATATATTCTATGCACGACCTATCTTTTCAATCACATTTTTAATTATCTTGCCTAATATTTCCATATGTGGATTGGTGTCAAATTGTGTTTGATACTGTTCTCACGAAGGACTTCAAGAAAATGCTCAAGATTTAATATCATGATTTTTCATTACCATATTACTAGGTATCAAACCTGTGACCTGGTTCAATTGACAGTTCCTTTCTCAATAAAGGATTGAAAGGTAGGTGGCTGTAACATGTAGTCAACATGGTGGATAGACAACAATAGGAATACGTCCTTCAAAACGTATACCTTTCATTTGGTTGTGATGTAAATTAACTGCAATGCAGGACAGAAAGAATTGATTGCTTCTCTGTTACGAAAGAAGAGAATAATTTGGATGCACAAAGAACTGCACATGCTGGGATCTTGAGCAAAACACGAAGTGCTGAGTGAACTCAACGGGTTAAGCTGCATTTGTTGAGCGAATGAATGGGTGACATTTCGGAGAATGATCCCGACCCAAAAATGCTGCCCATCCATTCCCTCAATGCTGCCTGGCCCGCTGTTTTCTGCCAACGTTTAGTGTTTTGCTGGAGAAAAGTAATGTATTCGATTCCAAAGCATTTTACCAAAACATTATAAATACAACTGATCTTTTTATTTACTGAAGTCAATTCTTACCCTATTACTGAAGATGGTGCAGCAAAGGCGCATTATTGAACGTTGCATTCATTAATTTAAAATCAGATACAAATCTGCCCACTACCACTGCTCTGCCAAAGGTTGGAAACAACACCTCCAACATCATCTCTCTGAGCACCGGCTCCCCTCAGGGCTGCATCCTGAGTCCACTGTTGTTTACCCTGATGACCAACGACTGTTGTGCCAGGTTTAGTACAAACCACATCATGAAGTACGCAGATGACACAACAGTGGTGGTCCTCATCCGGGACGACAATGAGCTGGCTTACAGGGAGGAGGTGAAACAACTGGTGGACTGGTGCAGCACAAACAATCTGATCCTGAATGTTGACAAAACAAAGGAGGTCATCATTAAATTCAGGAGAAACTGGCACGGTCACACACCACTACGCATTATTGACATAGATGTGGAGTTGGTCAGCGGTTGCACTTTCTGCGCCGGATGAGAAGTGCTCACCTCCCCCATCCCATCCTCACCACTTTCTACAGGGGCACCATAGAGAGTATTTTGACCAGCTGCATCTCTGTCTGGTTTGTGGACTGCAAACCCTCCGACTGGAAGTCTGTGCAGAGAGTGGTGAGGACGGCTGAAAAAAACATCGGGACTTCTCTACCTTCAATCCTGGACATTATGTGCAAACGTTGCTTGTCTAAGGCCAACAGTATTATAAAAGACCCCACACATCTCCATCATGGACTGTCCACTCTTCTGCCCTCGGGTAAAAGGGGGAAATCTTTTACAGTATAAGGAGCAGAACGGCCAGGTTTTGCAACAGCTTCTTCCCCCGAGCCATCACACTGAATTCCATATAATGAGCCGCCACCATTATCAATTTTATCTTTTTATCTATTTTATCTTTTTATCTATTTTATACTTTTGTTATTTTATGTTGCACGGTGAGGTAGAATGACAATAATGTCTTTGATTGATTGGTTGATTGATGGTCAATTGGTACTTTTGGCACCAAAGACATTCCTCATGGAAACACTGGAATAGGAGAAGGCCATTCAGTCCACTGCCAGTCCATGCCCCAAACACTGGTCCCTGCTCTCCTGTTCATAAGTGATAGGAGCAGAATTAGGCCATTTGGCCCATAGAAACATAGAAACCCAGAAACATAGACGCAGGAGTAGGCTATTCGGCCCTTCGAGCCTGCACCACCATTCAATATGATCATGGCTGATCATCCAATTCAGTATCCTGTACCTGCCTTCTCTCCATACCCCCTGATCCCTCTAGCCACAAAGATCACATCTAACTCCCTCTTAAATATAGCCAATGAACTGGCCTCAGCTACCTTCTGTGGCAGAGAATTCCAGTGACTCACCACTCTCTGTGTGAAAAATGTTTTTCTCATCTCGGTCCTAAAAGATTTCCCCCTTATCCTTAAACTGTGACCCCTTGTTGTGGACTTCCCCAACATCGGGAACAATCTTCCTGCATCTAGCCTGTCCAACCCCTTATGAATTTTGTAAGTTTCTATAAGATCACCCCTCAATCTTCTAAATTCCAGCGAGTACAAGCCGAGTCTACCCAGTCTTTCTACATATGAAAGTCCTGACATCCCAGGAACCAGTCTGGTGAACCTTCTCTGTACTCCCTCTATGGCAAGAATGTCTTTCCAAATCCTCAGATTTGGAGACCAAAACTGTACGCAATACTCCAGGTGTGGTCTTACCAAGACCCTGTACAACTGCAGTAGAATCTCCCTGCTCCTATACTCAAATCCTTTTGCTATGAAAGCTAATATACCATTCACTTCCTTCACTGCCTGCTGCACCTGCATGCCTACTTTCAATGACTGGTGTACCATGACACCCAGGTCTCGTTGCATCTCCCCTTTTCCTAATCGGCCATCAAGTCTACTCCGCCATTCAATCATGGCTGATCTATCTTCCCCTCATAACCCCATTCTCCTGCCTTCTCCCCATAACCCCGGACACCCATACTAATCAAGAATCTATCTATCTCTGCCTTAGATTACACCACTGGTGTAATTTGAAGATGGGAGTTAAAAATGATTAATGTATTAGTTTGAAAAATACAGGACAGTCAAGAATCAAAGAAAGCTGTCGCAACATGCTGGAATAACTCAACAGATCAGGCAGCATCTTTGAAGAACATGGATAGCTCCATGTTCGCCAGAGATGCTGCTGAACCACTGAGTTACACAACCATTTTTTGTCTTCTTTTGTAAACCAGCGTCTGAGGTTCCATGTAATACGGTCATATTAGGAGCAGAATTAAGCCATTTGGCCCCTTACTTCTACTCCACCATTCAATCATGTCTGATCTATCTTTCCCTGTTAACGCCATTCTCCAGCCTTCTCCCCAAAACCCCTAACACCCATACTTGGCCTCGGTGGCAATGAATTCCACAGATTCAGCACCATCTGACTAAAGAGTTGTCTAAACTAAACTGTCTCCATCCAGGGTTACACAAAAAGCTGGAGAAACTCAGCGGGTGCAGCAGCATCTAAGGAGCGAAGGAGATAGGCGACGTTTCGGGTCGAGACCCTTCTTCAGACTCATCCACCTATAACAACAACTTTGGGGAACTATGCTCTAAAATGCATTTTCCTACTCAGACAAAACTTGGTGTCCTGAGTACCAACATAAAATTATCTTAATAATCGCAATGTGGTGGGATTTAACATTGACTTCATAGTGTTTATTGACTCGCTTGTGATAACAGTTATTCAGATTTGATGGCAATAGGAACTAATGATAATTGAAGCCTTTCAATGAAACAACACTATCATTTCCAATACACAATTGCTAAGCCTCAATGAATAAATAGCCTATTAAATGTCTGAATGGTAAGCTTTATCAATACTAATTACGACTTTTAAAAGGGGAAGAACTAAATTGGTCTAACAAACTAGAAATACAAATCTTCCTTTGAAAACCAAACTTGCTTTCTTTTTCACCTCATCAGTCAATTCTGCCTCTAAAAACAGAATTAAATTTGCCTTTTAAATCTGTTCTGTCCAGATCTGTTGTGCAACTCACCCTGTTAACTAATTCCACAACTTCATTTTCCTTGAGCGATAAATTTCAGTGTGACATTGTCTCCTATTTCCCTATAGGAGAAGGCAGGAACGAGGTGCTGATTGGGGATGATCAGCCATGTTCACATTGAATGGTTGTGCTGCTCGAAGGGCCGAATGGCTGACTCCTGCACCTATTGTCTATTGCCTATTGATATGCATTCTCTGATATTTGAATTGTTTACCGTACTAAATGATATGCCAATTCCACTCATAACCTTGTAATGTTAATAAGAACTGAAAGTTAAAGTGTGAATTAGGATTCATTCAGATCAAACAACAATATTATATTACACTAGCAGTTGACTTTAGAGATACAGCATGGAAACAGGCCCACCCAGTCCACGCCAACCAGCGATCACTTAGACATAAGCGCTATCCTACACACAACTTTAACCGAAGCCAATTAACCTACAAACCTGTATGTCTTTGAAGTGTGGGAGGAAACCGGAGCACCTGGCGAAAACCCATGCAGTCACAGGGAGAACGTACAAAACGCCCGTATTCTGGATCAAATCCGGGTCTCTGGCATTGTAATGCCCCTGTCCCACTTAGGAAACCTGAACGGAAAAATTCAGGGCAGTCTCTTGAGACTTTGTGCCCCACCCAAGGTTTCCGTGAGGTTCCTGGAGGTTTTTGTCAGTTTCGACCATTAGGGAGACTGACAAAAAGCTCCGGGAACCTCCGGGAACTGCACGGAAACCTTGGGTGGGGCGCAAAATCTCCAGAGGTTTCCGTTCAGGTTTCCTAAGTGGGACAGAGGCATTAGGCAGCAACTCTGCCGCTGCGCCACTGTACTGCCTCTTGTGCCATTGTGCCGCCCCATATTAGATCATAACTGAGTGTTAACTTACACTTAGATGTGTAATATTGAATTCTTACTTAGAAATGTTGACACCTTCGCCAAAAAATAGTACTGACTTAAGGTGAAAATATCTCTGTGTATTTATGGCCAACAATAAAATTGCCCTTGGGTGTGCTAAATGCCACATTATGTGGTTGCACAAAGGTCTTTTTCATCATATTGTAAACAGAACTTAAAAGTCCAAATATTTCTGTTCCTTAGTCAACATTTCTGATTTCAGCAACCTGTGTACCAATGTCTGTAGACCACTTTTTGATTAAGCTTTGCGTTTTGTGTTCTTGCCTCTGTCTCCTTCATGGTGCGTGTTTTTCTTATTATTTCTTGAACCACCTTACGTAGAACATAGAAACATAGAAAAATAGGTGCAGGAATAGGCCATTCGGCCCTTCGAGCCTCTATCGCCATTCAATGTGATCATGGCTGATCATCCAACTCAGTATCCCGTACCTGCCTTCACTCCATACCCCCTGATCCCTTTAGCCAGAAGTGCCACATCTAGCGCCCTCTTAAATATAGCCAATGAACTGGCCTCAACTACCTTCTGTGGCAGAGAATTCCAGAGACTCACCACTCTCTGTGTAAAGAATGTTTTCCTCATCTCGGTCCTAAAGGAATTCCCCCTTATCCTTAGACTGTGACCCCTTGTTCTGAACTCCCCCAACATCGGGAACAATCTTCCAGCATCTAGCTTGTCCAACCCCTTAAGAATTTTGTAAGTTTCTATAAGATCCCCCCTCAATCTTCTAAATTCCAGCGAGTACAAGCCGAACGTAAAACATGGAAAAGTACAGCACAGAAGATGCCCCCTTTCACTATATTCAAGGTTGTGGTTGTAAGATCATGGACACAGTATTGTATCAAGAGATACTGGGAACAATGTGAAACAAAATACAGGGTAAAATTCAACCATGAATAACTGAACAGCCTTGAAAAATTTACTGTTTCATGTATTATAAAACAATGTGTAGAACAGTACAGCACAAGAACAGGATGTACAAGAACAGAATATGCCCACAATGTCTTTGCCAAGCATAAAGCAAGATGGACTTACCTCATATGCCTGCACAGCATCTATATCCTTAAATTCCCTTCATATCCATGCACCTATCTAAAAGCCTCTTTGTATGCCACTATTGTATCTGGCTCTGATACCATCCCTGGCAGCCGGTTGCAGCACCCACCAACCTCTTAAAAAATTTGCCCCACAAACCTCCTGTAAACTTTGCCACTCTCTCCTTAAAATAATGCCCTCTAGTCTTTGACACTTCACTAAAGGTTGTGACTGCCTACCCTATCTATGCCTCTCAAAATTCTATCAGGTTGAGCTCTCCCTGCAACCTCCTGCATTCTGGAAAAAAACAATCCGAGTTGTGGCACGGTGGCGTAGCGGCAATGTTGCTGCCTTACAGCGGCAAGAGCCCCTGGTTCGATCCTGACTACAGGTGCTGTCTGTACGGAGCTGGTATGTTTTCCCCGTCACTGCCTGGGTTTTCTCTAGGTGATCCGGGTTCCTCCCACAGTCCAAAGACGTACAGGTTTGTAGGTTAATTTGGCTTCGGTAAAAATTGAAAATTGTCTCTAGTGTGTGGGAGAGTGCTAGTGTATGGTGTGATCGCTGGTCGGCGTGGACTCGGTGGGCCTAAGGGCTTATTTCCACATTGCATCTCTAAACTAAACTAGGCCATAACACAATTCCCAAATGAGCGCTGTATGTACACAGAATTACCAATTGCTTTCATTGATTAATCTTAGGAAAATAAACCATTGCATAGGGCATAAAAAAATACTGCACACTGAAATAAAATTCTAGTGTTTTCAGTTTAATTGCTGCAGGGAGCAGATGACTAAATGCCACAGAGTTAATTCCAAACTGTTTGTTCGATTCTTTGACCACTGTGGTGTAATGTTATGTTTGCAGTGTTGGTCTTTCTGTGATCCTTTATCGCCTGTATTTAAAGGTTTTTTTCTCTTTTGGCTTTGCTCCTGGTTTTCTCCGGGTACTCCAGTTTCCTCCCACAACCCGAAGGCGCAAAGGATGTAGGATGGTGCTAGTGTACGGGGATCACTGATCGGCGTAGACTAGGCACTATGAAGGGCCCGTTTCTGCTCTTGATTGGCATATGTCACTGGGTTAAATTTGTTGTTTAATGGGGAGAAAGGTACTTGCATGTATTTTGTGTTTCTCACTGCCTCTGCTATTAGCTGCAAAAGCAGCGGAATAAATGAATGTTCATATGATAAATCATCCACAAACAATTTGAGGAATGTGTTTCCTAGATCAAGTGAGCTAGATTTTCTTGTCATTCAGAGCCGTGTGGCTGGAATACAAGAAGCATATTTTTGAGCTCAACAGTTAGATATTTGAAGGAGCATTATAATGGGAGCCAAATTATTTTCAACTTTTAAAGGAAAACGTGTAAAAAGTGGCATACAAAACCCTGACTGTCAACTGATACAAACCTAATTTACTTATCATTATTGCCTTGGGCGGCTGCGGAATTAATTAACTTTTGGATAAAGGTTATTAAATAATAGTTATCAAATGTAGTGACAGGTGCACCTGTCAACTACACTGTTCGTAATTGTAAGATTAATACGTTTTTAATGATTTGTGAACATATTTCAGACCTTGTGAAATTCAAAGACATTTGCCATATTTGGGCTGTATGGCAACTGGTAAGTATGCTGATAGGGAGGATGTCATTAAGTTGGAAAGGGTGCAGAAGTGATTCACCAGGATGTTTTAGAGATGCAACGTGGAAACAGGCCCTTCGGCTCACCAAGTCCACACTGAACCTGCGATCCCTGTACACTAGTTTTATCCTACAGATTAGTGACAATTTGCAGAAGCCAATTCACCTTCAAACCTGCTCGTCTTTGGAGTGTGGGAGGAAACCGATCACCCGAAGAAACCCCATGCAGTCACAGGGAGGACATACAAACACTACTCTGCCAAGCAGAGTCTGTTCAGGGGGGACTTCATTGAAACTTACAGAATAATGAAAGCCATAGATAGAGTGGATGTGGAAATGATGTTTCTACTGGTTGGAGAGTCTAGGGCCAGAGGTCACAGCCTCAGAATTGAAGGGGGATCTTTTAGAACTTCTTTAGACAGAGGGTAGTTAATCTGTGGAACTCATTGCCACAGAAGGCTATGGAGGTTGTCATTGGATATTTTTAAGGCAGAAATAGACAAATTCTTGATTAGAACGGGTGTCAAGGGTTTTGGGGAGAAGGCAGGCAAATGGGATTAGGAGGCAGAGAACAGCCATGAAACCGAATGGCGGAATAGACTCAATGGACCTCTAATTATCTAAATGGTGGCCGATTAGGAAAAGGGGCGATGCAGCTCGACCTGGGTGTCATGGTACACCAGTCATTGAAAGTAGGCATGCAGGTGCAGCAGGCAGTGAAGAAAGCAAATGGTATGTTAGCTTTCATAGCAAAAGGATTTGAGTATAGGAGGTTCTACTTCAGTTGTATAGGGTCTTGGTGAGACCACTCCTGGAGTATTGCGTACAGTTCTTGTCTCCAAATCTGAGGAAGGACATTGCCTTAGAGGGAGTGCAGAGAAGGTTCACCAGACTGATTCCTGGGATGTCAGGACTGTCTTATGAACAAAGACTGCATAGACTCGGTTTATACTCTCTAGAATTTAGGAGATTGGGAGGGGATCTTATAGAAACTTACAAAATTCTTAAGGGGTTGGACAGACTAGATGCAGGAAGATTGTTTCCGATGTTGGGGAGGTCCAGGACAAGGGGTCACAGCTTAAGGATAAGGTGGAAATCCTTTAGGACCGAGATGAGAAGGACTTTTTTCACACAGAGAATGGTGGGTCTCTGGAACTCTCTGCCACAGAGGGTAGTTGAGGCCAGTTCATTGGCTATATTTAAGAGGGAGTTAGATGTGGCCCTTGTGGCTAAGGGGATCAGAGGGTATGGAGAGAAGGCAGGTACGGGATACTGAGTTGGATGATCAGCCGTGATCATAATGAATGGCAGTGCAGGCTCGAAGGGCCGAATGGCCTACTCCTGCACCTAATTTCTATGTTTCTATGACCAAATGGCTTAAATCTACTCCTATAACTTGTGAACTTGTGAAGCACCCGTAGTCAGGATTTAACCCATAACTCTGCTGCTGTGAGGCAGTACCTCTGAGCCACTAAGATGGGCACTGTGTGTGGGCTTGGGTTATAGCAAGAGGTTGGAAAAGCTGGGACCTTTTTTCTTTTTTCTTTGGAGTGCAGGACGCTGGGGGATAACCTTCTTAACGTGTACGAGATCATGTGGAGCATGGATAATTTGAACTCTCAGTCTTGTTTCGAGAGTCAAGGATTCTAAAACCTGAGGGCATAGGCTTAAGGTAAGAGGGGATTTAAGAAGAACCTCAGAGGCATACTTTCTCACTCCATATCTGCAATGAGCTTCCAGTGGAAGCTATGCAAGTAGATATAATTACGACGTTTAAAAGATATTTTGTAAGAAGTATGGATAGATAAGTTTAGAGGGATATGGGCCAAATGCAGGCAAATTGGGCTCACCCAGAATGCAATTGGTCAGCATGGACAAGGTGGGCTGAAGGGACTGTTATGTTCCACATAGATCTCCGCCTCTATAAACAATTTGGCTTAACTAGAATGGAAACTTGATGGTTCTGGTGAGGAGGTTCTATGCTCCAGGGGCTTTGTCAATCAGGACCTGATTTCAGGGACTAAAGGATGGGAAGTTAATTGCTTACTAAACCACAGAAGGTGCAAATGTTCCATCAGCCTGAAGTAACCTTTGGGTTAAATTCATGCACCACTTGTATGATTGGAAGATGGGAGTTAAATGTGATTAATATGTTAGTTTGAAAACTTCAGGACGGTCAAGAATCAAAAAAAGCTGACACTTTTATTCGTGATCGAATAATTCAATGAGTCAAGCAGCATCTCTGGATAACGTGGATAGGTGACATTTCTGGTCAAGGCCAAAACGATATGATAAAACTTTATTCATCCCTGGAGGGAAATTGGTCTGCCGACAGTCACAACAGGCAAGGTACATAAAAGCTTGAAATTAAAAGTGAAAACAAAAAGAAAAAGACAAGCGGCTGTTGGCTGACTGCCGTGTGCACAACGCCTCCACCGGAATAAATGAACAAACAAACACAGCCTTATCCCCTGGGCAGAGGATTCTAAACTAGAGTGCCCCCCCCCCCCCCATACTGGGTCCCCCTTTGTTCTCCCACCGTCCCTCACAGCGGTCCCCCACGCAGGTCCTCAATTGTTCTTCACGGCGGTCCCGCATGCCGGGTCCCCATTGTCTACCCCTCCCTCCTGCTGCTCATCGACCAGGAAGCCCCACCTCCGCCGAGGCTCCACTACCACCGAGGCTCCCGCCGCCACCGAGGTCCCACTGCCGTTGACACTTTGATACCAAGCATTAAAAAAGGATAGAAATGGATGTCCTCAACTCTTGCACAAAAAGACTTAATGTGCAATTTACCTGTACAGAATATACACACTATTATTTGGTTTAGTTTAGTTTATTGTCACATGAAACCGAGGTACAGTGAAAAGTTTTTTGTTCCGGTGGCGCCATGTTCTAGGGGAGAACAGCGCCAGATCAGCTCCGTAAAAATCTGTAAAAAAAACGGGGCTAAAGGAGGGTGCTAACGCTACTTACCGCAGGAGATCGATTAAAAACGGCTCCGGTGCGATTGAAGGCTGCGTGACGTCATCAGGCGCGCGACTTCGGTAAGAAATTTAAAATGCAGCACTCCTCCCCTCCCCCGAAGAAAACGGGCCTAAGAAGAGAGGCTGGCACCACCAAAGCCTCGGGCTCGAGTCTGACTGCCTCCCAGGAAGAGATCTCACAGAGAAAAGTGGAAATGGAAGAGTTCAAAAATTCCATGATAGGTGAGATGAAGAAACTGGTGAAAGAAATAAAAGATCTGAAGAAGGAATATAAAGATGAAATAAAAAATCTAAAAGCGGAGATTCTGGTGTCTCAGGAGAGAATTAAAGTGGAATTAACAAAAGAAGTTACCGAGACGGTAAAGATTATGATGAGCGAATGGAAAAGTAAGACGGAGGCTGAATTTCAAAACCGATTCTCTGAGATAAACGCCAAGGTTGCTGGGTTGGAACAAATGCTGAATGATAAGATAGATCCTATTACCATTACAATTGACCAACACAATGATACACTTAAAGATTTGGCTGATTTTGCTGTAAAAAGTGCCAAGGAAACTGAGAAGTTACTTGCCGAGAATAAACGCCTCTCAGAACTACTTCGCAAAATAAATGAGAAATGTATTGATTTGGAGGGCCGACAAAGACGTAAGAATTTGCGAATTGTAGGATTGACCGAAGGTTGTGAAGGAAATCAAGATCCACGAAAATTTGTTGCAAAACTCCTAAAAGACATTTTGGAATTGGATGAAGAACCACTGTTGGGCCGTGCCCACAGGGCTTTAAGACGGGTCCCTGGGAGAGGTGCACCACCCAGACAAATGATTGTAAAGGTGGTGTATGATCACGTCTTTGAAGATATGATGAAGATAATAATGAGAAAGAGAAATTTGAAATACGAAGGAAATAACATTAGTATCTTCAGAGATTACCCAGCGGAAGTTGCTAAGAGAAGATCCTTATTCACTGAAACAAGAGGCATTCTACGGAATTTAAAGAATACAGTGGATCTCAGATATGGCTTGATGTACCCAGCAACACTGAGAGTGACCTATGACAACGAGGAACACCGCTTCGTTAAGCATACTGATGCATTGAAGTTCGCTCAAGGCATACAGAAGAAGGCAGAAGAGGAGGAAGCAGACGATGAATCACGGGAGGAAGAAGACGACGACTGAACATTTTGGACTTTTATCATTAACCTGCGGTTATGAATTATTCATTGAGAAAGAGGGAAAATAATGGGAATGTAGTAGTGGTTTGGTATCAATTTGTAGAATTTCAATAATTCCCCTAACATAGTATTATTTATTATAATACTAATTACAATAGAATAGTAATTAATAAATAGTTTCATGAATAATAGAAATAATTACTAAATCCTTAAAGTTAGTACCCCACCCCAATATACACAGTATTCTAGTTGGGAGCTGGAATATTTAACATCTTTTTTAAACACGGAAGTCATTAGATTAATCGCCACGTTAGTGTGGCGTTCACTAACACACACTACACAATCTATCAGTGTAGTCTTTTTTTTCTTTGGGCACCCTTTTAACACTCTTTTTTCACTTATATTTTCTATTTTTTTTAATATATTAAGTATTTGAATTTATGTTATATATTATATGAATGTAATTATGAACAATACCGTATAACTATTTTAGATAGACATGGATATGGATTATTGAGATTGGTAATTTTCGTCGGATTGGCGTTTGGGTGCCTTGTTGAGCTGGAGGGGCCGAGAGGGCTACTCCAAAAAAAACCACCCTAATACTAAAATGCAAGATATGAATTTGAAGACTGGGGATGATGGAATCACTTTCTGTAGTTGGAATGTTAAGGGAATTAATGAACCAATTAAAAGGGGTAAGGTGTTAGCGCAGCTGAATAGATTGAAATCAGACGTTATTTTCCTCCAAGAGACGCATCTCAAAAGAGATGATCAATATAGATTAACAGCTAAATGGATTTCAAAGGTATATCATTCTTCATTTATACATAAATCTAGGGGAGTTGCAATAATTATTCGTAAAGGTATACCTTTTAAACAAAGTTCTATAATAGAAGATAAAGAGGGCAGATATGTAATAATTACAGGGGAATTATACTCAAAAAAAGTAATTCTTATGAATATATATGCTCCTAATTTCGATAACCCATTATTTTTCAAGAAAATATTCAATAATATTCCTATATCCACTCAACATAATTTAATAATTGGGGGCGATTTAAATTGCACTTTGGATAACTACTTAGACAGATCCTCAACAAAAAGGAAAGCTATTTCTAATTCAAGTAAACTTATAAATTCTTTCATTAACTCAACTAACGTTAAGGATATTTGGAGATTAGAGAACCCATCCGGACGAGAATATTCTTTTTTCTCGCCCGTATTCGGAACCTACTCGAGGATAGATTACTTTTTAATAGACTCAAAACTGCTTCCCTATACGTACAATGCAAAATATCACAATATTATTATTTCAGATCATGCACCATTAACATTTAAGATAAAACTAAAAGATATATCTAATAAAACTATGACTTGGAGATTTAATCCTCAGATACTGAAGGACAAGGATTGTTGTAATCATGTGACAGAACAGATTAAATTATTCTTTGAGACAAACGACACACCTGAAATTTCACCATTGTTACTTTGGGATACATTTAAGGCATTCATGCGTGGTGCAATAATATCGGCACAAGCATATTTTAATAAAGAAAACCGAAAGAGGGAACAGAAGTTAGAAATGGAGATAAAACAACTAGACAATGAGAATATAAAACACCCTTCAAAGGAGTTAAGTAATAAAATTGCAATAGCAAAGTATAGACTAAATAAAATATACTCTAATCAAGTCATCAAACTTTTTCAACAAACCAAACAAGTGCATTTTGAATTTGGAGATAAGCCGCATAAATTGCTAGCACGACAATTAAGAAAATTAGACGATGAAAAAACGATACATGGAATCAGATCAATGCAAGGAAATATACTGACCATACCAAAAGATATTAATGATAGATTTTTACAATATTACCAAAATCTTTACTCATCAAAATTAACAGGACAAACAGATGGAATGGAAACATTTCTACAAGAATGTCAAATTAAGAGTTTAGATCAGGAAGGGAGACATTTGTTAAATGCTGAAATATCAGTGAAAGATATCGCAGAATCAATTGGTTCATTAAAGAATGGAAAAGCTGCGGGGCCTGACGGCCTGAGTGCAGAATTTTATAAAAAATTTCAAGATCTGATCTCTCCAAGACTACATACAGTGTATAGACATGCATATGAACAAGGAAAATTACCAGACTCTTTAAATGAATCCACAATTACACTCATACCTAAGGTAGATAAAGATCTGGAAGATCCTGGTTCATATAGAGCGATTGCCCTTCTAAATACAGACCAAAAAATATTAGCTAAAGTTTTATCTAGGAGACTAAGTTTGGTGATTTCTAAATTAATACATTATGATCAAACAGGTTTTATTCCAAAACGCTATTCATCTCATAATTTAAGACGCCTGTTTAATATTATATATTCTAAAAGAATACGAGATACGGAATTAGCAGTCATATCGTTAGACGCAGAAAAAGCATTTGACCAGGTGGAATGGTTATATCTATTTAATATAATGGAAAAGTTTCAATTGGGGGATCAATTTTGTAAATGGGTAAGAATCCTATACTCAGATCCTACTGCAAGAATTCTAACTAATCAAATATTATCAGTTAAATTTAAACTCTTTAGGGGATGTAGACAAGGATGTCCGTTATCGCCTTTATTATTTGCCTTGGCGATAGAGCCTTTGGCGGAAAGAATTAGATCAGAACCTGAAATATACGGTTATAATACTGACACAACAACTAATAAAATATCCTTGTATGCAGATGATGTTTTGATTTACATCACAAAACCTGAAATTAGTATTCCAATGTTGTTTGATGTTATAAATAAATTTAGTACATTTTCTGGATATAGGATTAATTGGAATAAAAGTGATATTATGCCAATAACTAATATAAATTTAAACATATTACAACAATATCCATTATCAATAGTTACTGACAAAATTAAATATTTAGGAATTAATGTATCTAAATCTCATAACTCATTAATTAGATCGAATTATCCTCAATTATTAGATAAACTTAAAAAAAATATTTTATATTGGAAAACACTGCCTATATCTTTGATTGGTAGAATAAATGCTATAAAGATGGTTTTTCTACCACAATTATTATATCTGTTTCAAGCTATCCCTTTTTTCCTTCCGAAAACCTTTTTTAAAAAAATTGATAATATTGTTAATAGTTTTATCTGGGATTATAAAAATCATAGAATAAGTAAAAAACATTTATGTAAGTCAAAGATAAACGGAGGATTAGCACTTCCAAATTTTCTATACTACTTCTGGGCAGTACAGATTAAGAATATGAATTTTTGGTGGGTAAATACGGACCTGGAACCAACGTGGCTAAAGATAGAAAAGGAAGATTGTTTGCCTTTCAACGTAGATTCAATTATTTTTGCCCCAAAGGAAGTTCAAAAAAAAATTTATAGGGACAATCCAATCATTTATAATAATAGACGTATTTGGAAACAAATAGTCAAGACTTTACAATTAGACAACCTTTCATTTAGATTACCAATTATGAATAACCCATTATTTAAGCCCTCCACATTGGATGGAGGGTTCAGACATTGGGATAATTTAGGAATTACAAGGGTAGAGCACCTCTATAGAAATGGAAAATTTCTTTCATTTCAGGAATTACAAGATATCTACGGATTGTCTTCACAGCATTTGTTTAGGTATTTCCAAATTAGAGATTATATTAAATCTAATACACAGGATTTTAAAAATAAGGAACCAGGATTATTAGATGAATCGTTTAACTGGCATCCAACCACAGAAAAATTAATAGCTTATATATATAACATCATTATGGATAAGGAGAATCCAATAACTGAAACATATCGTCAAGCATGGGAAAATGAAATTGGATTACCTATAACCAAAGAAAATTGGGAAGAAAGTCTACAACGAATACACCGGTGCTCGTTAAATGCTAGACATATATTAATACAATTTGAAGTATTATACAGATTACATTATTCGAAAACCAAATTAAATAGTATATTTCCTAATCTCTCCTCTATTTGTGATAAATGTAAGAATTTAGAAGCAAATTTAACACACAGTTTTGTTACATGTCCTAAATTGAATTATTATTGGACAGAAATTTTTTAAGTTATTTCTGAAGTTTTTAAGGTTAAATTAGAACCCGACCCAAAGCTAATAATACTGGGAATTCCAGAGGCTAATTTGATATTAACACTAGATCAAAGAAATTTCCTTGATTATTGTTTGATATTAGGGAAAAAAATAATATTGAAATTTTGGAAGGGAACATTATCCCCAACAATTAAAATGTGGGCATCAGAGATGTTGGAGACGTTGCAGTTGGAAAGAATCAGATTTGTCCTTTTGGACGAGTATAATTCTTTTCAACAGATATGGTCTCCATATATACAGTATTTAGAGAAGTAGCTGTTCTTGGCATCACGGCTCGACTGACACCCTGCGGGATTTGATGAAAATAATGTATTGGTATACCAGGATATATGCATGTCTTTACTGATATTATTATTTGTAGTTGTTTCATTTATAATATATTGTGTGGCTTTTAATTGATATATATACATAATATGTCTTTTTTCTTTTTCTTCATTTTTTCTTTTTCTTTTATACCAAATAATTATTAAGGAATTATAATTTTATTGATTAATAATGGTATTTCTCTTTACCCACTTTTATTTTCAAAAAAAATAAGATAATAATCATTAGAGTACAAATATTGATTTAAGTTGATGTTTATAACTCAGTTTTAAACATTGAGAATTGTTTATTGCTAATAAAAAAATTATTCAAAAAAAAAGAAAAGTTTTTTGTTGCGTGCTATCCAGTCAGCAGAAGGACAATGCATGATTGCAATTGAGCCATTTGCAGTATAGATACATGATAGGGGAATAACATTTAGTGCAAGGTAAAGCCAGCAAAGTCCAATCAAGAATAATTCCAGGGTTACACAAAAAGCTGGAGAAACTCAGCGGGTGCAGAAGCATCTAAGGAGCGAAGGAGATAGGCGACATTTCGGGTCGAGACCCTTCTTCAGACTTCAAGAATAATTCCAGGGTCACCAAAGAGGTAGATAGTAGTCTGGGGATCTCCAGTGAGGTAGATAGTAGCTCAGGACCACTCTCTAGTTGTTGATCGGGTCATTCAGTTGTCTGATAATAGCTGGAAAGAAACTGTCCCTGAAACTGGAGGTGTGTGTTTTCACACTTCTATACGCTTTGCCCGATGGGAGAGGGGTGAAGAGGGAGTGGCCAGGATGCCACTCATCTTTGGTTACGCTGATGGATATAGATAGGATGTGGGTTTGCGTGACGGTCTGGGCTGCATCCGCAATTTGCTGCTTTCTAAATTCTAGTGAATACAAGCCCAGTCGCTCCATTCTTTCATCATATGACAGTCCCGCCATCTCGGGAAATCTCATGCGAACCTACTCTGCACTCCCTCCATAGCCAGAATGTCCCTCCTCAAATTAAGAGACCAAAACTGCACACAATACTCCAGGTGTGGTCTCACTAGGGCCCTGTACAACTGCTTAGCTCTTAGCTCTTATACTAAACTTATACTCTTATACTCTTATACTCTTAGCTCTTATACTCAACTCTTCTCGTTATGAAGGTGTTTTCTTGTGGTCTTGCATGGAGCTGTTCCCAAACCAAGCTGTGAAGCAGCCTGATCTAAATTGCTTTTTATGTTGCATTTGTAGTGGTTGGTGAGAGTTGTAGGGGACATGACAAACTTCCTAATCCTTCTAAGGAAGGCCTATGTGACTGGAATGGGAAGAGTGGCACGCAGAAAATCCTCACTGTGCCCATGGGTTCCTGAGGAGGTAACTGAAGCAAGAAAGTTGCCTCTTATCATGACGTAATGATGCCTATTGGTGTGGATATGAGGCTTGATTTTGGATAGGGATTGGGGTTTGCTGTAATTATTGTCGCCAAACTGTGATAGCTGAGCAACGCTTTAAAACTCCATTCAGATGCAAATTGTTTTATTTTTACTCAAGGATACATAAAGTAGAGGATTTATGTTTAGTTAAATTAAACATTTAATCAGTGGTATTAAGAAAAAATATTTTATCGAATGGAACCCAATGCAAATGAAATAATGCAAATAAGTTATTACATTTTCAGGAAAGTGAACAGCCATTGTTTTCGTAGCATAATAAATTGCAAAAGACAAGAAATCCGTCTGTTCTGTACAAAAATGCAACAAACACGAGGGAGAGATTTGACCTTTAAAGGTTAGGGGTAAAAAAAATCTGACAGGCACATTAACAAATAGACAACATTAATATATCTGGCTTTGGTGAAAATATCACTGTTAATTAAAGCAGCCATTTAGCCTTTGTTGAGGAGAAAGGATTTTGTTGGTTACTTAGTTACAGCCAGGGCTCCAAAACATTTTTCCTGATAATTCTATCTCCACGTTATAAATTTATTTAACCCTTAATATTCTGCCCCGCTCAAAAGGATTACTTTGGGCTGAGGTTTGCTGGCACATGTTGACAGATCCACATCATTCTGCTGAAGAAGGGTCTCCACATGAAACGTCACCCAGTCCTTCTCTCCAGAGATGCTGCCTGTCCCGCTGAGTTACTCCGATTCTGTGAGCATGTGAGCATAGACACATAGATCCCACCCCAATCCCACTCATTGCTGAGGTCTCAAATTCAAACAACACAGTAGTTTAATTTAACCATATAAACCATATAACCATATAACAATTACAGCACGGAAACAGGCCTTCTCGGCCCTTCCAGTCCATGCCGACCATTTATTTTTCCCTAGTCCCATCTACCTGCACACAGACCATACCCCTCCATTCCCTTCCAGTCCATATACCTATCCACTTTACTTTTAAATGTTAATATCGATCCTGCCTCCAGCACTTCTGCAGGAAGATCATTCCACACAACCACCACTCTCTGAGTAAAGAAGTTCCCCCTCATGTTACCCCTAAACTTCTGTCCCTTAATTCTCATGTCATGCCCTCTTGTTTGAATCTTCCCTACCCTCATTGGGAAAAGCTCATCCACGTCAACTCTGTCTATCCCTTTCATCATTTTAAAGACCTCAACCAAGTCCCCCCTTAACCTTCTGTGCTCCAAAGAATAAAGACCTAACTTGTTCAACCTTTCTCTGTAACTTAGTTGCTGGAACCCAGGCAACATTCTAGTAAATCTCCTCTGTACTCTCTCTACAATTTTACTACAATTTTAACACTACTTCCCTACTCCTATATTCAAAGCTCTGATTTATAAAGGCCAGCACACCAAAAGCTTTCTTTACCACCCTATCTACATGCGATTCCACCTTCAGGGAACTATGCACAGTTATTCCTAGATCCCTCTGTTACACAGCATTCCTCAATTCCCTGCCATTTATCATGTACGTCCTATTTTGATTTGTCCTGCCAAGATGTAGCACCTCACACTTATCAGCATTAAACTCCATCTGCCATCTTTCAGCCCACTCTTCCAAATGTCCCAAATCTCTTTGTAGGCTTTGAAAATCTACTTCATTATCCACAGCACCACCTACCTTAATATCATCTGCATACTTACTTATCCAATTTTCCATCCCATCATCTAGATCATTGATGTACATGACAAACAACAGTGGACCCAACACAAATCCCTAAGGCACCCCACTGGTCACCGGCTTCCACCCTGCCAAACAGCCATCCACCATTACTCTCTGGCATCTCCCATTCAGCCACTGTTGAATCCATCTTGCTACTCTGCCATTAACACCCAAAGATTGAACCTTCTTAACCAACCTTCCATGGGGAACCTTGTCAAAGGCCTTACTGAAATCCATATAGACAACATCCACTGCTTTACCCTCATCAATTTCCCTTGTAACCTCTTCAAAGAATTCAAGAAGGTTTGTCAAACATGACCTTCCAGGCACAAATCCATGTTGACTGTTCTTGATCAGACCCTGTTTATCTAGATGCTTATATATATTATCTCTGTATCCTTTCCATTAATTTGCCCACCACTGACGTCAAACTAACAGGTCTATAATTGCTAGGTTTATTCTTTGAACCCTTTTTAAACAATGGAACAACATGCGCAGTACACCAATCCTTTGGCACTATTCCCGTTTCTAATGACATTTGAAATATTTCTGTCATAGTCCCTGCTATTTCCACACTAACTTCCCTCAATGTCCTAGGGAATATCCTGTCAGGACCTGGAGACTTATCCAATTTTATATTTTTCAAAAATGTCAGTACTTCCTCCTCTTTGAATCTCATAGTTTCCATAGCTACTCTACTTTTTTCCCTTACCTCGCATAGTTCAATATCCTTCTCCTTCGTGAATATCAAAGAAAATAAATTATTCAATATCTCCCCCAAGTCTTGTGGCTCTGCAGATAGCTGTCCATTCTGGCTCTCCAATGGTCCAATTTTATCCCTCGTTATCCTTTTGCTATTAATATAGCTGTAGAAACCCTTTGGATTTACTTTCACCTTTCTTGCCAAAGCAACCTCATATCTTCTTTTAGCTTTTCTTATTTATTTCTTAAGATTCTTTTTACATTCTTTATACTCATCTAGCACCTCATTTACTCCATGTCTCCTATAATCATTGTAGATATCTCTCTTTTTTCAAACCAAGTGTCCAATTTCCCATGAAAACCATGGTTCTTTCCGATTTTTACCATTTCCTTTCAACCGAACAGGGACATAAAGATTCTGCACTCTTACAATTTCCCCTTTAAATGTCCTCCATTTCTCTTCACTGGATTTCCTCACTAACAGACCACAGTCTGTTAGGGTCAACAACCTCACCTCCTCCACTATAACACTGAACACCGGCGTGCCACAGGGCTGTGTGCTCAGCCCTCTCCTCTACTCCCTCTTCACGCATGACTGCATCCCCAAGTATGGCTCCAACGCCATCATAAAATTTGCCGATGACACCACGGTGGTAGGACTGATCAGTGATAATGACGAATCAGCCTACAGGGAGGAGGTCCAGCACCTGACTACCTGGTGTGCCAACAATAACCTCGTCCTCAACTCCCAGAAGACGAAGGAAATAATTGTTGACTTTTGGAAGAACAGAGGGGGCAGACACACCCCCATCCATATAAACGGGACTGAGGTGGAGCGGGTCTCCAACTACAAATTCCTCGGGGTACACATCTCGGAGGATCTGTCCTGGTCCCTCAACACCTCAAAGCTAATCAAAAAGGCACAGCAGCGCCTTTACTTTCTGAGGAGGCTCAAAAAAGCCCACCTGTCCCCCCAGATCCTGACGAACTTCTACCGCTGCACCATCAAAAGCATCCTGACCACCTGCTTTACGGTATGGTACAGCAGTTGCACCGTGGCAGACAGGAAGGCACTACAACGGGTGGTGAAAACCGCCCAGTACATCATCGGTGCCCCGCTCCCTGCCTTGGATGCCCTCCACCGAAAACGGTGCCTGAAGCGGGCCGGGAAGATCATCAAGGACCCCTCACACCCTAATCATGGACTGTTTGCCCTCCTCCCATCAGGGAGGCGGTACAGGAGCCTCAAGTCCCGCACCAGTAGGACGAAGAACAGCTGTTTCAACTACACCATCCGACTGCTGAACTCGGAGCCCAGCTGATAGATTTGTCTGTACCCTGTATTTATTTATTTTCCATATTGCTACCACTGCACTCTGTATTTATTTTTCTATATCGCTATCACTAAGAACGACGCTAAACTGCATTTCGTTGTACCTATACTTGTATTTGTGCAATGACATTAAACTTGAATTGAATTGAATTGAATTGAATTCTACATCCTTCCCATAAACCAAATGTCCCAATTCACTCCTTTTAAACCATTATGCATTCCCTCAAAGTTAGCCTTTCTCCAATCAAAAATCTCAACCCTAGGTCCAGTTCTGACTCTCTCCATAATTTAGTTTGGAAATACAGCGCAGAGACAGGCCCTTCGGCCCACCGAGTCCATGCAAGCCAGCGATCACCCCATACACTATCACTATCTTGCACACTGATGAAAAATTTACAATCTTTACCAAAGCAAATTAACCCACAAGCCTGTACGTCTTTGGACTGTATGTATCGTCTGTATGTATCACTGATGGGGATGAGTCCGAGTATAGAAGAGAGATCGAGCAACTGTCCATATGGTGCCAGCACAACAACCTGGCCCTCAACACCAGCAAAACCAAGGAACTGATTGTGGACTTTGGAAGGAGTAGGATGGGGACCCACAGTCCTGTTTCTATCAACGGGTCGATGGTTGAAAGGGTCAAGAGCTTCAAATTCCTGGGCGTGCACATCTGTGAAGATCTTTCCTGGTCCGAGAACACAGATACAATTATTAAGAAAGCTCATCAGCGCCTCTACTTCCTGAGAAGATTACGGAGAGTTGGTCTGTCAAGGAGGACTCTCTCTAACTTCTACAGGTGTACAGTAGAGAGCTTGCTGACTGGTTGCATCGTGGCTTGGTTCGGCAACTTGAGCGCCCTGGAGAGGAAAAGACTACAAAAAGTAGTAAACACTGCCCAGCCCATCATCGGCTCTGACCTTCCTTCCATCGAGGGGATTTATCACAGTCGCTGCCTCAAAAAGGCTGGCAGCATCATCAAGGACCCACACCACCCTGGCCACACACTCATGTCCCAGCTACCTTCGGGTAGAAGGTACAGGAGCCTGAAGACTGCAACAACCCGGTTTAGGAATAGCTACTTCCCCACAGCCATCAGGCTATTAAACCTGGCGCGGAACTCTGAACATTAATATCCCTCCATCTGTTATTTGCAATTTATTAATGTATTAATTCATGGGTGTATTTATGTATAGAATTGTAGTCAATGCCTTCTATGTTCTGTTGTGCTATGCAAAGAAAGATTTTCATTGTCCTGTCAGGGACACATGACAATAAACTCTTTTGACTTTGACTTTGACTTTCGACTGTGGGAGGAAAGCAGAGCACCCAGAGAAAACCCACGCGGTCAAGGGGAGAACATGCAAACTCCATGCGGGCAGCACCCGTAATCAGGATAGAACCCAGGTCTCTGGCACAGTTAGGCAGCCACTCTACTGCCGTGCCACCATGCCGCTAAACACAGTAACAGGCCCTTCAGCCCACTTATCTATACCTATCTGATTCAATCCATAAATTTCATTCTGAAGAAGGGTCCCAATCCAAAACATCATAGAAAACATAGAAATTAGGTGCAGGAGGCGGCCATTCGGCCCTTCGAGCCTGCACCACCATTCAATATGATCATGGCTGATCATCCAACTCAGTATCCTGTACCTGCCTTCTCTCCATACTCCTGATCCATTTAGCCACTTGGGCCACATCTAACTCCCTCTTAAATATAGCCAATGAACTGGCCATAACTACCTTTTGTGTCAGAAAATTCCACAGATTCACCACTCTCTGTGTGGAAAATGATTTTCTCAACTCGGTCCTAAAAGACTTCCCCCTTATTCTTAAACTGTGACCCCTTGTTCTGGACTTCCCCAACATCGGGAACAATCTTCCTGCATCTAGCCTGTCCAACCCCTTAAGAATTTTGTAAGTCTCTATAAGATCCCCCCTCAATCTTCTAAATTCCAGCGAGTACAAGCCGAGTCTATCCAGTCTTTCTTCATATGGAAGTCGTGCCATCCAGGAATCAGTCTGGTGAACCTTCTCTGTACTCCCTCTATGGCAAGCATGTCTTTCCTTGGCAAGAATCATCTTCCATTTACATCCATAGTTGCTATTTGAATTGTTAACTTCATCCAACAGTTTGTTATTTCCATCTGATAAAACCCTTGAGATAAGAGGTAAGATTTCTCTTCTGCTAAAGAGCCATTTTCGACATTGGCACAGCGGGGCGGCACAGTGACACAGCAGTAGAGTTGCTGCCTTCAAGCAGCAGAGATCTGGGATTCGATCCTGACTGTAGGCGCTCTCTGTACAATGTTTGTATGTTCTCCCCGTGACCCGTGTGGATTTTCCCCGGGTGCTCCACTGTCCTCCCACGCTCCAAGGCGCACAAGTTTGTAGGTTAATTTGCCTGGTAAAAATTGTATGTTGCCCCTAGTGTGTAGGATAGTGATAGTGCACAGGGATTGCTGGACTTAGTGGCCAAAGGTCATGCTTCCACGCTGTATGACTAAACTAAACTAAGTTACCCCGTCAAGACTCCTCATAATCTTGTATACCTCACTGAAATCACCTCTTGTGTATGCCAAGAAAAAATAAAATATTAAAAAATATTTTAAAGTATTTAAAACATTTATAAAAATAGCAAATTCCACTGGTGATTTCAAGCTGTTCTCTATTGTTGAATACAACCTGATGTCAAGCAGTGGAGCATAAATTAATAAATCCCCCAACATTTACATTGAGATCTCTCTCAGGTTCGAGCAACAGTGAGCCTACTCATTCAAGTGGAGACGGCAGCTGCAAAGTATAATTTAAATTAATTTGAAATAATTAGGCAAACTTTAGCGCTTTAATTGTTTAAATGTGTTTTAAAGTGATTTAACTTTAAAATATTGTAATTGTTTTCAATTGTTTAATTGATCTTAATAGTTTGTGAATGTCAGTGGTATTCCACAACACTCAAAGTTATTGACAGCTTTAACGGCAGGCAAAGTACACTTTAACTTTTTTTTTGTGTAAAATTTGCAATTTAATTGGATCAATATAATTAAGACATTGTGTAGAAACAAAGAACTGCAGATGATGGTTTATACCGAATATAGACACAAATTGCTGGAGTAACTCAGCGGGACAGGTAGAAAGGTTTGGGTGACAAATCGGATCAGGACCCTTCTTCAGCCAAAGTAGTTGGTGGAGTGGTGTGGTGTGGGGTGGGGGGAGAGGTGAAGTGCTGGAGGTGAGAAAAGGCCCTGGTCTTTTCACCAAAGAATGGATCGACAGGGCTAATATTCACTGGAATTTAGAAGGATGAGAGGGATTCTTATAGAAACATATAAAATTCTTAAGGGATTGGACAGGCTAGATGCATGAAAAAAGTTCCCGATGTTGGGGGAGTCCAGAATCAGGGATCACAGTTTAAGAATAAAGGGTAGGCCGTTTAGGACTGAGACGAGGAAAAACTTTTTCACCCAGAGAGTTGTGAATCTGTGGAATTCTCTGCCACAGAAGGCAGTGGAGGCCAATTCACTGGACGTTTTCAAGAGAGAGTTAGATTTAGCTCTTTGGGCTAACAGAATCAAGGGATATGGGGAGAAAGCAGGAACGGAGTACTGATTTTGGATGATCAGCAATGATCATGTTGAATAATGCTGGCTCGAATGGCCCACTCCAGCGCATATTTTCTATGTTTCTATCAATCAGGGAAATCTTTATTTCAACACAGTGGCTCGAGATCTTAAAAATAACTCACCTTCAAAGGAACAACAAACTTAAGAGAACAGCAGGTAAAATTACAATAGACAGCCTGGGCGGCACAATGCCGCGGAGGTAGATTTGCTGCGTCAGAGACCCAGGTTCGATCCTGCCCACGGGTGCTGTCTGTGGACTCCGTGGGCCAAAGGACCCACATTATATCTCTAAGCTAAACTAAACTAAACTAAACGTGACAGGGCAATCAATGTTACTTTATGCAATGATTCAATTATATTTTATTGTCACATGTACCTATATAGCGAAATGCCTTGTTTGGTACACAACCCGGTAAAATAATGTAGCAGACCTCACCTAGGCAGTGCACAAGTGTCACTACGCTTAGCCACTGATAAGATAACGAAAGTTCACTGAACAGTCCTATCTACTGTAGTGTTTAAGAAAGAACTGCAGATGCTGGAAAAATCGGAGATAGACAAAAAATGCTGGAGAAACTCAGCGGTGAGGCAGCATCTATGGAGGGAAGGAATTTGTGACTTTTCGCGTCGAGACCCTCTTCAGACTGGCAACATTTCGGGTCGAGACCCTTCTTCAGACAGGTTGTCCACCTATCTACCGTAGATTGTATACAATATTATATAGATGAAAGAAGAACATACACATAGCTATATGTTTTGGATAATAATCAAGGGTACCACTTTCCTCTTTCTACCTACCTGATTGATGTTTTCTTTATTCTGGTGCAAATGTTTCATGTGAATGTTAACATCTTTCTTTAACTGTCTCTGCATGTTTTGTTTCAACTTGGAATTCAAAATAACCCTGCTCCTGGCAATGCAGAACTGCGAGAGATATTCCTCAAAGCCAAGTCTTTATTTTTCCCAATATGATCCCAACATCAACATCAACTTCTTGGAATGATGCCCTTTTTAAAATTGTGTCACGACTTACTGACACATCTATCAAACTTGTGCCTAGCTGTATGAATTATAGATTTGCCAAAAGGAGGAATTTCTTGCAGTGGAATACTATACTCCAGTTGGTACTTCACCAGTTATACACCATTAGTTAGAAGTAGAGTATGAGCATTCTTCGTCCCATTCTTGTCAATATTTATCCCTCAGGCTAAGGAGGAAGTCCCAATCTTCCAACCTACCCTGCTGCAGCCCTTGCACTTTTTTTAATCTGCAGTTTCTTTGTAGCTGCATGTTATATACTGCACACTGTTTATTTTTACTTTTGTGCCATTCGATGTACTACGTGGTATCATTTACTTGGGTAAAACACAAATCAAAGATTTTTATTGTACCATTGTACTTGTGAGCGAAATGAACCAATACTATTCAAGTGCCCAGCCAAGGAATTTCCTTGTGAAGATTATGTTGATTTGTGAGTGATGGTCCTGGTGTATTTGGTTTATAATGGGCCACAAACGCACTGCCAAGTCAGCAATGTGCATTGCTCCCAGACATATCTCTTGATACATTCAATAGAGAGTTAGATATAGCTCTTTGGGATATGGGAATCAAGGGATATGAGGAGAAAGCAAGAACGGGGTACTGATTTTGGATGCTCAGTCATGATCATATTGAATGGCGGTGCTGGCTCGAAGGGCCAATTGTCCTACTCCTGCATCTATTTTCTCTGTTTCTATGTTTCTATGTTTCCATGTACTAAGATTATCTCAATAATATTCAATGGACAAACCTTGCAAATGGATGAACCTTGCAATTGCTGCATTGTGAACAAATGGGCAGCTTCTGCTAGTTTTGCAGGCAAGATACATATGAAAGCACTTTGCTTCGATAGTTCCAGGTAACTTGCTTGTTTATTCTGAGATCAAAATCTGTCAATGTTAATGTTAAAGCGTTTTGAACAACAGTCACTATATTTCTTCAAAGTGCTCAATAAGGCATTACTGCAATAATATATCTTCTCAGAGGAGGAATAACTGCCAAGTTGTGGCAGAAATTGAAATGGCATCAAGTACTGCTTAGCTGCCAAAGGCACAAACACTTTTCTTTAGTAACATGGTCACAATAGGCATTGATCACAAATGTAACATCATTTTTTTTTAATCAAATATTCAACAAAGCATGTGCAAGATGTGTAAGAAAGAACTGCAGATGCTGGTTTAAATCGATGGTAGACACAATATTGCAAAGTGGCTGTGTGGAATAATCTTCCAGCAGAAGTGGCAGAGGCAGGATCGATTTTAACATTTAAAAGTAAAGTGGATAGGTATATGGACGGGAAGGGAATGGAGGGGTATGGTCTGAGTGCAGGTAGATGGGACTAGGGGAAAATAAATGGTCGGCACGGACTGGAAGGGCCGAGAAGGCCTGTTTCCATGCTGTAATTATTATATGGTTAAAATGCTGCAGTAACTCAGCGGGTGAGGCAGCATTTCTGGAGAAAGGTAATGGGCGACGTTTCGGGCCAAGACCCTTATTCAGACTGACATCACCCGCTGAGTTAATTCAACAAAGTTTGTAGAAAGGAACTGCTGATGCAGGTTTACACTGAAAATAGACACAGCATGCTGGAGTATCTCAGCGGAATTGGCCCCATCTCTGGAGGAACAACTCCAGGACTGTGTGGAGTCTGTAGACTGGGCAATGTTCAGGGACATCGGCAATGGATCTGAATGAATACGCCACAGTCGTTACAGACTTCATAAAGAAATGTGTGGAGGACTGCATCCCAACAAAAACCTTCCAAGTGTTTCTTAACCAGAAGCCTTGGATGAACCATGAGATCTGCACTCTTCTTAAGTCCAGATCTCGGGCATTCATGTCTGAAGATGCAGAGGTCTACAAGAAGTCCAGATATGACCTTGGTATGGCCATCAAAAAGGCCAAAAGGGACTTCTGCTCCAAGCTGGAGGATGAGACGGATGTTCGGCAACTGTGGTGGGGCTTGAATGCCATCACCTCCTATGAGGCAAAATCAGGAGGCAGCTCGAATGTCAGCAAAGCATCACTCCCTGACGAGCTCAATATGTTTTACATACGCTTTGATAGGGAGAACACTGATGTGCCTTCCCGAGCTCCCATTCGCCGTGACGGTATTTCAGTCACAGTCACAGAGGCCGACGTCAGAAGATCCTTCAGGGGGGTGAACCCTCGGAAAGCGCCTTGACCTGATGGCATACCCGGTCATGTTCTAAAAACCTGTGAGGACCAACTGGCTGGAGTTTTTACAGTCATTTTCAACCTCTCACTGAGGTCTGAGGTTCCCACCTGCTTTAAAAGGGCATCAACTATACCGGTGCCGAAGAAGAGCAAGGTGACATGCCTCAATGACAATCGACCACTGGTGAATAACGTCGGTGGCTTTGAGAGGTTGATCATGGCGCAAATCAACTCCTACCTCGACAAAACCTGGACCCACTGTAGTTTGCTTACTGCCATAACAGATCAATGGTGGATGCGTTCTCGCTGGCTGTCCACTCCGCTCTGGACCACTTGGACAACAAAAACTCATATGTCAGGCTGTTATTCATTGACTTCAGCTCGGCATTTAACACGATCATACCTTCCAAGCTGGTTAACAAACTCTCAGAACTGGGTCTCTGTGCATCCCTCTGCAATTGGATCCTCGACTTCCTCATTCACAAACCACAGTCTGTCCATATTGGTGGAAATGTGTCAGCCTCAATAACAATCAGCACGGGAGCACCTCAAGGCTGTGTGTTCAGCCCCCTGCTGTACTCACTCTATACTCATGACTGCGTAGCCGGTCATAGTGCGAACTCCATCATCTAGTTAGCTGATGACACCACTGTTGTGGGACGATTAACTGATGGAGACAAGTCGGAGTATAGAAGTGAGATCGACTGATTGACCAATGTCGGGATGTCAAGGAGGACTCTCTCGAACTTCTACAGGAGCACAGTAGAGAGCATGCTGACCTGTTGCATCATGGCTTGGTTCAGCAACTTGAGCGCCCAGGAGCGTAAAAGACTGCAAAAAGTTGTAAACACTGCCCAGTCCATCATCGGCTCTGACCTCCCCACCATCAAGGAGATCTACCACAGTCGCTGCCTCAAAGAGGCTGGCAGCATCATCAAAGACCCATACCATCCTGGCCACTCACTCATCTCCCCACTGCCTTCAGGTAGAATGTACAGGAGTCTGAAATCTGCAACATCAAGGTTCAGGAATAACTGCTTCCCCACAGCCATCAGGCTATTAAACTCGCCAACAAACAGACACTGAACTGTAACAGCCTATTGCATTTTATCTGCATATTTACGTGTATATTAAACTGAACTGTTCTGTATTTTTGCTTACAATATTCTGTTGCGCTGCAGCAAGCAAGAATTTCATTGTCCTATCTGGGACACATGACAATAAACTCTCTTCACTTGACTTGAATATTACATGTCTCCTACGAATATGCAGATCAAAACGAAAATGGACATGGAGGATCATATTTTTTAGCCTGGATGAGGAGATGCAACATGATATCTTCAGGGAAAAATATTACTGATTCTAAACTGTATCCGAATCCTTCTGCTAAACTTGGGCACAGTAGCACAGCGGTTGAGTTGCTCCAGTACTCCCATTCCAAATAAAAGTGTGCAGGTTTGCAGGTTGATTGGTTTCTGGACATTGTCCCTAGCGTGTAGGGTAGAACGTGTCCAGATATAGAACTATTGTACGGGTGATCATTGGTTGGCGTGGATTCGGTGGGGTAAAGGGCAGTTTCCATGCTGAGTCACTAAACTCAACTAAACTAAACTAAGCTAAACTAAACTAAACTTAGATTCACAGAGTCTCTTGCCGAGAGTAGGGGAATCAAGGACCAGGGGACAGGTTCAAGGTGAAGGGGAAAATATTTTTAAGAGGAATCTGAGGGGTAACTTTTTCACACAATGAGTGGTGGATGTATGGAACAAGCTGCCAGAGGAGGTAGTTGAGACTGGAACTATCCCAATGTTTAAGGAACAGTTGGACAGGTACATGGATAGGACAAGTTTGGAGGGATGTGGACCAAGCACAGACAGGTGGGACAAGTGTAGTTGGGACAAGTTGGCAAGTGTGGGCAAGTTGGGCCGAAGCCTACACTGTATCACTCTATGATTCTAAACTAAATTAAATACAGGTTAATGATGAAAGACCTATTGTTACAAATGGAAAGTATCTAATAATTCCTCATGTTTATTAGATGGCATTAAGTGATATTTTCCTTAACCATGAGTATTCACGACTTATTATTAACTGTGTAGGCAGGGCTAGTTTGAGTGGCTGCATGCATTCAATCACCATAAGGCTACACATACACATCCTTTCATAGCTCATTTCCAACTTCAAATTGCCAAACGCTGACCTTCAGTGAAAGCAGTTGGTAATTAGCGATTATTCCCATCCAGCTGTCCACCAGCTCTGCTCTGCTCAACTTGTCCAATGTTTTAAATTATGATCATAGCTGGATCGCACTTGAATGGTGACGCTTTGATATTGGGAGCTGTGGTTTTTGTTGGGTTGCTTATGTCCTGAGTCAAACAACCAGTAAAGAATACAGAATCAAGGAACTACTGATGCTGGTTCACAAAAGAAGAGCAATCCAACCAAGACCTCAACGGTGGAACAGGCGAAGGACGATGGCTGACCTTAGTGGAGCATCACAATGGCTGGGAAGGCAGATGAAGGCTGCAGCAGAAAAGGGACTCCGGTCGTCTTGGACTCCATGCCACGGGATCCTGACCCAGATCTGTCAAGGGCCGTGGGATCGATGTCTGAACACCAGTCTCCCCAAGTTAAACAAAGTCACGCACAAGCTTCCTTCATATAGGGAATAGCACCCTGGAGACACCCAAGGTCAGGAATGACCTAAGGGGGGTCTAAGAAATAACCTGAAGAAGGGAAGTTAGGTTTGCAAGTTTTATTTATTTATTTATTTGTTTATTTATTTGTTCCGAACATGTAAAAACATAAATAGGAATAAATAACAACAAAATCGAAATAGTCAAACAATTGGACATTCCAGGCAATATTTGCAAAGCAATGAAAAGCATAAAGCAAAATTTAAATATCCAACACTTTTTCTTTGCAAGCTCGAAAAGGAGTGAGAAGAAGAATAACTTATTTAATCTCACCCCTTCTCCCTAAACCCTTCTTCCATATTTAATAATTAATTAATTAACAATAATAATTATCACCATTATTAATAACATTGCTTATAATAATAATAATAATAATAATGATCATGTATCAATAGTAATGTAATATGTAGCATAATATACAATATATAATCTGCAATAGCTAATTATTCATTTAACCATAGACGTACACCAGACAAATTTTAGAGATGCATATGGACATATATACACATACAACTGATAAACACATACAAGTAATATGTATGAAGTAACCAAAAAACATAAATAAATAATAAATAAAATAAATAAATAATCATTAACCCCTGTTTGTCAACCATCCCCTTCATCCCTCTACCTTGTGAACAAAAGTTTTTTGTATGTCATTTTGAACTGGTTTGAAATTGATATGAAAATATGTGGAAGTGCAAGTTGAGTTAAGTACATTATGATTCTGCAATTGGATATAGATGGATTGAATAAATGGTTGCAAACCTGGCAAATGGAGTTTAAAATGGGGAAACATGAGTCATGCACTTCAGTAAGAGGAATGTGGATTCTAATCTAAATTGAGAAATTGTTATTCAGAGGGCCACTGGCATGTTAACCAACTAATCAACATGCCAGCGGGCCTGTGAATAACACTTTCTCTGCCACAAATTAGAACAAACAATTTTCCGAAACCTGAAGTGTGAAAATTTCGGAATATCTCAAGGATGAAAATGAAATGCCTTTCTGCATCATTTTACCCTTCACAGTACAACCTGTTTAAGGACCAGAAAATCTTAATGAGCTATTTTGTTTTGGAAGCAACAGAACTTCTCTGGATGTGTTTTGAACAATTACTTTGCTTTATATTCAGAGTCATAGAGTAATGCAGTGTGAAAACAGACCCTTCGGCCCAACTTGCCCACACCGACCAACATGCCCCAGCTACACTAGTCCCACTTGCCCGCGTTTGTACCATATCCCTCCAAACCTGTCATATCTATGTACCTGTCTAACTGTTTCTTAAACATTGGGATAAACGACGTACTGTGGACAATAGACAATAGATGCAGGAGTAGGCCATTCGGCCCTTCGAGCCAGCACCGCCATTCAATGTGATCACGGCTGATCATCTCCAATCAGTACCCCGTTCCTGCCTTCTCCCCATATCCCCTGACTGTGCTATCTTTAAGAGCCCTACTCTCCCTTGAAAGTATCCAGAGAACCGGCCTCCACCGCCCTCTGAGACAGAGAATTCCACAGACTCACAACTCTCTGTGTGAATAAGTGTTTCCTCATCTCCGTTCTAAATGGCTTACCCCTTATTGTTAAACTGTGGCCCCTGGTTCTGGACTCCCCCAACATCAGGAACAATGCTGGAGTATACATCTGTATACAAGCCCGGCCACTCATTCTCTCAGCATATGACAGTCCTGCCATCCCGGGAATTAACCTTGTAAACTTATGCTGCACTCCCTCAATAGCAATAATGTCCTTCTTCAAATCAGGGGACCAAAACTGCACACAATACTCCAAGTGTGATCTCACTAGGGTCCTATACAACTGCAGAATACTCTGGCAGCTTGTTCCATACAGCCACCAGTCTTTGTGTGAAAACGTTACCCCCTCAGATTCTTATTAAATATTTTCCTCTTCACCTCTTGCTGCTTGCAGTGTAGCTGTTGCAGTCTAACTGCTTGCAGTGTAGCTGCTGCTGCTGGCGCCGACGATGGCAGCCACGATGTATTGCTCCTTGCTGTTTTGTATGTGTTTGTTCATTTGTGTCATCTGTGATAACCCTACAAAGATTACTTTCATGAGAGAGGTACTCATAAACATCGGACATACGGTACCTCCAAACATCGTTAACCACGAGTAGTTGCTCTACTCAACAGCCAAAAACTTGTAGCCTCCCTTTGATCTGGTATTTTGTTGGTTCACATGCTTGATCAATGGTGTTTTAACATTAATGTCTTATTATTATTATTAATGTTTAGTGTTTTCTGAGTCATTCATAACTGTCACTGTATGCCATGTTGCTACTTGTGGGTGGAGCACCAAGGCAAATTCCTTGTATGTGAATACTTGGCCAATAAACTTACTTACTTAAACCGATGTCCCATAGTCAGGATCGAACAGGGTCTCTGGCGCTATAAGGCAGCAACTAATGCTGAACCACAGTGCTGCCCACTATTCTGGAGAATAAGCTATATTAGTAGAGAGGGCATTAGGAGAGAGATGCAGTTTGGCCCACAAAATAAAAAACCCTTCTCTTTTCTCCTTTTTATCCTAAAACGATCAGCAGGGAACAATTTCTTGGAGGTTGGAAGGCATACATATGTCACTCAAGCCTTTAATTTGTGCTTTATCATCTTAACTAATCCGCCCTGGCTGTCACAAAGCATTCCTAACCAGCAACGCAACATCAGATCGCTGGTGTCTCAAGACTGCTTGGTGTCATATCTTCTTCCATCATCACTATGAAGCCAGCATTGCATATTTGCAGTGCGGCATCCACAAAAATAATTGAAAATGTAGACAGCTCTAAGTCTGAGCTGATGTGAAATGCTGATTCGGTAGGATGGATAATGAGCTTCAGAACATAATATAAGATTGAACAATGTTATGTATCTGTAGGAACACATCTAAAATAAACAATTTTGACCTTGGGCGACACATCAACTCAGTCAAAGCATCAGCTACAATAAGTCCCTTTCACAACGTCAGGATTTATTTCACATCAAAAGATTTCCAGTACACTTGGAAACACCAATTGTTATTTTAGAATGCTGGCTGACGATCAAAGGAAGCTGTATTAACCTTTGTAGACTGAGTTGGTGAAGTCAAAGCTACATTAAGATGAAAAGTTACTTTGCAAAAAAACTTAAAGGTGGACAAAATTGCTGGTGAAAGTCAGCGGGTGAGGCAGCATCTATGGAGCGAAGGAATGGGTGACGTTTCGGGTTGAGACCCTTCTTCAAACTTAGACGTTTGAGGAACAATGACAGCTTTGATGAAAAGTCATTGAGCAGAAATATTAACTTTGTTTCTCTCTCCAAAGATACTGATTGATTGATTGTGTTGGAAGGAACTGCAGATGCTGGTTTACACCGAAGATAGACAAAGTTGTCTATACTTGTCTCAGTCTCAGAGGCCGACGTCAGGAACACCTTCAGAGGGGTGAACCCTCAAAAAGCGCCTGGACCTGATGGTATACCTGGTCGTGTTCTAAAAACCTGTGCGGACCAACTGTTTGGAGTTTTTACGGACATTTTCAACATCTCACTTCTGAGGTCTGAGGTTCCCAACTACTTCAAAACGGCATCAATTATACCAGTGGCCAAGAAGAGTAAGGTGACGTGCCTCAATGACTATCAACCAGTAGCACTAACGCCTGTGGTGATGAAATGCTTTGAGAGGTTGATCATGGAGCAAATCAACTCCTACATCGACAAAAACCTGGACCCACTGCAGTTCGCTTACCGCCATAACCGATCAACGGTGGATGCGATCTCGCTGGCCCTCCACTCCGCTCTGGACCACTTGGACATGAAAAACTCATATTTCAAGCTGTTATTAATTGATTCCTGCTCAGCATTTAATACAATCATCCCCTCCAAGCTGGTTAGCAAACTCGCAGAACTGGGTCTCTGCGCATCCCTCTGCAATTGGATCCTTGACTTCTTCATTCACAGACCACAGTCTGTTCGTATGGATGGAAATGTGTCAGACTCGATAACAATCAGCACAGGAGCACCTCAAGGCTCAGCCCCCTGCTGTACTCACTCTATACTCATGACTGCGTAGCCGGTCATAGTGCAAACTCCATCATCAATTTCACTGACGACACCACTGTTGTGGGACGTATCATTGATGGGGATGAGTCAGTATAGAACAGAGATCGAGCGACTGTTCATATGGTGTCAGCACAGTAACCTGGCCCTCAACACCAGCAAAATCAAAGATCTGATTGTGGACTTTGGAAGTAGTAGGGTGGGGACTCACACTCCCATTTATATCAATGGGTCGATGGTTGAAAGGGTCAAGAGCTTCAAATTCCTGGGCGTACACATCTCCGAAGATCTTTCCTGGTCCGAGAACACTGATGCAATTAAAGGTCATCAGCGCCTCTACTTCCTGAGAAGATTACGGAGAGCTGGTTTGTCAAGGAGGACTCTCTCGAACTTCTACAGGTGTACAGTAGAGAGCATGCTGACCGGTTGCATCGTGGCTTGGTTTGGAACGTGAGCGCCCTGGAGAGGAAGAGACTACAAAAAGTAGTAAACGCTGTCCAGTCCATCATCGGCTCCGACCTCCCTTCCATCGAGGGGATCTATCGCAGTCGCTGCCTCAAAAAGGCTGGCAGTATCATCAAGGAACCACACCATCCTGGCCACACACTCATCTCCCTGTCACCTTCAGGTAGAAGGTACAAGAGCCTGAAGACTGCAACGACCAGGTTCAGGAATAGCTACCTCCCCACAGCCATCAGGCTATTGAACCTGACTCGGACAAAACTCTGAACATTAATAGCCCATTATTATCTGTTATTTGCACTTTATCAGTTTATTTATTGATGTGTGTATATATTTATATAATGGTATGTGGCCACACTGATCTGTTTTGTAGTTGATGCCTAATATGTTCTGTCGTGCTGAAGCAAAGCCAGAATTTAATTGTCCTATCAGGGACACATGACAATAAACTCTCTTGAATCTTGAATCTTGAATCTCTTGAATATTGAATTAGACAAAAATAGCCAAAGATTCGGCCAAGTTGGGCCGAAGCGCTTGTTTCCACATGTATCACACTCTATGACAGACACAAAATGCTGGAGTAACTCAGCAGGACAGGCAGCATCTCTGGAGAGAAGGAATGGGTGACGTTTCTGGTCAAGACCATTCTTCAGAAGATCACAGTGGAAAACATTGATTCTGCTGTGTGGGGATGTTCATGTTAAATTCTATCGAGTATTATGTTCTTTTTATTCATATGGCTGTATGGTAACTCAAATCTCACGGTACCAATTGACTTGAACTTGAACGAGTACAAAATGGACCTTAAAAAATCTGCCCCATGTTTAAAGTTTAAGAAGGAACTGCAGATGCTGTAAAAATCGAAAGTAGACAAAAATGCTGGAGAAACTCAGCGGGTGTGGCAGCATCTATGGAGAAAAGGAGTAGGCGATAATGTTTAAAATCAGTCATTCAATCATTCAGTTTAATTTACAAAAATCTGTGACGGCCAACAGCATAGTCAAGGATGTGTCTCACCCCGGTCACTCCCTCTTCTCCCCTCTCCCATCAAAAAAGAGAAGTGTAAAAATGCACACCTCCAGGTTCATGGACAGTTTTTTCCCAGCTGTTATCTGGCAACTGAACCATCCTATCAGCAACTAGAGAGTGGTTCTGACCTACCATCTACCTCATTGGAGACCCTCGGACTATCTTTAATTGGAAAGTACTGGTTTATCTTAAATTAAATGTTATTCCTTTTATCTTGTATCTACACCATGGACGGCTGAATTTTAATCATGTGTAGTCTTTCCGCTGACTGGATAGCACACGACAAAAAACGTTTTTCACTGAATCTATTTTCACATGACAGTAAATTTAACTAAACGAAACAGAACAAATACCCCGACCCAAAACGAGAATAGTCACGAGCACAAATGTTGCTTCCATGTTCTCCAGAGATGCCTCCTGATCCGTTGAGTTACTCCAGCACTTTGTGTCTGTCTGTTTTTGTCCCCTTTTAATCAATGATGAATGGGGCCTTAAATGGGGGTAGCCATTTAGCACTTTGATCCTGCGCCACTTGTGCCTGTTTCATCATTCACCAAGATCATGGGCAATCTTTTACCTGACTCTCCTGCATCCAACCCAGAGAACTATTTATGTGCGAGACACAAAAGCCATTCTGCAATCACAAGTTCACGTCATATGAGTAGAATACTCCACTCCACTCCGCCATTCATTTATGGCTGACCCCTGCCTCCTAATCCAATTTTACTGCCCCTAACCCTTGACACCCATTCTAATAAAGAATTTGTCTATCTCTGCCTTAAAAATATTCAATGACTCAAAAATATTCACAGCCCTCTATGGCAATGAGTTCCACAGATTAACTGCCCTCTGACTAAAGAGGTTCCTCCTCATCTCCTTTCTAAAAGAGCGCCCTTTAATTCAGAGGCTATGACCTCTGATCCTAGATCTCCCACCAGTGGAAACATCCTTTCCACATCCACTCTATCTATGCCTTTCATTATTCTGTACATTTCAATGAGGTCGCCACTCAACTTTCTAAACTCCAGCAAGTACAGGCCCAGTGCTGTCAAACGTTTATCATACATTAACCCACTCATTCATGGAATAATTCCTGTAAACCTCCTCTGGACCCTTCCCAGAGCCAACACATTCTTCCTCAGAAATGGGGCCCAAATTTTCTCACAGTACTCCAAATGCAGCCTTACCAGCGCCTGAAAGAGCCTCAGCATACATGACTATCGCTCCACACTTTTATATCTCTACTCTGCACACTGTGAATGGCTCGATTGTAATCATGTATTATCTTTCCGCTGACAGGATAGCACGCAACAAAAGCTTTTCACTGGACCTCTGTACACGTTACAATAAAACTAAACAGTACTAAAACTGAACTGAACTGAAATTGAACTAACTGCCCAATCCTTTGGATACCATGTGCTGTGAGGTAATATTTCTGCTTTAATTCTTCATATCATCTGTGGGCTACTCATGCATCATGAATGTCTCTCGTGATATGTGGTAGTGCATAGTATAATTTTGGTCTTCATGTGCTGGAACATTAGATCCCATGAGAATTGGCAAACTAAATAGCTTCTTTACCTTTAACAAAGCATTTTTCATGGAAGTTCAAGTTTCCAGGCTGATGTAAGTACACATAATGTTATGTGTTTAGCAAGATGGGTCATGACCCGAAACATCACCCATGCCTTCTCAACAGAGATGTTGCCTGTCCCGCTGAGTTACTCCAGAATTTTGTGCCTATCTTTGCAATATCCTATGTGTTTAGTCAAGATTTTGGTGTCATTGAGTCATAGAGTGATACAGCGTGGAAACAACTTGACCACACTGGCCAATTAGTCCCACCTGCCTGCATTTGCCCCAGATCCCTCCAAACCTGTCCTACCCATGTACCTATCTAACTGTTTCTTAAACATTGGGAGAGCCCCTGCCTCAACCACCTCCTCTGGCAGCTCTTTCCATAACCCCACCACCCTTTGTATGGAAAAAGTTACCCCTCAGATTCCCATTAAATCTTTTCCCCTTCACCATAAACCTATGTCCTCTGGTCCTCAAGTAGCCTACTCTGGGCAAGAGACTCTGTGCATCTACCCGATCTACCCCTCTCATGATTTTATACACGGCTCATTATTTTCAGAATTATAAATGCGTGCAAGATTCTTGCCCATTTAAAATACTGCTATACATAATAACAAAAAAGGAAGTTATTTTCCTGGGCCATTTTCTGCATAATGTTCTCATCAATCTCAAGACGATGACAAGAATCATGATGTATTTTTTTCTCTCCGTTTGTTTTGATTAAATGATTTTCCCACTGTTGCAGTGAGTATTGGAATACTGGTAAATGTTATTTTCAGCAGATGCCTGTCTTTAATGTGTTTTCATTAAGTGCAAGGTATCATGTTACGCTAAATTTAGTGTGAGTGCAACAGACTATATGAATAAATGAGATGTTGATTCATCCCACTGGGCAGCCTATCCCTTGGGAATGGCTCCATAACCTTCAGTAAGATTTCTATTTTTCTCATTTTGTAGCTGTCATTACCTTTCCATGTATTTGAGCAGCGAGGCAAAACACATTGCATGTATCTGCTTTTTTACATCTTATTGCAGTAGCCAGTCTGGGAGCTTAATAAGAGTCTTTCTGTTGCTTTTTGTGTTTCAGTCCATTAGTTCCACAGGAAGCTTTTTTTTTTGTCCCTCCATTAATAAAACAGCATCAGAAACTTAACTGAACTAACTGCATAAACACTGTGATTACAGGTGCCCGCTGGAGGCTCGGTGTTCATCTGTGAATTACTCGTCTTTAGATTGCACAGTGCAATTCCTACATATGTTGGATACAATGTGCAGGAAGGAACTGCAATGCTGATTTAAACCAGCCTGTCACATCTCTTTCTTCCTTTGTTGTTTTTAGTCTGTTTAATTTGTATGTTTTAGTGTATCTAGTTTTTGTATTATTCGGGGGGTGGGGGTTGCCGGGGTTGGAGGAAACTTATTTTATCTCTTCCCTCCAAGGAGATGCAACTTTTATGCATCGTATCTCCATCCACACTGCAGCCTTAACATTGTGGAGCCGGCAGTCCCTTTGTTAGGGATCGACTTCGGGAGCTCCAACCACAGGAGCTGCGACCGTCCCGATGGCGGAAGCTTTGATCACCCCGACAGAAACTACCTCCCTCTGATTCCAACCACCAAGCCAATTTTGTATCAAATACTACGGGTATCAGGGGTTATGATGAGAAGGCAGGAGAATGGGATTGAGAGGAAAAGATAGATCAGCTATCTTGACAGATAGATTCCTGGGATGTCAGGACTGTCTTATGAACAAAGACTGCACAGACTCGGTTTATACTCACTAGAATTTAGGAGGTTGAGAGGGGATCTTATAGAAACTTACAAAATTCTGAAGGGGCTGGACAGGCTAGATGCAGGAAGATTGTTCCCGATGTTGGGGAGGTCCAGGACAAGGGGTCACAGCTTAAGGATAAGGGGGAAATCCTTTAGGACCAAGATGAGAAGGACTTTTTTCACACAGAGAGTGGTGGTTCTCTGGAACTCTCTGCCACAGAGGGTAGTTGAGGCCAGTTCATTAGCTATATTTAAGAGGGAGTTAGATGTGGCCCTTGTGGCTAAGGGGATCAGAGGGTATGGAGAGAAGGCAGGTACGGGATACTGAGTTGGATGATCAGCCATGATCATATTGAATGGCGGTGCAGGCTCGAAGGGCCGAATGGCCTACTCCTGCACCTAATTTCTATGTTTCTATGTTTCTATGATCAAATGGCAGAGTAGACCTGATAGGTCAAATGGCCTAATTCTGCTCCTAGAACTTATGAACTAGTTCACCCTGGATCCCATGTGATCTGGCCTTCCAGCCCAGTGTACCATGCGAGAACCTATTAGAGATCTTGCTAACACCCATATAACTAACATCCACTCTATTGCTAATATGGTGTGGCTACAGCATGTGCCATCTACAAAAAACATTTAAAAAATATTACCAATGCTTCTGTCTCAGAATGTTTCAGATCCATGACCTTTATCATCCCAAGGAATAAGGGGGGCAGATTTATGAAAGTACTATCGCTGCAAGTCACATTATCCTGTCCCAGAAAGATATTGTCATTCCTTTGCAGTCACCAATTCTAAATGTTAGAGCTGCCAGTCCAACAACACAGTGCAAGTATCTTGACCAAGCGAGCTGTCGAGATTCAAATCTGCACTGCACTGCCGTTATCTGAAAGAATTGCTGGTTGCCAATACCCAGAAGCTAATTTAACACATTCTTTTACAACTTGTATAAAAATTACGAATTTTTGGTTGGAAATATTTAAGGTAATCTCGAATGTTGTAAATAAGAATCTAGTTCCAGACTCAAAATTAATAATATTGGGAATATTAGAAAGGGATCAATTACTCACGACAGCACAAAGAACTTTCATAGATTATAGTTTAATAATTGGTAAAAAATTAATTTTACAATTTTGGAAAGGCCCCATACCCCCTACAATCAAATTGTGGATTTCAGGAATGGCTGAGACTTTACATTTGGAAAGAATAAGACTTGCACTTTTAGGCAAGTTGGACCAATTTAATCTGATTTGGTCTCCATTCCTTGAATATCTTAAGGGACCAATATGACTCGGTTTGTGGACCTGATCGAGACCTGAACGAAGGATTGAACGAAGAATAATACATTATTGATCACGGATATATTATTATATAAATTCTGTTTGTAGAATATACCACTGTTATTTTATTTACTTTTCTCTTTTGGTTATTTTATAACTATTTTTATGTTAACCATTTTTCACACTTTCCTACTTTTCACTAAAAAAAACTACAATAAAATGTTTAGAAGTATATATAAGAAAATATGGTAATTATTACCTATCTCTTTATCAAGAACGTTGTTTTTATATGTACTTATATTTGTACTTACACTTGTACTTATACTTCTAATAAAAATTATTCAAAAAAAAAAAAAAAAAAAAAGAATTGCTGGTTGCCTGGTGAACAAAACATTTGGCGAGATGGCCCAGAATATTTTGTCTTTAGAAAAGAGAGAGGAGCCCATGCAAGGTGGAGGTATGGATGTTGTGGGAGACTCAGAATTGATGAACAGAGAGCGAAGAATGTACTGCTGGTGGAACTCAGTGAGTCAGGCAGCGTCTGTGGAGGCAAAGGAATGGCCGATGTTTTGAGTGGTGGCTGTTTATCAGGAACCAAGACTGGCGAGGGGTGACCGCCAGCATGAAAAGGTGTGGGGGGGGTGGGGGTGGGGTGGGGGGGGGGAGGGGTAAGCATACAGGTGACAGATGGTCAACGTCTCCTTTGATCTGTTGTTATCTCACCTTACCTTTCCATATCTCTATGTCTCCCTCTCTGCTGACTCAGTCTGAAGAAGGGTCTTGACCCGAAATGTCACCCATACCTTCTCTCCAGAGATGCTGCCTGATCCACCCAGATGCTGGAGTTGGGTGAGGAGAGGGATGAGGGGCAGATGATACAGTAGAGGAGGGGAGGAGTGAATTCGGGAGATAGCAGACGGTGGGTATTAGGTCGAAACAATTTAAAAGAGGACAAAATGGGGAGAAAGATGGAGTCAGGTGGTGGGAGGGTGGAGGAAGAGGCTGGAAGGTGATAAATGGAGACTATAGGATGCTGGTGTCATCCTAGAGCAATGTTTGATAGGACTAGACTGGATGTGATCCTAATGTGCCTGTCCCACTTTAGGCAACTGCAGAAAACTATGCAGTCGCCACATGGTCGCATGATGGTTGCCGTGGAGTCGCCTTCATGGTCGTGAGGAGTTCCCGCATTCTGGGAACAAATTGCGACCTCATCATGGTCGCCCTGACTTTTTCAACATGTTGAAAAATTAGCGGCACTGGAACGAAGCCGTCATGGAGAGTAGCGAGAATTTTCGTGCCGTAGGTGGGTAGCCAGGAGGTCTTAGTGCGTTGCCAGGAGGTCGAATGGTCTCTGAGGTTCTCGTAGGTTGTAGCAAGTGCTGACCGGTGAATTTAATTGGCTCATTGGGGAAAAGAAAAGGTAAGCACTAGTTTTCAGAACCAAGGATGACTGACCGGTAATGTTGAATGGCCGCCGCGCTTCACAGCCGTGTATCTCTGGCTTCTTAAAAGCTGTCTCCATTCCTTCTCCCCCCTTCTCACCCCTCTCTCCCTCTTCTACCCCCTCTTTTAAAGGACTTACCTTACACTGTGCTTTAGCTGTCTTTTTACCGCGCCAACCTTCTTGTCCATCGCGGTGTGTGTCTGTATCACCTTGGCTTTGCACCATGTGAATTTTTTAGTCAGCGCCCCCACCCCCGCCGCTTGCCCTGTCCCCTGCCTGCATAATGGGCTGGTGAAGGAAGCAATGTGTTTGTGTGTGTGTGTTGCACTCTGACAATCGCCGTTCCAGTTGCCGGTTTTTCAGGCGACTGCCAGCAACTTGAGAGTCGTCCGCTAAAAAATCGGCTAAGAAGGACAGGCCCATGAATCTACAGAGATTACGTTAATCAATAAGCGGAGTTAATGATGAGTTGGGTGTGAATAGGAGGCCCCAATGAGATCCCAAAATTCAACTGTTGAGAAGACCTGAACTGTGACAGGAGAGAGCGGGATGGTGGTGCAGCGGTAGATTTGCCACCTTACAGCGCCAGAGACCCAGGTTCGGTCCTCAATATGGGTGCTTGCCTGGATGGAATTTGTACATTTTCCCTATGACCTGCATGGGTTTTCTCTGGAATCTCCGGAATCTCATGTTTCCCCCCACATCCGCCAGAAGTCTACTCTACATGACTCTCCAACATCAACCTGTGCAAGAGATCCAGTTGATCTGGATCTTGTTTTAACCTAAGATAACATTCTTCACTGTCCACTGTACGGCTAATTATGAGGTCATCTATAAACTTTCTAACCATATCGACAACATTCCCATCCGTGTCGTTAATATAGATGCTGAATAAACAGTGAAATATCAATAAGTCTACATCAGAGTTATAGTTATACAGCATGGAAACAGGCCCGTTGGCCCAACTTGCCCACACCGCCCAACATGTCCCATCTACCTGTGTTTGGCCCATATCCCTCTAAATCCTTGCTCTGCATGTGGCCAGCTAAATATTTCTTAAACATTGCGATAGTAGCTGTCTGAACTACCTCCTCCAGCAGCTTGTTCCACACACCCACCACCCTTTCTATTAAAAGATTATCCCTCAAGTTCCTATTGAGTTTCCAGCTTCACCTTTATCCTATGTCTTCTGCTTCTTGATTACCCTACTCTGGGCAAGAGACTCTGTGCGTCTACCCAATATACTCCTGTCATGATTTTGTGAACCTCTATAAGATCACCCCTCATCCTCCTGTGCTCCAAGGATTCGAGTCCTTGCCTGTTCAACTTCCATTGGCCCCCATTAGTGAAAGTAGTCAACCATTGTCAATAGGCCAGAAGTCAATGTGACACCGATTCCTGGAAGGTTTTACCTGTGTGTTTAACGTAATATTATTACTGTAGGTAAAAGTCTGTGATGACAAGGTGAGGCTTTCATTTGTGTAGATGTTATAACATGTTAGAACAAGGGCTCTACACCATAGGAGATTCTTGTTAAATATTCAAGGAATGCCGATCTTCCCATGGTTGGTGAACATGCTTCATCGGTTGGTCAACTATGTCCAGAGCATCTGGATTGTGCTGGCACATGGCACGATATGCACAGTTTGAGCACTGGGCCGTCTTTCCAGACAGTATCATCTTTCAAGACTGGGACAAGGCTGGTCCCAGTCTTGAGACTGCAGTGAAAACCAATCTTGATTGTCGTTCAAGGACCTCTTCACAGCAGAGGCATTATGTGTCGAATGCCCCCCTGTTCTTCGAGGAGTGAATGGTTGGTGGTGGGTCTGATTCTTAGAAGAATAAGCACCTCCATTATCCTTGAAGTCGTAAGTCGTGGTCCCTAGCATAATTGGCGGGCTTTGCTGGCTGCGGGGGAACAATCACCATTCTCTCACAGCAAATTTGGGGAAAAAGCTATTTCCCGCCATATCTGACAAGGTTGAGCTCTTCATATACTGCTTGGGTAGCAACGGTGTGAACATTACAACCCAATGGTATGAACATTGAATTCTCCAACTTTAGGTAACCTCTACAAACCTCCCCCCTCCCTTACCCCTTTCTCCACCCCCCTCCAACAACTCGGTACAGAGAGCACCCGTAGTCGGAATTGAACCCGGGCCTCCGGCGCTGTAAAGCAGCAACTCTACCGCTGGGCCATCATGCGGCCCCTCCATAGGTCTAGCATCTTTCTCAACATCTTTGTTCTCTTTGTGTAATTTTGCTTGGCTTGTGTAATTTTACTCATTTCTTCTTGAGTTTACTCGATCTCTTGTTCATGTCATTTATTCAAGACATACATACGAACAGGCCACCAGTTTGACAGGCACAGTATATGGGCTTGTTGTGGATGGATGGTGTCAGACTTCTATGAACCTGCAATGTTAAATACATTAATGACCAATTTCACTGAAATGATTGCTGTGCACCTATCTGCAGGAAGGAACTACAGATAGGGTGGCCATGGTGGCACAGCGGCAGAGTTGCTGCCTCACAGCACCAGAGACCCGGGTTCGATCCTGACTACGGGTGCTGTCTGTAGGGAGTTTGTACTTTCTCCCCATGACTGCGTAGGTTTCTCTGAGATCTTCTGTTTCCTCCCACACGCCAAAGATACGGGTTTGTAGGTTAATTGGCTTGGTATAAGTGGAAATTGGTCCTAGTGTATGTAAGATATTGTTAATGTGCGGGAATCACTGGTCGGTGCGGATTCGGTGGGCCAAAAGGCCTGTTTCATCGCTGTATCTCTGAACTAAAAAAAAGATGCTTGTTTCAACTGAAAATAGATGCAAAAAGCTGGAGTAATTCAACGAGTCAGGCAGCATCTCTGGAGAAAAGGAATAGGGGGTGACATTTCGGTTCGAAGGCATGAAACTCATTGATCAAAGGCATGAAACTCAAAACCATGGTGATTTTATTCGAGTGGTTCACACCTTATCTCACACTGCGACATACACATGTTAAATAACTGAAAACCACATTAAATAAAGTAAGCTGAACCATTTGCTAGCTTGTCATTAAAAAGAAGGAATCCGGACGTTATTAAAGCTCAACATTTAGCCAAAGATTTTAGAACCTCTGTACACAAACCACTGACAGGGTGGAAATTTACAATGGTGACTAACTTGGAGTGTGAGAGTGCGGTCAGGTCAGTGTCCAGTGGGATGTTTTTAAGTCCAAGCAAAAAGCTTCTTTAGACCATCCTGCGGCCTCGAGGATTTGGTCGAGTGGCATGTCCTGCACCTTCGCCACGGATGTTGATGCCGCCCTGCTGGAGTTTGATTTAAACATATGAGTGTCCACTCCAGCATAATCCAGAACCTGTTTTAACCATCTAGAAATTGTTTGTGCTGACACTATTTTATATGTTTTTTTGTGGGTAATGAGCATTGTTGTCTCAGAACCTCTGAAACTCTTAGTTACTTCAATATATTGACTCAGATGCTTAACCACACATAATTCTTGGTCCACAGGGTATGCTTTAAAGATTACCTTGGTTCCAGCCATTCCTGGCCTGCTTTGCTTTAGATTATAGACATAAAAAGTAATTTTATCTACAGACAAATGCATACAATCTAGTCGTCACATTTGCAACGTTTGTACTCGTGGTGCTGATACTAATGCCATGAGCATAACCATTTTAAGTGCTAACTTCTGAAAAGACAGTGACGTAATTGGAGCCCATTGCCGAAGCAGTGTGAGAACTATACTGACATCCCAGATTTCTGTATATTTAGGCTTGGGAGGATTTTTATTAAAAATTCCTCGCATAAATCTGGATACTAACGGATGAGACCCAATAGATTGTCGTTCTGAAAATCAGAACCGGCACCGCACTTATCTCTCTTCCTGATCGCTGCAATGGAACCGCATCGCTGCGCGACCCATGTTTACTCCGAACCTTCCAGCACTCTCCATACCACAGGCTCCTACTGACTCGCAAGCCATCTTTGCGGAGCTTAAGTACTCGCAGTAAAGTTTTTAAATCACTTAACTGCAAGGTTTCTACTCACCGCTGGTGGAGCTGCGCTCTCCAGCCCGTTCCATGCGATGTAATGACGTAATTTTTGCAACATTGCTACACATGCAGGTTTGTAGGTTAACTGGCTTCTGTGAATTGCCCCAAGTGTGTAGGATACGGAAGTGCTGGTAACATGGAACTAGCATGTGGCATGCACTCGGTGGGCTGAAGGGCCTGTTCCGTGCTGTATCTCTGAACCAAACTAAACTTTCATTCTGCAATGCACAGCCGGGAATTCACAGCTTCTGCAGCCACAATTGTGTGTGTGTGAGTCTTGTGCTGAGTTGCTGAGTTGCCACAATTAACTTTCCCTTTGATAAGTAGGATTAATGAAATACTATTAAAACAAATGTTGTATCTGTCATACAGATTCCATCCCAAGAGATTTGTTTTAATGTATTAGGAGTGATGTTTTTGGATTTACATTATTGCATCCAGCCAAATGTATCAAGTCGCCTATTGGACTGTTATATTCACTGGGTGTTTCATGCCAATGGTTTGATGGCATGTTTCTCAAGAGAATACCATGATAGTCCAGGTTCTGCAAAGCTTTCTAGCTGAATACTCTCACCATCTGAAGACTTGTTAACTACGTTACATTTCACATCATAATGTAAGCAATAAGCACAAGAATTAGCTTGATGATTTACCAGTCTACAATGCTGGACCCAGAATGTTAAAACAAGGACAAAAAATCTCTGCTGATCTTTCACAACTTCAGAATATCTGAAAAATGAAATCAACATAGACTTAGAGAATACCACCTCATATCTAGTTTAGAGATACAGCGTGGAAACAGGACCCTTCGTCCCACGGAATCTGCCCAACTGTCTCTGCCCCTCTCTCTCTGTGTCTCTGCTGCCTCTCTTTCTGCCCTCTCTCTAACCACCTCCATCTCTCTATCTGTTCTGTTGAGTATTCCCAGCGTTTCCTATGTTGTTGAGCAGAGATACAGCATGGAAGCAGTCCCTTCGACCTACCAAGTCCACCCGCACACTACTTCTATGTTATTCCAGTTTTGCATCCAACACACTAGGGGCAATTCACAGAAGCCATAAGCCCGACTTCGGATTGTGGGAGGAAACAGGAGCACCCAAAGAAAACACTTGTGGTCACGTGGAGAATGTACAAACTCTGTACAGACAGCACCCATAGTCAGGAGCGAACCCTGATTTCATTTCGGAGTCACGTGAGTGACCTTCGTGAAGAGCCCGCCGGCGCGCATAGCTCGACATATCGTCGTAACGCGTTGCTAGCGACGGCTGGCGGTGGAGCGCGCTCCTCGCCAGCCCTTCATAAGGGGCCACGGAGGTGAGTATTCCACCTTTAGTTGGTGGTCCTTGTTGTCTTGATTATGTCTTGCAGCAAGGACATGGATGGGAGTTCGAAGGGCCGGAGGACGTCAGGACGAGTTCGCCGGTCAACAGTTCCGGGGCCTTTACCATCGGGCAGTACCTGCAGCGCAGAGCCGGGACTCAGGCGGAGATGTGGTAAGCCCTGTGTTTACAGGTCCAGATCCGCCAGCACACCAAAGCTCGGAGGAGTTCGACGAGGAGGAGTGTGGTGTGCCGCCAGAGCAGGGGGACCCTGCAATGGCAGTCAGGTTGTCAGCGGGGCTCGCTGGCGACCTCGAGCAGGGCACGTGCCGTTGCACGGCCTGTTCCACTCAGCCCTCCGAGAAGGGGGAGGGGAGGAGCACAGAAGCCTAACAACCCTGTTAGGGCTAAGGCATTGCCTGTCGCGGAGGAGCGGTCAGGTTCCAGGGCGAGACCCGGGGCGGCTGTGAGGTCCAGCCGGCACACCCCGACTCTCGACGCCGGGACGGGTCGGTCGAGTCGGGTCTCGTCACCGGTCGCCGAGCCCCCCATGGATGGGTGGGCGAGACCATGCGTCCACGATGTGGGCAGCCGGCAAGACTGCGCGGGCCCCAGGCAGCCATGCTTCGGCTGGTGCCGACACCTCGCCGCGAGTGCCCTTAGTGGCAGCGGCTTCAGCTCCCGCTAAACGGAGGCGGTTGAACACGCCCGCGCAGGAATCGCGCAGTTTCGCCTCGGCGGCTGTTAGCGACAACTACCGGCACCGGCAGGGCCTCGACGAGGTGCGGGCCGATGACAGGAGCCCGGTTTTCTTTTCAGAGCCGGAGGACTCCGACCACCTGAGTGGTCAGGGTGAAGGGCGTATTGACCGTATGGAGCGGCTGCTGGAGCTCCTGCTTCAACGTCAACAACAGCAGGGCAGCAACAGGCACAGGGCGTCTTCACCAACATCTACTATCAGCCTGGAGCAGCAGGAGGAGGAGGTTCTGGTGGATCCCGTACCACCTCCGTTGGAGGTGCCAGCGGAGGAACTCTTGGATGTGGCGACCAAATTCGCGGCCCCACATACGGCTGGTCTTCCTCTAAATACAAAGCTGGCAGCCACAGTGGACTTTCTTAATAATCAGGTGCTGCAGGAAGAAGTCCTCATCCAGGCTATGAGCCGTCACAAGGCTCCATCAAACTGCAACTCCCTCAACGTGCCTGTGGTCAATACGCCAATATGGGGCAACATCAGTGCGGCTATCCGTCAACAAGAGCTAACATTGCAGCGGATCCTGAAACTCCTCATGGCCGGTATTACCGCCTTTGCGCGGTCGGTGGACGGGGACGAACTGAATTTGGACCAGGAAGATGCTCTGGCCTTATTGTGCACGACCCAGCACGAAATCAACGGGTTTCGCAAAAACAGCATCCGCCCAGCACTCAACCCGAAGTTTGCAGGATTGTGCAAACCACCGCCGCCGCCGCCGCCCCGTCAGCTCTTTGGTGAGGACCTCTCGAAGAGAGTCAAAGAGCTTGACGAACAAGCCAAAACGGTGGGGATCATGCGGTCTCAGAGTGCCCCCACACCGTCCGGCTCAAAAGCTCCATACATTCGCTCACGAGGGTCGGCCAGTGCCTCGACGAGGACTCACCCTCTAGCTCCACAACGACAACAGCACCAGAACCAGCACCAAGGGTCTTTTTTAGGACAGGGTCGGCAGAGACCTTTGTGGAAATCGAAGACGCCGCGCCCTCAAGCCAACCCAGCACCTCCACGGCCACCCACACGTGTCAAGGACCGCCGGTAACCACGGAGGTGAGGGGGTCTGGTTCTCTTTTTTCTCTCTGTTTAACTTCCCATGTTGGTGGTCGTTTACGGTTGTTTTTGGGTGCATGGGTAATTTTACTGGTGATGAGTATGTGTTGCGGAATATTCAGAGGCATAAAATTGAGTTTATTAATGGCGACATTCCTCCATCCCAGCACATGCCTGGTCATACGTTCAAATTGTCTGCTGCAGAACAGGCAGCAGGTTATAAGGAAATTTTAAGTCTGGAACAGAAGGGTGTGATTGAGAAAACGGTGCATGAGCCAATTGAATTTGTTTCGAACATATTTACTAGACCTAAGAAGGATGGAGGCTGTCGTGTCATTATTGATCTAACCCGTTTGAATACGTTTGTAACATATACTCATTTTAAAATGGATACGTTTGAAACAGCCAAATCATTGATTTCTCATGGCTGCTTTATGGCATGCATTGATTTAAGGGATGCATATTATTCAGTATCCATCCAGAAATATGATAGAAGGTTTTTGAAATTTATCTGGATGGGGCAACTTTGGCAGTATAAGGCTTTGCCTAATGGGCTCACTACAGCCCCTAGATTGTTCACTAAATTGGTGAAGCCAATCATGGCTTATTTGAGACAACGACATCATATAGTTATGGCCTATTTAGATGATGTCTTTATTGTGGGCCACACCCTGCAATTGGCTGAACAGGGTGTTGCAGCTGCTGTCAATATATTTCAACAATTAGGATTCATTGTCCATCCAGAGAAATCGAAGTTCTGCCCTGCCCAGGTAATTAATTACCTAGGGTTCACGGTGAACTCAATGAGCATGAGGATAACTATACCAATTAACAAAATTGAGGAAGTCACTCAGGTGTGCAGAGATTTAATTGGCACCAATATACCATCGATTCGGCATACAGCCACAGTAATTGGCAAGCTAGTGGCTTTGTTTCCGGCAGCACGATATGGACCTTTGCATTATCAGAATTTGCAAAGAGCTAAAATTATTGCATTAAAATGGAACGCTGGTCATTACGATCGATCAATGCAGCTGCCGTCCGAAGCGGAGATAACTGAGTTGCAATGGTGGGTGTGTCACATTAGCAACTCATTTAAGCCTGTTAGGGAGGCTAATCCGGTGGTATATTTACAGACTGATGCAAGCTCCAATGGCTGGGGAGCTACTGATAATTGCTCTAGTTGTGGGGGCAGATGGGACACCCTTGAGGCATCGATGTTGTTGACTCAAGGGATTAACTATTTGGAGTTGCTGGCAGCATTCCACGGACTTTGTGCATATTGTTCCAAGCTTGTTGGAGCACACGTCCGTCTCCAAATAGACAACACCACAGCTGTGGCATATTTAAACCATATGGGTGGTACCAGGTCAGTTTCGTGTGACAAATTGGCTAACTCAATTTGGCTCTGGTGTGTTCAAAGAGACATTTGGATTTCAGCTACCTATTTGCCAGGTGAGCTTAATACTGTGGCGGACACCAGGTCACGCAAATTTAATGACAACATTGAATGGATGTTGCATCCTGAGATTTTTTCTAAAGTCACAGCCAAATTTGGTAAACCGGACATTGACCTTTTTGCGTCACGGTTAAACCATCAGGTACCAGCCTACGTTTCATGGGAACCAGATCTTGGGGCAATAGCGCTAGATGCATTCTCGCTGGACTGGGGGAATTGGTTTTTCTATGCCTTCCCTCCGTTTTGCCTCATCAGTCGGGTATTGCGAAAGATTCAGGCAGATGCTGCCAAGGGCATCCTTATTATACCCGACTGGCCCACACAGCCTTGGTATCCGGTGGTCTTTGACATGCTCAACGAACCTTGGGTCCTTTTGAAGGGTTGCCCACAATTGGTTACTCACCCTGTCTCAGGGGAGCCACATCCCTGCCATGGCTATTTAAATTTGTTGGCTTGCAGGTTCTGAACAGGCCGTTAGTCCAATACGGCCTCTCGGCTCGGACCATGGATACCATCGGGGCGTCGTGTCGAGAGTCCACAAGGCGAGGATACCGCTCGCATATTAAGAAGTGGGAAGCCTACTGCAGCTGCTCTCGCATCACGTACGATGACGTGACAATAATCGACGTCCTGGAATTCCTCGCGGGGTTGCACCATGATGAACACTTAAGTTACAGTGCCATCAACAGCGCCAGAAGTGCGCTATCATTCTACCTCAAGATTGGGGTAGGATCCAACAGGCTAGTGTCCAGACTCATGCGGGGTATATTCAATATGAATCCGCCTACACCACGCTATAATATCACCTAGGATGTCAGGGACGTATTAACCCTGCTCAGGACGTGGTCTCCCATGGAAGGGCTCCAACTGGACCAACTCACCATGAAGCTGGTGATGTTACTAGCGCTGACTTCAGCTCAGAGGGTACAGACACTACACAAACTTCGTGTCGACAGAATGACATCTACCCCTACAGAAGTAGTCTTTTTCATTGACGAGCTACTAAAGCAGCATAGACCTGGGTGCACAGGGCTGCAGCTGAAGTTCCCGGCATACCCCACAGATGCTAGGCTATGTTTAGCCTCACATATCCGCCACTATGTCAAGGTGACGGCACGCATCAGAGGAATGGAGAGATACCTGCTTGTCACTCATAAGAGACCTCATCATCGAGTGACAGTCCAGACGATATCCAGGTGGCTTCGAGTCGTCTTGGGTAAGTCAGGTATCGACACTAATGTGTTCAAGTCTCATTCCACCAGGGCTGCATCGACGTCAGCGGCGAGGGTCATGGAGGTGCCCATGGACCAAATTCTCGCCACAGCAGGATGGGCGAATGAAGCTGTGTTCCAGCGTTTTTATAACAAGCCTGTTGCTGCTCCTCTACAGTTCGCAGAAGCCGTGCTGAATGCAGGTCAAGAACGTGGAGATGTCCCCGCATGAGGGGTTTTGATTTGTTATTAATAAATATGCTCTTGTTTTGCAGTATGAACTATTGAGCAAGTTTGTCCTCCCATCCATCCCTGGTAGTGGTGTGTCAGCATGGACGTGGTCCAGGGCGTGTAATCACAGAAGCTTTGAAGTCTTCACGAAGTCACTCACGTGACTCCGAAATGAAATAGTAAGATTGAACAAGAACTTACCAGTTCGAAGGTTGATCTTTATTTTATGAGGAGTCGAAGTGAGGGATTTCGTGCCCTCCTCGCCCAACCCTCAATCACCTTCATCTGGTAATCTTAGTCAATTCAATCATACTATGCAAAGTCATTTCTATTGTTGGTTCTGTGATTCCACGCCGCTACTTTGAAGTATGTCGAGCATGCGCGCCGGCGGGCTCTTCACGAAATCCCTCACTTCGACTCCTCATAAAATAAAGATCAACCTTCGAACTGGTAAGTTCTCGTTCAATCTTACTAGTCTCTGGCATTATAAGGCAGCTTTTCTACCACTGTGTCACTGTGCTGCCCATGCTGAAGTACTTTAGGAATATGCTTCCCATTGCACTGTAGGGATCATGGAGACATGTCATAATCATCAAGGTTGCAATAATGCAATGCAATAATGTCATGTTATTTTACATTGTTAATTAAAGGGTAGCCAGAACACATGAAAAATTCACATGTTCTTCTTCCAAGAGCCTCCGTGAAGGCGACAGCGGAGGCCTCAATAGGCCCGACTATGGGTGGACATGGGGATGGGGACTGGACTTTGTGCCTTCCCTCATAATGGGAACCATTGTGGAGGGATGTTTTTATGTTTAAATGTATTTATTATTGTTATGTTGTATTATTTTTTAATGTGTTGCAATGGCAATCCACATTTCACTACACCAATTGGTGTATGTGAATAATAAAGAACCTTTGAACCTTTGAACTGAGAGTCATATGATCTACAGGGCTTGAGAAAACAAGCGGATACCGAAGGTTAAATTCTGACTGCGGTACTGCCTTTGTATTGCCTTTGGACTTATTGCTTTCGACTTCTTGCTATTGAGGGAGTGCAGCGTAGGTTCACCAGGTTAATTCCCGGGATGGCGGGACTGACATATGATGAAATAATGGGTCGATTGTGCTTTTACTCACTGGAATTTAGAAGGATGAGAGGGGATCTTATGGAAACATATATGATTCTTAAAGGATTGGACAGGCTAGATGCTGGAAAAATGTTCCCCATGGTGTGGGAGTCCAGAACCAGAGGTCACAGTTTAAGAATAATTATTCAAGAAAAGGTACAGGGGATGTTTTGGGTTGAGACCCTTCTCGAACCAAAACGTCACCTATTTCTTTTCTCCAGAGATGCTGTCTGATCCGCTGAGATACTCCAGCTTTTTGTGTCTATCTTCAGAATATGGATATGCTTTAGTCATATGGCTATTGGCATGATTTATTTCGCAGGTCAGTCTGCAGCAAACCAATTATCTGGAGATATATGGGGAATCTGGTGATAGATGAGGAATTTGAACTTCAGGAACCAGGATCAATAATGGTGACCATGAAATATTGAATTGCTGTAAAAGCCCATTTGGTTCACTAATAGTCTTCAGGGGGGGAATTTGCTGCCCTCTTACAACCGATCTATAGATATCGTCAACATCTTTTTGATTCTTGCGTGTCTCCAGGGGAATTAGAGATGAATGGACTGACTAAACCTGTTAAGTCTACACCCTATGAACACGATTGTGCAGTGGTAGAGTTGCTGCCTTGCAACAACAGAGAACCGGTTCGAATCTAACTGCGGGCACCATCTGTACGGAGTTTGTGCGTTCTCCCCATTGGATATCTGGTTTCCTTCCTTACTCCAAGGACGTACAGGTTTGTAGGTTAGTTAACTTGGTAAAATTGTAGATTGTCCCTAGTGCACGTAGGATGGTGTTTGTGTTCGGAAGATCGCTGGTCGGCGCGGACTCAGTGGGCCGAATGGCCTGTTTCCGCGCTTTATCTCCAAACTAAACTAAACTAAATGGAGGAAAATTTTAAAAATCATTCCGATTACTTTCCAAACCCAGATTTCTTCATGTTTTCTGGTATGTGAGCTTGAATGTGAGAAATTCTGAATGTCACAATCCTGTGCATTAACTAAGAGTATGATCACAATAAAAGTGCAATGGAATATTAGTTTGAATGTGTGCATGATGGCCACACTGGAAAAATCAATAATGATTCGAATCAGTGTATCTGGGAGTATCTTCAAATTTTTCCACACTGGTATATATTCCAACCTCAGATAATTTCAGCTTCAGCTAGTGGGCGGGGTGGGAAGTGAACAGAGTATTGACCACCCCCCTCTTCCACCCCCTTCCCAGTCATCCTGCTAGTTTTCGCTATTTGTATACCTTCATTATCATGTATAGAACAAGCTGCCGGAGGAGGTAGTTGAGGCTGGGACTATCCCAGTTATTCAGAAACAGATGGACAGGTACATGGATAGGACAAGTTTGGAGGGATATGGACCATGCGCAGGCAGGTGGGACTAGTGTAGCTGGGACATTGTCGGCTGATGTGGGTAAGTTGGGCCGAAGGGTCTGTTTCCACACTGTATGACTCTATGACTCTACGACACTATTTATCCATTTTATGTAAAGTGACTTTGTGGCCTCTGCTGACAAGTGAATCTCTGTCTAGTGTGCTCTGAAAGCAATGCTCTGCTCATTCTTCCAACTGAGACTGGTATCTCAGGGGAAAATCTATCCAGAACTGACGTACAAAGACGTACTGATTAAAATAATGCATTGTTCAAAGATCAATTTTCCACCAAGTACCCCAGTGAAGCAAAGTAAGTCATGAGATTGATTTTTCCTGTGGTGCCGAACTTAAAAATCCATCTGTGAGATGCTTATCTGGGAAGAATAGCTGGACTTTAGGAGCAAATGCATTTTGGGAGTTCGGCAAAATGGTAAAAAGCAGCACCTCCAGGGTAGTGGTCTCTGGATATATGAGCATATTGCCAGACTTAGAAACCTAGAAACATAGAAAATAGGTGCGGGAGGAGTCCATTCAGCCCTTTGAGCCAGCACCGCCATTCATTGCGATCATGGCTGATCATCCCCAATCAATAACCCATGCCTGCCTTCTCCCCATATCCCTGGATTCCACTAACCCTTAGAGCTCTATCTAACTCTCTTAAATCCATCCAGTGATTTGGCCTCCACTGCCCTCTGTGGCAGGGAGTTCCACAAATTAAGTTGAAGGTGACAAGAGAAAGATCCAGCTACCAGAAGAGGCAGGTACTATAACAGCATTTAAAAGACACTTGGACAGGTAAATGGATAGGAAAGGTTCAGAGGTATATGTGCCAAACATAGGCAGGTGGAACTGGCAACTTGGTCAGCATGGGCAAGTTGGCCCAAAGGGCCAGTTTCAATGTTACAGTCAAAGACAGTGTGGAAACAGCACTTCAGCCCAACTTGCCCACACCGACCAACATGTCTCATCGACACCAGTCCCACCTGCCTTCATTCAGCAATTCAATGCTCTTAAGACAGTGGAATTGATTGGAGACTTTAGGACAGCTTCCCCTCCCCTCCCCCCACTCACCATCAACAACACCACAGTCACATCTGTGGAGTAATTTAGGTTCCTTGGAAACATCATCTCCAGGGACCTTAAATGGGAGGCCACCATCGACTGGCCTAACAGAGGATGTACTTCCAGCGGCAGGAGAGAAAACACAAGCTGCCACAGGCAATGATGGTCCAATTCTATATGGCTATCATAGAGTCTGTCCTCACCTTTTCCATCATGGTCTGATTTGGCTCAGCCGCCAAACATGACATTCAGAGGCTGTAGCTCCATCGTTCCATCAGTCGAGAAGGTTGTTGGCTGTAACCTTCCCCCCATCCATGAACTGTACACTGCAAGGGCCAGGAATAGAGCAGGTAAGATCATCTCTGACCTCTCTCACCCTGGCTCCAAACTCTTTGAAGTACTTCCCTCTAGAAGGCGACTCCGGGCTGTCACAACCAGACATAACAACAGCTTTTTTCCACGAGCAGTAGCTCTACTCAACAACCAAAACTCTGTAGCCTCCTTTTGCTCAGGTATTTTATCACAGCAAACAATGGACCATTGTGGGCTCCACCATTCCTTGATTAGACCACCAGGGGCACCGGGAAGATGGCTGCCCTGCCGGCAGTCTGTGCGTTTCTTCATTCTTTTTGTTATGTTTTAGTTTGTTAAAAGGTTTGTTTTTAATGTTCTTCGGTTTGTTTTATGTGGGGGGAGGGGATGGGATCGGGGGAAACTTTTTTCAGGTTCTTGCCTTCCCGGAGACGTGATCAATTTTCGGATCACATTCTCCGGGTTCTGCGGCCTACCATCGATGGAGCTGGAAGTCTCCTCGGACTGTCGTGAGCCCCACCGCGGGCCGCGGACTTAACATCGGAGGTTCGATCGCTCAGCACAGGGGAGCTGACATCCCCTCGATGAGGGAGCGGATCGCCTCGACACGGAGGGCCCGAATGCCGCTGGCTACGGGGGTTTAGATCATCCTGCCAACGGAGGGCTCGAGGCCCACAACCGAGGAAGAACTAGGGGAAGGACTTGAACTTTATTTCGCTTCCATCACAGTGAGGAATGTGTAGGAGTCACTGTGGTGGATGTTCATGTTAAAATATGTTTTTCAAGTGATCTGTAACTTGTAATTGTATGACTGACCTGGCCAATGAAACTCCTCATATGTTGCAAAACATACTTGTCGAATAAAGTGTGATTCTGATTCTGGTTCTGATTGTTGCTTTTTCATATCTTTCCATGTACTGTCTATATCTCTCATTTTCTTTCACAGGTTCATTGGTTATGGGAACAGAATTAGGCCATCCAGTCCATCAAGTCTACTCCGCCATTTAATTCTGGCTGATCTATCTTTTCCTCTTAACCCCATTCTCCTGCCTTCTCCCCATAACCCTCGACACCTGTACTAATCAAGAATCTATCTATCTCTGCCTTCAAAATATCCATTGACTTGGTCTCCACAGCCTTCTGTGGCAATGAATTCCATAGATTCATCACCCTCTGACTAAAGAAATTCCCCATCATCTCCAACCTAAAGGAACATCATTTAACTATGACCTCTGGACCTAGGCTCTCCCACTAGTGATCTCCCACATCTTCTCCATATCCACTCTATCCAGGCCGTTCACTATTCAGTAAGGCTTTTTACCTGACTCAGTCTGACGAAGGGCTTTGAGCCGAAACGTCACCTATTCCTTTTCTTCAGAAATGTTGACTGACCCGTTGAGTTGCTCCAGCTTTTTGTGTCTATCTTTGGTTTAAACCAGCTCCTGCAGGTCCTTCCTACGCATGACATTATTATATATGTACCAGTACATGAATTGTACTTGATTGTACCCACATCAAATTCCCAATGGGCGTGATTTTCTGCGCAAAAGATCATGGATGCAAAGTAACAAAAGCAAATACGTTCTTGGCTACAATGCACACAGCTCCCCATCCATGCCAGAAGATCTAATTAGGCTAACTTGCCGGGTGACTGGAATATATTCGCTAACAATGCATGCACTCGATCATTTCTGGGTAAGCCAAGGGAAACTTTAAAGCTTAATTAAACAGGTGAAACATAATAGCCATAATGGCTACCCAGGGGAGCCTTACATATGAGGCAAGCATTTTGTGGATTGAATATAATGACATAAGAATGAATCTGCAAAAACCTTCCCTTAAATGCACGATCAAAGGGAAGCATCCATTGCGCTGAGTGAGAAATGTTCCGATAGAAATCCTGTTGATGCCACGCTCCATAATTGCAATGATCTGAAAGCACATCTCTTTATCTTGACAAGTAGGACACCATAATTTGCTAGAAATAGGCAAAATGTAAAAAAAAACATTCCTTTGGACTTCAGAGGAATGAGTTAGGAGAATGATCTTGCCAGTGAGATGTCACAAAGGTTCCAAAATGAATTTGTTATACCTCACTTGTGAAATGTGTTCCTTTAAGTGGCTGATGGCTAGTTAGATATGAAGGAAAAACGTATATATGCTATTTACAATTATGGAAAAAAGAACATAACCAGCTGCTTTCAATGGAGCTGAATAACAGGAGCTGGTCGGCCAACATCAGATATTATTGCACCCATTTATCCAAAGTCTATGCTTTACTTTAGACTTTAGACTTTAGAGATACAGTGTGGAAACAGGCCCTTCGGCCCACTAAGTCTGCATCGACCAGTGATCACCTTGTACTTTAATACTATCCTTTACAGTAACCAATTAACCTACACACCTGTACTCCTTTGGAGATTGGGAGGAAACCGGAGCACCTGGAGAAAACCCACACCGTCACTGGGAGAATGTACAAACTCCGTACAGACAGCATCCGTGGTCAGGATCGAACTCGGGTCTCTGGTGCTGTAACGCTGTGCCACCATGCCAGTCACTCAAGTAACTAAAGACAAATCTCTTCCCTCAGCAACTTTAAAGAACCAAGAAACTACAAATTGTTAAAAATCAAAACAAGAGAATGGTAACATAAGAAGAACAAAGGTAATGCCACTGTGGTGATGGGAGATTTCAATATGCAGGTAGGCAGGGAAAATCAGGTTGGTTCAGGACCCCAAGAAAGAGAGTTTGTAGAGTGCTTCCGAGATGGATTCTTACAGCAGCTTGTAATGGAGCCGACCAGAGAAAAGGCAATTCTGGATTTAGTGTTGTCCAATGAACTAGATTTGATAAGGGAACTTGAGGTAAAGGAACCGCTTGGATGTAGTGATCATAATATGATTAGTTTTAATTTGAGAAGGAGAAGGTTAAATCGGAGGTGTCAGTGATGCAGTTGAACAAAGGAGACTAAGAAGGTATGAGGGAGGATCTGGCCAAGGTAGACTGGAAAGGGATCCCAGCAGGAATCCGGGGCATAATCCGGAAGACGCAGGATAATTTCATTCCAAAAAGGAATGAAAGATTCTAAGGAGAGTATGAAGCAACTGTGGCTGACTAGATAATTTAGGGATAGGATAAAACTAAAAGAAAAGATGTATAACACAGCAGAGAGTAGCTGGAAGCCAGAGGATTGGGAAATTTTCATAGGATAACACAAGGAAACAAAACGGGCAATACGGGCTGAAAAGATGAAGTACGAGGGGAAGCAGGCCCGGAATATAAAGAAGGACAGTAAATGCTTCTTTAGATATTGTTGTGAGGCAAATGAAACTTTACACTACTCATAATTTACTTAATTTTATTTAAGCTTTAAGCAACTTATTTCTTTAATACATAAACTCAGAAACGTCTGTCAAACATGGCTGATTCCGCAGGTCTTTCCCGCCTGTAATCTCCGCACATGCGCTCACTCTAGAAGAGTCCCGCACATGCGCACATGCGCACATGCGCACATGCGCCCACTTCATTCTCCCCTCCTATTTATAATTTAAGACGGTCAGGAGGCTTAGTACGTCTTGATGACCGCCGCAGCATTGGAGCTTCAGGAGGTAATGGCGTTTCAATAGCTGGTGGTACATATATTGCTTGGTCATCAACTTCACTCATATTGATATTTAGATCTACAATTTTAGAATTTCTTATAGAAGTTCTTATAGTGTTGGAAGTTCTCGATTAATGTTATCAAGAAGTGACGGAGCTGATGGAGAAGACGGACATGGTGCAAGGTCACGAAGTGAGAGTTGACTGACGTCCATCCTGAAACTTAATAGTTGCATAAGAAGGGTTGACATCAGTCAGTTCAACTTCATCAACAAAAGGCTCATTCTTAATTGATCGGACATAAGGACGAAGCAACACAAGCCCAGGGCTGGTCAACCATGATGGCAGAGAAGTACCGCTAGAAGAACGCCGTTTGAAGTTAAAGAACCGCTCATGTGGAGTAGTATTGGTAGCAGTTGACAGTAGGTATCTGGTGGAGTGTAATACATCTGGTAGAACACATTCCCACTGCTGATCTGGTATGTCATTTGACTTTAAAGCCGGTTTCAATGCTTTCCAAATGATTCCGTCCTACCTCTCAACCTGACCATTTCCAATGGGATGACATGGTGCTGTTTTACTTGTAGCAATTCCTCTATTAGAAAAGTAGTCTTTTAAATCTTTTGATATGAATGAGGTGCCCCTATCAGAATGTACGTAACTTGGAAATGCACAGAATGAAAACAGTTGATCTAAACATTTGATAACCATAGCAGCTGACATATTTGGACAAGGAAAAGCAAATGGAAACTTTGAATATTCATCAACTAAGGTAAGTATATAAACATTTCGAGAGAGGGATGGTAAATGCCCTTTGAAGTCAATACTCAAACGTTCCATAGGTTGAGTAGCTTTGATCAATCTTCCTTCTTCAGGACGGAAGAACCTTGGTTTTAATTCAGCACGGATACTATATGAAACACACGTCATCTTCACATCTTCTGTAGAGAAAGGTACATTTTTGGAACATACATAGTGTAACAAACGAGTGACTCCAGGATGACACAGCCCATTGTGAAGATCAGTGAGTGCAGAAGAATGAACAGAGGCACAAAATGCTCGAGTTAATGTATCCGGTGCAACATTATCCTTACCAGGGCGGTACTCAATTGAATAACTATATGCAGATAATTCAATCCTCCATTCATGAATTTTACTGTTTTTAATCTTCGTTCGTTTCCGATTATCCAGCATAAAAGCTACTGAACGTTGATCTGTTATCAAAGTGAAGTGCTGGCGAGCAAGGAAATGACTCAATTTTCTCACTGCTTCAATAATTGCTGTAGCTTCCTTTTCGATGGGTGGGTAGCGCAATTCACTACCTTGGAGAGTACGAGACATGAAAGCCACTGGTCGTCCTCCTTGATTTAATGTTGCTGATACTGCTAAATGAGGCACACATTCAACAACAAAGGGGAGATCCTCATTGATGGCGTGGAATGTTGCAGATTCCAATTGTTTCTTTAAAGAATTAAAGGCACCAATTGCTGGAGAGTGAAAGGGGAAAGATGTTGCTCTAATCAAAGGTTGAATTTTGTCAGAAAAATTTGCTATCCATTTAGCATAATATGCAAAGATCCCAAGAACCCTTCATAGAGAGTTTAATCTGGCTGGAACAGGTATCTCTTTGAGTGGGCGGAGTCTTTCTGGATCAGGCTTGATTATATAATTTCCAACCTAATAACCAAGAATATTAATTGATGACACTGATGTTATTGACTTAGCCTCACTTAATGGTAGATTTTTAGAATGTACAACATCTAAAAACCGTTATACATTTTCATCGTATTCACCTTGGTCTTTTCCTGCAATAGTTATATTATCAAGATAAGGGAAAGTATCTTTAAAGTTTCCCTGTTCAACAAGTTTGTCCATCTCTCTCTATGGCCACGCCATTAGTTACACCAAAACAAACTCTGCAGTGGTAGTATAATTTCCCATTTGCTTCAAACGCAGTGTATTTCTTCTCTGATTCTTTCAAAGGAATTTGGTAGTAACCACTTTTTAAGTCAAATGTAGAGAATATCTTATACTTAGCTAATGTATTGATAATCTCTTCTATACGAGGTAATAGATATGCATCAAGCTCCGTGAACTTGTTTATAGTTTGAGAGTAATCAATGCAGAGACTCTTTCTATGTCTCTCCAAGGTGTCCTTAACCATGACAAGAGGAAGAGCTGGGTTCTATGATATCTTCTCGTAAAAGATTAGTTACAGTGGCTTGCAAAAGTTTTCATACCCCTTAAACTTTTCCACATTTGGTCACGTTACAACCACAAACGCAAATGTATTTTATTGGGATTTTATGTGATAGACCAACACAAAGTGGTGCATAATTGTGAAGTGGAAGGAAAATGATACATGGTTTCCAAATTTTATTACAAATAAAAAACAGAAAAGTGTGGCGTACAAAAGTATTCTGCCCCCCGAGTCAATACTTTGTAGAACCACCTTTCTCTGCAATTATAGCTGCAAGTCTTTTGGGGTATGTCTCTACCAGCTTTGGAGATCTAGAGACTGAAATTTTTGCCCATTCTTCTTTGCAAAATAGCTCAAGCTCAGTCAGATTAGATGGAGAGCGTCTGTGAACAGCAATTTTCAAGTCTTGCCAGAGATTCTCAATTGGATTTAGGTCTGGACTTTGACTGGGCCATTCTAACACATGAATATGCTTTGATCTAAACCATTCCATTGTAGCTCTGGCTGTATGTTTAGGGTCGTTGTCCTGCTAGAAGTTGAACCTCCGCCCCAGTCTCAAGTCTTTTGCAGACTCTAACAGGTTTTCTTCCAAGATTGCCCTGTATTTGGCTCCATCCATCTTCCCATCAACTCTGACCAGATTCCTTGTCCCTGCTGAAGAAAAGCATCCCCACAGCATGATGCTGCCACCACCGTGTTTCACAGTGGTGATGATGTGTTCAGGGTGATGTGCAGTGTTAGTTTTCCGCCACATATAGCATTTTGCATTTAGGCCAAAAACTTCAATTTTGGTCTCATCAGACCAGAGCACCTTCCTCCACATGTTTGCTGTGTCCCCCACATGGCTTGTGGCAAATTGCAAACGGGACTTCTTATGGCTTTGTTTCAACAATGGCTTTCTTCTTGCCACTCTTCCATAAAGGCCCGATTTGTGGAGTGCACGACTAATAGTTGTCCTGTGGACAGATTCTCCCACCTGAGCTGTGGATCTCTGAAGCTCCCCAGAGTTACCATGGGCCTCTTGGCTGCTTCTCTGATCAATGTTCTCTCTGCCCGGCCTGTCAGTTTAGGTGGACAGCCATGTCTTGGTAGGTTTGCAGTCGTGCCATACTCTTTCCATTTTCGGATGATGGATTGAACAGTGCTCCGTGAGATGTTCAAAGTTTGGAATATTTTTTTATAACCCAACCCTGCTTTAAAGTTCTCCACAACGTTACTCCTGTCCTGTCTGGTGTGTTCCTTGGGTTTCATGATGCTGTTTGTTCACTAAAGTTCTCTAACAAACCTCTGAGGCCTTCGCAGAACAGCTGTATTTATACTGAGATTAGATTACACACAGGTGGACTCTATTTACTAATTAGGTGACTTCTGAAGGCAATTGGTTGCACTGGATTTTATTTAGGGGTATCAGAGTAAAGGGGGCTGAATACTTTTGCACGCCACACTTTTCAGTTTTTTATTTGTAAAAAAAGTTGAAAACCATGTATCATTTTCCTTCCACTTCACAATTATGCACCACTTTATCACAATAAATCCCAATAAAATACATTTACGTTTGTGGTTGTAACGTGATAAAATGTGGAGAAGTTTAAGGGGTATGAAAACTTTTGTAAGCCATTGTACTTCTGTGTTGATAAAGTTCCTATCATCTTTACTAAAATGTCTTGAATTTGTAGGAATTGGCTTGCACTTAGAGGATAAATTAGTGAATAATGAAGGACATTCAACAGATGCAGCTGCAAAAAGCACACAATACTGGTGGCTTTGACAATACAAGATCAGGCATAGTTCCTTCATACATTATTTGAAATGATCTGTGTAGTTTCTGAAAATCCTGGCCTCAAATTATATCGTTACACAAATTTTTCAAAATACCACAACATACAGATTTATAGCTAGTTTTGTTCAGAATAAAGTCTACAATACAAGATCCTATAATTTAATGTCGGGTTGGAGGCAGGTGACTAGTGGGGTGCCTCAGGGATCTGTGTTGGGTCCTTTGTTGTTTGTCATGTACATCAATGATCTGGATGAAGGGGTGGTAAATTGGATTAGTAAGTATGCAGATGATACCAAGATAGGGGGTGTTGTGGATAATGAAGAGGATTTCCAAAGTCTACAGAGTGATTTAGGCCAGTTGGAAAAATGGGCTGAAAGATGGCAGATGGAGTTTAATGCTGATAAATGTGAGGTGCTACACCTTGGCAGGACAAATCAAAATAGGACGTACATGGTAAACGGTAGGGAATTGAAGAATACAGTTGAACAGAGGGATCTGGGAATAACCGTGCATAGTTCCTTGAAGGTGGAATCTCATATAGATAGGGTGGTAAAGAAAGCTTTTGGTATGCTAGCCTTTATAAATCAGAGCATTGAGTATAGAAGCTGGGATGTAATGTTAAAATTGTACAAGGCGTTGGTGAGACCAAATCTGGAGTATGGTGTGCAGTTTTGGTCACCCAATTATAGGAAGGATGTCAACAAAATAGAGAGGGTACAGAGGAGATTTACTAGAATGTTGCCTGGGTTTCAACAGCTAAGTTACAGAGATAGGTTAAATAAGTTAGGTCTTTATTCTCTGGAGCGCAGAAGGTTAAGGGGGGACTTGATAGAGGTCTTTAAAATGATGAGAGGGATAGACAGAGTTAATGTGGACAAGCTTTTCCCTTTGAGAATAGGGAAGATTCAAACACGAGGACATGACTTTAGAATTAAGGGACAGAGGTTTAGGGGTAACATGAGGGGGAACTTCTTTACTCAGAGAGTGGTAGCGGTGTGGAATGAGCTTCCAGTGGAAGTGGTGGTGGCAGGTTCGTTGGTATCATTTAAAAATAAATTGGATAGGCATATGGATGAGAAGGGTATGGAGGGTTATGGTATGAGTGCAGGCAGGTGGGACTAAGAGAAAAAAGTTGTTCGGCACGGACTTGAAGGGCCGAGATGGCCTGTTTCCGTGCTGTAATTGTTATATGTTATATGTTATATGTTATATGTTATAAGTATTGAGAGGTCAGAAACATTGAGATTTCTCTTTTTGAAGGAATTATAGTTAGATTTAGTCGAGACACAACTTGTTCACTTATAAAACATAGAAACATAGAAACATAGAAAATAGGTGCAGGTGTAGGCCATTCGGCCCTTCGAGCCTGCACCGCCATTCAATATGATCATGGCTGATCATTTAACTCAGTATCCTGTACCTGCCTTCTCTCCATACCCCCTGATCCCTTTAGCCACATCTAACTCCCTCTTAAATATAGCCAATGAACTGGCCTCAACTACCTTCTGTGGCAGAGAATTCCAGAGACTCACCACTCTCTGTGTGAAAAATGTTTTCCTCATCTCGGTCCTAAAGGAATTCCCCCTTATCCTTAAACTGTGACCCCTTCTTCTGGACCTCCCCAACATCGGGAACAATCTTCCTGCACCTAGCCTGTCCAACCCCTTAAGAATTTTGTAAGTTTCTACAAGATTACCCCCTCAATCTTCTAAATTCTAGCGAGTACAAGCGAGTACAAAACTTTCTGAATTGCCAGAATCAAGTAGTACATTAAGTGTATGGCCATTGATGGATACCGTTGTAGCTGCATGAGACAAGCTCTGAGGAAATGCAGCTGTAATTGCACATAAAGAAGGCATATACATGACAGCAGTCACAATTTTAGTAGTTGCTTTGGACTTGCATACTCTAGAATAATGTCCCTTCTTGCCACAACTATTACAAGTTGCCCCTCGAGCAGGGCATCTCTCTTTCTTATGAATACTACCCCCGCAAAAGTAATACTTCCGTTTTGAATAATTATATGCTGCAGCAAGGGCACATTTATCAGTAGAAATTGGCTCAGCTTGCTCCATATTAGTACTTGGGTGAAATTCTTTTGTAGTAGTTGCAGCAGAATACACATTAGATGAGCCATAAGCATCTGAATTTTTCTGAGCCAAGTCTAATGAGTAAGCTTGATTGTAAGCTGACTGTAAATCCAAGCTTTTGTTTTCTAATACTCTCTGTCGTATTAAAGGTGATGCCAAACCATTGATATAAGAGTCTCGAATAAGTTCCTCTTGATATTGATCAGCCGTAACTGCTTTGAAGGCACAGTCTTTACTAAGTCTTTGAAGTTCTTGTCAAAATTCATCAAGTGACTCACCAGGTTTTTGTTTCCGAGTAGCAAGGAGGTGTCGATCGAATATCACGTTGGGTGTCTTAACGAAGAGTCTGCTTAGTACATCAATAGCAGAATCATGAGTTGTACTTTCCTCTATGTAATCATATACATCAGAAGAGACAAAGTTTATTAATGTCTTGAATCTGTCTGGTGCATCATTGCCATACTCATCAAATAAGTTATTTATTGTCCGAGGCCAGTGCCTCCAATGCTTTGCCGCAGCAGGTGAGTTGGGATCCAGATCCAAGCGTTGTGGTTTCAAAAGTTTCTCCATCCTAATGTCAGACTGCTTGACTTCTAAGATTAAATTGCTTAGATTGTTGTGAGGCAAATGAAACATTACACTACTCATAATTTACTTAACCTTATTTAAGCTTTAAGCAACTTATTTCTTTTAATACTTAAACTCAGAAACGTCTGTCAAACATGGCTGATTCCACAGGCCTTTCCCGCCCTTAATCTCTGCACATGCGCACACTCTGGAAAAGCCCCCGCACAAGTGCACACTTTAGAAGAGCCCCCCACCTGCACACATGCGCCCACTTCAGATATGTTAAGGGAAAAAGAATAGCAAAGTCAAATGTAAGTCCCTTGAAGGCAGACACGGGTGAAATTATTATGGGGAATAAGGAAATGGCAGAAGAGTTGACCAGGTACTTCGGATCTGTCTTCACTAAGGAAGACACAAACAATCTCCCAGAAATACTGGAGGACAGAGGATCTAAGGGGGTAGAGGAACTGAAATAAAGTTTCATTATGTGAGAAATAGTATTGAATAGGCTAATGGGACTGAAGGATGATAAATCCCCTGGGCCTGATGGTCTGCTTCCCAGGGTCCTCAGGAAGGTGGCTCTAGAAATAGTGGACGCATTGGTGATCATTTTCCAATGTTCAATAGATTCAGGATCAGTTCCTGTGGACTGGAGGATAGCTAATGTTATCCCAGATTTCAAGAAAGGAGTGAATGAGAAAACGGGGAATTACAGACCAGTTAGCCTCACTTCGGTTGTGGGAAAGATGCTGGAGTCAATTATTAAAGAGGTAATAAAGGGGAATTTGGATAGCAGTAAAAGGATTAGTCCAAGTCAGCATAGATTTATGAAAAGAAAATCATTTGACTAATATTCTGGAATTTTTTGAAATGGATGAAGGGGAGCCAGTGGATGTAAGGTATCTAGACTTTCAGAAAGCCTTTGATAAGGTCCCACATGGGAGAGTGGTGACTAAAATTAGAGCACGTGGTATTGGGGGTTGGGTGTTGACGTGATTGGCAGACAGGAAGCAAAGAGTAGGAGTGAATGGGTCCTTTTCAGAATGGCAGGCAGTGGCGAGTGGAGTGCAGCAAGGCTCGGTGTTGGGGCCGCAACTGTTTACCATATATATTAATGATTTGGAAGAGGGAATTAGGAGCAACAATAGCAAGTTTGCGGATGACAGAAAGCTGGGTGGCAGTGTGAACTGCGAAGAGGATGTTAGGAGGTTGCAGGGTGACCTAGATAGGTTGAGTGAGTGGGCAGATGCGTAGAATGCAGTATAATATAGATAAATGTGAGGTTATCCATTTTGGTGGCAAAAACAAGGGGGCAGATTATTATCTCAATGAGGTTAGGTTAGGTAAGAGTGGGGGGGGGGGTGGTACAGCGAGAGCTGGGTGTCCTTGTCACTGAAAGTTGGCGTGCAGGTACAGCAGGCAGTGAAGAAAGCTAATGAAATGTTGGCCTTCATTACAAGATGTTTTCAGTATAGGAGTAAAGAGGTTCTTCTGCAGTTGTATAGGACTCTGGTGAGACCACATCTGGAGTATTGTGTACAGTTTTTGTACTAATTTGAGGAAGGGCATCCTTGTGATTGAGGCAGTGCAGCGTAGGTTCACGAGATTGATCCCTGGGATGGCGGGACTGTCATATGAGGGAAGATTGAAAAGACGAGGCTTGTATTCACTGGAGTTTAGAAGGATGAGGGGGATCTTATAGAAATGTATAAAATTATAAAAGGACTCGACAAGCTGGATGCAGGAAAAATGTGCCCAATGTTGGGCGAGTCCAGAACCAGGGGCCACAGTCTTAGAATAAAGGGGAGGCCATTTAAGACCGAGGTGGGAAATTTTTTTTTCACTGAGAGAGTTGTGAATTTGTGGAATTCCCTGCCACAGAGGGCAGTGGAGGCCAAATCACTGGATGGGTTTAATAGAGTTAGATAGATCTCTAGGGGCCAGTGGAATCAAGGGATATGGGAAGAAGGCAGGCACAGGTTATTGATTGGGGTTGATCAGCCATGATCACAATGAATGGCGGTGCTGGCTCAAAGGGCCGAATGGCCTCCTCCTGCACCTATTTTCTATGTTTCTATGTTTCTAAGAGTTGAGTATAGGAGCAAAGAGGTCCTCTGCAGTTGTACAGGGCCCTACTGATACCACACCTGGAGTATTGTGTGCAGTTGTGGTCCCCTAATTTGAGAAAGGACGTTCTTGCTATTGAGGGAGTGCAGCGTAGGTTTACAAGGTTAATTCCCGGAATGGCCGGATTATCATATGCTGAGAGAATGGAGTGGCTGGGCTTGTATACTCTGGAATTTAGAAGGATGAGAGGGGATCTTATTGAAATATATGATTATTAAGGGTTTGGACAAGCTAGAGGCAGGAAACATGTTCCCGATGTTGGGGGAGTCCAGAACCAGGGGCCACACTTTAAGAATAAGGGGTCAGCCATTTAGAATGGAGATGAGGAAAAACTTTTTCACACAGAGGGTTGTGAATCAGTGGAATTCTTGTCCTCAAAAGACTGTGGAGGCCAATTCTCTGGATACCTTCAAGAGAGAGTAAGATAGAGCTCTTAATGCTCCTGTTTCACATAGGAAACCTGAATCGAAACCTCTGGAGACCTTGCCTTCCACCCAACGTTTCCTTGAGGTTCCCGGGGGATCCTGGATGTTTTGGTCACTCTCCCTAATGGTGGAAAGTGGATTCTGCGTAGTCGCGCTTCTTCTATGTTCCTGCGATTATTAAAAAAAAACAAAACCGGCCTCGACTAAAAATAGGTTGCCATTTGGTCGAAGCCAGTGGAGTGGGGTTGCTATTTACTTACAGGCATTCGAAGGCAATCTCCTTCGCTGATCGGCAATTTTGATTGGCTCATTGGAGTTTTCAGCAAACATCTTGTAGGATCTTTGGTTTTCATGACCTAGAAGATCCGCCGGAAGGTAAAATGTCCACTAACTTTATTAAACTTCTTAAAGCTGTCTCCACTCCTTCTCCCCCCCTTCTCTCCCCTTCTCTCCCCTTCTCCTCCCTTCTCTCTCCCCTCTCCCCTTCTCTTTCCCATCTGTCTTCCCTTCTCTGTCCTTCTCTCCCCTTCTTTCTCTAAAGGACTTACCATGCCCTGTGGCAGCCGTTTACCTTCCTCTTCATCTCGCAGACAGCGCTCCTCCGCTGTCCCTGGCCCCCAACTTCACGATGCGTTTGTGTGTGTGTGAGCGGTCGGTGCCGGATCTTTGGTCAGTAGATGCAGCTCACACTTTGGTCAAGGCTTTCCAGGCAAGTGACCAAAACCTCTGTCGACTCATAGAAACCTTGGGTGGGGCGCAATGTCACCAGAGGTTTCTGTTCAGGTTTCCTAAGTGGGACAGGGGCTTAAAGATAATGGAGTCAGGAGATATGGGGAGAAGGCAAATTATTGTTTTTGGACTACAGGAAGGTGATATTTGAGAGTGGACCCAGTTGATAACTTTCTCTGTGGCAGACAACTGCGGGGCCTCTCAAATGATTCCACCATCATATCTGTCTGCCTTCTTGAAGATGGTCATGATTATAGCATCTCTGAAGTTCTCTGGTACATCCTCTTCTCCCGTATCCAGTCATACAGCACAGAAACAGACCCTTCAGCCCAATGTGCCCATGCCAACCGCAATGCCCATTCCAAGTTGGAAAGGGTACAGAGAAGAGTTGCGATGATGTTGCCAGGGCTAGAGGGTCTGAGCTCTAGGGAGAGGTTGAGCAGGCTATGACCCTCTTCCTTGGAGCGCAGGAGGATGAGGGGTGATCTTATAGAGATGTATAAAATCACGAGAGGAATGGATCGGGTAGACGCACAGAGTCCCTTGCCCAGAGTAGGGGAATCGAGAACCAGAGGACATAGGTATAAGATGAAGGGGGAAAGATTTAATAGGAATCTGAAGTGTACCTTTATCACACAAAGGGTGGTGGGCGTATAGAACAAGCTGCCAGTGGAGGTAGTTGAAGCAGGGACTATCCCATCATTTAAGAAACAGTTAGACAGGTACACGGATAGGACATGTTTGGAGCGATATAGAAACATAGAAACAAAGAAAATAGGTGCAGGAGGAGGCCATTCAGCCCTTCGAGCCAGCACCGCCATTCATTGTGACCATGGCTGATCATCCGCTATCAATAACCCGTGCCTGCCTTCTCCCCATATCCCTTGACTCCTCTAGCCCCTGGAGCTCTATCCAACGCTCTCTTAAATCCATCCAGTGATTTGGCCTCCACTGCCCTCTGTGGCAGGGAATTCCAGAAATTCACAACTCTCTGGGCAAACATTTTTTTTTCTCACCGTGTTCTTAAATGGCCTCCCCCTTACTCTAAGACTGTGGCCCCCTGGTTCTGGACTTGCCCAACATTGGGAACATTTTTCCTGCATCTAGCTTGTCCAGTTCTTTTATAATTTTATATGTTTCATATGATATGGCCCAAATGCACAAAGGTGTGACTAGTGTAACTGGGACATGTTGGTCGGAGTGGGCAAGTTGGGTCAAATGGTCTTTTTCCAGGCTGTATAACTCTATGACATGGAAACAGGTCCTTTGGCCCAACTTGCCCATGCCAACCAAGATGTCAATTCCACATTCCCACGTTTGGCCCATATACCCCTAAACCTTTCCTATCCATGTACTTGTGCAAGTTTCTTTTAAATGCTATTATAGTACCTGCCTCAAATAGCTCTTCTGGTAGCCAGATCCATATACCCATCACCTTCTGTGTGAAAAAGTTGCCTTACAGTTTCCTATTAGATCCCTAGCTTCTCTCCTTCAACTTAAGTCCTATGACAATATGCTTATATGTCCAGAGATCACTACCCTGGAGGTCCTGCTTTTTAACCTTTTGCCTAGCACCCTATATTCATTCACTCCTAAATACTAAGTGACGAAGCTAGTGCCATGCCTGTAATTTATTGTTGTAAACATTTCCTATCCATGTACCTGTTCAAATGTATTTTAAACACTGTCATTGTACCTTCCTCTGGCAGCTCGGTGCACATACCCACCACCCTCTGTGTGAAAATCAGGTTGGATAACTGTGGATTCATTACTGAAGCTCCTTCCTGCGTTTCAGAACTTCAGCGCGGATGCTATCTGCTCCTGTTCCCTTATTATTTTCTGTGACCTTTGTGACTTTCTTTTCAACCAGAAGAGAAGGCAAAGTTGGACAAGAATACGGCTGTGGGAAGAGGTCAAGGTCGTTCTCATTAAGCACTGAATCACAGTCGAAGATGCCTTCAAAGTGTTCCTTCCCATGGGCATTCACTGCCCCCCCTTCCATGATAAATTCATCTCTATTCTTGCTGTTAAGGTGGGTTGGAAACATTGGCGTTTGAATCACAGATTGTTATGACAGTATGGAAAAAAATCACACATGTTCATAAGTTCAAGGAGCAAAGATAGGCCATTCAGCCCATCAAGTCTAATAGGCTATTCAATTGTAGTTGATCTATCTTTCCCTCTTAACCCCATTCTCCTGCCAGACACCCTTATTAATGAAAGAAATGTGTCTAGAAAAATTATCTATCTCCGCCTTAAAAATATCCATTGACTTGGCCTCTGTCGTCTGAGGCAGTGAATCCCGTGGATTCCACAACCCACTCGTGTTGCATCTGTGAACAAGATGCTATGCCTCCTGTGTTTTCCCCACACTATTAATTCTTCAGAACAAAGTACAGTGCGGCAAAGGAACAAAGCCTTCAGCCCACAATGTCTGTGCCAAACATAATGCCAAGTTAAATTAATCTTCTTTGCCTGCACATAATCCACATCCCTCCATTCTCCGTGGGGCCATGAGACTATGTAAAAACCTTTTAAATGTCTCTATCATATCTGCCTCCACCACCACACCTGGCAGCATGTCCCAGGCACCCACCACTCTCTGCGGAAAAAAACGTGTTCCATGTTATAACATTAAAACATGCCTTTAATGTTAAAGGCAACATTAAACATCTCCTTTAAATGTTGCCCCTCTCACCTTAACGCTATGCCCTCTAGTCTTTGACATATTCACCCTGTAAAAAAGGTTCTGGCTGTCTACTAGAGTCATGAAGTCATAGAGTGGAAATGGGCCCTTCGGCCCATCTTGCCCACACCGGCCAACATGTCCCAGCTACACGCGTCCCACCTGCCCGTGCTTGGACTTGCCCAACATTGGGAACATTTTTCCTACATCTAGTTTGTCCAGTCCTTTTATAATTTTACATGTTTCTATAAGATTTCCCCTCGTCCTTCTAAACTCCAGTGAATACAAGCCTAGTCTTTTCAATCTTTATTCATATGACAGTCCCGCCATCCCAGGGATCAATCGCGTGAACCTACGCTGCACTGCCTCAATCACAAGGATGTCCTTCCTCAAATTAGGAGACCAAAACTATACACATTACTCCAGATGTGGTCTCACCAGAGCCTTATACAACTGCAGAAGATCTTCTTTACTCCTCAGTGAATCCTCTTGTTATGAAGGCCAATATTCCATTAGCTTTCTTCACTGCCTGCTGTCCCTGCACGCCAACTTTCAGTGACTGGTGTACAAGTGAAGTGATTGTTCATTCAATCCAGGATCAACTTTTGTTTGACGTTATTTATCTCCTCAATGTCCTCCTCATTCTAATCAAAAAGGTTCCTGGTCTTCTTAGCAGAGTAACCAAAAATGACCCTGCATGATTTTAATGCCAGGCGAGGAAATGTGGTGAAAGGAACTTCAATGCTGGTTTACACTGAAGATGGGTGTGTGCTGGAGTAATTCAGCGGGTGAGGCAGCATCTTTGCAGAAAAGGAACAGGTGACGTTTCTGGTCGAGGTTGAAGAAAGATCTTGACCCGAAACGTCGCCCATTCCTTTTTTCCGGAGGTGCTGCCTGACCCGTTGAGTTATTGCAGCATTTTGTGTCTATCTTCAGGGAAATGTGGGGTTGGGATGGGGGGAAAGGGGAAGGAAACACACAGACAAATGACACCAAGTGCTGGAGTAACAGAACCATAAGGCAGCAATTCTGGAGAATATGGATTGATGACATTTCGGGTTGGGACCCTTCTTCAGACACAACCTTCTTGATTAGTTGGAAGAGGGAAGTAGGGAAAACCAGCTGATGAAGAATTGCACACAACAAAGAATAATAAGCAGGTAGATAGAACCTCAGATGCTGGAATCTTTTGTAGAAGATAAAGTGTTAAAGTAACTGAATGAGTTAGGCAGCATTTTTGTAGGACATGTATAGGTGATGTTTTAGTTACGTTTAGAGATAGCAGGTGGAAACAGGCCCTTTAGCTCACCGAGACTGTGTCAACCAGCGATCACCCTGTACAATAGCACTATCCTACACACTAGGGAGAATTTAACAGAAGCCAATTAACCTGCAAACCTGCACATCTTTGGAGGAAACCGGAGCACCCGGAGAAAACCCACAAGGTCATAGGGAGAATGTACAAACTCCATACAGGCACACTTAGTTTCAAGTATTTATTCCATATACAACTTCATGTCCAGAGCAGTATAGTAAATAGGAGGGGAGATTTTTATGGTTGATTTAGGGTAGAAACATAGAAACATAGAAAATAGGTGCAGGAGGAGGCCATTCGGCCCTTCGAGCCAGCACCACCATTCATTGCGGTCATGGTTGATCGTCCCCAATCAATAACCCGTGCCTGCCTTCTCCCCATATTCCTTGATTTCACTAGCCCCTAGAGCTCTATCTAACTCTCTCTTAAATCCATGCAGTGATTTGGCCTCCACTGCCCTCTGTGGCAGGGAGTTAGGGTAGAACCCTCTCCTTTATTAGTACAGGTGTCAGAGGTTATGGGGAGAGGGCAGGAGAATCGGGTTAGATAGATCAGCCATGATTTAATGGTGGAGCACACTTGATGGGCCGAATGGCCTAATACTGCTCCTATCACATATGATCTTATGAACCCGGGTCTCTGGCATTGTAAGGCAGCAACTCTACCGCTGTGCCATCATGCTAATGTTTTAGGCCGGAACCATTCTGAATAATAAGCAGCAAACTACATTTAAAAAGATGTAGTAATCTGTGACTTAAGGGCAGAAAAAATATTCAGTCTCTTTTAAAAACTCAATAACTCACTTTAAGTTGCAGAACTCATAGAATTGCCTCTTCACATCTCCAGCAACCTTGGTTCAATGCGTACCTCTGATGTCTGTCTGGAGATTTCATGTTCTCCCTGTGACTATTTGTGTTTCCTCAGGCTGTACTGGTTTCGCGCATAGCCCCCCAGAACTATTCTATTCATGTACTTATCCAAACATCTTTTGAATTTTGTAGCCATGAGTACCTTCATAAGTTCAAAATTAGGCCATTCGGCCCATCTAGTCTATGCCACCAATCAATCGTGACTGATCTATCTCTCCCTCCAAACCCCATTCGGCTGCCTTCACCCCATAATCCTTGACACCCGTACTAATCAAGAATATATCTATCTCTGCCTTAAAAATATCCACTGACTTGGCCTCCATAGCCTTCTACGACAATGAATTCCACAGATTCACCACTTCCTCTGGCAGCTTGGTAAATATATGCTGTTACCCCTCAGGGCCCTTCTAAATCTTTCCTCTCTCCCTTTAATCTATGCCGCCTGGTTTTAGTCTGCACTAGTTTGGGAAAAAGATTGTGACTAACATATACAGCCTTCATGATTTTATACACCCCGATAAAGACACCAATCAGCATTCTACGCTCCAGAGAAAAAAGTCCCAGCACATCCCTGCCTCTTCTTATAACTCAACCCCTCCATTGCTGGAAACATTGTGAATCTTTTCTGCATCTTTTCTATATTCGTAATGTCCTTCCTATAGCTGGGCGATCGGAACATGTATAATACTCAAATGGAGGTCTTACTGACAACTGCTGAGATCCTATGATGCTGAAAAAGGGTTTTGGCCCAAAACGTTGCCTATTTGCTTCGCTCCACAGATGCTGCTGCACCCGCTGAGTTTCTCCAGCACTTTTGTCTACCTTTGATTTTCCAGCATCTGCAGTTCCTTCTTAAATGCTGTTGATCCTGCACTCAATGTCCTGATCCTGTCTACCTGTGCCTCCACGTTCCGGGAACGATGTATTTGTACCCTTAGGTCAAATTGTACAGAACCTGATAATTTACCGTGTGCGATTCATTAGCCACTGGAAGTTACACCTATTTTAGTTTAGTTTCATTTATAGGTACAGCACGGGAACAGGCTCTTCAGCCCAACCAGTCCGCACTGACCTGCAATACCCGCACATTAACACTACCCTATACAAACCAGGGCCAATTTTTACAATTTATACAATTATACCAAGCCATTTAACCTACAAACCTGTACTTTGTTGGATTGTGGGAGGAAACTGAAGATCTCTGCGAAAACCCATGCAGGTTATGGGGAGAACGAACAAACTCCGTACAGACAGCACCTGTAGTCACGGTCTAACCCGGGTTTCTGGCGCTGTAAGGCACTAGCTCCACCGCTGGGCCACCGCGTCACCTAGCGTTGTGCTGAGTATTAAAACCATGGGGAGTTGATGGGAATGTGGAGAGAATTTTTAAAAAGCTCAGCATAGGTTTATTGCAAATGGAGGCTTGATGATCAACATGGACTCGATGGGCCGAAGGGCCTGTTTCCCTGAACCCTATGACTATGGCTCTCTGGTTAAGGCAACCTGTAAAACCCACCCTGTCTGGTCTGCTTGAAGCTCAAACTTAACACAGTTTAATTGAGTCAAATGCGAAGCGATATATATTTGAAGGAAATATCGACTGGAGGCAAGGTGAATTAAATGGTACAATTTCAAAGCGAATTCAGGAACAAAGAGATGTGTGGGTGGATATACACAGCTCTCTGAAGTCAGAATGAGAGGTTGGGATGAATGTTGATAAAGCACGCTGCATGCCTGGCTCCTTGAATAAGGCCAGAAACATAAACAAAACAAAAGTGTCACATTATATCTGTTGCAGGATGCTGGAGGTTTATGGGCACTGCTCATTGGAAAGAACTTCAAAGCCTTCGAAACTGCATGGAGCAGATTTACTGGGATGACCCCGGGGTTAAAGGTTTTTGATGATGAGAGGAAAGTGGGTGAGATGGGATTAATCCTCTTAGAGCTGAGAAGTTTGAAGAGGTTTATTGGAGGTGTTCAAAATTACGAGGGAATTTGATAGTGAGACGGGCTCTCTGCAGCCGAGGTCTGGTAACCAAAGGCCACAGATTTAAGATGAATGCCAATTGACAAAGATGGAGAACATCCTGTTACTCTGTGAACTGCCACATGGAATGCACCACTTAAGAAGGCAGTGAAGGAAGTTTTCACAGCAACTTTCAACAGAGAAAAACTATAACGTTGAGAGGTATAAATCTGATGGAGGTATAAAAAATTATCAGAGGTATTAGGGTAGACCTTTTTTTTCCCCAGGATGGAAATACCAAATACAAGAGGGCATGGTACTAAAATGACAGGAACAAAGTTTAAAGGAGATGTGCAGAGCAAGTTTTTACACAGAGGGTGGTAAGTGCCTGGAATATGCTGCTGAAGGTGGTGGTAGAGGCAGGCATGAAAGGAGCATTTAGTTTAGATTAGTTTTAGTTTTGTTTATTGTCACGTGTGCTGAGGTACAGTGATAAGCTTTTGTTGCGTGCCAACCCATCAGCGAAAAGACAATACATGATTACAATCCTGCCATCTGTACATATACACGATGAAGAGAATAATGTTTAGTACAAGATAAAGTCCAGTAAAGTCTGATTGAAGGTAGTCCAGGGGTCTCCAGTACTGTAGATAGTGGCTTTTAAGAGACTTTTGGGTTGGCACATGGATATGCAGGGAATGGTGGGATATGGATTGTATGCAGGCAGATAAGAGTTGGTCTTGGCATTCTGTGTGGTACAGATATTGTGGGCCGAAGGGCCTGCTCTTGTACTGCACTGTTCTATGTTCCATGTTCCATGTCTAGGTTCCATGTTCCATGTTCCATAATTAAGTCAGAAACAAGGGTTCTGAACTTAACTTAAACAAAGGTAACTTTGAAGGTATGAGAAGTGAATTGGCAAGTTAGACTGGCAAGTGAATGTTAAAGGGTTGACAGTGGATGTGCAATGGAAGTTATTTGATTGATTGATTAAGGTTTATTTAATAGGGACAGATACAAAAGCATAAATACACTTGAAACAGTCATCTGATGTATGCATCATAGTGTTTTTAGCCAAAGCTAATTCGCAACACTAGTCCCTAGTGACAAATATTTAAAGGCTGTATGGATGAACTACAAAAATTGTTCATCCCAGTTTGGCAAAAGAATAAATCAGGGCAGGTACTGCATCCATGGATAACAAGGGAAATCAGGGATCGTATAAAAACAAAAGATGGAGCATACAAATTAGCCAGAAAAAGCAGCCTACCAGAGGACGGGAGAAATTCAGAGTTCAGCAGAGGAGGACAAAGGGCTTAATTAGGAAAGGGAAAATAGATTATGAAAGAAAACTGGCAGGGAACATAAAAACTGACTGCAAAAGTTTTTATAGATATGTGAAGAGAAAGAGATTAATTAAAACAAATGTAGGTCCCTTGCAGTCAGAAACAGGTGAATTGATCATGGGGAACAAGGACATGGCAGACCAATTGAATAACTAATTTGGTTCTGTCTTCACTAAGGAAGACATAAATAATCTGTCGGAAATAGCAGAGGACCGGCGGTCAAATAAGGTGGAGGAACTGAGTAAAATCCAGGTTAGCCGAGAAGTGGTGTTGGGTAAATTGAATGGATTAAAGGCCGATAAATCCCCAGGGCCAGATAGTCTGCATCCCAGAGTACTCAAGGAAGTAGCCACAGAAATAGTGGATGCATTAGTGATAAATTTTCAAAACTCCTTAGATTCTGGAGTAGTTCCTGAGGATTGGAGGGTAGCTAATGTAACCCCACTTTAAAAAGGAGGGAGAGAGAAAATGGGGAATTGCAGACCAGTTAGTCTAACATCAGTAGTGGGGAAACTGGTAGAGTCAGTTATTAAAGATGGGATAGCAGTACATTTGGAAAGTGGGGAAATAATTAGACAAAGTCAGCATGGATTTACGAAAGGTAAATCATGTCTGACGAATCTTATATAATTTTTCGAGGATGTAACTAGCAGAGTTGATAAGGGAGAACCAGTGGATGTGTTATATCTAGACTTTCAGAAGGCTTTCGACAAGGTCCCACATAAGAGATTAGTATACAAACTTAAAGCACACGGTGTTGGCAGTTCAGTATTGATGTGGATAGAGAACTGGCTGGCAGACAGGAAGCAAAGGGTAGGAGTAAACGGGTCCTTTTCAGAATGGCAGGCAGTGACTAGTGAGGTACCGCAAGGCTCAGTGCTGGGACCACAGCTATTTACAATATATATTAATGATTTGGATGAGGGAATTGAATGCAACATCTCCAAGTTTGTGGATGACACTAAGCTGGGGGGTAGTGTTAGCTGTGAGCAGGATGCTAGGAGGCTGCAAGGTGACTTGGATAGGCTGGGTGAGTGGGTAAATGCATGGTAGATGCAGTATAATGTGGATAAATGTGAGGTTATCCACTTTGGTGGCAAAAACAGGAGGGTAGACTATTATCTTAATGATGGCAAATTAGGAAAAGGGGAGATGCAACGAGACCTGGGTGTCATGGTACACCAATCATTGAAAGTAGGCATGCAGGTGCAGCAGGCAGTGAAGAAAGCAAATGGTATGTTAGCATTCATAGCGAACGGATTTGAGTATAGGAGCAGGGAGGTTCTACTGCAGTTGTACAGGGTTTTGGTGAGGCCACACCTGGAGTATTGCGTACAGTTTTGGTCTCCAAATCTGAAAAAAATACATTCTTGCCATAGAAATACATTCTGTACAGAGAAGGTTCACCAGACTGATTCCTGGGATGTCAGGACTTTAATATGAGGAAAGACTGGATAGACTTGGCTTGTACTCATTAGAATTTAGAAGACTGAGGGGGGATCTTATAGAAACTTAGTATCCTACTTGATTCTGGTAGTTCAGAAAGTTTTGTACTCGCTTGTACTCGCTAGAATTTAGAAGATTGAGGGGGGAATCTTGTAGAAACTTACAAAATTCTTAAGGGGTTGGACAGGCTAGATGCAGGAAGATTTTCCCGATGTAGATGGGGCATGTTGCTAGGTGTGGGCAAGGTGGGCCAAAGAGTCTGTTTCCACGCTGTATGACTCCAGGACATCATCTATGTTGGATTTGACTTTGATTCGGGAGTGGAAAATTTAGGATCCAGGTTGATAATGAACTACAGTTACAGCAAAAAAAAAAGCCAAATTATGTTTCAGAAGTTTACAAGATTGCGCCTGATATTGGATCTGATATTCTTTCATTATCATAATCTAATCATAGTTTATGAATCAAGTATGTTTTGCAACTAATGACGAATTTGATTTGCCATACTGTCATACAAATAAAAAGCAATGGAACACACAAACTACATTTTAACATAAACATCCACCACAGTGACTCCTCCACATTCCTCACCGTGATGGAAGGCGAAAAAAAGTTCAATATCTTTCCTTCTTTGTTCTCCCGCGGTCGGGGGCTTCAAGCCTTGACGGGGCGATCTTGACTCCCGTAGCTGGTGGTGTTTGGGCCATCGCGTCGGGGTGATCAAGCTCCTGCATCGGGAGGGAATCACAGCTCCCTTGTGCCGGGTGATCTGCCCCGGGTCGGGGCTGGTGGAAAACTTCTGCATCAGTTGGAGCTTCCCGACATCGGTCTCTACCCGAGACTGCGAGCTCCTCCATGGTGAAATCCGCAGGCCGCGGTTGGAGCGTCGATCCCAGGCAAGGGATCAGCTCCGATTGTAAGTCCACGTCCCCGTGATGGGGCTCAAAGTCAGTCCCGAGCAAAGCCTCCAACTCCATGATGTTAGGCCACAGTACGACCGGAGATACGATCCGGAAATCAATCTCATCTCCGGCAAGGTAAGAGATTGAAGTAAAAGTTTCCCCTGACCCACTCCCCAACCCCCCACATAAAACAAACCAGAGAACATTAACAGTAAAACACACTAAAATTAACAAAAAAAGAGGAAAAGACAGACAGCCTGTTGGCGAGGCTCGCATCGTGCAGCGCCCATTTCACGTACAGAATAGTGAAAGGCTTCCATAGAATGGATTTGGAGATGCTGTTTCCACTTGTGGGAGAGTCGAGGACTCGAGATCACACATTCTAGTGATGATTTAAAATTATACCAATGCCAATTAACCTACAAACTTGTACGTCTTTGTAACGTGGGAGGAAACCGGAGATCCCGGAAAAAACACACGCAGGTCACGGGGAGAACGTACAAACTCCGTACAGACAAGCACCCGTAGTCAGGATCGCACCTGGGTCTCTGGAGCTGTAAGACAGCATCTCTTTCGCCACTCCACTGTGCTGGCCCATCTCCCGTTAAAACTTGGATCTCTGGTTGAAACCCTGGATGAAGTTGATAATTTTCCATTTCTGATGGGTGAGTGTCACTTATTTGTAGATACTTTACTGTTCTGCATTGGCTCAATCCTTACATTTTATGTTTTTACAAACTGTCTTCAGACGGGGCTGTAGTTTGTCGGTTATCTTGTTTTCCCATCACAATGGGGAATATTTCAGATGTGTTCAGTGAGCCCTTTTCTTCTGTTGAACAATTTCCTCTGTTCACTCGCTGACCTATTGTACCTCCATGTCAAGATTGCTAATTCTCTGCACAGACAACAGAAATGTTTCTTCCTGGCCTCCTGACCTGAGTTGCTGCTAGTGCCATCAAAATATTCCTGATTTTCTTTCTCGTCTGCTGCCTTTTCACCGATGTAACTTGGTATCTGCACAGGATGTGGCTTTTCTATCCTGATTTTGGACAAGAACGTTTCTGAGACTTGCTGGCTTGAATCATAAGGAGACTGAGAGGTGAACTCGTGGAGCAAGATAACATCATGAGGGGCATATATAATGTGAATGGTCAGTCCATTTCCCTGGAAAGTGGCACAGCGGTAGAATTACTACCTTACAGCGCCAGGGACCCGGGTTCGATCTTGACTGTGGGTGCTGTCTGTATGGAGTTTGTACATTCTCCCTGTGACCAAGTGGGTTTTCTCCAGGAGCTCCGGATTTCTTCCACTCTCTAAGGACGTGCAGGTTTGTAGATTAATTGGCTTCAGTAAGTTATAAACATTTTAAAATTGTCCCTACTGTGTGTTGATTAGTGTATGGGGTCATCACTGATCAGTGCGGACTCGGTGGACCGAAGAGCCTGTTTCCACGCTGTATCTCTAATGTTTAAAGCCTAAAGTCTAAAGTAAAGATAGAGGAATGTAAAACTAGAAAGCATAGGTTTAAATTGGCAGGAGACCTGAGGGGCAAGTTTTTCCAGAGAATGCGGGTTTTGTAATGGTCTCTGACCTTACCGTGACTTGCCACAGAACACCTCTGTCAATAATCACACTCTTTACTAACATCCCTTCCTCTAGACTCACATCTAGATAAGGACCCATAGGTAAAGGGATCCGTAGCTCAGGGGTTAGAGTACTGGTCTTGTAAACGTGGTTGGAAGATCAAAGAGCGGCAAGGTTGCGCAGCGGTAGAGTTGCTGCCTCACAGCAATAGAGACCTGGGTTCGATCCTGATTATGGATGCTGTCTGTAAGGAGCTTGTATGCTTTCCTTGTGACCACGCGGGTTTTCGCCGGGTGCAGGTTTGTCGGCTAATTGGCTTTGGTCAAAAATCAATTGTCCCTAGTGTGTAGGACAGCGCTCGTGTACGGAGTGATCACTGATCGGCACGGACTCGGTGGGCCGAAGGGCCTGTTTCCGCACTGCATCTTTAAAGTCTAGACTTGGTGGAAAAATGTGGAGGTAAAATCTTTGAGTACAACAAGTTGATTGCTCCAATCTGGAGAAGGCTTAAAAAATCCCTTAAAATATGATGCCTGTTTTAATGTCTATTCCATTTCCAGATGAAATGAGAGTGAAGGCTTTGGGTTCACAAATGTAATCAAAACAAATGACCCATAATCTGAACAAAGTAACCTTGGTACCTAAAATGTAAAATTAGTTGGCAACATCAGGGTCTGAAGCCAAGAAACAATCTCCCCATCCTATCTCAGATTGTCCAGTCGTTATCACATTGTTTTAGTTTAGTTTAAAGATACAACATGGAAACAGCCCCTTCGGCCCACTGAGTCTGCACCAACCAACGTTAACACTACCCGACATGCACTAGGGACAATTTATATTTATACCAAGCCAATTAACCTATAAACCTGTACGTCGTTGGAGTGTGGGAACAAACCGATGATCTCGGAGAAAACCCATGCAGTCACGGGGAGAATGTACAAACTCCGTACAGACAGCACCCATAGTCGGGATTGAACCCGATTACAAACGCCGTAAGGCAGCAACTCTACCCCCTGTTGTAAATGCTATTTTGCTGTGGCAAAACTGGCCATTTGATTTCCCAAACCCAAACCATAAAGTGCTTCTTAGTTATAAAGCAGAAACGAGGAAGAGCAAATGCTGGTTAATACACAGAAGGACACAAAGTGCTGTGGTCACTCAGCAGATCAGGCAGCATCTCTGGAGAATATGGATAGGTGACCTTTCGAGTCAAAACCCTTCTTCAGTATGACGATGGGTCCCGACACGAAACGTCACCTATCCATATTCTCCAGAGATGATTCAGAGGTGATCTGACTGAAGAAGGGTCCAGACCCAAACGTCACCTATCCATGTTCTCCAGAGATGTTGCCTGACCCACTGAGCTATTCCAGCACACTGTTTCCTTCTTAGTTTCAAAGCAGTTTGGGATGTATTCAGGTTGTGGAAAGCATGGTACAAATCTTTTCTGAAGTTTAGTAAATTGCTTGATGGTTAGTTTTGCAATCGGGGACTTTGTGCCTGCGGAATTTGCTACTGTTTGGGCTGTCATGTGTCAGTGTTAGACTTTATGGGTTGTAGCTGAAATGATGACCTCCAGGAATCAACATCAAAAAATGTCAGTACAGAATTTTCCCATTGTAGTGCCTCATCCTGTTCCCTCGATTCACAATTAAAAAACTTGAGAAGTGAAACTTGTACTTTGGTCATCTCTCGAACTCACTTCCAACATTTTAGGTTTAGGTTTATTATTGTCACATGTACCGAGGTAGTGTGAAAAGCCTTGTTTTTGTATGCTATCTAAACAGATCAGATATAACATACAAACATACAATCAGTTCAAATTCAAATATATTGGATGCAGCAAAGAGGAAGATCGAGAATGCAGAATATAGTTCTCAGCATTGTAGCAATTGGAGCGTATCAGTTTCTTAGACAAAGCCCAATCTTCTCAATGGGTTTGGGGTGAATCGAACAGTACCAGGGTTGTTAGGGGTAATGGGGAGAAGGCAGAAGAATGGGGTTGAGAGGGAAAGATAGACAAATCAAGATTGAAGGGCGGGCTAGCAGATTTGATAGTCTGAAAGGACCTAATTCTGCGCCTTTAACTTATGAACTTAGGTGTATCCTACCTTATGGGAGGACTGTTCAGAAGCCTCATAATGGAAGGGAAGAAGCTGTTCCCGAGCCTGGTTGTGCACATTTTGAACAAAAAATGTAAACTTCTCTGGAAAGATTGCAATCGGACTATGGAGCTATGCAGGAACAATCGAAGCCGCCAACTGCAACCTGTCACATAACAGTAAGTTGAGACTCCACCAGAAAGACTTGAGAAGGAAAGATTACTCATATTAAGAACATGAGGACAAAAGAAAAGGAAAGCTGGAAAGGGTGCAGAGATTTACGAAGATGTTGACAGGACCCAAGGGCCTGAGCTATAGGGAGAGGTTGAGCAGGCTCTGACATTCAGCCCATCAAGTCTGGTCTGTCATTCAATCATGACTTGTCTATCTTTCCCTCTCAACCCCATTCTCCTGCTTCTCCCCATAACCGCTGACAACCTCTTGGAGCACAGGAGGATGAGGGGGAATCTTATAGAGGTGTACAGAATCAGGAGAGAAATAAATTGGGTAGATGCACAGAGTCTCTTGCCCAGGGTAGTGGAATCAAGAACCAGAGGACATAGGTTTATGGTGAGGGGGAAAAGATTTAATAGGAATTGGAGGGGTAACGTTTTCACTCAAAGGGTGGTAGGTGTATGGAACGAGCTGTCGGAGGAGGTAGTTGAGGCAGGTGCTATCGCAACATTTTAGAAACATTTAGACAGGTACATGGATAGGACAGGTTTAGAGGGATATGGGCCAAATGCAGTTGGGCCTGATGTAGATGGAGCATGTTGGCCAGTGTTGGCAAGTTGGGCCGAAGGGCCTGTTTCCATGCTGCATGACTATGAATCTATGACAGGAGTGGGCACTGGGACCCAAGAAACTTCGCCACTCATTAAAGTCACATGTGACTCACTACCTCAGGACAATTATCTGGTCAGGGTCTTTGACAGGGATTTAGTTTGAGTCCAAGCACCTACTCTGTCAAGTCATATTAAGAATTTCATTTATTATGGTTAAATCACCACCTGTGAAGATGTGGATCACAGAAATGACTGAGACACTACATCTATGAAAAAATAAGGCGTGTCTTATAAAACGTTTTTATGTTTTCAATCAACCATGATCACAATGAATGGTGGTGCGAGCTCGAAGGGCCGAATGGCCTCCTCCTGCACCTATTTTCTATGTTTCTATGTTTCTATGTCTTGACTGACAAACCAGATCAATTTTCCAAAATATGGTCTCCTTTTTTATTGAATTTCCTCAACAACATAATGTTTGAACACAAACTCAAAACCAACGCTAGGGTCGGGTGAGCGGGTGTATGGAAGGGTAGTGGCATATATCTCCGCTTCTTTCACTTCTTTGTTAGTTCTGGGGTTTTCCTTTTTTTTTCTTCTTTCGCAAAATCCTTTCTTTTCTTTTCCTTTTCTTCTTTCTTTCCCTTTTTTCCTTTACCCTTTTTCCTGTTTATAAAATGTTAAAATTGAAGCAGTACGAAAATTGTATAACTTATGTCTATTACTTTCTGTTTGTACAATTGCTTCTAATAAAATAAATATTTAAAAAAAGTCACTACCTGTTCTTCAAACCTTTACGGAATAAACGCCCACTCCGTCGAATCCCAGTCTGACAATCCTCTAAATCTTAGAGTCTGAAGTGATAATGAATCATTATTACACTCATTTCAAAGCAAGTGTATTTTCCCTTAGGTGAGTACGTTGGATCTGCATAGTCGTCAAATAGAACATAGAACATAGAAAAATAGGTGCAGGAGAAAGCCATTTGGCCCTTAGAGCCAGCACCGCCATTCAATAAGATCATGGCTGATCATCTAAAATAGTAAGATTAAATGAGAACTTACCTGTTGATCTTTATTTTATGAGGCGTTACGATGAGGGATTACGTGAAGAAGCCCCGCCTGGCGCATGATCGGCATACTTCAAAGCAGCGGCATGAAAAACACAGAACCAATAGCCAGAGTAAGATAGTAAGTCTCACAAAGATTAGAACTACCAGATGATCATTTATATTATGAGGGTAGGGAACGGAGGGCACGTAATCCCTCATCGTAACTCCTCATAAAATAAAGATCAAACTTCGAACAGGTAAGTTCTCGGTTAATCTTACTATTTTACTTCGGAGTCACGTGAGTGGCTACATGAAGATTTTAAAGCTCTGTGTTTTTTATGCCATAGATTCATTACATACGACACTCTGTTTCAGTCAACACAGAGGTGAGTAAATAATATATTTTTTAAAACATTGCTTCAGTTTATGTGATAAGTCTTTTAATGATAAAAGAACAAAATAATAACCCCTCTATCCTAGGGGAAGATTTACAACCAAAGATATAAATCGATAATATAAATCAATAATATAAATTGATAATATAAAACAAAGCAAACAATCAAAGAGAACCCAACACTGCGTGTCCAAACCCTGGCACCGTGAGAACAGGTTTATCGTAAACTTTGAAAAAGTTTCTTCTTACATCACCCTGCGGCCTCTAACATTTGGTAGAGGCACGTCCTGTACCTTCGCCACGGACGTAGCTGCCGCACTGGTGGAGTGAGATTTAAACACATCAGTGTCTACTCCTGCTAAATCCAAAACCTGTTTTAACCATCTAGAAATGGTTTGAACTGAAACTTGTTAAGCTGTTTTTTGTTACGATAATCCCTCATCGTAACTCCTCATAAAATAAAGATCAAACTTCGAACATGTAAGTTCTCGGTTAATGTTACTATTTTACTTAGGAGTCACGTGTGTGACTACGTGAAGATTTTAAAGCTCTGTGTTTTTTATGCCATAGATTCATTACATACGACACTCTTTCAGTCAACACAGTAGTGAGTAAATAATATATTTTTTAAAACATTGTTTCATATAATTCTGCTGTTTCAACCATAACAGTCTCCTGAAGCTGGTGAGAAACCAATTAATGTTGGCCGCCAAGGTTACCTTTCATGGCCTCACCGCTTCCTTCAGGTATAGCACTTTGTGCCACATCAAGTACACCTGGATTTCTTGTGCTGTGGTGGGTACTCATGACCAAAATTATCACTTTCAGGGTCAGTCTCCTGCTGCCCTGGTACTCCTGAGACTTGCTCAAGGAGACTACCTCCAACCCTATCCGAGGCTCTGGCGGTTCATATTCCCACATTTGTAAGCCACCATATTCTTGATATGGAAACCCCTCAGGGCCTGCCTGGGAATATTTTGGGTTCTTTAGACCCTTGGTTGATAATAATCTGGAGCATTTCTCCATTTAATCCATTTTCAGCCACATGGCTTTCCTGTCTGGAGGACTTTCATTATTATTGTAGTGGCTTGGTCAAGGTCAGGAAAAGACCGGACGCCAGGCGGATTCGAAAGAAGCTTTTTAATTGTCACAGCTCGAGTACACACAACAACACTCTTATCTCTACCCCTAGGGAGTGTCGACAGCAAACCCCGTGGCAGACCAACGCCCCGTCCCTCAATTGGTGAGGGGGATGATCCAAGGAGTGGCCTACTCCCCAGGGACCGCCACATTATAATCATTTGAACCACGGGCCTCTCAGACTTTCTTTACTTTTTTCCACACTGGAGATTCTTCCGTGGCTTCCGGTTGTGGAGCGACTAAAGGCTCACTAACGGGTAATTCAACGGCCACCGGTATCAGAACCAGCTCCGCACTAATCTGCCGTCCCGATCGCTGTGCTTCTACCCGGGACGCACGTTTAACCCGCACCGATTTTTTTTTTTTTTTTAGTTTTCTCCATTTTACTTTCAAACTCCTCCTGGCTTTGCATGCCAGCGTCACGGAGTTTGAAAATGCCCTGAAAGTAATTGAATCCACTTACCTGCGGGCCTGTTCCTTACTGCTGGTGGAGCTGCGCTCTGCAGCTCTTTCCCTAACGACAGCGTCGACATAATGGCTGATCATGCGCCAGGCGGGGCTTCTTCACGTAGTCACTCACGTGACTCCAAAGTAAAATCAGGACCCCGTTCTTTTTCCCCATATCCCTTCATTCCTTTAGCCCTAAGAGCTAAATCTAACTCTCTCTTGAAAAAGAGGGAGAGCATCTTAACAATCAAGCACAATCTGATGTTTACCATGATCCCTTGAAGTCATGGTATATTTTATAATAAACTGTCAAGGTATAATTCCTTTGATAAAATAATTATAATATTTTTATGAAAGAGACAAATACATATCAAGGTAAGTCAATGAAATTGCAAATGTAAATCCATTTTCATTTGTTTCTTCAAGTAGCACATAATTACTGCCTAAATTAATGTCAAATGATGGAGGGCAGTTTTCTTAACTACTGATTTTTTTATAGTAGATGTAGGAGAAAATTGCTGCAATTTATTTCTATAACAATCCATGCTAACCAAACCCATTGTTTTCAAATACAAAGGCTGACAGAAGGTGTGGAATTCCAAGTGTCATAGAAACATAGAAACATAGAAATTAGGTGCAGGAGTAGGCCAATTCGGCCCTTCGAGCCTGCACCGCCATTCAATATGATCATGGCTGATCATCCAACGCAGTATCCCGCATCTGCTTTCTCTCCATACCCTCTGATCCCCTTAGCCACAAGGGCCACATCTAACTCCCTCTTAAATATAGCCAATGAACTGGCCTCAATTACTTTCTGTGGCAGAGAGTTCCAGTGACCCACCACTCTCTGTGTGAAAAAAGTCCTTCTCATCTCGGTCCTAAGGATTTCCCCCTTATCCTTAAGCTGTGACCGCTTGTCCTGGACCTCCCCAACATCGGGAACAATCTTCCTGCATCTAGCCTGTCCAGCCCCTTAAGAATTTTGTAGGTTTCTATAAGAAACTCCTCTCAATCTCCTAAATTCTAGAGAGTATAAACCGAGTCTCTCTATCTTTCTTCATAAGACAGTCCTGAAATCCCAGGAATCAGTCTGGTGAACCTTTTCTGCACTCCCTCTATGGCAATAATGTCCTTCCATTATTGCCATAGGACATTATTGCCATAGAGGGAGTGCAGCGAAGGTTCACCAGACTGATTCCTGGGATGTCAGGACTGTCTTATGAACAAAGACTGCATAGACTCGGTTTATACTCTCTAAAATTTAGGAGATTGAGAGGGGATCTTATAGAAACTTACAAGATTCTTAAGGGGTTGGACAGGCTAGATGCAGGAAGATTGTTCCCGATGTTGGGGAGGTCCAGGACAAGGGGTCACAGCTTAAGGATAAGGGGGAAATCCTTTAGGACCGAGATGAGAAAGACTTTTTTCACACAGAGAGTGGTGGGTCTCTGGAACTCTCTTCCACAGAGGGTAGTTGAGGCCAGTTCATTGGCTATATTTAAGAGGGAGTTAGATGTGGCACTTGTGGCTAAGGGGATCAGAGGGTATGGAGAGAAGGCAGGTACGAGATACTGAGTTGGATGATCAGCCATGATCATATTGAATGGCGGTGCAGGCACGAAGGGCCGAATGGCCTACTCCTGCACCTAATTTCTATGTTTCTATGTTTCTATGTTTCCTCAGATTTGGAGACCAGAACTGTACGCAATACTCCAGGTGTGGTCTCACCAAGACCCTATACAACTGAAGTAAAACCTCCCTGCTCCTATACTCAAATCCTTTTGCTATGAAAGCTAACATACCATTCGCTTTCTTCACCTGCTGCACCTGCATGCCTACTTTCAATGACTGGTGTACCATGACACCCAGGTCACGCTGCATCTCCCCTTTTCCAAATCGGCCACCATTTAGATAATACTCATGATGAAGATTAGATAGTTTACCTGGTTATTAAAACTTACATGATCTCACCAGTGCGATTAAGATAAAGCACTTTGCCTATTTAATCGTTGTAAGGTGTTTCACAAAAACAGAAACATATGATATAAGAATACCAGAAACAGAAGGGCGGCACGGTGGCATAGCGGTAGAGCTACTGGCTTACAGCAACAGAGACCCAGGCTCGATCCTGACTACGGGTGCTATCTATATGGAGTTTGTACATTCTCCCCGTGATCTGCGTGGGTTTTCTCAGGGATCTCCGCTTTCCTCCCACACCCCTCCAAAAACATGCAGATTAGAAGGTAAATTGGCCTATGTAAAAATTGTAATTTGTACTTAGGGTGTAGGATAGTGTTAGTGCTCGGGGATCACTGGTCAGTGCGGACTCAGTGGGCCGAAGGGCCTGTTTCCGCACTGCATCTCTAAACTAAAGCAGCAGTATTAAATCATTCAATGATAATTGTTACTCTTTTACCTCAGAAACAATTTCTTGCATTGATCCTTATTTTCTCAATGTCAAACTAATCCATTAATTGTTCCCTTGAATGTACACAGTGGCTTATCATCTTATGTAGAGAATTAGAAGATTCAATTTAATACTTCTGGGTGGAGAATTTCCTCTCAGTTCTGTCCAGAATTGACCCCTTATTTTGAGATGGTGACCACAGACCCTCCAGACAGAGGAAATGTCAGCCTCACATCTAGCTTTTTAAGTCTAGGAAGAATTTTCAACGTTTCAATGTGATAACTTAGCCACTGTAGGATAGACGCAAAATGGTGGAGTAACTCAGTGGGTCTGGCAGCATCTCTGGAGAATGTAGATGGATGACATTTCAGGTCGGGACCCTTCTTCAGACTTTTTTGTAATCACCACCTATGTCATATCTTGGACACAATGTTCATTGAAACCTATTTTGAGCCTGTAGAAGGGTTTCAACAATATCTCCAGCCGAGCAATGTTTGTGGCAGCATGAGCAGCACAGAGGAAAATTCTGAGAGTATTCATCGACGAGAATAGAGGGCGATCATATTCAAACATATAAGATTTTGAGGTGGGTTGACAGGATAGGTATAGCATTGTTTCCAGCAGTGAGAGAGTCACAAGCAGGGGACAGAACTATAAAATAAGGACAATCAAGACAAAATGAGAAGTGTTGAAATTTCTTCTCTCAGAGGATGGTGCAAGTTGGGCCGATGGGCCTGTTTCCACACTGTATGACTATATAACTCTATCAAGGGATTGAGTGTAAAGAGGAACTGGCACTGCAGAGGAGTCGAGGTCAGCTTGGATCAGCGGCGATCTGTGGAATTTATTGCCACAGTATGCTCTGGAGGCTAAGTCGATGGATATCTTTAAGGCAGAGATAGACAGATTCTTGATTAGTACGGGTGTCAGGAGTTATGGGGAGAAGGCAGGAGAATGGGGTTAGGAGGGAGAGATAGATCAGCTATGATTGAATGGCGGAGTAGACTTGATAGGCTGAATGGCCTAAGTCAGTTCCAATCACTTATGAACTTATGAAAGGAGGGGGAGGCTTGAGCAGCCTGGTGGCCTATCCCTCCTCGAGTTTTGTTCTGTTTTTATGAATGGAAAGGGATTTCTATAGTTTGAAAACGGTCTTTATTTCTTTAATCATTTTGACTATGGTAGTCTAGCAAAGTGCATTTCCTTTGAGCAAAAAAGTCTTCATGAGAACGAGCAAGGCACATAATGAAATTCCATAATAGTTCCTCTCAATTTTTAGATAGATACAAAAAGCTGGAGTAACTCAGCAGGTCAGACAGTATATCTGGAGAAAAGGAATAGGTGACGTTTCGGGTACATTCTTTTTCTGTCTGAAGAAGGGTCTCGATCAGAAACATTACCTATTGCTTTTCTCGAGAGATACTATCAGAACCACTGAGATACTCCAGCTTTTTGTGTCCATCTTCGGTTTAAACCAGCATCTGCAGTTCCTTCCTACAGCGCTCAATTTTTACTTACATTGCGCACAAAGTAACTATCCAGCATCGATTGCTTGTGCTGTTTTAAATAATCATCACCATGGGGTCATACACTACAGAAACAGGCCCTTCAGCCCACCATATCCATGTTGACCATGAGGTACCTATTGTACTAATCGCCTATCCCAACATTTGCCTTCTTTGCAGTTTGACTGACTATTAATTCAGACAGCTAGAATTACCAGCTGGTGCCAGCAATGGCTGCCAGCAAATGGCTGCCTCGCCAACAGTCTGTCTGTCCTTTCTTATGTTTTGGTATTTTAAGTACGTTAAAGAGCATGTTTTAGTGTTCCTTGGTTTGTCTTATGTGGGGGATGGGGGCTGGGGGAAACGTTTTTCAATCTCTTACCTCGACGGAGATGCGATTTATTTCCGTACCGTATCTCCATCCCCACTGTGGCCTAACACCGTGGAGTGGCACGGCCTTTCCTGGAGACCGACCCGCCGCTCCGGGGATCGACTGTGGAGAGCTCCAACCGCGGGCCTGTGGACTTTAACAACGTGGAGCACACGGTCCCTGGTTACAGACCAATTCGGGAACTCCTAGCCGCAGAGAGTTTCAACCATTCTGACGCGGGAGTTTCGATCACCCTGACATGAGGGCTTCGGATCGCCGGCTGCGGGAGCTTTGATGGCCCCGGGTTGCGGATGGCTCGACAGCCCTGACCGCGGGAGAATAAAGAGGGGAAAAAAATTGGACTTTATTACCTTCCATCACAGTGAGGAATGTGGGGAGCCACTGTGGTGGATGTTTATGTTAACTTTTATTATATGTGGCTGTGTGCCTTGTTGCTTTTCACTTAGTATGGCTGTATGATAACTCAAATTTCACTGCAACTCAATTGGTACATGTGACAATAAACTGACCTTGAAAGCTCGAAATCTTCAGTACACATCACGATCATGTCACCTATTGATCTTCTGCATAGTCAATAAAGGTGAGATCATCAAATTGATAAAGAATATCTTTTTACACATTATGCTTAATTATAATTATAGATGAATTAAATATTTCAATCCTGCCTTAGTGGCTCACATGACGTAATGTAACATCTCATCCTTCTTTATAACAGTTTAGGGAATCATTTACTTCCCACCCCATGGAATTATTGGCCCGCCCGCTGTAACTATAAATATAACACAAGTTTTGAATGATGATTCCCCACTGCCCAGTACTGGCCTACGTCCATAATTTGAAAACCTAGCAGTCCTGAGGGACATTTAATTCAGAAATAAGCCATCTGACATCTTTCATTGTCGACACCAGATGGTCGGTTCTTGCTAGCAAATGTAAAAAGAAGAAATTTGAATATTCCACCACTGTGCACCTGTACCCCATGAGCACTAGCAAAGGTCAGGCCTCTGGCTTTCCTTTGGCGCCGATACACATAGGAAAGTTGCACGCAAACAAAAATCTGTCAACACAAGATTAAATATTTTCTCGGTGTGTTTTATGCCTTGTTTGGCATGCTCCAGAAGATTTACAACCTGCGAACCAAACTCACTTTTATCGTGCTGTCATTTGGTGGGAGCAGATGAATGCAGGAGTCAACAAGGATATGCAGAACTTTACTCCCAGTCACAGCAATCCTCTTCACCGCTTTGCTTGCTGACCTACTTGGTTCTGGTGGTGCGACACTGTCGCTCCATCCCTGGCACTGACCTCCCCACCATTGAAGGGATTGATAGGAGGACAAGACAGCCAGCATCATCAAGGACAGACACTACCCTGGCCACACTCTTATTTTATTCCTGCCATCTGAAAGAAAGTATAAGAGGTCGAAAACCGTGACTTCTAGGTTCAGAAAAAGTTTCATCCCAACAACCATCAGGCCATAAATACTACAAATTTGAAGAAGGACATTCTTGCTATTGAGGGAGTGCAGCGTAGGTTTACAAGGTTAATTCCCAGGATGGCGGAACTGTCATATGCTGAGAGAATGGAGCAGCTGGGCTTGTACACTCTGGAGTTTAGAAGGATGAGAGGGGATCATTGAAACATTTAAGATTGTTAAGGGCTTGGACACGCTAGAGGCAGGAAACATGTTCCCGATGTTGGGGGAGTCCAGAACCAGGGGCCACGATTTAAGAATAAGGTGTAAGCCATTTAGAACGGAGATGACGAAACACGTTTCTCACAGAGGGAGGTGAGCCTGTGGAATTCTCTGCCTCAGAGGGCGGTGGGGGCAGGTTCTCTGGATACTTTCAAGAGAGAGCTAGATAGGGCTCTTTAAAATAGCAGTCAGGGTATTATGGGGAGAAGGCAGGAACAGGGTATCGATTGGGGATGATCAGCCATGATCACATTGAATGGCGGTGCTGGCTCAAAGGGCCGAATGGCCTACTCCTGTACCTATTGTCTATGTCTAAACACCAGCTAAACTCCGAACTACAAGCTGTTTCGGTTGCACTATATTGTTAATTTAATGTATTGAACTTTTGTTTTCATTTGTTTATTATGTTATCTGTTGAATACTGTGTTTACAAGCCTGTTGTGCTCCTGCATGTAGCACTTCTGTTTCAGTACAAAATCATGACAAAAAAAACACTCGTGGCTCTTGACTGGTTAAGGAATGCCTCCATTTACAATGTTGATAATAAGGTTGAAGGAACAGGCCTGGTCTTTCTCTTTCTCTGTATTCTCCACCAGTGCCATGGCCCTGCTAATGCCAGTGTCTTTTGATCATTGAATAGTTTAATCACTCCTCCACTGGAAATAGGGTGTCGGTTGCCAAGGACTCAGACTCTGTAACAGCACCTAGTAACATGCACAGTCCATAATCCAGTGGAATGAACATTTAATACTCCAATTTAAGGTAAGCCACATCCCCTCTGTCCTTTTCTCTCTCCTCTTATCTACTCCGGTCCTCTCTCACTCACCGTTATTCCCACTTTACCCCGTGTAGTGCTGAGATCTATATTCTGCACTTTGATTCTTTCCCTTTGCTCTACCTAATGTACATGAGTTTGACTTGATTGTATTTAGGTTGAACGTATCTGATCTGTTCGGATACCATGGTAAACAAAGGTTTTCAACGTACCCTGGTACACGAGGTAATAATAAACCTATAGCAAAACCAGCCCGCTCTCACCCTCATTTTTACCCATCGCCCACCTTGCACACTCCTTCCATTGGATCCCTTCTCCTCCCGTATACACACCCCTTCCCTCCCTCTGTGGTTCCCAGCTCATTCGGTTTCATTCTTCACCTTCCTTCCCAGAATCTGCTGTCTTCAGACAATTGGCTCCCGACCCGAAACATCACCTATCTATGTTCTCCGGAGATGCTGCCTGACCCGCTGAGTTTTCCCCAGCACTTTGCGACCTTTATATTCAGTTTGAGGGAAAGGAGAGCAGGTCCAAACGTGATCTATTAAACTTTAATAAGGACAATTATGAAACGTGAAAGCAGTTAGTTGAAGTGAATGAGCAAATTAGGTTCAGGGATCAATTAATTGAGATGCAGTGCCAGACATTGACGGGAATCTTTCTGAATACAGGTACATTCCAAGGGAGATACTCAACCTCTAAGGTGAACAAAATGTGTCAAAGTTTGTGTCAAACAAAGAAAAAGCACATCATTGCACAAAGTAGGACTAGGTGAATAGATCAGATAAGAATACAAAAAAAATAAAGAATTACAAAAAGATTATTAAGGAAGCCAAGGTTAGAGTGTGTGATAAAGCTAACCATAAATGCAATGTAAAATCACACAGTGGGATTTTCTCAAGAGATTGAAAATCAGAAGAGTTAACAGTTGATCCAGAAATATGAAATTTGTGAATTAATAATGGAAATTAAAGAGATGATTTTGGTATAGAGGATAAAGGTCTTCAGGGTGTTATTCCCTATATGGTGGACGCCTGTGCATACTTTGTTTAACGTGGGGAGACTGGTGCACATGCAGCCACCCCACGGTCCTTGACAGATCTGGGTCAGGATCCAGTGGCATGGAGTCCAAGACGACCGGACACCCTTTTCTGCTGCAGCCTTCACCCGCCTTCCCAACCGTTGTGCCGCTCCACTAAGGTCAGCATCGTCCTCCGCCTGTTCCACCATTGAGGTCTTGGTTTGATTGCTCTTTGTCAGAGACCTCCCCCTCGACTTACCGCCAAGGGTTGCCCTATAAGGAGCATAGCTCCAGACGGCATCGCTCCCAGGATCTCAGGTCCACACAAGCTTCTCCACCACGACAAGGTGACAATCCACGCAGAAAGGTAAAAATCCAGGATAAAGGTAACATTCAGGTAATAGATGTAAATTAAGAGTCATGGAGTCTGATAGCATGGAAACAGGCCCTTTGGCCCAACTTGTCCGTGCTAACCAACATGCCTCATCTACACTGTAGCAGCAGATTTATATATCATTCAAGGGATTACTCCCTCTAGCCGCTGTGGACTGATTAAGGAGAATGTTGTTATACGCATGTGAGCTCTCTGTCAGAGTCCTTCAGAGCTTCTTCACAGATAAATCTTCATAACACAGTTATAGATTTTTAGATTTTAGATTAATAGGTTCTTTATTGCTGATGAAAAACAATAAGGCACACATTCAACCTTCTTCCGACTCGTATATAGTGTACGAGTTTTCTAACCTTTAAAGCGACAAGCTGGAGTTATAATCTTCATCGAACTCCAGCTTATCGGTTTAAAGGTTAGAAAACTCATCGTGTCTCCATTACACTTCACATGGTCAAAGGGTAAACCTTCTCCATGCTGGTACAAAACTAAACTAACAACTATGCTTCTGCGCAAGAAACTTTGCTCCAAACACGCCGTAAAACACGTCATAAATCCCACCCACAATATAACACGCTGTCTAAAACTTAAAGACACATGTCATCATTAATGACACAGAAACAAGCCAAATGACCACTACATACACTACTCCTACCTTTCTACATTTGGCTGATATGCTTCTTCACCTAACCTATCCACGCAACTGTCCAAACGTTTTTTTTAAACATTGTGAAAGGATATGATAGTATCGGGAATTAAAAGTGAAGGAGAGGTTTTGAAAAATTGCAATCATCAGAGATTGTTCTCAAAATCTACTTGTTCAGTATTGCACTTCACAGGAAGAAACATAGAAACATAAAAATAGGTACAGGAGTAGGCTGTTTGAGCCAGAACCGTCATTCAATATGGTCATGGCTGATCATCTAAAATCAGTACCCCGTCCCTGCTTTCGCCCCATATCCCTTGATTCCATTAGCCCTAAGAGCTATATCTAACTCTCTCTTGAATACATCCAGTGAATTGGCCTCCACTGCCTTCTGTGGCAGGGAATTCCACAGATTCACAACTCTCTGGGTGAAAAAGTTTTTCCTCATCTCAGTTCTAAATGGCCTCCCCCTTATTCTTAAACTGTGACCCCTGGCCTTTTGTGTCTCACATTAATAAATTGTTCAGTATCATTGTTGTAAAAAGCTCAGCAATATATGGTGCATGTAAGAACAGTGACCCATGGTCTCATTCCTTTGCTGCATCATCCAGCAGGAGCTACCTTTCAATGTGATAAGTTATCACTATTCCTCAATTTTGCCGTGAGGAAACAAGCCAGTATTCTTCAGCACTCTGTGTTAAAACCAGCTCTGCAATGAAACATGCTTTAACTAAGAGTCCTATCAATTAGTGGTGAATGAGCCTTCTGAGAGCACTAAAATGAAGATCAAAGGCTTCAATGGAACTATATTAATTAGATTTCTAAACATTCCACATTTATCTGTAATCGAAAAATATTTTGTGCATATTTCCTTATTTACACTCAGTGATTGGCAATTACGAGCAACACAGCTCTTTATAAAATGTCTTTTATAAACAGCTAAACTGCTTTTTGATCTAATCAACAGAGATTTATCAGAAGTACAGAAAGAAGGAACTGCAGGTGCTGGTTTACAAATCAAAGACACAGAGTACTGGAATAGCTCAATGGGTCAAGCAGCATCTCAAGAGTATATTAATAGGTAATGTTTTAACTTGGAAACATTTAAAACATAAAACTAAGTGCAGGAGTAGGTCATTTGGCCCCTCTAGCCAGCACAGCCATTCAGTATGATCATGGCTGATCATCCAAAATCAGTACCCCATTCCTGCTTTCTCCCCATATCCCTTGATTCCATTAGCTCTAAGAGCACTAAAACATCCAGTGAATTGGCCTCCACTGCCTTCTGTGGCAGAGAATTCCACAGATTCACAACTCTCGGTGTGAAAAAGTTTTTCCTCATCTCAATCCTAAATGGCTTATCTCTTATTCTGAAACTGTGACCCCTGGTCCTGGACTCCTCCAACATGAGGAACATTTTTCCTGCACTTAGCCTGTCCAATCCCATAAGAATTTTATATGTTTCCATAAGATCTCCTCTCATCCTTCTAAATTCCAGTGAATATAAACCCAGTCAATCCATTCTTTCATCGCACGTCAGTACCTGGTGAACCTACGCTGCACTCCCTCAATAGCAGGAATGTCCTTTCGGGTTGGGCCGATTGTGGGGGGAGGGGGAGGAGCAATAAAGCAGAGAGAGAGGAAGGGTAGGACAAAGATCTGAATCCGAAGAAGGGTCCTGACCCGAAATGTCACCTACCCTTTTTCTCCAGAGATGCTGCCTGCTTGACCTGCTGAGTTACTCCAAAACTTTGTGTTTATCCTCAGAGATTTATCCTCCATCTTCGTCAGTAATTCAGGCAGATTGCAAATGCTATTATCCAAATTTAACATTGACTAAACCATTTCAGTAAACTTCCATTGCTACAGGCCACAGTTCTATGGCTCATCAGAAGTGAATATAGAAACTCAGAGTGGCTGGAAGACGAAAATGGCAAATTAATATTATCCTGACAGATATAAAGTGGTGCAGCTGAAATGATCGCCGGCTTATTCTTGCCCTTGAGAAATACAAGATGAAGAAGTTGTTCTGAATGATGTGTGAAATCAGGGAATGCTTTCAAAGTGTGTGATGAACTCGTCAATTGTTAAGTCTGATTTTTGGAAGATGCATGGCAGCAACCAGTCCGTGATATGTGATGGTTGTCTGGGAAAACTCATGTGCCAGGAAGACTATAGTGTATAAAATCATGAGGGGAATAGATGGGGTAGATGCACAAAGTAGGTGAATCGAGGACCAGAGTTGGTGAAGCAAGGACCAGAGGACATAGACAATAGACAATAGACAATAGGTGCAGGAGTAGACCATTCTGTCCTTACAGCCAGCACCGCCATTCAGTGTGCTCATGGCTGATCATCCCCAATCAGTACCCCGTTCCTGCCTTCTCCCCATATCCCCTGACTCTGCTATTTTTAAGAGCCCTCTCTAGCTCTCTCTTGAAAGCACCCAGAGAACCTGCCTCTACCCCCCTCTGAGGCAGATAATTCCACAGACTCACCACTCGACATAGGTTCATGGTTAAGGGGAAATGATTTAATAGGAATCTGAGGGGTAATTTTTATAAACAAAGGATGGTGGGTGTGTGAACAAGCTGCCAGAGGTGGTAGTTGAGGCTGGGACCATCCCAACGTTTAAGAAACAGTTAGACAGGTACATGGATAGGACAGGTTTGAAGGAATATGGACCAAGCCCAGGCAGGTGGGACTGGTGTAGCTGGGACATGTTGACCGGTGTGGGCAAGTTGCACTGAAGGGCCTGTTTTCACACTGTGTCACTCTATGACTAGTGGTCCCAGTGCGCTACAATGTAAACACATGTCTTTTAAAAGGCATTTGGGCAGATACATCAGAAATAAATGTTTAGAGGGATTTAGTCCAAAGTTGGGACAATTATAGATGGGGCATCTTGGTCAGCATAGGCAAATTGGGCTGAAGAGGCTGTTTCCATGCTGTATAGCTCTATGACTCTCAGTCCCATAGGCGTTGTGCAGCAAACATTTCAAGACACTTAATTAAAATGCTAATATATATTTTCCCAAAACGTCACCTATCCATGATCTGCCTGATCTACGGAGTTACTCCAATCTTGTTTTGTAAACCAGCATTTGCAATTCCTTATTTCTACATATAGTTATTCATAACATGAAAAATGAAGAGTGGATTCATATTCTGCATTTTTTTTGCTTTCAGTGTTTTAATGTAAATTATTAGAAAGATATCATAGATCAATGATAAGTACCAAATAAAATATTCTCATGATAAACTTCATTAAGTCCTGCAAAAGAGTTGTGCCTTCATCAGTGATAATGGGGGATAATAGTAAGATTAAACAAGAACTTACCAGTTTGAAGTTTGATCTAGATTTTATTAGGAGTTATGATGAGCGATTACGTGAAGAAGGCCGTCAGTCGTCACGCTCGTCAATCTTCAAAGCAGCAGTGTGGAATCACAGATAAAGAAGTTAGTAAGATTTGGAGAACTATACCTCTGTACCTCTAAAGTTAGTAAGATTTGGAGAACTAGAACTACCAGATGACGATAATATGAGGGTTGGGAGGAGTAGGCACGTAATCGCTCATCGTAACTCCTCATAAAATCAAGATCAAACTTCAAACTGGTAAGTTCTCATTTAATCTTACTATTTTACTTCGAAGTCACGTGAGTGACTACATGCAGATTTCAAAGCTCTATGATTTCATGCCAGTTCGAATCCAGGCAACACACACTCAATGAATTGACCATGGGTGAGTGAGAAAATATTAATGCATTCAGACATAACATAGTTAGGTAACAATACTGATGCTTTAATGTAAAAACAAAAATGATAGTGACCCCGCTCAACCTGGGGGGAAACTATAAACAAAATTCAAAATGGTATATGCAAACAACCCCGGTCCGGCAATGGGTTTATTATAAAACCGGCGGAACATCCTTTCATTGGCCATCCTGCCGCCGCTAGGATGCTGTCGAGGGGCATGTCCATAGCCCTTGCTGCTGACATTGATGCAACCCTGGTGGTGAGATTTGTAAATGTCAGTATCCACTCCTGCAACTACCAGTACCTCTTTTAGTCATCTGGAAATGGTTTGTGTTGACACTATATGGTGCGGTTTTTTGTGGCTAATTAGGACAGCTAACTCTGAGCCTCTGAGGCACCTGGTGACTGTAATATACTGGTGCAAGTGAGCGACTAGACATAGTCGTGGATCTTCGGGGTATGCCAGGAACTCAAGCCTGGGTCCTGGTACCCCCGGCCTGCTCTGTTTAACTAAATCATAAATGACGAAAGTTATGGTGTTGGCAGTGGTGTTCATGTTGGTGAGTCGCAGTTTGTGCAGGGTCTGGACTCGTTGCACCGTAATGAGCGCCATTAGCATGACCACCTTGAGGGTGAGCCTGTGTAAGGATAGTGTGGTGGCTGGGGCCCACTGGCGGAGTAGTGTTAGCACCACGCAAACATCCCATGTGCCAGTGTACCGTGGCCTGGGGGGTGTACTGTTGTATATGCCCTTCATGAACCTGGTAATAAGTGGGTGCTTTCCCACCGGGAGGGCTCCCGTCCCCAGCACTAAATATGATGACAGTGCACTCCTGGCACTATTGATGGCACTGTAGCCTAATTTCTGATCATGATATAAGGTAAACAGAAATTCCAGTATGTCCGTGATGCACACAGTGTAATATGTAATGTTGGAAGCCTGGCAATACGTCTCCCACTTCTTGATGTGAGAGATGTACTGCTTTTGTGTGCTGTCCCTTCAGGCCACTGTAATTACATCCACCGTTCGATCAGCCAGTCCGAGTTCCAGGAACGGCCTCCTCAGAATCTGCAAACCAACAAATTGATTTGGTCATGTAGCGGATGATGGCTCCCCGTAACCGGGTGTATCAGCAGCTCCCTGTTGTTGGGGACAGCCATCAAAGGCTGTGTCATGATTCTCAGGACAAGTGGGAACCAAGATTGCGCAGGCCAATCTGGCACTACCAAAATGCCTGTGGCATTGTCTTGCTTTATTTTGACCAAGCATCGGCTGATGAGGCAAAATGGAGGGAAAACATACAAGAACATTCCTCCCCAATGCAATGTGAACGCATCGACTGCTACTGCCCCTGGGTCTGGCTCCCATGAGACATATTTGGGTAACTGGTGATTCAACCTGGAGGCAAACAAGTCAATATCCGGCGTGCCACATCGGGCAACAACGTCAGTGAACACGACCTGATTCAACATCCATTCTGTGTTATCATTGAATTTCCGTGATCTAGTGTCCGCCACCATATTATATCAACCTGGCAGGTAGATAGCCGTGACCCAAATGTTCCTTGCAATACACCAATGCCAAAGGAGGTTTGCCAATTTATCATGATTCAGATTTTATTCCACCCATGTGATTGACGTACACCACTGCCGTGGTGTTGTCAATCTGTAGTTGAACATGAACATGATGCATACTGCTGCAATAAGCCTTTAAGCCATAGAGTGCTCCCAACAAATCTAAGTAGTTGATGCCATATTGTTGTAGTATTAAGGATTCCTGCACATTCCATCTGCCCCCGCAGCTGGAGCTAGTGTTTGTTGCCCCCCAGCCCAGGCCACTCGCATCAGTTTGTATTATTACCGATGGTGTGTCAATTTGAATTTTCTTAGAGCAGTGGTGTATATTGGTAGCCCACCAATGTAATTCCACAATGGCCTCTGGTGGTAAGTGCATGTGTTTCCCGAATTGGCCTGCATGGGTTTTGAGGGCCCGTTCCTTTGCACGTTATAAATTTTGGTAATTATGGTCTAATAACAGCAAAAAAACTTATACTCAAATTTTGGAAAAACGCAACTACGCCAACATTCAAAATGTGGATTTCAAATATGTCTGAAACGCTTCACCTTGAAGAAATGAGATTTCTCCTAATAGGCAAAGTAGACCAATTCTCAAAGACTTGGTCTCCTTTTATCAACTTTTTGCAAGCATATGGTGCAACATAACATAACCTCAGAAATTAAATGGTTTAGAACCGGGTGATGGATGGGCAAAAATACGAAATAGGTAGATCTCTCCTAATCTCTCTTTTCTTTACTTTCTCCTTCTATTTCAATCTTTTCAGCTTCTCTTATATGCCCTTTATTTCTTTTGCTATCTGTTTCTACTCGCTTTTCTATCTATTCTGACACTCTTTATTTATTTTTTCTTCCACTGTTCTTTTATTATTAAATCAAAAGTATGAAGTTGTACAAGAATGGAAATATGTATGTATGGATTAGGTAGTTATGTACCACACTATTGTACTTACTTCTAACAAAAATAAACAAAATAAATAAATAAATACATAAATTTTGGTAGTGCAAAGGTCCGAAGCGTGCAACTGGAAAGGCTGCCACAAGTTTGCCAATTATACTTGCTACTTGTCTGATTGTTAGCTGCTGGTTAGCAATTAGCTTATTGCAGGCTTCCATCAAGTCTGATTGCTTGCCACCTGGCAGAGTAACAGACATTTGAATTGAGTTAATTGTAAACCCTAGGTAATCCATTGCTCTGATTGGAGTCAATGTTGACTTAACTGGATGGATTAAGAATCCCAACCTCTCAAACATGAGTTTGGTAGCTGAAACAGATGCTATTGCTGATTCCTTTGTGTTCACGATTATTAGAATGTCATCCAAATAAGCCATCACAATGTGGTTCTGTGCTTGTAGCAGTCCTAGAACCGGTTTTAGTAATTTTGTAAAAAGTCTGGGAGCTGAAGTCAGCCCATTTGGCAACATCTTGAATTGCCACATCTGTCCCATCCAGTTAAATTTCAAATATCTCCTGTGCTCCCTGTGCATAGGTACTGAGTAGTATGCATATTTTAGATCTCTGCAAGCCATATAGCATCCTTTGGAAACCAGCTGTACCAAAGTTGTCAATATTTAAAAGCTGGATAGCTGTACCAAAGTTGTCAATATTTAAATGTTTATACCGCACATGGGTGTTGAGTTCCATCAAGTTTAGTATAATATGACTTCCTCCATCCTTCTTTTGCTTGGGGAATATGTTCGATACAAATTGGTGTGATTCCTGGTGGGACCTCTGAATCACCCGTTTTGTGTGTAAAGCCTGAATTTCAGCTTGTATCTCAAATCTTTCCTGTTGTGGAAACACATATGTGCGGTTTGGTAAATTTTGTGTGAGTGGTGAAGAATCAAGAATGAACTCAATTTTAAACCCTTGTACACTGTGCGGTATGAACGGGTCTGCTGTGATCCAATTCCATTCATTCAAATAATTTTGTAGCCTCTCCTCAACTTGTAAGTTAGAGGTGTGTAAATTGTCCCACAAGAAACTAGAATCTCCTATCTTGAGCGTTACTGCCTGTGTGGTCCTGGCCTCAATTCTCCCACCTTGAGCCCCTCGGCTGGTTTCGCCTGGTGTGGAAGGCGGCATAGCGGTGGCCCCGTAGTGATGAGTCCCTGGGTATAGTTGGGGCTCGGCTCATGAGGCGTATTGTCTTGGCCTCGTCATCCAGCTCTCAGAAGGTCTGCTCCAAAGAAGTAGTTGGCCGGCTGTACATTGCTGGCCTTGCACGGCACTGCAAATTTCGGGTTCAGTGCCGGCCGTATTGCGCTCTTGCACAGACAATTAATCTCAAACAGGGCATTACAGAGGAGCCCCACAGTGTCCTGCTGTGTCTCCGTCAGTGGCCCGCCATCTATGGACCTGGCAAAAGCCATTACCCCTGAGGCCAGCAGTTTTAAAATGTTTTGGAGTTTTACCTCCTGGGCTCTTACCCCTGGTCCAATATGGCCCCAGATAGCGTGATTGACGGCCGGCACACTGAGGGAGGCACAGTTGGCAGGTGTACTGTAGTGGCCGGTGGTCTCCTCCATAACCTGGTCCTTGAGCTGGTGCGAGGCTAGGTAATTTATTGTGGTGGCCAGCTCTTCATCCAAGGCCTCTCCGGTTGGGGTAGGTGTGGCGAATTCTGACGCCAATAGAGGCACTGTGGCCCCTCGCTCCCTGGAGCGTTCCCCTGATGTGCCTCCCTGCTCTGAGTCAGGATACTGCTGACTCTGTGTACTCTCCTCTCCAGAGAGGGAGGCCCTGTGTAAGGTACTGCTAGCGCGGGCTCCCGTGGAGACCCGGGCTGATACTGCTCCCTCCTCTGGAACAGATCAGTCTGGAGGCACCTCTCCAACAGGTGCTCCATCTGGGAAAGGCGCCCACAGACGCTTCCCAGTGTGGGAGGTGATTCCTCCGGCCCGGACTCATCTCAGTCTATGGTTCTGCCAGACTTGTGGGTGGTTTTGCACCCCGGCGGGCCTGCCATGGTGCTCTCCTGTAGCATATCTTGAATTCATTTGTTCGATATTTCTCTATATCACCATTTATATCTCTCAATTCACATTCCCCTGACTCTCAGTCTGAAGAAAGGTCTCAAACCGAAACATCATCTATTACTTTTCTCCAGAGATGCTGTCTGTCCCGCTGAGTTACTCCAGAACTTTGTGTCTATCTTCGGTTTAAACCAGCATCTTCCAACCTACACATTATGTAATCTTATGTTTGATGTATTCCCATAACCTGCTTTTGCTGAAATGTCTTTCAAATTGCGATTAGTTATTCGAGAAACACTGTGTGGTGTCACCTCATTGAAATTTGCCTGAGCTTTCCAATCCATTCTCCATTAATTTCAGGTGATTATGTGCCTAACCGTTTAGCAGGCAGATGTTTCTTGTTATCTTGCTGGCAATGAATTGAAGAATGTTCCGATAATCCTATCTCAGATTGTATATTCAAAAGTCATTTTTGAGGTATAATTGTATTTCTTCTGGCACTGAACGGGTTATAATAAACTCAATCAAAGCAAAACTGGCAAGCCAACCGGTCTTGCAGAAAACATTATGGACAACTTTTCTTTATATGCGATGGACCCTAATGTGGTCTCCAGCCTTGATTATCAGCCTTTTGATAAGAATGTCATTGAATCTGTTAGTATGAGGTAATGTAAATCCCTTGTCAGTCTGCTGATGTCAAGCCTATTTACCAGAGAATCAGTAACATTTTTTTTTACACAGGCATGAAAGAAATGAGCTATTGGAAATGGGGCTCATGTTGTCGCCCTGTCAACTGACCTCAGTCAGGTGAACGACAACAACAAACCGGATGGCTTCACCCTCCTGTGGACTTCTGCTGCGTCAAACGCAAGAAGAAGCTATTACAAAATAGATTCCCAGACTGGTTGCTCTATTTGAGCCAAAGACTGAATTTAAATCATGACATGCCCTGTGAACAAAAGAATTGGGACAGAGGTCCATTGCTTGAAAATGGCCGCTTGTGATCCGCTGAGATGAGGAAAAATGTCTTCACCCAGAGAGTTGTGAATCTGTGGAGTTCTCCACCACAGAAGGCAGTGGAGGTCAATTCACTGGATGTATTCAAGAGAGAGTTAGGGCTCCTAGGGCTAACGGAATCAAGGGATATGGGGAGAAGGCAGGAACAGGGTACTGATTTTGCATGGTCAGCCATGATCAGATTGAATGGCGGTGCCGGCTTGAAGGGCCGAATGGCCTACTCCTGCACCTATTTTCTATCTTTCTATGTTTCTATGATCCTGCCCATACAAAGGAAGTCTGTGGTAAAACACCTCGTCTTTTACAGCCCGCCTGGACCTACGCGATCTCCCGGCTGCCAAACATTTAAATTCCCCTTCCCATTCCCATACTGACCTTTTCACCTTTTTCAGGGTGAAACATTTTCACTCCGAGAGTTGTGAATGTATGTAATTCCCTGCCACAGAGGGCAGTGGAGACCAAGTCACTGGATGGATTTAAGCGAGAGTTAGATAGAGCTCCAGGGGCTAGTGGAGTCAAGGGATATGGGGAGAAGGCAGGCACGGGTTATTGATAGGGGACGATCAGCCATGGTGGTGTTGGCTCGAAGGGCCAAATGGCCTCCTCCTGCACCTATTTTCTATGTTTCTATGTTTCTATGACCTTTCTGTCCTGGGCTTCCTCCATTGTCAGAGTGAGCCCACTTATTTCCTCATGTCTCCAAATAGTAACTTCCTTTCTCTTTTCACAGATCCTGCCTTATTTATTGAGTGTTTCCATCCATCATGAAATTTTCTTTAGGTAAGATGTTTGAGACCCAACTCTTTCTCTCAATGTCAGCAAGACAAAGGAGATGGCGATCGACCTCAGGAATCAAAGCGGCACACATACCCCAGTTTGCATGGACGGTGCCAAAGTAGTGATGGTCGAAAACCTCAAATTTCTAGGAGTCAATATCACTAACAACTTCCCCTGAACCACCCACACTGAAGCAATGATCAAGAAAGCACACCAATGCCTCTACTTCCTCAAAAGGCTTAGGAAGTTTGGCATGTCCCCTACAACTCTCACCAAAGTCTATAGATGCACCTTAGAACGCATTTTATCAGGATGCATCACAACTTGGTTTGGGTACAGCTCCATCCAGGACTGCAAGAAATTGCAGCAAATTGTGGATGCAGCCCAGCCTACCACACAAACCAACCCCCCTTCTATTGACTCCATTTATACCTCATGCTGCCTCGGCAAGGCCAGCAGCATAACCAAGGATGAGTTGCACGCTGGCCAATCCCTCTTCTCCCCTCTCCCATCAGGCAAAAGGTATAGAAGTGTAAAAATGCACACCTCCAGATTCAGGGACAGTTTCTTCCCAGCTGTTATCAGGCAACTGAATCATCCTACCACAACCAGAGAGCAGCGCTGAACTACTATCTACCTCTTTGATGACCCTCGGACTATCCTAGATCGGACTTTGTTAGCTTTACCTCGCAGTAAACGTTATTCCCTGATCATGTATCTATACACTGTAAATGGATCGCTTGTAATCATGTATTGTCTGTCTGCTGGCTGGATAACACGCAACAAAAGCTTTCCACTGTACACGTGGCAATAAACTAAACTAAACAGTTTCCTCTCTTTCTCTGGCCTGGCCTTTGCATGAAACCAAATGTGCTTGACTCTGAGTTCACGGATGGGCAATCAATAATGGCATTGTCAGTGACAGCATATCCCATCAGCAGATCAAAAGGAAAGGTCACGATGACGCAGAGGTTGAGTTGCTGCCTTATGCCTCTGTCCCACTTAGGAAACCTGAACGGAAACCTCTGGGGACTTTGCGCCCCACCCAAGGTTTCCGTGTGGTTCCCGGAGGTTCTCGGAGGTTTTTGTCAGTCTCCCTAATGGTCGAAAGTAGTTTCTGCTTCTTCTATGTTCCGCCGATTATTTCAAAAAATTCAAAACCAGCCGTGACTAAAAATAGGTTGCTTTTTTAAAAATCGGTAATTTTTTAGTTGAAGCCGGTTGCGATGCTAGTTGAAGGTGGTTGCCGGAGGTTGCAGTTAGTGGAAGGTAAGACCTCCCTGGTGGAATAAAACTGGGTGAAAAAAATGAAACATCATCTATTTCTTTTTTCCGGAGATGCTGCCAGAACCGCTGATTTACTCCAGCATTTTGTATCCAACTTCACTGTAAACCAGTATCTGCAATTCATTCTTACACTTGGATAGGTTGACATTTTGACACATAAAACGGAGGAAGAAGATATATCAATTGTTTCTCTGGACGCAGAGAAAGCATTTGATCAGGTAGAGTGGCAGTATTTATATAAAGTATTGCAAAAAATTGATATGGGAGAGAATCTTATTGGATGGTAAAATTACTATATGATAAACCAACGGCAAGAATATTAACCAATAATATTTTATCTCCAAAATTTCAATTATCAAGGGGCAATAGGCAGGGATGTGTTTTATCACCTCTGCTATTTGCCCTTATGATAGAGCCCCTGGCTGAAAGTATAAGAAGTCATCCGAATATTCAGGGATATAATACAAGGGACTCAAATAATAAAATGTCATTATATGCAGACGATATACTGTTATATATTACAAACTCACAAACTAGCATACCAAACTTATTAAATTTAAGAGAGGAAATTGTTTTTTTTTCTGGATACAGAATAAATTGGAATAAAAGTGAAATCATCACATTAAAACCTCCAGAATCTACACACCTATTAAAATTCCCCTTTAAAATTGCAACAGAAAAATTTAAGTATTTGGGTATTCAAATTACCAGAAAATACAAAGCATTATTTAATGCTAATTTTATGCCATTATTAAATAAACTCAACGCGTCGATTAAATTCTGGAAAACACTTCCGTTATCATTAATAGGCAGAATAATCGCTGTAAAAATGATCTTTTTACCACAAATATTATACCTATTTCAATGTATACCATTATATATACCAAAAAACTTCTTTATACAACTAGACTCTAATATTACCAATTTTATCTGGGATTATAGATCACACAGAATCCAAAGAAAACACTTGTGCAAACCAAAAGATATTGGGGGACTTTCACTTCCGAACTTTTTGTATTATTATTGGGCAGTGCATATTAAGAATATAATTTACTGGTTGGACAGTTCTACCCAACAGACATAATGGATAAGAATGGAGAAAGTGGACTGTTCTCCTTGTAATATAGGAGCGATCCTCTTCTCCCCGATAAAACTATAACAAAATATATAAGAATAACCCAATTATACATGATACAATAAGAATTTGGAAACAAATAAAATTATCCTTAAAATTAAGAAACCTATCATTATTAATGCCAATAGTGAATAATCCTTCATTTAAACCATATCTTATTGATAAAACATATAATCAATGGGAAAGAATGGGAATTAAAAGGATCGGTGATATGTATGAAATGGTAAATCTGTTATCATTCCAACAATTACAATTAAAATTTAAATGAAAAATAACCAATATTTTAATTATTTTCAGATCTGTGACTTCATGAAGAAATACGTACAAAAATATCAAAACATAACTTTAGATCCACTGGAAGAAGCAATGAACATTAAGGCTGACTCACAGAAGTTAATATCATATTTATATAATAGTATATTAAATATAGATTTACCATCGACAGAGGCACTTAGACAAGAGTGGGAATGAGAATTAATGATAAAAATTACGAAGGAAACATGGGAAAAGTATGTAATATATATACACAGATGTTCGATTAATGTAAGACATAATTTAATTCAATTTAAAATTTTACATAGATTATATTACTCAAAAACTAGCTTGAATAAATTCTATCCAAATACTTCCCCCATTTGTGATAAATGTCTATCCCAAAATGCAACTATAACACACTCTTTTGTCTCTTGCATAAAACTTTATAAATTCTGGGGTGATATTTTTGAAATATTTACAAAATTATTTAAGATTAAAATGGAACCTAACACTGAAATTATTATATTTGGAGTAATGGAAGATGGGAATAAATTGAACTCATCTAAAAAATTATTTTTCAAATATGGGTTAATAATAGCAAAAAAAGGTATACTTAACTTTTGGAAAAATACAGCCATATCAATGCTTAAAATGTGGATTTCAAACATGTTGGACACTGCACATCTTGAGGAAATGCGATTCCTCCTAATAGATAAATCAGACCAATTTTTAACGAGTTGGTCTCCATTTGTCGATTTTTTGGAAGCTTATGGTGCAACAAAACCGTAGAAGCTAACTGTTTCAGGATTGGGTGAGGGATGGTCAAGAATATAGATAACGATCTCCTTAATCTCTTACTTTTTACTCTTTTTCTTTCTTTTTTCTTTTTCTTTCTCAACTTTCTTCTTTCACACTTTTTTCTTTTTCACACACATGTTTCTCTATCTTTTATTATCTATTCTCTCTTTTTCTTTTTCATTATTTTAAAAAAAATAAGAAGCTGTACATAAAATGGAATACGTCAATATATATTAGGCACCTTGTTGCCATATTGCTGTACTTACTTTTAATAAAATAAAACATTAAAAAAAAAAGACATTTTGGGTGGGGACCCTTCTTCAGGCTGTACTGAGAAGGAAAAGAAAGTTAGGAAAGAGGAAAGACTGACTTATATCTTATAGTTGAAATGGTTTGACTCTCAATTTCGGATATTTTCAGCAATGTTCACCTCCTCTAACAAAATAAAATTGCTACAGTCTGGAAAAATGAGGAAAAAAAATCCCTTGCAAATTAACATGGGATCAGTCAGAGGAAATGAAATTTCAGGATTCTGACAAGAATCATTGAATCATTTTTGCTGGTGGATGAAGCAGAAATAAACAGGATAGAAGCTGGAAGTTACTATGAAACCCAACACTGGTTTTGTCCCAGACTTCATTTATGAGACATAAAATAACAAAAAGGGGTCGAGGCTGCAATAATTGAAAAATAAGGTTGACTAAACCTGAAAAGAAGTTCATAAGGTCATAAATGATAGGAGCAGAATTAGGCCATTCAGCCCATCAAGTCTCCTCTGCCATTCAATCATGGTCAATCTATCTCTTCCTCTCAACCCCATTCTCCTGCCTTCTCATATTACCCATGTCATCCACACTATTCAAAAATCTATCTATCTCTGCCTTAAAAATATCCATTAACACTGTCTCTATAGCCCTCTGGGGTCTGGTAATGAATTTCACAGATTCACCACTCTCTGACTGAAGAAATTCCTCACCATCTTCCTAAAGGAACGACCTTTAATTCTGAGGTCATGATCTTTGGTCGTAGACCAAACATAGTGGAAACATCTTCTCCACATCCACTTTATCCAGCCCTTTCACTATTCGGTAAGTTTCAATGAGGGGTCCCCTCATCCTTCTAAACTCCAGCGAGTAGAGGCCCAGTGCCGTCAAACGGTCATCATTTGTTAACCCACTCATTCCTGGGATCAATTTTGTATAACTCCTCTGGACCTTCTCCAGAGCCAATACATTCTTCCACAGACAAGGGGGGCCCAAAATTCGCAATACTCCAAATGCAGCCTGACTAGCACCGTCTGGAGCCTCAGCATTACATCCCAGTGTTTGTATTCTATTCCTCTTGAAATAAATGCAAAGTTGAACAAGATTTTTTTTTGTAAGCTCTTCAAAACAGCAATATTCTTGGTTACTATCAACATCATTATTTGCTCCCAATGATCACTGTGCCTGCAAAATGAAACGTATTTTACATTGCACATTTCAACTGTCTTTTGAACCATTTTAGAACATTTTAAAATGCATCCCAGAAATAATTTTCAATGATCAGTGACTTTTATCTTGTAGGAATGCAACCAAATGTGAATATTTAATAACAACAGTAGTTGTAATAATAATCATAATTACAATATTTAAGAAACAGATCATAAATGCAGGACCAATATCAATGTTTTTATTCCATTGTAGAATGGAGGAAAAATAGTAAGCGCATGGTATTTAAGCCGAAGCACTGCACCTTGTTGAGAGATTGTAGAATGTTGTCTGCTGCAGGATGTTACAGAGTCATAGAGTGATACAGTGTGGAACCAGGCCCTTCGGCCTAGCTTGCCTACACCATGTCTCATCTACACTAGTCCCACCTGCCCACATTTGACCCATATCCTTCCAAACCTACCCTTTCCATGTCCTGTCTAACTGTTTCTTAAATGTTGGCTGCCTCACCCTGCCTCAACTACCTCCTCCGACAGCTCGTTCCATACACCCACCACCCTTTGAGTGAAAAAGTTACCTACCCCTCAGATTCCTATTGAATCTTTTTCCCTTCACCTTAAACCTATGTCCTCCGGTCCTCGATTCACCTACTCTGGGCGAGAGACTTTGTGCATCTTGTGTTATTTTAAAATTCATTTAATAATTTTTAATTCATGAGCCGTCTATTGCTTTCACTGTTTCCATCATTCAATTAAAATATAACTGCAGGCCTCAGAAGGCTGATAATTCCTTCCAGCCAAATATAATGGTGAACTGATCAGGGGATTATTAATCATTAATAAATTATGAATGCACAAATATTTCTGGCAGGCTCTGGTATACTAATAAAGGTGGAATGGCACAATAGCTGAAAGTTCTAAATGCCAGGCAATATTAAAATGTATTTGGTTCCCTGGATGAAAGTGTGCACTTATTATTGTTAGTCTTGACTTATTAAGAATTAATTGATCAGAAATAAAAACTATGTGAAAAGGGAGATAAAAATTGAAAGATCACAATGGAGATTATTGGATCAGAATTGGACAGTGAATGAGGTCCATTCATGGGGTGTGTGATATATCCATTGGACACGAGAGAATGCAAATCATCTGCTAATCATAGCATCTCTCTACTTTATCACCATGATCCCATAAACGATCCAATCTCTCAGTCTTTGATATAACTACAATGGGAAATCAACAATGCAAATGACCAGCTATTTTGCCAACAAATCTATTTATAAAATAACCATATAACAATTACAGCATGGAAACAGGCCTTCTCGGCCCTTCCAATCCGTGCCGACCATTTATTTTCCCCTATGCAGTTTATGCAGTCATGAAGAAGAAGCCTGAAGTAAGGTCCTAAGCTGAAATGTCTCCTGCCCATTCCCTCGGTTGATGCTGTCAGACCCATTGAGTTCCTCCAGCACTTTGTGTTTTGCTCAAGATACCAGCATCTGCAGTTCCTTGTGTCTTCATCTCTGTTCTTTATCCCTGGCTCTGGCTTGTCACCTTGGGCTATGGTGTTGAGTGAAACTGCCTAATTTATTGATGCTTATTAGGTGGCCATTCTGAGGGCACCCTCGGTTATCCATCAACACCGTTTGTGCCTCACAAAGCTTCGGCAAGGCCAGCAGCATAATCAAGGACGAGTCACACCCTGGCCACTCCCTCTTTCTCTCCTCTCCCATCAGGCTAAAGGTATAGAAGTGTGAAAATGCACACCTCCAGATTCAGGGACAGTTTCTTCCCAGCTGTTATCAGGCTACCACAACCAGAGAGTGGTGTTGAACTACTATCTACCTCATTGGTGCCCATCGGACTATCCTTGATCAGACTTTGCTGGCTTTACCTTGCACTAAATGTTAATTCCTTAGTGTGTATTTTCAGTATACACTGTAAAGGGCCCGATTGTGATCATGTATTGCGTTCTGCTGACTGGATAGCATGCAACAAAAAAGCTTTCACTGGACCTCGGTACACGTGGCAATAAACTAAACTGAACTAACTGAACTGAAAATTGAGTTGAGTGTGAGTTGAGTGTGATGAATGGTTCACTGAACTCTCTTGTTTCCAGCATACATACTAATTAGTCCTGAAATGCCTGATGTGAAATGGTCTGGATATTGTACGTTTCTCCATTTTAGTGAAATGAAATGGTTTCTGCTGTAAGACATTGAATAATTAGAAACAATGTGAAATGCTTGCAAACTACATTGAATTGAGAAGGATGAAATGCAAATTTTGGACCACCATCATTATCCTGCAAACGGAGATCCCTGCAGCTAAGGAACTGATAATAATATTTCACTTGCATTACAAGGCAAAAGTTATTAGAGGGGAAATAATAAGATTGTACATTGTCCCTAGTTGTAGGATAGTGCTAGTGTACTGAGTGAATGCTGGTCAGCACGTTCTCGGTGGACCAAAGTGCCTGTTTCCACGCTGTATCTCTAAACTCTAAAGTCCATGCTCTCAGAGTTGGTCTTGTTGATTTCCATTGCATGTACTGTATAGAAAACGTTGAGCAAAGTTTAAACCTGCAACTTTCTGACTTTACCGATAAACTGATGATCTGCCGAAGTTGTCAAATAACTTTCCCCTTATCTTCCATATGTCGCAGATGGTCTGAGAGGGTAAAAAAAGATTTATGTCATTAAGTTAGAAATTCAAAAAGTAACAAAATAAATGAATTTTAAAACATATATCTTGCATAAATCAATGAACCCATTAATGTTAAATAGAAATAAACGTGGAAAGTAAGCTATTTCCCTGAACTTACCTCTTCCATCTTGGTCAGTAACTCCATTCAGATGAACAAGACCATGCTGAGTTTGCCAGACATCTTTGTTCGGACTTTAATGGCTTTTTCTTGCACTAAAAGTTAGCCACATTATGCTCAACACCAAGTAGGAGTATGTTTACGAAGGAACTGTAGATGTGTGTTAAACTGAAGATAGACACAAAAGCCTGGAGTAACTGAAGGGGTCAGGCAGCATCTCTGGAGAAAAGGAATAGGTGACGTTCCGGTTCGAGACACCGACTTACCAAGTAGGAGTACCTTCACCAAGACTGAAGCAATGGAAGACGCTTGCTCACTACTGCCATCTCAAGGGCATTTAGAGATGTGGTAGCGGTACCAAACGTGGTGAATAAACAGTTGCTTTATTCAGACATAATAGGTTTGAAATACATACACGTTTGTTCCTCTAACATATTGTCATTGCTGCTTCAGCTGAGCGAGGGTGTCTCGAGCTCAGCTACCTGTCGACTCCTGGTCTCCAGGTGAGATCTGCTTAAGTACCAGGACGCTCCCCTTAACCCATGACATCACGTGACAGTCCTCGTAACCACTGACGCGAGTTCGACCGTAAGTGGTCTGACCATCAGGTGACGCCACAATGTGCAATAAATATGGCCTTGTCTAAAACCAACCCATAATCTGAAAATTGATTAAAAAATAATGAGTGCATGATGCTACCTTGGCAAGTAAGTTGAAGCCTTTACTGGGATGAGCAGTCCTAAGGCTTTGTACACTGGCAAGAGTGAGAAAATCAGTCTGGTGGTCATTAGAGATGCTATATTACATTTTTGGTGGCCAATGAATAACTTGAACCCATTCAAAATGCTGTCCAGGTATTTGTTGATGACGTTAACTTCAAAAGTCACTTAAAGAACTTAGTCATTTGTAGCATGGTGGCTGCTTGAACTGTAATGAGGACCTGTGACGCATTTTTGGAAAATTCCGAATGTTTTGGACAATGTGCATAGAGATATAGTGTAGAAATAGACCATTCACCCCACAGAATCCATGCCAACCAACAATCATCCCGTACGCTAACGCTATCCTACACACGAGGTACAATTTACGATTTTACTGAAACCAGTTAACCTACAAACCTGTATCTCTTTGGAATGCTGGAGGAAACCTGAGCACCCGGAGAAAACACACGCAGTCACATGGAGAAGACAATAGACAATAGACAACAGGTGCAGGAGTAGGCCATTTGGTCCTTCGAGCCAGCACCGCCATTCAATGTGATCATGGCTAATTACCAATCAGTACCCCGTTCTTGCCTTCTCCCCATATACCCAGACTCCGCTAATTTTAAGAGCCCTATCTAGCTCTCTCATGAAAGCATCGAGAGAACCTGCCTCCACCGCCCTCTGAGGCGGAGAATTCCACAGACTCACCACTATCTGTGAGAAAAAGTGTTTCCTCATCTCCGTTCTAAATGGTTTACTCCTTATTCTTAAACGGTGGCCCCTGGTTCTGGACTCCCCCAACATCGGGAACATGTTTCCTTCCTCTAGCGTGTTCAAGCCCTTAACAATCTTATATGTTTCAATGAGATATCCTCTCATCCTTCTAACTCCAGAGTGTACAAGCCCAGCTGCTCCATTCTCTCAGCATATGACAGTCCCGCCATCCCAGGAATTAACCTTGTAAACCTATGCTGCTCTCCCTTAATAGCAAGAATGTCCTTCCTCAAATTAGGGGACCAAAACTGCACACAATACTCCAGGTGTGGTCTCACTAGGGCTCTGTACAACTCCAGAAGGAACTCTTTGCTCCTATATTCGATTCCTCTTGTTATAAAGGCAAACATGCCATTCGCTTTCTTCAATGCCTGCTGTACCTGCATGCTTACTTTCATAGACTGATGTACAAGGACCCCCAGATCCCGTTGTACTTCCCCTTTTCCCAACTTGACGCCAGGTACAAACTCCGTACAGAAAGCACTGTACGGGAGGATTGAACCCGGGTCCCTGGCGCTGTGAGGCAGCAACACTACCGCTGCACCACTGGGCTGCCCTTAAAAGCCTTTTGTTTATTTACATAGATACATAGAAAATTATCTAAATGATCAGTATGGTTCGCAGTTTAAATTTAAACTTGCTTGGTTGAAGGAATGTGGAATGTGGATTGCGATGAGGAACCAGATTTTCACCCAGAGTGTGGTAGAGGTCTGTAATTCACTGTGGAAAGGAAGATACACACATACAATCCCCACCACAGTCCGAAGATAGGTCTCGACCCGAAACATCACCCATTTCTTCTCTCCAGAGATGCTGCCAGTCCCTCTGAGTCACTCCAGCATTTTGTGTCTGTCTTCGGTTTAAACCAGTATCTTCAGTTCCTTCCTACACATTCACAAAGTACTAGTAAGTGGGCCTGAAGAGCCATGGCCATGCTAAGGCAACAGAAATAATGCTAGGAAAAGTAACTGTTCATCAAACAGCTTAATAATTTCAATGACCTCCTTGTGACAAAGGATGGTTGGGTTTCTGGAACTAGTTGCCACATGAGGCATTTGAGCCAGGTACTATCACAAAGTTTAAGAAACATTTAGACGGGTAGGATGAATAGGACAGGTTTGGAGGGATATGGGCACAACGCAGGCAGGTGGGATTAGTGAAGATAGGACATGTTGGCCACGCTGTATTATTCTATGATGCCAGCCATTTTAGTTTTATAGCATTCACTCAAACTCTTATGTGCAGGATTTTCCTGCTCTGTTTTCATGCTTGAGAATATGTAGGACTCTCAGGCTGATATTCACCAGTTTGTTATTTTCTCACAACTCTAATAACCAATTACTGCCAAATGATTTAAGTGCCTATTTAAGGGGGACATGTGCCAAATGCAGACAGGTGGGACTAGTGTTGATGGGACTTGTTGGTTGGTGTGGGCAAGTTGGGTCGAAGGGCCTGTTCCCCCACTGTATCACTGTATGATGTTAATTTGACCCTGTGATCTACTCATTGGATCAACTCCCACCTTAACACCTTGGGCTAGAAACCTGCACTTGGCTATTGGTAGGAAACACAGATTTATAGCATCTGCTACACATTGCTCTCCAAATCTGAAATTCATAGCCACTAATGTGAGTGCTCAGCTGATAAGTGGGCAAGGATGAAATTCTATCCTGTGACATCAAATCAAACAGTCACAGGTAAGGTGAAGAAAGAACAATGCTGCAAAAAGATCCCTCTATTCTCTCTATAATGTGTCATAATCACTATATTTTAAAGTATTTCGTTCTGCCCAAGGATGAGAGCTTTCAACACCAATTATCTTGACGGTTCCTTTGGCTGCATAAGATTCAATATTTGAAATGAAATTTGTACTGAGTAAAATCTGTGAATTCTTTATATTTCCTAAAATATATCACATAGGTGTAAAGAAGGGTCTCGAACCAAAATGTCACCCATTCCTTCTCTCCAGAGATGCTATCGGACTCAAGCATTCTGCGTCTATCTTCGGTGTAAACCAGCATCTGCAGTTCCTTCTTACTCATATATGTGTAAACTCTGTGTAGATGCATTTCTAAGCCTAGCTAATGTGAGTGTGACTTGGACATTGGAATTATTCAGACAGCATAGAAATGGGATTCCTGTTCCAACTCATCCAACAACTGCAACATAAAATCCCAATTTCATAATCAATGCACTGACTGATGAAGACCAATGTATGGAAGGCTTCTTGACCACCCTATCTAACTGTGACTCCACTTTCAAGGAACTACATATCTGCACTCCGAGATCCCTCTGAAAAACGTAACACCTTGTACTTATCTGCATTAAACTCCGTTAAGCGTTACTCAGCCCACTTGCCCAACTGATCAAGATCATGTTGCAACTTTCGATAACTGTCAACAATATGATGTTGTCAAGCTGGAAAGGCTGCAGAGAATGTTGACAAGCTGGAAAGGATGCAGAAAATTTACGAGGATGTTGCCAGGGCTCGAGGGCCTGAGCAGTAAGGAGAGGTTGAGCTGGCTAGGACTCTATTTCTTGGAGCACAGGAGGATGAGGGATGATCTTATAGAGGTGTACAAAATCATGAGAGGAATAGATTGTGTAAATGCACTGAGCCTCCTGCCCAGAGTAGGGGAATCAAGAACCAGAGGTTTAAGGTGATGGGGGGGAATGATTTGTTAGGAATCTGAGGGGTAACATTTTCACACAAAGGGTGGCGGGTGTATGGAATGAGATGGCAGAGGAGGTAGTTGAGGCAGGCACCATTGCGGTTTGAGAAACATTTAGACAGGACACATGGATAGGACAGGTTTAGAGGGATATGGGCCAAACGCAGGCAGGTGGGACATGTTGGCCAGTGTGGGCAAGTTGGGCTGAAGGGCCCGTCTCCACTCTGTAAGACTATATGACTCTATGATACCAACCATTTCAGCGTTATGGCATCCACGCAAAAACTTCAGTGCAGCCATCCATTTCCAGCTCTGTTTTTCTGCCTGTGAATGTGTGGGACTCTCAGGCTGATATTCTCCAGTTTGTTATTTGCTCATACTTGGCTATAATAACCAATTACTGCCAAATGATTTAAGTGCCTATTTAAGATTCCCTTATCACATTTCCCCATACACAGAGCTCTGATCCATGCAGCATTCGGCTTGCAGCTGTGTGCCAGGGAACATAAGAAAAAGACGCAGAAATAGGCTTGTACTCCATCTCCAGTAAGATCACAGATGATATGTTTTTGGCCTCAGCTCCACTTTCATGTCAGATCCTCTGCCGTCAAAAAGCCTTGAATATACTTAATGTCCCTGCTTTGACAGATCTCTGGGGTGGAAAATTGCAACGATTCTTGACTTTCTAAGGAGATAAATTCCTCCTCGTCTGCAGCTTATAAGGGCGATCCTTAATCTGAAATAATGCCCAGTTATCAATTCCCTTCGCAGCAGAAAGAACTTCCTAGAATCTTACCTGTCAAGCCCACTCAGCATGTTTAAGAAGGAACAGCAGATGCTGCTTTAAACCGAAGATAGACACAAAAAGCTGGAGCAACTCAGCAGGCCATGCAGCATCTCTGGAGAGAAGGCGTGGGTGACGTTTCGGGTCAAAACCTTTCTTCAGTCTGAAAGGCACCGTGGCACAGCAGTAAACCTTTCCATGCTGCCTTACAGCGCCAGAGACCTGGGTTTGATCCTGACTATGGGTGCTGTCTGTACAGAGTTTGTACATTCTCTCTGTGAGTGAGTGGGTTTTCTCTGGGTTCTCCGGTTTTCTCCCGCACTCCAAAAACTTGCAGGTTTGTAGGTTAGGGGGTTACACAAAAAGCTGGAGAAACTCAGCGGGTGCAGCAGCATCTAAGGAGCGAAGGAGATAGGCGACGTTTCGGGTCGAGACCCTTGTCTCGACCCGAAACGTTGCCTATCTCCTTCGCTCCTTAGATGCTGCTGCACCCGCTGAGTTTCTCCAGCTTTTTGTGTAACCCTCGATTCTCCAGCATCTGCAGTTCCTTCTTTAACAGGTTTGTAGGTTAATTGGGTTTGGTAAGATTGTAAATTGTCTCGAGTGTGTAGGATAGTGCTAGAGTACGGGGATTGCTGGTCGACACGGACTTGAATGGGCCGAAGGGCCTCTTTCCACCTGGCATCTCTAAAATCTAAAGTTCTCAGCCAGTATAGGCCTAACCTGCTTAATATTAGCTCATGGCAATCTCATCAACCCAAGAGTCCAAGGTGATTTGGAACATAGAATTAAAAGAAATGAAAAATATACCAGAGGAAAGGCAGCACAGTGGCACAGTCAGTGGAGCTGCAGCCTCACAGGGCCATATACCTTGCTTTGATACTGCCTTTGGGTGCTGTCTGTTTGCATGTCCTCTCGACCTACAAGGCAGCAACTCTACTGCTGCGCCACTGTGCCTCCCTAGGTTAGTAACCTGATGGTGTGTGACATCAGGCTTCTGTACCTCCTGCCCAATAAGTTCATTGGTTCATAAATCATATGATTAGAATTAGGCCATTCAGCCCATCGAGTCTACACCATTCAATCATGGCTGACTATCTTTCCCTCTAAACCCTGTTCACCTGACTTCTCCCCAAAACCTTTGATATCCTTACAAATCAAGATCTGCCAATCTCCACCTTAAAATTACCCAATGACTTGGCCTGCACAGCCATCAGACTAAAGAAATTCCCAACATCTCCTTTCTAAAGGCACGTCCTTTTATTCTGAGGCTGTGGCCTCTGGTCTTAGACTCCGCCACTAGTCCTCTCCACATCCTCAGCCCTCTTGCATCCTATGAGCTTTAAATCAATTGCAATAATATGGCACAGAAGGCTGCGGAAGCCATCAATGGATATTTTTAAGGCAGAGATGGATAGATTCTTGATTCGTACAGGTGTCAAGGATTATGGGGAGAAGGCAGGAGAATGGGGTTAGGAGGAAGAGATAGACCAAACATGATTGAATGGCGGAGTAGACTTGATGGGCCGAATGGCATAATTCTGCATTCTCCTGCTATTGTATTCAGACTTCTATTCCTTTTAATGGAGAGGTTGGGCAGTTGCTGTTTTCTTCTCCACTGGGCCAACAATGGCTGACAGTGAGGAGGGAAGCAAACAAGCACTGGTGAGAAGCAGGTTGTTCACATCAGGGCTTGACAAGCCAGGTAACTATGCTATCAAGGAAAAGCTTATCTGACAGGCACAGCCCAGGGAAGAGGTTCAGAAAGGCGAAATGTGCCAGATTTCACGTGGCCGCAACAATGTCTGGGCGATTGTTCTCAAGCTGTCAAGCTTGATTAACTTGCAGATGAATGTGATACCAAAAAAACCCATAATTAGTCTTAGAAGCTGAGATTTCTTTTCTTCCTTTCTTTGAAACAAATGTCAACCACACACCTCCTCATCATGTCAAGAGATTACTTTTCAACATTCATTCATGGGCTGATGTACTTTTTGTTCTTATACTTTATTGATGTGTTGATATTCTTGCCTTTGTCACAGGTTTATTTTTGTACATTTTTCTGAATCTATGTTAACCCTGCCGATGAATGCACATTGAACAGACGTAATAATATTTATCTATTCACCTGTGGAATCTGGCAGCCATTGTCATGACCAGCATTTATAGCTCATTCTCACTTGACCTGTAGGAGGCAGTATACTCTACTGGTGAAGTTTTTCCCTTGGAAAGGCGAGATAAGGACTTTGGCCCAGCAACCATTGAAAATACTCATTGAAAAAACCGTCAGGGGGTTGATTCTTGGAAGTGAATCCATACACCTTTAGTCCTTGCAGACACAAGGAACTGCAGATGCTGGTTTAAAAAAATGGACACAAAGTGCCAGAGTAACTCAGTTGGCCGGACAACATCTCTGGAGCACTTGGCATCACCTTTAGTCCTTGTGCTTCTAGGTGGTGGATTTTGTAGATGGTACACGTTGCAACAACAGTAGCTGGTAGTGAAGGGAATGAACATTGTGGGAGAAGGATGGTTGCCAAACAAGCAGCTGCTCTATATTGTATGGACAGAGCCTTGCTTGAATGCATTCATCCAGACAACTGGAGTGTGTCCCATCACATTCCTTGGAAATGAAGAAAAGGCTTTGCATTAGGCTTTGAGGAGGTAAATGCATACATAGTGCGTAGGAAGGAACTGCAGGATGTGGGTAACAAAGGGATATACTAATTGGCCTACTAGTTCCACTTTTCATATTCATATATCCCTTCATTATCACCTACACCGCAGCCAACATGGACCATTGTGGGCTCCACCTATCCTTGGGCATCAGTGACGGCTCTGATTTGTTTTGAACCTTTTTAATACCTCCAGAATCCCTCCCCCGACTCCCTCCCCCATCACCCGTTCCTTCTCTCCAGAGATGCTGCCTGACCCGCTGAGTTACTCCAGCACTTTGCGCCTATCTTGCGTGCACAGGATTGTTATCACATGACAGACTCATGCGGCCATGATATTTGTGTGGCTGGTTCAATGATGTTCTAGCCAGTAGTAATCCTCAGGCTGTAGCATTGTGTGTTGAATGCACTGAAAGAGGTTGCAGCTCAATGATTTTGACCATCCATCATGGCGGTGTTTGTGCATGAGCAGTTACTGAGACATCCGTGAAACCAATAGTGCGACTAATCATGAGTGCTTGCTTCATATTTCTGTACAAGTTTCATCATCAATTCAACAACAAGGCAGCCACTCATTAACTTCCTGACAAAACCCTATTTCGACAGCAGGCATCGTACTGGGTTACATAATAGGACACATTTTAAAATTGGTTTGATATGAGCGATTGAGTGAGATCTGAGTCTTTGTGTCATGGTGAGTTAATAGCAAAATGACAAAGCACTCTGACAGCAATTCACCAGTGACCTCGATCCACATACAGACCTTAATTTCACGAGCTGCTGATCTCCACACAGAGAATTGGGAAGGGCTTCCCTGGGATAACTGCAAGGGGATCATGTTGAAGGCCTTTTTTTTTCAAGCTGCTGAGAGTCAAGGTTGAAGGTGAGCTGCTGAAGGACAGTGACCGCGTGGGTTTTCTCCGAGATCTTCGGTTTCCTCCCACACTCAAAAGACATACACGTTTGTAGGTTAATTGGCTTGGGTTTGTATACTTGGTATAAGTTGTCCTTCGTGTGTGTAGGCTTGTGTTAATGTGCGGTGGGGTCGCTGGTTGGCACGGACTTGGTGGGCCGAAGGGCTTGTTACCGTGCTGTATCTCTAAACTAAACTAAACTAGTCTCCTCAGCCCGCACATGATCAATATCTCTCCATTCGCTGCATATCCACTCACATGATCAATATCTCTCCACTCACATCTCCATGTGAGCCTGTCCTAAATCCTCTTAAATGCCACTATCGTATATCTGTCTCCAACACCAGCCCTAACAGCTTGTTCCAGGCATCTGCCACTCTCTGTGTAAACAAAACTTGCCCTGCACTTTCTGTGTTGAAGAATTAAATTGTCCTTCCCCTTTAGCAAATTCTCTTGTGCAGATGGGGGAGGGGGAGAAGAGAGGCCCAGATAGCTGGCAAACAAGATTAGAGCAATATACAGGACATACAGCTGCTTCTTTCTGCTCTTCTTATTGATTTTGACTACATTCATAGAAACATAGAAACATAGAAAATAGGTGCAGAAGTGGGCCATTCGGCCCTTCAAGCCAGCACAGTCATTGAATATGATCATGGCTGATCATCCAAAATCAGTAAGTAGACAAAAATGCTCGAGAAGCTGAGCGGGTGAGGCAGCATCTATGGAGCGAAGCAATAGGTGACAAGAATTTTGGGTCGAGACCCTTCATCAGACTGATCTGGGGTTGAGGGAGGCAGGAAGAATAAAGGAAGAGGCAGAGACAGTGGGCTGAGGGAGAGCTGGGAAGGGGAGGGGAAAGAGGGATAAAGCTGTCCCTCAGCCCATTGCCTTTGCCTCTTTCTTTCTTCTTCTAGAAGAAGGGTCTCGACCTGAAATGTCACCTATTCCTTTGCTCCATATATGCTGCATCACCTGCTGACTTTCTCCAGCATTTTTGTCCAGCATCTGCAGTTCCTTCTTAAATATCTAAAATCAATACCTCATTTCTGCTTTTTCCTCATGTTCCTTGATTCCTTTAGCCCTAAGAGCTAAATCTAACTCTCCTTTGAAAACATCCAGTGAATTGGCCTCCACAGCCTTCTGTGGCAGAGAATTCCACAGATTCACAACTCTCTGGGTGAAAAGGTTTTTCCTCATCGCTGTCCTAAATGGCCTACCCCTTATTCTTAAACTGTGACCCCTGGTTCTGGACTCCTCCAACATTTTTTCTGCATCTAGCCTATCCAATTCTTGAAGAATTTGAAATGTTTCTATGAAATTCCCTTTACCACCCAAGCACCTGGACTGCTGTTTCCCTCCGAGCCAGTAATTTCATTTATCCTAACCTCGAACATATTCTATGTCTGAGCTGGGGAAATTATCCCACCAAATTTACAACCCGTTGAGTAAAGAAATATCTCCTCGTGATGTCGGGTTGGAGGCAGGTGACTAGTGGGGTGCCTCAGGGATCTGTGTTGGGTCCTTTGTTGTTTGTCATGTACACCAATGATCTGGATGAAGGGGTGGTAAATTGGATTAGTAAGTATGCAGATGATACCAAGATAGGGGGTGTTGTGGATAATGAAGAGGATTTCCAAAGTCTACAGAGTGATTTAGGCCAGTTGGAAAAATGGGCTGAAAAATGGCAGATGGAGTTTAATGCTGATAAATGTGAGGTGCTACACCTTGGCAGGACAAATCAAAATAGGACGTACATGGTAAACGGTAGGGAATTGAAGAATACAGTTGAACAGAGGGATCTGGGAATAACCGTGCATAGTTCCTTGAAGGTGGAATCTCATATAGATAGGGTGGTAAAGAAAGCTTTTGGTATGCTAGCCTTTATAAATCAGAGCATTGAGTGTAGAAGCTGGGATGTAATGTTAAAATTGTACAAGGCATTGGTGAGACCAAATCTGGAGTATGGTGTACAATTTTGGTCGCCCAATTATAGGAAGGATGTGAACAAAATAGAGACGGTACAGAGGAGATTTACTAGAATGTTGCCTGGGTTTCAACAGCTAAGTTACAGAGATAGGTTGAATAAGTTAGGTCTTTATTCTCTGGAGCGCAGAAGGTTAAGAGGGGACTTGATAGAGGTCTTTAAAATGATGAGAGGGATAGACAGAGTTGATGTGGACAAGCTTTTCCCTTTGAGAATAGGGAAGATTCAAACAAGAGGACATGACTTTATAATTAAGGGACAGAGGTTTAGGGGTAACATGAGGGGGAACTTCTTTACTCAGAGAGTGGTAGCGGTGTGGAATGAGCTTCCAGTGGAAGTGGTGGCGGCAGGTTCGTTGGTATCATTTAAAAATAAATTGGATAGGCATATGGATGAGAAGGGTATGGAGGGTTATGGTATGAGTGCAGGCAGGTGGGACTAAGGGAAAAAAGTTGTTCGGCACGGACTTGAAGGGCCGAGATGGCCTGTTTCCGTGCTGTAATTGTTATATGGTTATATGGTTATATGATGTCCAAACTGGCCAATTTATTAATCTGATATTATACATTCCCACACCAACACCACCCGTAAGACTCATGACCAGAATTCAATCACTGGCTAAAGCCTCTCAGTGTCTGTCTTACTAACGTCTTTCAGAATCATACATTATTTATTTCATTTATGATCTCATACACCCGATGGAATCCCAATGAAAGCCTCCACACTATATTTCCTTTGTGACATATTTCTTAGTAATTAAAGAGAACCTGTCTCCAGTTGCAGAGGTGTTGGAAGCCAGGAGACAAAGGTTTAATTGGCGATAAAATAAATACTTTCATTTTCAGGAGGACACTGTCATAGAGGCATACGGCCCTGTGCATCACCAGATCTATGCCAACCTCTTTGCCCATCCACACTAATCTCATTAGGACTGTTTCCTTCCAGTTAAGTGTCCAAATGCCGCATAAATGCACTAATTGTATCTTTGGATTTTAATTTAGTTTAGTTTAGAGATACAGCGTAGAAACAGACCCACCGAGTCCGCTACGACCAGCGATCTCATTACCCTGCACACACACGAGAGACAATTTTACATATATACCAAGCCAATTAACCTCCAAGAATCCGAAGATCTTGGAGAAAACCCACGCAAGTCATGGGGAGAATGTGCAAGCTTGAGGATCGTTGGTTGCCGCGGATTTGGTGGGCCGATGGGCCTGGTTCCGCGCTGTTTCTCGAAACTAAACTAAACGAGTACTATCGACTGAGCCACCGTTGTCACCACAGCAGCAGAGAATTTTCTTCAGAACTCCCATTGCAATTTGCGGTATTTAAGAGACAGAGTCACAGGTGAACTCTCTCGAGTGCAGTCACACAGGTTCAGATGTTGTAAGCTTATTGACAAGTGGGATTCCGTCAGGTATTGACTTAATTGACTGCAAGTTTCTGGTTCTGAAAAATAAAATGCATATCTCTTCGATGGATTAGCCTTCCATGCAAGGCTGTAGTGAGATGATGTGCCAAATACAGAACATAGAACAGTACAGCACGGGAACAGGCCATTTGACTTATTATGTCTGTGAAAACATGATATTAACTTAAACTAATCCTTTCTGCCTGTATGTGATTCATATCCCCCAAGCATGTCAGGGGTTAAGGGGCGAAGGCAGGAGAATGGGTTCGAGAGAGAAAGATAGATCAGCCAAAATTAAATGGCAGAGTAGACTTGATGGGCCGAATGGCCTAATTCTGCTCCTCGAACTTATGAACTTACGAACTTATTATTTGCACATTCATTCTTAGGCCTCTTTCAGTCATGGCTGACCATGGTTGCCTCCTGGGTGCTTTTTCCTATATGGCCGACGCCTGTGCGTGACTTTGTTTCACGTGGGGAGACTGGTGCACAGACAGTCACCCCATGGTGCTTGACAGATCTGGGTCAGGATCCAGAGGCATGGTGTCCAAGGCGACTGGAGACCGCTTTCTGCTGCAGCCTTCATCCGCCTTCCCAGTCCTTGCGACACTCCACTAAGGTCAGCCATCGTCCTCCGCCTGTTCCACCGTTGAGGTCTTGGTTGGATTCCTCGTTGTCAGAGGCCTCCCCCTCGACCTTACCGCCATGGGTGGCCCTACCAGGAGCATTGCTCCAGACGGCATGGATCTCAGGTCCACACAAGCTTCTCCACCACGACAAGGTAACAATCCACGGAGAAGGACATTCGTATGCCTGTCTAAAATACACTTAAATACCACCATCTTATCTGCTCCCATCACCATTTGTGTGAGTCCATTCCAGGCATCTACCACTCTTTGTAAAAAACTTGCCTCAAGCATCTAAATAAACTTTCCCTCTCTCACCTTAAAAACTATGTCCTCTAGTATTTTACATCTCCACCCTAGGAGAAAGATTCCAATTATCCCATCTATGCCTCTTGTAATTTTATAAACTTCTATCAGCATTCTCCTCCCCCCTCTGAAGCTTGTGAGAAAACAATCTCAGTTTATCCAAACTAATCAAGGCAGAATTTTGATAATCGTCTTCTGCAGTGTCTCAGTTACCTCCACATCATTCCATCAAGAAGCGGCCAGAACTGCACGCGATGCTCTGTATGTGGCTTAATTGGTTTCATAAAGTTGCAACATGGCCTCCTGACTCTTATACTGACTGACGAAGGCAGGAAGTTTCTTTAATACTCATAGTAATTCAGTTTCGTTTATTGTCACGTGTACCATGGTGCACTGAAAAGCTTTCTGTTGTGTGCTATCCAGTCGGCAGAAAGACTTTAGATGATTACAATCGAGCCATCCACTGTGTACAGGTATAGGATAAAGAGAATAATGTATAGTGCAAGATAAAGTTCAGTTCAGTTTAGTTTATTGTCACGTACCGAGGTAAATTGAAAAGCTTTTGTTGCGTGCTAACAGCCCAGTAAAGTCCGATTGAAGATAGTCCGGGGATCTCCAACATGGCAAATGGTAGCTCAGGATCACTCTCTAGTTATGATGGCTCGAAATGGCGCCCAAGACAGGTGACTCTCTGCGTGCTGGTCCCAGAAGTGGATCTGCAATCACTCATAACAATCACCCTTTCTAGTTATGCTGCAAAATAACTGCCTAGGGGGGTTATTTCTTTCTTCTGGTTTGCATTTCTCTGAAGGATTCATCTTTCCACCTCAAGGCCAAAGTTAATCAGAATTTGAAAAGGCAAGTGAAAACCACAATTTATACAGCTATCCCAATAGATTCTATTCTTTTGGGTTTTTTAGAAATGTCAGCAGCCTTGAGTCATAGAGTGATACAGTGTGGAAACAGGCCCTTCGGCCCAACTTGCCCATTCTAAATGCCTCACCAATGCCTGATTTCAAAATTCTGAACCAAACTGATTAGAAATGATTTTTGCACTTTGTATAATGCATATTTTACTTTAATTTAAATTATAAACAAAATCTAGTGTTTTTAATGGTGGATTTTTATCTTATCATCTCACAAACCCCCAATGTGTATGGGTACACTCTTAAAATTGATCGAGGGTGATATTAATGTTGCAAATGTTATAAAAAGGTATATGCTATGCTAGAATTGTTCAGGCACTTAATTGTCAGTGCGGGTTAGGCATCATATCTGGAGAAAAGGAATAGGTGACTTTTTGGGTCGGAACCCTTCTTCAGATTGAGCTTTCAGACTTCCGACCTGAAAAGTCACCTATTAATTTTCTCCGGAGATGCTGCCTGTCCCACTGAGTTATCCAGCATGTTGTGTCTATCTTCCGCAATTCCTTTCTACTCTTCATTTCCGGTGCTCCTATGGAAATACATTTTGCACCATCCAGGGCAAAGCAAGTTACCTGTTTAGCATTCAATCTGCCACTAAAAATATTCAGAAGCAAGGAACTGGAGATGCTGGTTTACCGAAGAAAAAAGACACAAATTGCTGGAGTAACTCTGCTGGTCAGGCAGCATCCCTGGAGAATATGGATGGGTGATGTTTTGGGTCAGACTCCTTCTTCAGACTGAAGTAAAAACATTTACTTCGTTCTCGAAGATGGACGCAACTGCTGGAGTGAAGGGGCTATCCCACTACGGCGACCTAATTGGCGAGTTTAGAAGGGTTTGCCCTTGACTCATACTTGCAGCCTGGTTGACACAAGGACCTAGGAGGTCTTTGTAACTCTCCTTCATGCTCGAGAGTAGTCCCCGTGTACTCGAGGCCTCAGCTAAGTCACGGCGTATTTTTCAACATGCTGAAAAATGCCCGCGGGTAAAAAAAGTTTGCCATGGAAAAAAATTGATATTTTTTTCACTCGTAGGTTTAGTCGAAGTGTGTCGAAGTAGGTTGGCACGTTATTCATAGGTAATCGAGGGTAGTCGAAGGTATTCGGATGTAGTTGAAGGTAGTCGTCGATCGTCTTCAATACAGTCGACAGGAGGTCGAAGGAGATCGAAGGAGGTCGTCTTCACTCTACACTATTCGGTGTCCAATTTTCACGAAGCTAGTCAAAGCTAGTCTTCAACATAGTCGAAGGAGGTCGAAGGAGGTCTTCAACGTGACACTTTTTCAAACTCTCCTAAACTTTTCTAAACTCGCCATTTCGGTCGCCACAATGGGACAGCCCCTTAACTTCCTCTTCCTCTTCCACTGCATGGAAACTGCTGTAGTGTACCTCTAAACTAATCTAAACTAAACTAAAAGTGAACTGCAGAGATTTGAGAAGATGCCTCACTGCCACTTTCTCAAGGGTAATTACAAATGGGTAAGAAATGCTGGCCTCAGCAGAGACACTCTTATCATGCAAATAAATTAAAAAATGGATAGATAGTTAGAAAGATTAGATTAATTAGATCAATTGCACTGCAGATAAGAAAAGGTAAATAGAACTTTAAATAGAACAACCTTAATTTGTCATTTTTCATGACTTTTGGAAGTCCCATAGCCTGTTACATCATTTGTTATGAGAACAAACATTCTGTCAATATTCATATGTTCACCAGTTACAGGAGTAGAATTAGGCCATTTGGCCCACCGAGTCTACCCCACTATTCAATCACGGCTGATCTATCTTTCCCTTTCAACGCCATTCTCCTGCCTTCTCCATGTAACCCCCAACACCCCCTTTTTAATCAAGAATCAATCTGCTTTAAAAATATCCATTGACTTTGGCTCCACGCCTTTCTGTGACAGAGAATTCCACAGATTCCCCATCCCCTGACTAAAGAAACAGCTTCTCACCTCCTTTCTGAAGGTGTTTTCTTTTATCCTGAGGCTATGCCCTCTGGTCCTAGACTCCCCCACTAGTGGAAACATCCTCTCTACATCCACCATGTCCAGGCCTTTCATTATTCCGTAAGTTTCAATGAAGTCCCCAGTCTGTATTGGCCCAGAGCCATCGAATGTTCATAATATGTTAAACCAATCATACCCAGGATCATTCTCGTAAACGTCCTCTGGACGTACACCCGAAACTGCTCACGATACTCCAAGCGCGGTTAGACCAGTGCCTTATTAAGCTTCAGCAATATAAACTTTGCTTTACATGCTACCATATCAGATCAGATAGTACTACAATTAAATATGATAAAGTCAAACTCAAGAATAAGAAGTAAAGCAAAGGGGGATATATAAGGTCAAGTAGGTCACGCAATGTTGATGAAAACTGAGTTAACATTCCAATAAACCAAACAGCAGAATGCTGGCACGGGCTTTTGACATTTAGTCGATGTTGATATGCAGAAAAAGCAGCAGAAAATTTGTGCAGTATTCTGATAAATCTCAGGTCTTGAATAAAGTTTAATTTTAGTTTGGTTCAGTTTAGAAATGCAGCATGGAAACAGGCCCTTCGGCCCACGGAGTCTGTACCGACCAGTAACCCCACCCTCCCCCCCGTACACTAACATTTGGTTGTGGACCAAGCACGGGCAGGTGGGAGCAGTGTAGATGGGGCATGTTGGTCGGCTTGGGAAAATTGGGCTGATGGGCCTGTTTCCACACTGTATGACTCTCTGACTCTCTAACTATTGGTCTCACTATATGACTCCATCACTCTATAACTTCCTCACACTTACTATATGTCTCCACCTCTTCCTTTCTTCTTCCCCCCCCCCTCCCCGTTACCCCCACATCAGTCTGAAGAAGAGTCTCGACCCGAAACGTCACCTATTTCCTTCGCTCCATAGATGCTACCTCACCCATTGAGTTTCTCCAGTATTTTTGTCTACCTTTGATTTTCCAGCATCTGCAGTTCCTTCTTGAGCAATAAATATCTGCAGTTCCTCGCGTTTCCAATTATGTGTGTACCTACCAGCAGAAATATAGATTTGCTTATAAATCCACTTTGTAAAGGATGTAATGCTGCTCAATGAAATGAGAAAATAAAACTAATGAATAAGATTTTGTGGAACTTAGATTATGGAACAGCAATCACCAGAGAGGCATCACAATTATGTCCCACAGCCATAGAGCAGAACAGAAGTAGATGATTAAAAGGTACTTTCTGCAGCAGAAATAATTCCCGTTACAATACAACGCTTTTGGGAATCAGTTTTTATCTAAATTCCAGTCATTTCATCTGGGTTTACAGATTATTGAAATTTTCTTTGCATTCTGGTAACCGTAGAACAGATAAATAGGAAACAGACACAGGAAACGCCTGAATCAATTTATTATTCAGATGCTTCCTAACAATGTGTTGAGGGTACAACAGACTAGTTTGATTTTCATGCTTCCAATTGTGGTGGAGGCAAGCCAAGCCAAAAGGATTGATCTTGTTCCTGTATGCTTTACTGGTTCCAAATTAGACAAAGAAATGTAACCACCGTCGAATACAACTGCAACATGACCTCCCAACGTCTATACTCAATTCTCTGACTGATGAAGGCCAAAGTGCCAAAAGCCTTTATCACCAACTTATCTACCTGCGACGACCTTCAAAGAACCATGCACCTACACTCCTAGATCCCTATGCGCTACAACACTCCCAAAAGGCATACCATTTACTGCCCTTGTTCTACGTTCCAAAATGTAACACCTCACACTTCTCTGTATTAAATTCCATCAACCATTCCTCTGCCCACCTGGACAATCGATCCAGATCCTGCTGCAATCTTTCACAACCATCTTCACTATCTGCAAAACCACTCACTTTTGTATCATCAACAAACTTGCTAATCTTGCCCTGTATGCTCTCATCCGAATCATTGATGTAGATGACAAACAGTAACGGGCCCAGCACTGAACCTTGATGCACACCACTAGTCACAAGCCTCCAGTCCAAGAAGCAACCTTCTACCATCCCCCTCTGCTTCCTTCCATGGAGCTAATTTGCTATCCATTCAGTTATCTCTCCTTGGATCCCATGCGATCTAACCTTCCAGAGCAGCCTACCATGCAGAACCTTGTCGAACACCTTACTGAAGTCTATGTACACAACATCTACAGCTCTGCCTTCATTGACCTTTTTGGTCACATCTTCTAGATTCCCACACAGCCCTTGGATATATTTGATCAGGCCCTGGAGATTTGCCTAGCATAATACCTTCAGTACTTCTTCGACGGTAACACTGACTGTTCTCAAGACACTTCCATTGACTGCACCAAGTTCCTCCATTCTAATGTCTTTCTCCTCGGGAAATACAGATGAGAAATACTCAGTGAGTACCTTGCCCATCTCCTGTGGCTCCACACAGAGGTGACCGCTTTGGTTCCTGAGAGGTCCCACTATCTCTCTCTAGTTACCCTTTTCCCCCTTATGTATTTATTAAAACAATTTGGATTGTCTATCTTCTGCTTAAACCAGCATCTGCAGTTCCTTCCTACACTTTATCTTTTTTTGTTCACTGAACAATGCTTTTTAACAAATTTTTCTAAGGTAAGCTTGTAACTACAACAATCTCATATTTATGAATGGAGCTCTACTGATTAAATCAAAGGAAATGTAATTCTTCCACTCTTGCGACATTATAATCTCAATTGTCTTGTTTAAATGATCATGTTCATAAAATTCCAAGAACAAGAACTCTTTCAGCTCAGAGAGCTGTGCTATCGCAGTTATTGATAGCGTTCAAACTTTAGTGAAGGTCAAATCTTGTCTGATGTATTTATATTAAATGAAATAGTGCGTGTTTCATTTCTCTACCTGATAGCAAAAAAAGCGAAAATAGATTTGCATTACTATAATTCACATCCGTCTCAGACCTCTCAAGTTGTTCAATATTTCAAAGTGTATAAATTCATGAGGACAATAGATAGGGTGAATGCACAATATTTTACCCAAGGTACGGAAATCAAGAACAAAAGGGCACAGGTTTAAAGTGAGAGGGGAATGATTTAATAGGAATGTGTATATATATGTATGTGTATATATGTATGTATGTGTGTGTGTGTGTGTGTGTGTGTGTGTGTGTGTGTGTGTGTGTATATATATATATATATACAGATAATGACCAGGCAACCTGTTCTCAAAATGTCAGCTAAGGGATAATTATTGCATTTGATCCCAGGGATAATTCTGCAACTCTTCCTTTTAATAGGTACTTCCATGTTTATTAAGACACAGAATAATCAGGCAGTATCTCTGGAGAAAAGAAATAGATAACGTTTTGCGTCAGAACCCTTCTTTCAGTCTGAAGAAGAGTTCCAACCCGAAACACCGCCTATTCCTTCTTTGCAGAGATGATGCCTGACCCGCTGAGTTACTTCAGCATTTTGTGTCCGTCTTCGGTATAAACCATCATCTGCAGTTCTCCCTACACAAGGCACTGAGGGGCATTAGTTTAATGTTTCATCCAAATGATGGCACAGTGATACAGGAGCAGAGTTGGTGCCTTACAGCTCCAGTGACCCAGGTCCGATCCTGTCTACGGGTGCTGTCTGTACGGAGTTTGTACGTTCCCCCTTTGACCATGTGGGTTTTCTCCGGGTGCTCCTGTTTCCTTCCACATACCAATGATGTGCAGTGTTGTAGGTTTATTGGCTTCTGTAATTTGTGTCTAGTGTATAGGATAGAACTAGAGTATGGGTGATCATGGTTGACATGGACTTGTTAGGACGAAGGGCCTGTTTTCACACTCTTAGCGAATCAATACTAAACTAAACTAAACTAAATTAAACTAAACTGAAAATGCTGAACAGTTTAGACAATATATCTTAAAAGCAGAAAGTTCATGCCATTTGTTTATATCCATTCTTGTAACCAATATCAATTTAAAACCTCGCAGGTAAGTTTCAAACTTATTCTGAGGTCGTGTTTTTTGTGGAAATCTTCTCTTTACAGTGTTTGCTGACGGATGATCCAGGGCAAAACCCAAATGGGCCGCGGGGAAACCGGCTACGGAGGACCGCGGGAGTGCAGGTAGCCGGCGGCCGGTGGCTTCGCTGTCTGAGTCGCTGACAGTGCGGTCAGCGACTTCAGGCTTGGTACTTGCCCAAAGTACTTTGGCAACCCCGAAAGGGGGCAAAGCCAAACGCAAGTCTGAGAGGCCTGTGTACTCAGACGAGTCAGGCCAGGAGGATTCCCCTCCTGCAACCATGGATAGCGTCTTTGGGCGTTTATCCCGGATGGATACCTCATGGAGAGGATGCTCCATCATAATATGCTCCGTGACACGGAGACATATCAGCGCAGGTCTCCTTTCGTGCCTGCGGCAGCGCCTGGTCCAGGGCTGCCTAATGTCTCCCATTCTGAGGAGGGGAGTCAGTATATGACTGACTCCGAATTCGGAGTTATGTCGGTGGAACATACTGGGATGCATGACATACGTGAGGCTCAACGAGAATTGTCTGCCATGGCGTCGAGATTTGCAATATCCTCGCAAACAGGGGAGCTGTTGCAAGAAGAACTGGCTTCCAGCATCAACTACCTCACGTCACATCAATTACAAGAACAGGATATGGTTGAAACGGCTACGAAATATCATACACCTGTAAATTGTGCATCCCTAAAAGTGCCGGCAGTCAACAGTTCTATCTGGGGATACATTGGAGGGGGCATCAAGGCCCAGGAAATGAAACTCCAACGAATTTTAAAATTACTGGCTCAGGCATCACAGCGTTTGCCAGATCTGTGGATGGCGGGTCATTGTCGGATGTCCAGCAGGATGCTCTGGCATTAATGTGCAATCCACACTTCGAAATGAACTGCTTCCGAAAGAACGCCATCAGGCCTGCCTTAAATCCAAAATTTGCTGGCCTATGTAAGTCCAGCAATGTCCAGCCGCCGAATCTTCTGTTCGGGGAAGACCTATCGAAACAAGTAAAAGACCTGGATGAGGAAGCAAAGCTGTCGGGTTAATCAAGGCACCCATGACGAGCAAAGCTTCACTGTTTCAGCGACAACACCCCTCCGCCTCCACCGGCAAAAAGCGGTTCGTTGAAGCTGGTGGCAGCTCGAAAGTTGATTTTTCTGGGCAGAAGTCTTTATTAGGCCATGGCCCAGGACGGCCGGCACGGAAAATGTGCAATCCTCGCACCCCAGATCGCACCTCGCAGTCCTACCCTCCAAACCACAAGAACGGAAATGGAACCCGTATCAGTGGCTTTTGGGCCTTCCATAAGACCACCGGTAACCATGGAGGTAGGTGGGTCTGGTTCTTTCTGGAACATTGGGTGTGTGGACCAATTACAAATTGATGGTAGATTGCACTTGTTTTTGCACGAATGGTGGTGGATAACATCAGATCTGTTTATACTGCACAGTATACAAGGGTTCCAAATTGAATTTATTCCCAACTCATTGCCACCCACACAAGATACATCAAGTCGGGCAATTAGTCATTCCAAACAAGAAGGTTTGGGTATACAAGCAGAAATTCATACATTACACACAAAAGGGGTAATCGAGAAGTCAAGTCATGAACATTATCAATTCGTCTCCAATATATTCTCTAGGCAAAATAAAGATGGAGGATGTCGGATCCCCATGCTCAAGGATGGGGAGCTACTAATACCATCTCTAGTTGTGGTGGCAGATGGGATGTGCATGTGTTATGAATTCTTCAGTTATATGGTATCAACTATCTGGAGATACTGGGGGCATTTTATGGGTTAAAGGTTTATTGTGGGAATATGCATAATCTGCATGTTCAACTACAAATTGATAACACTACAGCAGTGGCATATATTAATCACATGGGTGGAATCAAGTCTGTATCCTGTGATAGTTTAGCTAACCTCAATTGGCGATGGTGTATTGAAAAAATCATTTGGATTTCAGCTACCTACTTGCCAGGTAGGTTTAAAATGGTGGCGGACACCAGGTCACGCAAATTTAATGACAACACTGAATGGATGTTGTATCACAAAGTATTTAACGACATTGTTGCTCGGTATGGAACACCGGATATCAATTTGTTTGTATCTAGGCTCAATCACCAGTTGCTAAAATATGTTGCATGGGAGCCAGAGATAGGGGCAGTGGCGATAGATGCATTCTCGCTACACTGGGGAGGAATGTTCTTTTGTGCCTTTCCTCCATTTTGCCTCATCTGTCAGTGCATCCAAAAAATCCAGCAAGATTCGGCTTCAGGCATTTTGGTAGTGCCTGACTGGTTCCCGCTGATGTTGGGAATGATAATACAACCTTATATGGTTATTCCTAAACACAAAAGTTTGCTGGTTCATCCCGTGACTCGGGAAGGCCACCCTCTGCATGATAGAATCAATTTATTGATTTGCAGACTTTAAGAACTTTCCTGGGGCTCAGATTGTCAGAGCGAACCGTGGATGTGATCACTGCAGCTTTGTGGGATAGCACCAAGAAGCAGTACATTTCCTACATCAAGAGATGGGAAGTGTTTTGTTTAAATTCTAATATAACATATGATATGGCACGGATAACTGATGTCTTGGAGTTTCTTTCAAAATTGTTCTTTGACGAAAGATTAAGTTATAGTGCCATTAACTATGCCAGAAGTGCCTTGTTATCATACTTGTTGCTGGAATGGGGTCACCACTCTGATGGGTCTCACCCACTGATATCCAAATTTATGAAGGGTATCTTTAACACAAATCCTCCCAGGCCAAGGTACGCGGAGGTATGGGATGTTACCATTGTGTTAACACTGCTTTGCCGGTGGGCTCCAGCTACATCCTTATCTTTGGTCAGGCTCACACATAAAGTAGTTATGCTCATGGCGCTAGTTTCAGCGCAACGCTTCCAGTCATTGCATAAGCTACGGCTGGACAGAATGGTTATATCTACCAACAAAATAACGTTCTATGTAAATGAGCTAATTAAACAAAGCAGACGGAGGTGTTAGGTCTAAACCTGGAATTTTTGGCATATCCAATGGACCTTAGATTGTGTGGTGTCACACATATTCAACAATATTTTAAGGCTACAAAGAACCTTCGGGGTACTGAGCTGGCAATGTTCATTAACCACAAAAAAACACACAAGAGTGTATCAGAGCAGACCTTCTCCAGATGTATAAGACATGTATTGGCTTGTGCAGGAGTGGACACTGATGTTTTTAAATCTCACTCCACCAGGGCTGCAACAACATCAGCAGCGAGCTTCATGGAGGTTCCGCTGGACCGCATCCTAGTGACATGAGCGGACTTTTCAATCCTTACATAATAAACCGATTGCCAGGCCGGGTTTGTTTGCCAACTCATTTTTGAGTTCTGTTCAATAATTTGCTTTCCCGGATGTAAGGGATCGCTATTATTATTATTATTATCATTTGTTTATTAAAAGCATCAGCATATTTTAAATCTATGTCATGTCTGAATGCATTATCTTTTCAATCATTTCTGGTCAACTAATGCAGTGTGTTGCATGGACACGTGTTCGCGGCATGAAATCACAGAGCTTTAAAGTCTTCACTCACGTGACTTCGAAGTAAAATAGAAAGATTAAACGAGACCTTATCAGTTTGAAGTTTGATCTTTATTTTATGAGAAGTTGCGATGAGGGATTATGTGCCCTCCACTCCCAACCCTCTTCTCATAAAGATCATGTGGTAGTTCTAGTTCTCAAATCTTCCTACAATCAGTTCAGCAACCGTTTCTGTGATTTCACACCGCTGCTTTGAAGGTTGACGCACATGCGGGCTGGCGGGCTTCTTCGCGTAATCCCTATCGCAACTTCTCATAAAATAAAGATCAAACTTCAAACTGGTAAGTTCTCGCTTAATCTTTCTATTTATGTGTATATGTAGATGGTCTACGGTATATGGACACACTGATCTGTTATGTATTTATGCCTACAATATTCTGTTGCGCTGCTGCAAGCAACAATTTCATTGTCCTATATGGGGCACATGACAATAAACCTCTCTTGACTCTTGACTTCTCTTGAGATGTGCACTTCCTCTCTCACTTCCACCCAGGGACCTCAGCAGACCTTCCAGGTGAATCAGAGCTTCAAGTGCATCTCTCTAACATTCACAGTATTCAGTGCTCCAAGTGTGGCCTCCTTTAGATTGGCATGGCCAAGAGTAGATTGGGCAACCATTTTGCTGAATACTTGCGCTTGATCTGCAAATGTCTGCTGGATTTCCCGGTTGCTAACCATTTTAACTCACCTTCTCATTGCCATACCGACCTTTCTGTCCTTGGCCTTCCCATTGTCAGAGTTAGGCCACACACTAAATGGAGGAAGTTTGCCTCTTATTCCACTTGGGTAGCTTACAACCTTATGGGTTGAACTGAATTCTCCAATTTCAAGTAATACTCACCCCTACCCCTCTCTTTCCCCTGCCCCACATCCCCTGAACCCAGCGGAACGCATTTCTTCCACCTTCACCCAACCCAGTCACCCTGCTTCATTCCCCTCCCTTGTATACTCATCTCCCATCCCCGAGTGATTCATTTCCCTTTTATTCCCCCTCTTTCTCTTTTCTCCTGTCCCTATCCACCCATATCCCTCACACGGCGTTACATTGCACCCCTCCTCTTCTTATAGTAGCTGTATCACTATATTCTGTACTGTGTTTCCTTGATCTTTGTATACTTGTACTAATGTAGTTTAACTCAGTTTAGTTTATTGTCACTTGTACCGAGGTACAGTGGAAAGATTTTGTTGCATGCTAACCAGTCAGTGGAAAGACTACACATGATTGCAATCGATCCATTCACAGTGTACAGTACTGTGTATATGTAAGATTTGATTATACTCATCTTTTTAGTTTAGATTAGGGACACAGGCCCTTTAGCCCACCGAATCCGCATCGACCAGCAATCCCCGTACATTAACACTATCCTACACACTAGGGGCAATTTTATACATACACCAAGCCAATTAACCTACATACCTATACATCTTTGGAGTGCGGGAGGGAACCGACGATCTCGGAGAAAACCCACGTGATCACGGTGAGAACGTACAAACTCCGTACAGACAGCACTCATAGTCGGGATTGAACCCAGGTCCCTGGCACTGGAAGCACTGTAAAGCAGCAACTCTACCGGTGTGCCACCACAGCCGCCCTGCTGCTGGATAGAACGTAACACAAAGTTTTTCACTGTTTCTTGGTCTGGTGACAATAATAATAACATGCCAATAACAAATATGCCATTTGTGATGAGATTGAGCACAATGGGAAAAGCAGATAGCAACAAAACGTAGAACATTTTGAAAGGGTTCAACAGGCTAGATACAAGACGTCATTAAGGCTAGAAACAGGAAGGAAGGACGTTTCCTCTGACTGAGATGCCCAAGACTGAAGACCAAATCATTGGTTATTTTTTAGGTAGAGATTGACAATTTCTTGCTTATTAAAGGTGTCAGGGGTTATGGGGAGAAGGCAGGAGAATTGGGTTGAGAGGAAAAGATAGATCAGCCATAATTGAATGGTGGAGTACACTTGATAGAAACATAGAAAATAGGTGCAGGAGCAGGCCATTCGGCCCTTCGAGCCAGCACCGCCATTCAATATGATCATAGCTGATCATCCGAAATCAGTACCCCGTTCCTGCTTTTTCCCCATATCCCTTAATTCCTTTGGCCCTAAGAGCTAAATCTAACTCTTGTGGGGTACGATCCCAAAATCAAAGCGAGAAGCCAGTTGTAGTGGGAAGTACCTTTTATTATGTCCTTCCGTGTTATAAGGACGTCCATGAGAGAGAGATGGCACCCAAAACGCTTGCCTTTAATCCCTCTGGTTAAGGGCCGCCTCTGGACTGAACCATTCCCGTGCCGAGGGGTTTGACAATTAGGGTGGCCCGACCCTTGGGAGCTGCCACACTCTCTTGAAAGGCGGAATGGCCTCATTCTTCTCCTAGAATTTATGAACTTATGACTGGGGTGGGGAAGAGTTCAGAATAAGGGTTCGGCCGTGTATGACTAAGATGAAGAAATATTCCGCCCCACAGAGAATGAGAGGCTTGATGTAATTCTCTACATTGGCAGATGGTGGAGGCGCAGTTATGATATGCATTCAGAAGCAAATATCAATAGATATCTAGACATTAATGGCAAGGGGTTAGTGCAGGGAAATTATATTGTTGAAAATCAGCCATAACCTGGATGAATATCTGAGCAAGAGTGAATGCCTGTGTGTCTTATTCCTGCTCCAATTCTTCTCTTCTTATGATGGGCCAAATCACATCCTTCTCTATTCTAACAATTGAAAAAGTTTGTGAAATACAGATTGATAAAATGACTATTAATGGAGTCATAGAGCTTTATTGCATGCAAACAGGCCATTCATAAGTGTTATGAAGGAGCAGAATTAGGCCATTTGGCCCATCAATTCTACTCCACCATTCACCATGGCTGATCTTTCTTCCCCTCTCAACCCAATTCTACTGCCTTCTCCCCATAACCCATGACACCTATCCCAATCACGAATCTATCTATCACTACCATAATGAAAACATTGACTTGGCATCCACAGCCTTCTGTGTCAATAAATCCCACAGATTCACCGCGCTCTGAATAAAGAAATAACTCCTCATCTTCCGAAAGGAACATCCATTTATTCTGAGGCTATGACCTCTAGCTCTAGACTCTCCCACTAGTGGAAGCATCCTCTCCACATTCACTTTATCCAGGCCTTTCACTATTCAGTAAGTTTCAATGAGGTCTCCCTCATTCTACCAAGCTCCAGCAAGTAGAGGCCCAATTGTGCCAATCAAGATGCCCCATCTAAGCTAGTCCTAATTGCCAATATCCCACTATTCCATATCCCACTAAACCTTTCCTATCCATATAACTGGGCAAGTCTAGGACCTCCTCTGACAGCTCAATGCATTTCCAGTGGAAATCTGTTTAAAGTATGTGGTGGTGGTGTCAATATCTGTTTCATGCTTGGATTCAGAGGATGTTAGCAAAGGGGCCTCAGCATAATGCATTGTATGTGTAATGTTACTTTAGTTCTGAGGCAGATTTAGTTTAGTTTAGTTTAGTTTGCTGTTATATGTAACGAGGTACAATGAAATCTTTTGTTGCGTGCTAACCAGTCAGTTAAAAGACTGTACATACAAACAAGCCGTCCACAGTGTACAGATACATATTAAATGGAATCAAGTTCTATGCAAGATAAACTACAGTAAAGTCTGATTGAAAATAGTAAGGGGGGGGGTTGGGGGGGTTTCCATTGAGGTAGGTACAGGCTCAGGGCCACTTTCTCGTCGTGGATAGTTTAATTTAGTTTGGAGATGCAGCACGGAAACAGGCCCTCCAGCCAGTGATCCCCGCACATTGACACCATATTACACACAGTAGGGACAATTTACAATTATACCAAGCCAATTAACCTACAAACCAGTCAGTCTTTCGAGTGTGGGAGGAAACCGGAGCTCCTGGAGAAAACCCACGCAGGTCACGGGGAGAATGTACAAATTCCGTGCAGACAGTACCCGTAATCAGGATTGAACCCGGGTCTCTGCCGCTGTAAGGCGGGAACTCTACCGCTGCACCACCGTGCCTCCCATAATGGGATCTTTCACTTATTGCCGTATAAAGGTGAATCGTCCTTCCCTAGTACTCATGCTGAAAATCTGAACCTTATTTCCTCAAAGTATTCACTGGGGAATAATTAACGGGTTTCACCATGCTGTGTGTTGGTGGTTACTGGATGTGTTGTGTTAATTTGTTTCATGCAACATGTGCAGTAGCAGTAAAAGCAAAAATGTTGAACGTGCTCTTAAATGCCACTGTAGCATTGTCTCAGCAAGACGATGGGTAGAAAGACAATTAGGGTTCTAAATTGCTCCCATGTCAGTAATTGGTGCAGCAGAAGCTTGTTTTTCCGTAATTGGATTTTGTAATAGTTCACTTTAAGAGACACGCGCAATCTTGCTGCCGCAGCAAAACTGCGTAATGGTGAATTGTGTGTAACATATTTATATTTTAGTGTATTAATTATTAATTTGTATAATGGTCATAACATTAAACGGGCCGATGTTACATATTGCCTGCAATGATAACTGTGGAGTAATCGTCTACAATATTAATCTAAGATCACTAATTCAGATCCAAGCCACTTCATCAGTCCAATGGTTAAACAGCCAACTAGGTCTGATGACTGTTTATTTTTAGATTTTTCTTTATTGATATTCATTATGCGGGCATCTTTCAAAGGCTGGTGGCATTTAATGTACTGCCCAAATTCTTCTCCCCGCTCCCGCCCGGCAGAAGGGGCAGCACGGTGGCACAGCGGTAGATTTGTTGCCTTGCAGCACCAGAGCCCCGGGTTCGATAGTGACTCCAGGTACTGTCTGTACGGAGTTTGTATAGTCTTCCTCTGACCCCGTGGGTTTTCTCCGGGTGCTCCGGTTTCCACCCACACTTCAAAGACGTGCAAGTTTGTAGGTTAATGGGCTTCTGTAAATTGTAAATTGTCCCCAGTGTTAGTGTGCGGGGTGATTGAAGGATGGCGCAGACTCGGCGGCCGAAAGGCCGCTTTCCATGCAGGATCTCCAAAAGTCTAAAAGTTTAAAGAAGATAAAAGGGTGAAAACAACATGCAGTATGAAGCTTGAAAGCATGCAGCATCAGACTCAGGAACAGCTTATAGAGTCATACAGCGTGGAAACTGGCCCTTCGGCCCAGCTTGCCCACACCAGCCAACATGTACCAGCTACACTAATCCCACCTGCCCGCGTTTGAACCATATCCCTCCAAACCTATCATGTTGATACACCTGTTTGCCCTCAGGTTTCTGGATGGTCCTTCCACAAGCAAAATGTACATAATGCAATAGTTTATTTATGGAACGAGCTGCCAGATAAATTAGTTGCGGCAGTTCCAATGGCAATATTTAAGAGAGGTACATGGATAGGAAAGATTTAGAGATATGAAACATAGAAAAAAATGAAAAACATAGAAAAAATAGGTGCAGGAGTAGGCCATTTGGTCCTTCAAGCCAGCACCGCCATCATCCAAAATCAGTACCCTGCTCCTGCTTTCTCTTGATTCTGTTAGCCCTAGGAGCTATATCGAACTCTCTCTTGAATACATCCAGCAAATTGGCATCCACTGTCTTCTGTGGCAGCGAATTCCACCGATTCACAACTCTCTGGCTGAAAAGGTTTTTCCTCATCTCAATCCTAAGATGGGTCAAACACAGACAAATGGGAGATATGTGTAGATGAACTTCTTGGTAGGCATGGATAATAATAGACAATAGACAATAGGTGCCGGAGTTGGCCATTCGGCCCTTGGAGCCAGCACCAACATTCAATGTGATCATGGCTGATCTTCCCCAATCAGTAGTTACACAAAAGGCTGGAGAAACTCAGCGGGTGCAGCAGCATCTAAGGAGCGAAGGAGATAGGCGACGTTTCGGGTCGAGACCCTTCTTCAGACTGGTCAGGGATCAAGGAAACGAGAGATATAAACAGTGATGTGGAGAGATAAAGAACAATGAGTGAAAGATATGCAAAAAAGTATTGGTGATAAAGGAAGCAGGCCATTGTAAGCTGTTTGTGGTGTGAAAATGAGAAGCTAGTGCGACTGGGGGGGGGGGGGGGGGGGGGGCGGGGGAGATGGAGAAGGAATGTCAAGGCCCGAGGGCTGAGGGAGAGGTGGGGAGGAGGCAGTCTGGGTTAACAGAATTGAGAAAATTCAATGTTTAAGCCCAGAGGATGCAGACTCCCCAAGCGGAATATGAGGTGCTATTCCTCCAACTTGCGGTGTTGCTCACTCTGGCCGTGGAGGAGGCCCAGGACCGAGAAGTCGGATATGGAGTGGGAGGGGGCGTTGAAGTGCTGAGCCACCGGGAGGTCGGGCTGGTTATTGCGGACCGAGCGGAGGTGTTCGGCGAAACGATCGCCCAGCCTCCGCTTGGTCTCACCGATGTAGATCAGCTGGCATCTGGAGCAACAGATGCAGTAGATGAGGTTGGAGGAGGTGCAGGTGAACCTCTGTCGGACTTGGAATGACTGCTTGGGTCCCTGAAAGGAGTGGATGGGGGAGGTGAAGGGACAAGTGTAGCATCTCTTGCGGTTGCAAGGGAAAGTGCCCGGGGAAGGAATGGAGCGGGAGGGAAGGGAAGAATTGACGAGGGAGTTGCGGAGGGAGCGGTCTTTGCGGAAGGCAGACAGGGGGGGAGATGGGAAGATGTGGCGAGTGGAGGGGTCACGTTGGAGGTGGCGAAACTGGCAGAGGACTATCTGTTGTATGCGCTGGCTGGTGGGGTGAAAGGTGAGGACCAGGGGGACTCGGCCCTTGTTGTGAGTGGGGGAATGGGGAGAGAGGGCAGTGTTGCGGAGTATGGAGGAGACCCTGGTGCGAGCCTCATCTATAGTGGGGGAGGGGAAACCCCGTTCTCTGCAGAACGAGGACATTTGCGATGACCTGGTGTGGAACACGTCATCCTGGGAGCAGATGCGGCGTAGATGGAGGAATTGGGAATAGGGGATGGAGTCCTTACAGGAAGCAGGGTGGGAGGAAGAGTAGTCCAGGTAGCTGTGGGAGTCAGTTGGTTTGTAGTGGATATCAGTCAGGAGTGTATCACCTGCAATAGAGATGGTGAGGTCAAGGAATGGTAGGGAAATGTCGGTAATCAGTACCCCAATCAGTACCTTTGTTTCCTGTCTGCCAATCAATTCCTGCCTTCTCCTCATATCCCCTGACTCTGCTATCTTTAAGAGCCCCATCTAGCTCTCTCTTGAAAGTATCCAGATAACCTGCCTCCACCGCCCTCTGAGGCAGAGAATTCCACAGACTTACAACTCTCCGTGAGAAAAAGTGTTTCCTCGTCTCCTAAATGGCTTATCCCTCATTCTTAAACTGTGGCCCCTGTGTCTGGACTCCCCCGACATCGGGAACATGTTTCCTGCCTCTATCTTGTCCAAACCCTTAATAATCTTATATGTTTCAATAAGATCCCCTCTCATCCTTCTAAACACCAGAGTATACAAGCCCAGCTGCTCCATTCTCTCAGCATATGACAGTCCCGCCACCCCGGGATTAACCTTATAAACCTACGCAGCACTCCATCAATAGCAAGAATGTCCTTCCTCAAATTAGGGGACCAAAACTGCACACAATACTCCAGGTAGGGCCCTATACAACTGCAGACGGACCTCTTTGCTCCTATACTCAACTCCTCTTGTTATAAAGGCCAACATTCGCTGCATTCTCAAAGCATCCTCCTCACAGTTTACACTGCCACCCAGCTGTGTGTCATCTGCAAATTTGACACAAATCCCTTTGAATCCCTTCATCTAAATCATTGATGTATAGTGTAAATAGCTGCGGTCCCAGCACCGGACCTTGCGGTACCCCACTAGTCCCTGCCTGCCATTCTGAAAGGGACCCGTTAATCCCTGCTCTTTGTTTCCTGTCTGCCATCCAATTTTCTATCCATGTCAGTACCATACCCCCAATACCATGTGCTCTCATTTTACCCACTAATCTCCTATGTGGGACCTTATCAAATGCTTTCTGAAAGTCCAGGTACACTACATCCACTGGCTTTCCCTTGTCCATTTTCCAAGTTACATCCTCAAAAAATTCCAGAAGATTAGTCAAGCATGATTTCCCTTTCATAAATCCATGCTGACTCGGACCGATCCTGTTGCTGCTCTACAAATTTGCCGCTATTTCATCTTTTATAATTGACTCCAGCATCTTCCCCACCACCGATGTCAGGACTGTTTCCCTACTGTAATGACTCTATTTACACTCTATGACTAGTTCCACATAGGAAATCAGATCCTTCAACCGTTCAACTATTAGTATTAATACCTAAGCAAAAATAAATTATGCCTGTATGCTCTGAGGTACAAAACAATCAAGCAAACATGGATCCTGACAACTAACGCAATGTGAAGGTGACGCAAAGAACTTTCCAAGTAATGGAATGATGTTGAAGTGTGGTCACCATAGAAACGTACAGCGGGAAGTTTATACAAGCAAGGTCCCACTGTATGAGCAAACTATCTGAAAGTAAATAGTCCTTGGTTATGGAAAGATGAAATACAACTAAAACATCTTGGAAATATCATGGCACAGCAGTAGAGTTGCTGCCTTACAGCGCCAGAGACCCGAGTTTGATCCTGACTATGGGTGCTGTATGTACGGAGTTTGTACGTTCTCCCCATGGCTGCGTGCGTTTTCCCCGGGAGCTCCGGTTTCCTCCAACACTCCAAAGATGTGCAGGTTTGTAGGTTAATTGGCTTCGGTAAAAAATTGTAAATTGTCCCCAGTGTGTGTAGGATATTGCTAGTGTGCGGGGGTCACGGGACAGTACAGACTCGGTGGGCTGAAGGGCCTGTTTCTGCGCTGTATCTCTGAACTAAACTGAACTAAATTCAACAAGGCAGGTATCATCTATGAAGAATGAGGCAGTGTTAACAATTTCCAATCAATGACCATTCTCCTGAATGGTGGCGATGGAGGTTTATCACAAAAGTATTAACTGGATATGTCCTTCACAAATGCTGCCGGATCTGCTGACCTCATCTCCATTACACAGCTACATCTCTTCACCAGATAAAAGCTGTCCATGGTCTGACCTCCCCAGAGGAGCATGGGTGAAGCTCAACAGAATTTGTACTGGAGTTGGGCGTTTCAGTGCCAGCACGTGGAGATGGGGACTCCGCCTGAGCCCAGCCTGTGAATGCGGAGCAGAACAACAGACAGCCAACCATGTCATCTCTGAGTGCCCGCTCTACCACCCACCAAATGGAGCTCAGGGCCTGGCAGGCATTGACGCAGAGACAACAACCTGGCTGCTCAACAGCCGGATTAAGATCTAACTATTCCTTTGGTTTATGTTTCATTCACTAGAAGATCTGTTGACTACTTCCAGTTTTTTTTTCTGCTTATAGACAGAGTTTATTGGGTCAGTCTGAAGAAGGCTCCCAATTTTAAAAAATCACCTATCCATGTTCTCCCGAGATGCTGCCTTTCTCACTGAGTTTATCAACACTTTGTTTCTATCTATATAATTAAAAGTCTCATCTTGACCACTTCCTGTCTGTGTTGTATATTGATTGTTGAAAAATCGTTCCCCTGTAGAAACATAGAAACATAGAAAATAGGTGCAGGAGGAGGCCATTCTACCCATCGAGCCAGCACTGCCATTCATTGTGATCATGGCTGATCGTCCGCTATCAATTGCCCTTGCCTGTCTTCTCCCCATATCCCTTGACTCCACTAGCCCCGAGAGCTCCTTCCAACTCTCTCTTAAATCCATCAGTGATTTGGCCTCCACTGCCCTCAGTTGCAGGGAATTCCATAAATTCACAACTCTCTGGGTAAAAAGGTTTTTTCTCAGCTCAGTCTTAAATGACCTCCCCACTATTCTAAGACTGTGGCCCTTGGTTCTGGACTCACACAACATTGGGAACATTTTTCCTGCATCTAGCTTGTCCAGTCCTATTTATAATTTTATATGTATCTATAAGATCCCCCCTCATCCTTCTAAACTACGGTGAATACAAGCCTAGTCTTTTCAATCTTTCCTCACATGACAGTCCCGCCATCCCAGGGATCAATCTCGTGAACCTATGCTGTACTGCCTCAATTACAAGGATGTCGTTCCTCAAATTAGGAGACCAAAACTGTACACAATACTCCAGATGTGGTCTCACCAGAGCCCTATACAACTGCAGAAGAACCTCTTTACTCCTGTACTGAAATCCTCTTGTTATGAAGGCCAACATTCCATTAGCTTTCTTCACTGCCTGCTGTACCTGCACGGCAACTTTCAGTGACTGGTGTACAAGGACACCCAGGTCTCGCTGTACCTCCCCCTTACCTAACCTAACCCCATTGAGATAAAAATCTGCCCTCTTGTTTTTGTCGCCAATGTGGATAACCTCACATTTATCTATATTATACTGCATCTGCCATGCATCTGCCCACTCACTCAACCTGTCCAGGTCCCCCTGCAACCTCCTAACATCCTCTCACAGTTCACACTGCCACCCAGCTTTGTGTAATCCGCAAACTTGCTAGTGTTGCTCCTAATTCCCTCTTCCAAATCATTTATATATATGGTAAACAGTTGCGGCCCCAACACCGAGCCTTGTGGCACTCCACTCGCCACTGCCTGCCTTTCTGAAAAGGACCCGTTCACTCCTACTCTTTGCTTCCAGTCTGCCAACCAATTTTCTATCCATGTCAACACCCTACCCCCAATACCATGTGCTCTAATCTTAGTCACCAGTCTCCCTTGCGGGACTTATCAAAGGCTTTCTGAAAGTCTAGATACACTACATCCACTGGCACCCCTTCATCCATTTTACTTGTCACATCCTCAAAAAATTCCAGAAGATTAGTCAAGCATGATTTCTCTTTCATAAATCCATGTTGACTTGGACTAATCCTTTTACTGCTATCCAAATGCTCCATTATTTCCTCTTTAATAATTGACTCCAGCATCTTTCCTACCACCGAAGTCAGGCTAACTGGCCTGTAATTCCCCGTTTTCTCTTCTCGCTCCTTTCTTGAAAAGTGGGATAACATTAGCTATCCTCCAATCCACAGGAACTGACCCAGAATCTATTGAACATTGGAAAATGATCACCAATGCGTCCACTATTTCTAGAGCCACCTCCCTGAGGACCCTGGGATGCAGACCATCAGGCCCAGGGGATTTATCATCCTTCAGTCCCATTAGCCTACCCAATACTATTTCTCGCCTAATGAAAATTTCTTTCAGTTCCTCTACCCCCTTAGATCTTCTGTCCTCCAGTACATCTGGGAGATTGTTTGTGTTCTCCTTAGTGAAGACAGATCCGAAGTACCTATTCAACTCTTCTGCCATTTCCTTGTTGCCCATAATTATTTCACCCGTGTCTACCTTCAAGGGACCCACATTTGACTTTGCTGCTCTTTTTCCCTTAACATATCTATAGAAGCTTTTACTGTCCTTCTTTATATTCCTGGCCAGCTTCCCCTCGTACTTCATCTTTTCAGCCCGTATTGCCCATTTGTTTCCTTCTGTTGTCCTATGAGAGTTTCCCAATCCTCTGGCTTCCGGCTACTCTTTGCTGTGTTATACATCTTTTCTTTTAGTTTTAGGCTAACTTCTCTTGTCAGCCACGGTTGCCTCATACTCCCCTTAGAATCTTTCTTCCTTTTTGGAATGAAATGATCCACGTCTTCCAGATTATGCCCACAAATTCCTGCCATTGCTGTTCCACCGTCATTCCTGCTAGGATCCCTATCCAGTCTACTTTGGCCAGCTCCCCTCTCATGCCTTCATAATCCCCTTTGTTCAACTGCATCACGGCTACTTCTGATTTAACATTCACCTTCTCAAATTTCAGATTAAAACTAATCGCTGTATCGCTGTGATTTTTAGCCATCTTACTCACAGTCCTCCTCCGCTGAGCCAGCCCCGAGTATTTTTTCCATCGATTAAAAATAAAAAATTTATGAGCGTTTAAAAATCCTTGAGATCAGCTGATTGGTCCTCTCACCTGTCAATCACCACAAATAATGTAACGCCCATTACCTTCCTGGGGGGCAGGACTATGAAAGCCCGGATGCCTGGACGTGAGTCAGTCACTCTGCAAGATCACGAGGGAGACGCCATGACTGTAATTCTAAGCTGTGAATCAACTGAACTGTGAGTCTGCAATGTACTTGCAATAAATTATTTGTTAGCCCTTAATGACAATGCCATGAATTGTTTGGCCTGCTGCCCTGCCTGTGCTTGAAAGTGCAATGCTTAATTGGAAATGAAATGAAGTGAAATGACAATACCATGAGTTGTTTGGCCTGCTGTTCTGCCTGTGCTTGAAACTGCAATGCTTTATTAGGTCCGACTGTGTTTGGAAGGAATAAATGCTTTATTAGCTCCGACTGTGTTAAGTCTAAACGTCCCGCTCATTTCGTGACTTCCGCTTAGTGGACAGGTCACACTGATTGCGTAATTCCCGGTGACTGCAGAGGTCGCGCTGGTCGCGGAAGTGCCGCTGACTGCGGAAGCCCCACTGTGGAGAGGCCGCGCTCAGCCGTGTGAGTAGATTCAAGAAAGTTTACTGTCATATTTATGGTGTGTGGGTCGGTGTGTGTGAGTGTGAGTGTGTGTGTGAGTGTGTGTATGAGTGTGTGTGAGTGTGTGTGTGTGTGAGTGTGTGTGTGAGTGTGTGTGTGTGAGTGTATGTGTGTGTATGTGTGTGTGTATGTGTGTGTACGTATGTGAATCTGTGTGTGAGTGTATGTGTGTGTGAGTCTGTGTGTGTGACTGTGTGTGACTGTGTGTGTGTGAGTGTATGTGTGAGAGCATGTGTGAGTGTGTGTGTCTGAGCGTGAGTAGTCTGTGTGTGTGTGTGTGTATGTGTGTGTGTGTGTGTGTGTGTGTGTGTGCGTGTGTGTGTGTATATATTGGAATTGGTGGAGAGGTGGAATATTGCGTTGGGGACCAACCCTCCCATGTGAAACGGGTCTAGTGTAAAATATAAAGCAGCATCTGCAAATCCTTCTTTCACAGCATTTTTTGGTGTTGGTTGAAAGATAAACTTTGGTATGAACAGTGTTTGAAACTCACAGAAAGCCTTTATTTGCATTGTCTTGGTAGAAAGTATTATTTACAGCATGCAATATCAATGATAGGAGACATTGTTCATATACTGGTGCCACATTTATTTCTATGTTATTTATTTATTGTTTTATGTAACATGTTATGCCTGAGAGATTTTATTTTCCTTAATGCCCATTGACAATAGTAAAGGCAATCACTATAGTCTTGACTCCTTATCGAGCCTGTGTTGCAACCGTTCTGAGGCTGCCTTGGCATAGCTTCCTGAATTAGCAGTCCAAAAATCATAAATATCACAAGAAATGAAACTCCGATGATATAATTGCAAAAGAGAAGCAGAATTGCCCCCGAAAAAAAATCTGTCACGATGGAGTGACCTGCATGAGAAAGTATGTTGTACAAATTCAAAATTAGTGTTTGAATAAATGTAATGATAAAGATTTTTATTATTAATAAATGTGTACATTATTTATGCATTTACTTATGAATTATTTATAAAAGGCTGCTGAATTCCAGCCCTAATTGGAGTATTCACGATCAAGGCTCTCACTGCAATCCTCGAGCTATCGTTTTTGAGAAAAAAAAATTTACTTGGAGTTCCAGTGACAATTTATTCACAAATGCACCTTTGGGCATCATAAAACTGACTTCAGCGCTCCAGATGGTAAATAGGTGCCGACTTGGAGAGATGGAGTGAGGCTAAAATTGCTTAGATTTAAATTCTGTGATATTAAACGAGAGATACATTGGGCTAGATCTTGCTCCCAGCTGCAAAAGTGACTGCACTCCCTAGTGACGCATAGAAAAAAGTACACTTACCTGTTGCAGACACTCTGATATCAAAATGGTAGCTCCTATCCCGACCCTGAATGGTGACATCACACATGGTATTCCATAATACTTACGGCTTTCTATTTTAGCGTTGGGTGGTGGCAGCATGAGCTCAGTCTATGAATAACTGGTAAATTTGTATCTTGATGTTCACAATGCTCCGGACAGCTCAGTTTAGTTTTAGTTTAGTCCAGAGATACAGCGCTGAAACTGGCCCTTCCGCTCACCAAGTCCACACCGACCAGCGATCCATGCACACTGACACTATACTACACGCACCAGGGACAATTTGAAATTATACCCAGCCAATTGACCTACATATCTATATATCTTCGGAATGTAGATGGAAACCGGAGATCCCAGAGAAAACCAACTCGGTCACGGGGAGAACGCACAATCTCCGTACAGGCAAGCACCCGCAGTCAAGATCAAACCCGGGTCACTGGCGCTGTAAGGCAGCAACTCTACCGCTGCACCACCATGCCACCCACCGAAGGTTTAGGCTGCACCACTGAATTCTAGGCCAAGCCCGACTTCAGGACACAAATATGTGGGTTCAGTTTTTGCGCGGGTCCCCTGAATTTGTTGTTGTTTGGCAGTGCAGTTGTGGAGGGAACATGACAACACTGTTTAGGCCTGGTATCCCACATATTTCCTGGAAGGTAGGAAAGGCTGAGAATGAACAGTCGCAATAGTGCTACAAATGCAAATTATCTCATGTCATTTCGTGGGTAGGAACAATACTCCCAGAGTGCAAGGCTTGACAAGATTGTTGGCGAGTTAAGGCCATGGAGATCAGGGTGGGTGGGAATAGCTGGTGGGATGGGAAGGCCATGGGTCGTGTGTTTGGTGAGGAGAGTTTGGGAGAATTGAAAACCAGATGTTTCAGGAGGTGATTGGGGTTTGCAGGGATTTGTGACTGGGGGGGGGGGGGGGGGGGGGGGGGGGGAGAGGGGGCAGGAGCCGTTTGTTTGAGAGATCAGAGGGGCAGATGTGGTCTGGCACACGAAAGACACTTAATAACACGGATCCTCCTATTGTTCACCGTATCAACAGACCCAAATGAAAATAGAGAATGCTGAAACCACACAACAGGTTAGACAACATCTGCAGAAAGAGAAATAGAATGAACACTTACGTTTAAAGTAGCTTCTCTCTTTTCTAGCTTTCTCCTCCCTACACCTGTCAATCTGAAAAAGAGTCATGACCTGAAACGTCAACTGTCCATTCCCTCCCGAGATGCTGCTTGACCATCTGAGTTCCTCAGGCACTTTGGGTTTGATCAAGATACCAGCAACTGGAGATTATTGGGTTTTCATTGCAGTTTAGTTCGATAAGGGATTGATTGTTGTGGAGGAGTTGTGGTACCAATCAGTGACAGTCAATAGAAAGGATCTTGCTGAATGACCTACTTCTGTTCTTAGGCACTTTCTAATTATTCAGTGGCCTCAGGAAATAGAGGCATAGAGATTCACAGCATGGAAACAGGACCTTCGGCCCACCTTGCCCGTGCCGATCAACATGCCCCATCTATACAAGTCCCACCTGCCTGCATTTGGCCCATATCCCTTTAAACTTTCCTATCCATGTACCTGTCGAAATGTTTCTCCCTCCTAACCGCATTCTCCTGCCTTCTCACCATAACCCCTGACAACTGTACTGATCAAGAATCTATCTATATCTGCCTTAAAAATATCCATCAATGGCTTGGCCTCCACAGCCTTTTGTTGCAAAGAATTCCACAGATTCACCACCCACTGACTAAAGAAATTCCTTCTCATCTCCTTCCTAAAAGAACGTTCTTTAATTCTGAGGCTATGACCTCTAGTCCTAGATCTCCCACTAGTGGAAACATCCTCTCCACATCCACTCTATCCAAGCTTTTCACTATTCAATATATTTCAATGAGGTCCCACCCCATTCTTCTAGACTCCAGCGAATACAGGCCCAGTGCCATCAAATGCTCATATGTGAACCCATTCATTCCTGGGATCATTCTTGTAAACCTCCTCTGGACCCTCTCCAGGGCCAGCACATCCTTCCTCAGATATGGTGCCCAGCATTGCTCACAATGTTGGGGAACATTACTATTGCAATGTTTAAGAAACAGTTGGCCAGGTACATGGATAGGAGATATTTAGCGGGATAAGGGCCAAATGCAGGCAAGTGGGACGGGTGCAGATCGGGCATGTTGGTTGACGTGAGCAAGTTGGGCTGAAGGGCCTGTTTCCACGTTGTATGGCTCTATGACTATGTTTTTGGAATGCAGAGGAGGGACCAGAGCACCCAGAGGAAACATATGCAGTCACAGGGAGAACATGCAAATTTCACACAGATGGCATCAAATATTAAACCTGGTCTCTGGTGTTATGAAGCAGCAGTTCTCCTGACTGTACCATCTTAACATGCTGTGCGTATTCTTTTAAAACATCTGTGACGCCACAGGAACAAGTACAACTAATTAATCAATCTTGTTTCATTATCATACCTGGAACTCATCTTCTTATGGGACTGGAATAAATGAGAGGTGACCATATTGAAACATGTGAGGTCGGAAGAGGGATTGCCAGAGTAGATCTTGGTTTTTTTTTAAAATGTTTAAAAGAACCTCCAACGAACTACAAGATAATGTGACAATCATCTAAAATGAGGTACGTAGGAATGTCTTCTTGAAGGGGATGATGAACTATTGGGATTACGGGACCCTGAGGCATGGTGGACCATTAGAGGTATTTAAAGTGTAAGTGGATAAATATTTGAAAGATTGTGGAATAAAGGGTATGGAGAAATGACACTGACAAAGTGTTGAGACCAGCGTGTGATCAACCATGATCACTTTAAATAGAGGGACATGCTTGATGAGCCTAATGACCATTCCTGCTCCCATTTTCATGTGTTATTGAGTTCTCGTGAATTGGCTTTTGTGAATCTGTCATGAAAAGATAGATTTCTGCAGGAGATTCCAGTGTAGTGAATAAATCCAAGTTTAGTATCCACTTACCCTTCCTTTCATTTTAAGCCCTCCACTTTCATCAGTCAGAGCATTGAGTAGATAAGTAGGGAGGTCATGTTGCAGTTGTATAAGACGTTGGTGAAGCCGCATTTAGAGTATTGTGTTCGATTTCAGGCACCATGTTTATAGGAAAGATTTTCTCAAGCTGGAAAGGTGCAGAGAAGATTTATGTGGATGTTGCCAGGACTCGAGGGTCTGAGCTACAGGGAGATGATTAGTAGGCTGGGACTCTATTCCTTGGAGCGCAGGAGGATGAGGGGTAAATTTATAGAGGTGTATACGATCATTAGAGGAATAACGTGGGTAGATGCACAGTGTATCTTGCTCAAAATAGGGAAATCGAGGAGCAGAGGACCTAGGGGGAAAAGATTTAATAGGGATCTGAGGGGTAACTGTTTTACACAAAAGGTGGTAGGTGGATGGAACGAACTGCCAGAGGAGGTAGTTGAGGCAGGGTCTATCCCAATGTTTAAGAAACAGTTGGACAAGTACATGGATTGAACAGGTTTGAAGGGATATGGGTCAAACGCAGGCAGGTGGGACTAGTGTAGCTGGGGCATGTTGATCAGTGTGGGCAAGTTGGGCCGAAGGGCCTGTCTATACGCTGTTTGGCTCCATGACTCTATAACTTTCTATGAAAGCTGTTTTTTGTGCTAGTTATGCTATCAATGATCTATTTCTGAAAGGATATTTAACCTACAGACAGCCGTTGTGTGCCTTTGATGTATATCGTACCCATTGCACAGAGGGGGATATGGAAAGTGAAACTCAATTTATACGATTGATCTGAGATGGCAAATTCCAGCCTGCGCTGTTAACGTTTGGGTTGTTCCCCATGTAACCCCATTACCCCCTGCTTGTAAACCTCCTTCACATTAATAGTGCAGCCATTCTATTAACTTGAAGGCAGAATGTAATTGAGCTCACATTTAAGTGCTGCGTTTGAACAGAAAGGAGGAGCATTAAATGACTCTAAATACTAGGACACAATTGCAGATACAGTAGGCGGCATGGTGGCGCAGCGGTGGAGTTGCTGCTTTGCAGCGCTTGCAGCGCCAGAGACCGGGGTTTGATCCCGACTGCGGGTGCTGCCTGTACAGAGTTTGTTCTTTCTCCCCATGATGGTGCGTGTTTTCTCCGAGATCTTCGGTTTCCTCCCACACTCCAAAGACGTACAGGTATGTAGGTTAATTGGCTTGGTGTAAGTGTAAATTGTCCCGAGTGTGTGTAAGATAGTCTTAATGTGTGGGGATAGTTGGCCAGTGTGGACTCGGTGGGCCGAAGGGCCTGTTTCCCCGCTTTATCTCTGAACTAAACTAAACATCGATAATGTCATAATACCATTATGCAGATGAGCACCCTTCAAGTCATCGACAAACACATAGGCATGCACTCACATACATGTACATGGACATACACATACTGTAGAAGATAGACACAAAAAACTGTATCAATTCAGTGGCTCAGTCTACATCCCTGGAGAAAACGAATGGGTGGACATTTCATGTCTGGAGAAAAGGAATGGGTGACGTTTCGGGTCTGAGTCTGACACTGAGTCTGAAGAAGGGACTTGACCCGAAGCGTCACCCATTCCTTTTCTCCAGAGATGGTGTCTGCCCTGCTGAGTTACTCCAGGTTTTTATGAATATCTTCGGTTTAAACCAGCATCTGCAGTTCCATCCAAGACATCAACATATGCATGTACTGACACACATATACACAGCCACACACACTCAAAATAACAAATCTACACATCTACACTTAGACATCCCAACACAAAATGAATAAACATCAACTTTTATAATTCAATTGTTGGATATTAGATCCTGCATTACATTATTTTGAGTCTGGTTGCATTAATAATATTACTCGCAGTTGAACATAATGAAGCTAGGGAGGCAGGCACATTGTCAATTTTAATTGTGATGACATGACATTTAGATAGTTTAAATTACCACAAGCAGAATTAGTCACTCAAGCAAGGCAATGCATATATTATTCAATAATCCATAACCTATTGCAAAATCTGAATTTAATTTGATGATGTATAGGGGTTGGATACTTCAAAGCATTTATGCCAAGCAAAAAAAATGAATGTATTGCAAGAGAAATTGTGATTTGAAAACCCATTCGTGAATCCAGTTAAATTTATTATGAGAATGAAAAACACCGAGGTAATTGTGTAATTTATCTCTAAAATATAGATCTGGTTTTATCAGTCTAAAGAAGGGTCTCGACCCAAAATGTCACCCATTCCTTCTCTCCAGAGATGCTGCATGTCCTGCTGAGTTACTCCAGCATTTTGTGTCTATCTGGTTTAGATACACAGTGTGGAAGCAGGCCCTTTGGTCCACCGAGTCCGTGCCGACCAGAGAATCCCGTACACTAGCGCTAACACACATCAGGGACAATTCACCTTTTTTTTACCAAAGCCAATGAACATACAAATCGGTACATCTTTGGAGCTTTAGTTTAGCTTAGTTTAGAGATACAATGCGGAAACAGGCCCTTCGGTCCACCGAATCTGCTCTGACCAGTGATCTCCGCACACTATCATACACAGACGACGGACAATTTACAATTTTACCAGGTAAATTAACCTACAAACCTATGCTTACCACAATCTGTAATACAATGGGTCAATCATAATTCAGCATCTTCTCCTTTCATTTCTTCCATAAACTTTAATAGAGGATCCCTTGGTTTTTGACCATTGACAACAAACAAGAACTGGGGGTCCTTGTTCAAGGTAAGCATGCAGGTACAGCAGGCAGTGAAGAAAGCAAAATCCTTCATAACAAGATAAGTTGAGTACAGGAACAAAGAAGTCCCTCTGCAGTTGTGCAGGTCCCTAGTGAGACCACACCTGGAGTATTGTGTGCAGTTTTGGTCTCCAAATATGAGGAAGGACGTTCCTGCAATGGAGGGAGTACAGAGTAGGTTCACAAGGTTAATTCCCGGGATGGCGGGACTGTCATATGATGATAGAATGGAGTGGCTTGGCTTGTATACTCTGGATTTCAGAAGGATGAGAAGGGATCTTATTGAAACATAAAAGATTATTAAGGGTTTGGACACGCTAGAGACAGGAAACATGTTCCCGATGTTGGGGGAGTCCAGAACCAGGGGCCACAGTTTAAGAATAAGGGGTAAACCATTTAGAACGGAGATGAGGAAAAACTTTTTCACACAGAGGGTTGTGAATCTGTGGAATTCTGTACCTCAGAAGGCAGTGAAGGCCAATTCTCTAGATGCTTTCAAGAGAGAGTTAGATAGAGCTCTTAAAGATAGCGGAATCAGGGGATATGGGGAGTGGGCAGGAATGAGTAACTGATTGTGGATGATCAGCTATGATCACAGTGAATAGCGGTGTTGACTTAAAGGGCCAAATGGCCTACTCCTGCACCTATTGCTGATTGTCTATTGACCATTGTCTATTATCCATTGTCTATCCATCTCATTTTTTTCTCAGGATAAATCTTTATTCCCCATTGTCACAGAGAATTAGGTGAATCGGAAAAGATCCAGAGAAAATGTGATTAATGGGCATGTGGTAAAGTTATTGATGCACTGAGAAACAGAACCAACAATCGGCATAGTGGCATGGTGGTACAGTTGCTGCCTTACAATGCCAGAGACTCAGGTTTGATCCTCACTATGGGTGCTGTCTGTGCGGAGTCTGTACGTTCTCCCACGTGACCTGCGTGGGTTGTCTCCGGGTAGCTCTGGTTTCTTCCCACACTCCGAAAGGATATAACCTTTGTACAGGTGAAACCTCACCCATTCCTTTTTTCCAGAGACACGGTCTGACCCACTGAGTTACTCCAGCATTTTGTGTCTTATCTTCTGTGTAAACCAGCATCTGCAGTTCCTTCCTACACACACATACGGGCTCACTTATGTGCTGCTGTGCTGTTCTATGATGCCATGAAATCTATTTTCATCAGGAGGAAATTTTACAGTAGATTAGACTTAAAGCCAGGAAACGGTCTCAGCTTAAGGTTTCAGCTATTTAGGACCGAGATGTGGAGTAATATCTGTATGCTGAGAGATTTTGTTTTCACCTCAGGGGCTCCAGCAACTGTTGTGTTCAGCATCTCCCGGCTTCAGCTTTGTTTTTCTTCCTCTTTAATGTTCTCATTAATCTTTCTGTATTTGCTAGATAAATACGCTGTGATTAACACTCATTCATTACTCCCTCTCAGATGGCAGCAACACCATTTTATTTCATCAGGGCAATCTCGCCCTCCACCCTGTCGCAGGCAGTGTGTTTATTCCCTCCACTTTTCCCATCTCTGCCTTTTAAAATGCACTTGTTTTCTCACTTCTCTGATTTGACAATAGACAATAGGTGCAGGAGTAGGCCATTCGGCCCTTCGAGCCAGCACCACCATTCAATGTGATCATGGCTGATCATCCACAATCAGTACCCCGTTCCTGCCTTCTCCCCATATCCCCTGACTCAGCTATCTTTATGAGCCCTATCAAGCTCTCTCTTGGAAGTTTCCAAAGAACCGCCCTCTGAGGCAAAGAATTCCACAGACCCACAACTCTCTGTGTGAAAAAGAGTTTCCTCATTTCCATTCTAAATGGCTTACCCCTTATCTTAAACTGTGGCCCCTGGTTCTGGACTCCCCCAACATCGGGAACATGTTTCCTTCCTCTAGTGTGTCCAAACCCATAATAATCTTATATGTTTCAATAAGATCCCATCTTATCCTTCTAAATTCCAGAGCATACAAGCCCAGCCGCTCCATTCTCTCAGCATCTGACAGTCCCGCTATCCCGGGAATTAACCTTGTGAACCTACGCTGTACTCCCTAAATAGCAAGAATGTCCTTCCTCAAATTTGGAGATGGAAACTGCACGCTATACTGCAGGTGTGGTCTCACTAGGGCCCTGTACAACTGCAGAAGGACCTCTTTGCTCCTATACTCAACTCCTTGTGTTATGAAGGTCAACATTCGGTTTCTTCACTGTCTGCTGTACCTGCATGCTTACTTTCATTGACAGATGTGCAAGGACCCCCAGATCCTGTTGTACTTCCCCTTTTCCCAACTTGATACCATTTAGATAATGATCTGCCTTCCTGTTTTTGCTACCAAACCTCACATTTATCCACATTAAACTGCATCTGCCATGCATCTGCCCACTTACCCAACCTGGAGAACCTTCCATTTTTTGAAGAAGTTCTCCTCTTCTCTCCGCCAAGAGTTCTGCAACATCCACTCTCGCTGCTGCCCTTCTGTGATTCTTTCTGTTCTCCAGCTCTACGATCACATTTATAACCCAGACTCACTGCCACAGAATCATTCTACATCTCCTCGATCATCGTCTGCTTTGATCTGTCGTTTTCACACCTTACATTCTCTCTGTATCCTTCCATATCTCTAGTTTCATTCTCCCCCTGACTCTCGGTCTGAAGAAGGGTCTCAACCCGAAACGTCCTTCTCTCTGGAGATGCTGACTGTACCGCTGAGTTACTCCACCATTTTGTGTGTATCTTAAGTTTAAACATCACTCTCCTCACATATGTTGCCTTAACGTCAATTATCCCAAGCATTTTCAGTTTTTATAATGAATGTTCAGCTTCAAAATTGAAATGACTTGACTTTTAGATACAAAGAGGATGAAAAGATATGGGGATCAGTTATGAATGCCAATGTGATTCAAGATTTTATTGAATGGGTCAGGTTGCTTCTGTTTCATATGCTCTTATATTCTTTTCTCATGCTTCCTGTTGTTTATCTTTTCAAGTCTTAGGTAGGCTTAATCTTCAAAACAATAGCCTTAACTTTAGTTGCCCAATCCAGGTAACTCTCTGCCTGTTGGTCCCAAAAGCAGATTGTAAGGTCATGAGGTCATAAGGTCATATGTGATAGGAGTAGAATTAGGCTAATCGGCCCATCAAGTCTGCTCCACCATTCAATCATGGCTGATCTATCTTTCCCTACAAACCCCATTCTCCTACCTTCTACTCATAACCCCTGACACTTGTACTATTCATGAATCTATCTGTCTGCCTTAAAAAATATCCACTGACTCGGCCTCCACAGCCTTCTGTGGCAAAGAATTCCACAGATTCATCACCCTCTGATAAAATAAATTTCTCCTCATCTACTTCCTAAAAGAACGTCCTTTAATTTTGAGGCTATGACTTCTAGTCCTAGACTGTCCCACTAGTGGAAACTCCACATCCACTCTATCCAAGCCTTTCACTATTTTCAATGAGACCCCCTCTCATTCTTCTAAACTCCAGCGAGTACTGGCCCAGTGCCAACAAATGGTCATCTTAGGTTAACTTCCTTATTCCTGGGATCATTCGTGTCAACCTCCTCTGGACCCTCTCCAGAGCACGCACATCCTAAATTGCTCACAATATTCCAAATGCAGCCTTACCAGCACCTCAGCATTACATCTATGTTTTTGTATACAAGTCCTCTTAAAATAAATGTTCTGTCTGAAGAAGGGTCTCGACCCGAAACGTCACCCATTTCTTCTATCTAGAGATGCTGCCTGTTCCGCTGAGTTACTCCTGCAATAAACCATCATCTGCAGTTCCTTCCCTACACATCAAAATGTAGATGTTTCATTTTGATATGCCATCAGTGAATTATTCAATATGATAAGCTGCTCAGTAGGTTGTTACGATCATAGCATTACGATCATGCCAGCGATACTTTGAACTGATGCCTGACAGCAGCCGTCAAAAGGGATTGTTCTTGTTGCAGTGCTTGCAAGATTAATGTGGGCGGATTTCTTCATGGAAAGTTCTTCTTTTCCACTGCTTATCATTCTCTCTGTAATCAAGTGGCTTTTGCCTTTACATTTAATCATTTGTCGAGTGCGGATATTGATGACAAGCGCAGCATTTATTGTTTAGGTTAGTTTAGTTGAGTTTAGAGATACTGCGCAGAAACAGGCCCTTCGGCCCACCGTGTCTGCACCGACCAGCGATCCCCACACATTACCACTGTCCCAAGGACGGACGATGACAGCGATGTCAACATTTGAAACATGGATGGTGGGATCGAAAGAAGACCACTGTCCCACATTAGGGACAATACTTTTGCATTTATGCCAAGTCAATTAACCTACAAACCTGTATGCTTTTGGAGTGTGGGAGGAAACCAAAGTTCTCGAAGAAAACCCATGCAGGTCATGGGGAGAACGTACAAACTCCGTACGGACAGCACCATTGGCTAGGATTGAACCTGAGTCTCTGGCACTGCAATCGCTGTAAGGTAGCAACTCTACTGCTGCGCCACCGTGCCGTCTATAGCATTGTCTATCAATAAGCGGGACTGCGTTCGCGCTAAGAAAATAGCCTGTGGAATTCTCTGCCTCAGAGGGTGGTGGAGGCAGGTTCTCTGGATGCTTTCAAGAGAGAGCTAGATAGGGATCTTAAAAATAGCGGAGTCAGGGGATATGGGGAGAAGGCAGGAACGGGTTACTGATTGGGGATGATCAGCCATGATCACATTGAATGGTGGTGCTGGCTCGAAGGGCCGAACGGCCTACTCCTGCACCTATTGTCTTTTGTCTATTGTTTATAATTATCTTTGAATGTAATGAAGTGTTTTCTTGACTCACTGAGTTACTTCAGCAACTTGAAGTTTACTCAAAATTCCAACACCTGTATTTCCTTTTGTCTCCTGAGATGTACATTATCTCCATTCCATCTTCTGCCATCCAACCAATTTTAATTAATATATCTGGTGTAGGGACACTACATTTTGCTGTCCGTTATTCTAGTCACTTCTTTGAGAATTTGTTCAGTTTTGTCTGGTGAGGCCCATGCTTTACAAAATTAATGTCAGAACTCTCAGGTCAGTTGAACATATTGATTTCTCTAACTTCAAGTAGCCCCGGCATTCCCTCTCTCTCCATCCCTTTCCCATTCAAGTCACGTTTTCGTTTTCACCCATCAAGCAGCTAACAATGGCCCGTTTATGAAGGAACTGAACATGCTGGAAAATCGAAGGTAGACAAAAATGCTGGAGAAACTCAGCGGGTGAGGCAGCATCTATGGAGCGAAGGAAATAGGCAACGTTTCGCGTCGAGACCATTCTTCAGGCTAACAATGGCCTGTTTCCTTTATCGTCGTCACGTCTTTGCATATCTTTCATTCATTGTTCTTTATCTCCCAACATCATCGTCTATATCTCTCATTTCCCTTTCCCCTCCGAGTCTGAAGAAGGGTCTCAACCTGAAACGTCACCCATTCCTTTTCTCCAGAGATGCTGTCTGTTCCGCTCAGTTACTCCAGCTTTTTATGTCTAACTTCTGAATATATTCAAGTTCCTGGGGTCGCAGGTAGATAGGATGGTCAAAAAGTCATTTGGCACATTGTCCTTCATCAGTCAGGGTACTGAGTATAGAAGTTGGGAGGTCATGTTGCAGTTGCATAAAACATTGGTGAGGCCACATTTGGAGTACTGTGTCCAGTTCTGAGCTCCATGTTATACAAAATATGTTGTCAAGCGGGAAAGGATACAGAGAAGATTTACAAGGATGTTGCCAAGATTAGAGGGTTTGAGCGATAGGGAGAGGTTGAGTAGACTGGGGCCTTATTCCTCAGAGCACATGAGGATGAAGAGTGATCTTATAGAGGTGTATAAAATCATGAGAGGAATAGAGCAGGTAGACGCACAGAGTCTCTTTCCCAGAGTAGGTGAATCGAGGACAAGGTCATAGGTTTAAGGTGAAGGTGAAAAGATTTAATAGGAATCTGAGGAGTACCTTTTTCACATAAGGGTGGTGGAGGTATGCAACAAGCTGCCAGAGGAGGTAGTTGAGACTGGGACTATCCCAACAGTTGAGGCTGGGGCTATCCTGACATTTAAGAAACAGTTAAACAGGTACATGGATAAGACAGGTTTGGAGGGATACAGACCAAAAGCGGGCAGGTGGGATCAGTGTAGATGGGACATGTTGTGGGCAAGTTGGGCTTAACGGCCTGTTTCCACGTTGCATCACCATATAACCATATAACAATTACAGCACGGAAACAGGCCTTCTTGGCCCTTCCAGTCCGTGCCAACCATTTATTTTCCCCTAGTCCCATCTACCTGCACTCAGACCATACCCCTCCATTCCCTTCCCCTCCATATGGGTCATCAAACTATGACTCTATGATGTTCATTCACTCTCTCTGCAATTATAAGCTCCAGTAATTTCCTAACAACAGATGTTAAGCTAACTGGTCTTTAATACCTTAATTTATCTTCCTCACCTTTTGTAAATAGAGGTCACAGTCTAATTTTGAGTATTATGCTTATAAATTCCCCCCAAAATTGGCTCCTGCGGCTTCTGAAGTATGCTCCATGATCGGGGTCTGTAATTAGCTCTTGGTCTCCATAATTCTGATCATTCAAGACCTCCTCAGCTAATTATATTGTGAAATGAGCTTGTTCTTCCTTTCTACCATTATAATGATGAAGCACAATGGCTTCAAAGTCCATCTGGAGACCATTTTCTCTGACATTTTCTCGTGCAACATTATTAATCTGCTAAGGTCAGGGAAGCATTGTACGGGGGCATTTGGCCTGTTGTTGTTGTTGCGACCAAATCTTCGACTGAGCTTGAAATTAGTTGCATGCTCCTGTTTCGTTTTTCATCAGCCTCCACATAATTCCGCAATTAGATATCTGGTCACCTTTGGAAACTTCCTATGGAGTCTAATTTGACCAGCCTCTCAAGCGCTCGGTTCCAAATACCACCAATCTGCAACAAAATAGACTGAGTTGCCAAAGGATAAATACCATGCAGGTTTTGATTACCTCCTGATAATTAAGATATTGCTTGCTCACCCGGCATGTTGGCTCTGGTCCTGTTGTTCATAATGTCTGACCCTGAGACGGAGCTCGTAAGTAGGTAATCATGTTAATCCTGAAAGCTTATTGACTGTTTAATGTGAACCATTGAATGTGCTAAAACATTTCTGCATGGGTTATTGTTCTGTGCTCCGAAGATTATTCCTAATTATTTAGTGTTGCGGAAACGAAAGGACAAAACAAAAGTTTCCACAGGCATCCATACTCATAGAAACAGCCCATCAGCCCACTAAATCTACCATAATTAGGCATTTTCACTCATCTACACTATTGACACTAATCGTAAATTTGACCTTTGTTTTGTTTTCTCCATATTCCCATCAACTACCACATCAACTACTGAGAATTAACTGCTTTACTAAACATTAGGGACAATTTACCCACCAGGGGCTAATTAACCTACCAACCTAACCTACCAATTATTTTTAATTGAAAATCTGATACAAGAGCAGAAAATACTGGAAAAAGTACTCAGCGGGTGATAGCCCTGTTCCACGGTACGAGTTTATTCCAAGACCTCTGCCGAGTTAAAAAAAAAATCAAACTCGTGGTAAGCACGGAGAATGAACATAGCGGGTACGTCGGAGCTTGGGGACTTCTCTTAGTGGCTCGTAATGCTAACGGCAGGTACTCGGGAAGACTCGCTAACGGCAGGTAAGCACGGGAAGACTCGTGAAGATCTTTCAACATGATGAAAAATGTCCACGAGAGCCCCGAGTACCGACGAGCGGCCATTACCGTAAATCTCCGAGTTAGAATCAGGGCAAACTCGGGAGAGCTCTTGGAATGAACTCGTACCGTGGGACAGGGCTTTAAGTTAGCAAATGTAAAAAGAGGAGCTGTTTCAGGTTTAAAACTTCTTTATAAGTGGTAAAGAGAAAAACAAGTTAGTGGTTTAGTTTAGGAAGGAACTGCAGACGCTGATTTAAACCGAAGATAGACACACAAAAGCCAGAGATGCTGTCTGATCCATTGAGTTACTCCAGCTTTTTGTGTCTATCTAGAGGTTCAGTTTACTTAGTTTAGTTTAGAGATATGCCGTGGAAGCCGTGTTTTTGGCTCATCGAGTCCGCGCTGACCAGTGATCACCCGTACATGAGTTCTATCTTGCACACCAGGGACAATTTACAGAAGCCAATTAACCTACAAACCTGAAGACAGTCTGAAGAAGGGTCTCGACCCGAAACGTCACCCATTTCGTCACTTCAGAGATGCTGCCTGTCCCGTTGAGTTACTCCAGCATATGGTGTCTATCTTCGGATTAAGCATCTGCAGTTCCTTCCTACAGTATCTACCAGCCTGCACATCTTTGGGATATGGGAAGAAGCCGGAGCACCTGGAGAAAACCCACAAGTTCACAGGGAGAAACAAAACTCTGTACAGACAGTACCCAAGGACAGGATTGAACCTGGATCTCTGGCGCTGTAAGGCAGCAACTCTACCACTGTGCCACTTTTACTCTGCGAGGTTGATGAGTGTAACAAAGTGAATTTCTATGATAGAATGAAATGAAATGGCATTTAAGGGACCGTTGACATCAGATTAAGTTGATTTGTCTACGTGATGTGTTCCAAATGTTGGATGGCCTGTGTAATGTTGTATAGTCTTGCCAACTAAGATATGTCCAGGAGGACACGCTATACAAAATAAAAACTGTAAAAGACAAAGTGAATATGCTTGGAGTACACAATAGGGTCATCAATGTCTGAAAGTGGAAGATTTAATGAGTTCGCTGTTGATAAGATGTGACATTTGGGAGAAATATTGCTTCACTGCATAAAATCAACGTGGGTGAACATAATTGATTCGACATTGCATTGATGTTTTATATACCTCAATCAAATCTCTCACTGCCAATGCCAAACTTCTGTTTAAAAATACTGTTATACTGTTTTACCGGTTGATACCTAAGGAGTTGAGTTCAATAGAAACTCATTAACCTTTTTCGTGACTGCATTTTTCAGCCTTGAAAGATCGCGAAGAAGTTGAGACAGAACAAAAGCTCATCAATTTTAATCAAACAGAAGACAATCAAACAGTAAATGATCAAAAATATGAAACCATTTCCTTGTCCACAGTTGCGACCTCACCATGTTTGCCATTTTCAACATTTTAAGACGTAAAACATAGAAAATTACAGCACAGGATCAGGCCCTTCGGCCCACAATGTCTGTGCGAAATGTAATGCCAAGCTCATCTGCCTATATATATTGTTATTGTTATTATTTGAGATTTATAATTGTTGCAGTATTTTGTTTTGTGTCAATACAGGCATGGTAACTTTATACAGTATGTTATTCCCTTGCAAATTCTGTGCCTACATCTCTTAGAGGCATTGTGTCAAGGAAACAGGCCCCTCGGGCCAACTTGCCCACACCGGCCAATGTGTCCCATCTACACTAGTCCCACCTGGCAATTGGTCCATATCCCTCTAAACCTGTCCTATCCATGTACATGTTTATTGTTTCTTAAATGTTGAGATAGCCCCAGCCTCAACTACCTCCTCTGGCAGTTTGTTCTACACACTCACCACCCTTTGTGTGAAAAAGTTATCTCTCAGATTCCTATTAAACTTTCCCTTTATCTCATTTTGTACTCAGCTCCTACTTCCTTCTTTATTTTATTATTTTCCCTGTTGCCCTGCCTTTGCGTCACCCTTGCCTTTCAACTGATCACAACCCTGGTCCAAAAATGGACAAAATCCCAGGTGCTTCTTGGAATCTGAGCCACATTTGACCAAGTACGACATGTCGGAGCAGGATGAAACTTTCCACAGACGCTGTGTGCCCTGCTGAAAATGTCCAATATTCTCTTTTATGCTAGATTTCCAACAGCTACGTTTTTTTATATCCCACAGTTCCAGTACTTCTTTATCCTTCAAATCTTTTGCTTTATTCATCGCCACACGCTTACAACTTTCCAGACAGATTAGATCCAAGCAACACACGTTCACCATCTCAACCAGAATCTTAGTCTCCACCCTATAACTGCAGGAGGGTGGCACCGTTGTGTATGGCAGTTCATACTTTCACCCTTGTTTTTTTTTTCTTTTTAGTGTGTTACAAAGTTTTGTTTTGGAGGTCTAGTCTTTTTATGTGGGGGTTCGGGGGAAGGGGGAAACTGGTCTACCTGGTCGGAGATGCATCTTTCCTCCGAGCCGCAGCTTCGCCTACCCCCTGGACTGGAGCGGCGTTTCCTGCCGGGACCAGCCAGAACTTCAGCTTCTGTGGTGGCACAGCGCTGAAGTACCGTCGCATCACGAAACGGGCGATGCCTTACCGGGGATCGCCGTGGTAAACTCCGGAGTGCTGATACCGCCGACTCCATCATCGCGGAGCTGCGGTTGCGGACCTTCATGCTGCTGGCGGCGCTGACTTCAACATCGCAGGGGCCTGGGATCTTTCGTCGAGGTCGCCAGTGCGAATCTCTGACCAGCACGGCCTGTGGACTTCGGGAGCCGCGGTCTCCGGTAGGAAGCGGCCGTTTCAGAACTCCAAGCCGCGTGTTCTCTCCGAAGCCGGAGCTCCATCATCCTGGCGAGAGGGCCTGAAACATCAGGCCGTGGCTGCGGAGGCCTCAAATATGCCCCGACCACGGGTGAACACTGAGGAAGTGGACTGGCTTCCTTCACAGTGGAAAATGTTGATTCCACCTTGGTGGTACGTTCATGTTAAATTCTATAGTGTGTTGTGTCTTACTTTTTATTTTGTTTGGATGTATGGAAACCCAAATTGTACAGCACTTTCAACGTGAGGATTTAAATGTGCTATATAAATAAAAATTGATTGATTGATATTAGACATTCCCTTTCAGAAGAACGGTCTCGACCCGAAACGTCACCAATTCATTCTCTTCAGAGGTGCTGCCTGTCACGCTGAGTAACTCCAGCTTTTTGTGTCTATCTCCCATTTTTCCTTTAAAATCTTTTCCCTGTACAGAGGACCCAACCTTTTCTCTGTCGGGTCTCCGTTGTCGTTGGGGCCTACCATCGTGGAGCAGCCTCCAACCGGACCTGGGGCTCCAGTCGTGGAGCCTGCTGACTGCTCACCATCGTGGAGCTGGCCGAGTTCGGAACGGGAGGAGCTGTGGTGGCACGCTGCTGCTGCCCGACCCCGGAGATTCGGAGGCTCCAGCCACAGGCCCGGTGGATGGTAACGCCGGGGGCTCATGGGTCCCTGGTGGGAGACCGCTTTTCGGAGCTCCCGCAACAGCAGCTTCTCCCGCCCGAGTTGCGGGGTTGAAAATGGCCTGGAGCGGGGCCTTGCATCGCCCCACATGGCTTTAATGGATGCGGGACTTGCTGGCGCCCGCTGAGGGCTCCAACACCAAAACCCGGAGCGCGGCCTTGCATCGCCCAGCGCGACCTGAATGGCCGCGGGACTTATGTACCATCGCCCGCTGGGGGCTTTGACTTTGACATCGGGAGGAGAATGGGGAGTGCAGGGGAGAGATACGACTTTGCCTTCCATCACAGTGAGGAGGAGATTTGCTGTGATGGATGTTTGTGTAAATTGTGTTGTATCTTGGTTCTTTTCTTGTTTGTATGACTGCAGAAACTACATTTTGACCATTTGGCTCTGGATGGAAGGTTAAGAACTAGTGTGAGAAGATGAGACAATTGGGATTGAGATGAGGAAAATAATTTTGATTTAGATGTTTATTCTCCATGCTGACAACGTCCTGAATCGGACATACATTGCAATTCCATGATCGCTGATGCAATTTGGAGCGTACATCTGAGAAGACCCTTGGACCAACTTCAGCACACGCATCACATATTTCGACGAGGGAAAACCTGCCTTCAAATCCAGCGGGTGCTAAATACTGCCTCATATCTATTCAGAATCCTCTCCATGGCATGAACACCATTTGCAATTATTTTCCCAAGGATATTGTCTATGAACCAAATGTACCGTCACAGAGACGACAAAATATGACTCACTCCATGGGGAGAAAATGTGTTACAATGAGAATGTGTCATCACAGTTAATGAAACAGGACTGTGATTTTCATTTGTGAGTCAACCAGTAATGTGCGTACCATATTTCAAAGGGAACGGATATGCAAATGTCTAAAATATTCTAACAGTAGTAATTGGTTGAAAAGATTTAGAGAAGAAATTACAAACTGAATCATTCATATCAGGACTCTAGAATAAGTAGGCTAAGAGACCATTAATCCAAATGTCTGGTCCATTTGCATTTTATACTTAATTTTACCTTTACAGATTACTAACCTCAGGGAAACATTCCTGGACATTATTTTGGGAATGTTCTCCTTCAGCCCCTTAAAGGTATTTGTATTAAACTTGCGATTGCAATGTACCTTGTGTCCTTTGGGAGAAAACCGGAGCACCCGGACAAAACCCACGTTATCATCAGCCTTACTTTGTGTCCTTTTGTGTAAACCTTTTTCCAGCTTTCTTCTCCCTCCCCCCCCCCCCACATTCAGTCTGATGAAAGGGTCTCGATCCAAAATGTAATCCATCCATTTCTCCAAAGATGCTGCTTGAGTTACTCCAGCGATGTGTGTTCCTTTGTGTATTAACTAATATCTGTAAGAAGGAACAGTAGATGCTGGTTTAAACAGAAGATAGACACAAAAAGCTGGAGTAACTCAGTGGGTCAGACAGCATCTCTGGAGAGAAGGAAAGGGTGACGTTTCGGGTCGAGACCCATCTACAGACTGAAAGAAAGGTTTTGACCCAAAACGTCACCCTTGCCTTTTCTCCAGAGATGCTGCCTGTTCCGCTGAGTTACTCCAGATTTTTGTGTCTAACTAATATCTGTAGTTCCTTGTTTCTACATCAATGAAGGTACCTTTTTCCAATATTCGTAATTTTTTTTTTTTAATTGTTTTAGCTTTTTTTAAATAACGTGTTAATTTTTCATTGCTTTTGATTATCAAATATTCAACATTTTTGGCAATTTTGTCAACTACTAAATTTGCAGGCCCCATTCTCACAGACCCTTGCCAATCACTTGAGTTGCTATGTGGATCATCTACTTGAATTCAAAATCCCCCCTGCTCCAAAAATGAATTCAAACTCATATCTCACAATGAATAACTCAGGATTCCAAGTACCGATTTAATGATTTGCATTCACCTTAAGGAATGTGGAACAAAAATGGCTGGTCTACTCTCTCCCAGAATTTTACTATTGCGCTAAAAAAAAGCATTTTATTGGGATGCATCACAGCATAGTTTGGGAACAGATCCATCCATGAGCAAGGAATTGCAGAGAGTTGTGGACAATAGACAATAGACAATAGGTGCAGGAGTAGGCCATTCGGCCCTTCCAGCCAGCACTGTCATTCAATGTCATCATAAGATACCACAAACAGTACCCTGTTCTTGCCTTCTCCCCATAAGCATGACTCCGCTATCGTTAAGAGTCCTATCTAGCTCTCCCTTGAAAGTATTCAGAGAACCAGCCTCTGATGCAGAGAATTCCACAGACTCACAACTCTCTGTGTGAAAAACATTTCCTCATCTCTGTTCTAAATGGGTTACCCCTTATTCTTAAACTGTGGCCCCTGGTTCTGGACTCCCCCAACATCGGGAACATGTTTCCTGCCTCTAGCATGTCCAAACCCTTAATAATCTTATATCTTTCAATAAGATCTCCCCTCATCCTTCTAAATTCCAGTGCCCAGTCGCTCCGTTCTCTCAGCAAATGACAGTCCCGCCATCCCGTGAATTAACATAGAAACATAGAAATTAGGTGCAGGAGTAGGCCATTTGGCCCTTCGAGTCTGCACCACCATTCAATATGATCATGGCTGATCATCCGACTCAGTATCCCGTACCTGCCTTCTCTCCATACCCTCTGATCCCCTTAGCCACAAGGGCCACATCTAACGCCCTCTTAAATATAGCCAATGAACTGGCCTCAACTACCCTCTGTGGCAGAGAGTTCCAGAGACCCACCACTCTCTGTGTGAAAAAAGTCCTTCTCATCTCGGTCCTAAAGGATTTCCCCCTTATCCTTAAGCTGTGACCCCTTGTCCTGGACCTCCCCAACATCGGGAACAATCTTCCTGCATCTAACCTGTCCAACTCCTTAAGAATTTTGTAAGTTTCTATAAGATCCCCTCTCAATCTCCTAAATTCTAGAGAGTATAAACCGAGTCTATGCAGTCTTTGTTCATAAGACAGTCCTGACATCCCAGGAATCAGTCTGGTGAAACTTCTCTGCACTCCCTCTATGGCAATAATGTTCTTCCTCAGATTTGGAGACCAGAACTGTACGCAATACTCTAGGTGTGGTCTCACCAAGACCCTATACAACTGAAGTAGAACCTCCCTGCTCCTATACTCAAATCCTTTTGCTATGAAAGCTAACATAGCATTCGCTTTCTTCACTGCCTGCTGCACCTGCATGCCTACTTTCAATGACTGGTGTACCATGACACCCAGCTCGCGCTGCATCTCCCCTTTTCCTAATCGGCCACCATTTAGATAATAGTCTGCTTTCCTATTTTTGCCATCAAAGTGGATAACCTCACATTTATCCACATTATACTGCATCTGCCAAACATTTGTCCACTCACCCAACCTATCCAAGTCACCTTGCAGTCTCCTAGCATCCTCCTCACTGCTAACACTACCACCCAGCTTAGTGTCATCCGCAAACTTGGAGATATTGCCTTCAATATCCTCCAGATGCCTCCAGATCATTAATGTATATTGTAAATAGCTGGGGTCCCAGCACTGAGCCTTGCGGTACCCCACTAGTCTCTGCCTGCCATTGTGAAAAGGACCCGTTTACTCCTACTCTTTGCTTCCTGTTTGCCAGCCAGTTCTCTATCCACATCAATACTGAACCCCCAATGCCATATGCTTTAAGTTTGTATACTAATCTCTTATGTGGGACCTTGTCAAAAGCCTTCTGGAAGTACAGATACAACACATCCACTGGTTCTCCCCTATCCACGCTACTAGTTACATCCTCGAAAAATTCCACAAGACTCGTCCGACATGATTTACCTTTCATAAATCCATGCTGACTTTGTCCAATGATTTCAGCACTTTCCAAATGTGCTGCTATCCATCTTTAATAACTGACTCTAGCAGTTTCCCCACTACCGATGTTAGACTAACTGGTCTGTAATTCCCCGTTTTCTCTCTCCCTCCCTTCTTAAAAAGAGGGGTTACGTTTCATACCCGCCAATTCTCAGGAACTACTCCAGAATCTAAAGAGTTTTGAAAGATTATCACTAATGCATCCACTATTTCCGGAGCTACTTCCTTAAATACTCTGGGATGCAGCCTATCTGGCCCTGGGGATTTATCGGCCTTTAATCCATTCAAATTACCCAACACCACTTCCGGACTAACCTGGATTTCACTCAATTCCTCCTTTGGCCCGCGGTCCCCTACTATTTCCGGCAGATTATTTATGTCTTCCTTAGTGAAGACGGAACCAAAGTAGTTATTCAATTGGTCCGCCATATCCTTGTTCCCCATGATCAACTCATCTGTTTCTGACTGCAAGGTCTAACCTTGTGAACCTATGCAACACACCCTCAATAGCAAGAATGTCCTTCCTCAAATTTGGAGACCAAAACTGCACATAATTCTCCAGGTGTGGTCTCACTAGCGCCTTGCACAACTGCAGGAGGACCTATTTGCTCCTCTACTCAACTCCTCTTGTTATGAAGTCCAACATGCCATTCACTTTCTTCACTGCCTGTTGTATCTTCATGCTTACCTTCACAGACTGATGAACAAGGATCCCATTGTACTTCCCTTTTTCCCAATTTGACACCATTTAGATAATAATCTGCCTTCCTGTTTTTGCTAACAAAGTGGATAACATCACATTTATCCACATTAAACTGCATCTGCCATGCATCTGCCTACTCACCCAACCTGTCACCCTGCATTCTCATGGCATCCTCATCACAGATCACCCTGCCACCCAGCTCAGTGTCATCAGAAAATGTGCTAGTTCCTTGTAATCCCTTCATCTAAATCGTTAATATATATTGTAAATAGCTGCAACCCCAGCACCAAGCCTTGGGGTACCCCACTAGTCACTGCCTGCCATTCTGAAAGGGACCTGTTAATCCCTACTCTTTGTTTCCTGTCTGCCAACCAATTTTCTATCCATGTCAGCACTCTATCCCCAATACCATGTGCCCTAATGTCCGAGTCATGGAATTCTTTTGAACTATTTATCATTCTTTGAGCCTGGAGAAAAATCTCGACCCAAAACATTACCTATCTTTTTTCCCCCGGAGATTTTGTCTGGCCCGCTGAGTTACTCCAGCATTTTGCGTCTATCTTCTGTGTATCTACAGCATCTACAGTTCCATCGTACACACTTCCTTTGAAGGTATTATATGAAATTGGTCAAAATGAGGCTTGAACATATTACCATCTATGGAATCAAACTATTTGCAGAAACTTTCAGTGCAATAACAAGCCAATCATCCAAACCTAACACCACCTTATTCCTTTTCATATTCTTCTATTTCATTCTCCCTCATTACGTTATATAATTTCCCCTTTACAAATGTGGATTTATAGTCAAATGTTTTAAAATTGCCAAATTAATGGCGCTGAACGCAAGCGACTATTTGCGTGCTACCCACAGAAGCAGATCTACAAACTCATATTACAATCGATCCACATTCATAAATCTATTCCTACAGCAACATTTCTTACTTTAGCTATGATCTTAAACTCCTTTCAGATCTGTCCTTACTTTGACCTCTTTGATGACCCTCAGACTATCCTTGATTGGACTTTGCTGGATTTGCCTTGCACTAAATATTATTCCCTTTTCAAGTATCTATACACTGTAAATGGATCGATTGTAATCATGTATTGTCTTCCTTCTGACTGGTTTGCATGCAACAAAAACTTTTTGCTGTAGCTTGGTACACGTGACAATAAACTAAACTGAACTGAACTGAAAAAAGCTTATGTGAAGGAAGGAACTGCAGATGCTGAAGATTTAACCATTTAAACTGAAGATAGACACAAAAACCCTCAGCGAGACAGGCAACATCTCTGGATAGGTGTGGGAAGGGAAACGCCACTCATTCCTTCTCCAGAGATGCTGCCTGTCCTGCTGAGTTACTCCAGCCTTTTGTGTCTATCTTGAACAAAGCTTATCCTGTGTTTGAAGTGATCTTATTAATTGTTAGTTTGCCAAGAGTTTGAAAAAATGTCATGTTGAAGACCTCCTTCGACTATGTAGAAGACCTCCTTCGACCTCCTTCGACTATGTTGAAATGTTGAAGACTAGCTACGACTAACTTTGGGAAAATTGGACACTGAATAGTGGAGAGTGAAGACAACTTCCTTCGATCTCCTTCAACCTCCCATCGACCTCCCCTCGACTATGATGAAGACTATCTACGACTACCTTCGACTACCCTCGATTACCTACGAATAACATGCCGACTTACTACAACCTACTACGACTAAACCTACGAGTAAAAAAAGTATCGATTTTTTCCATGGCGACCTTTTTTTACTCGCGGGCATTTTTCAACGTAGAAAAATACGACGTGACATAGCTGAGGCCTCGAGTATGTGGGGACTACTCTCAAGCATGAAGGAGAGTTACAAATACCTCCTACGGCCTTGTGTCGACCATGCCTGGAGTGTGAGTCGAGGGCAAACTCGCCAGAACTCGCGGATTAGGTTGCCCAAGTGGCATATGCCCTTTTATGTTCTCTGTTCTTCTATGTTCTATGTTCTATGTTCTAACTTCTATGTCCTTCACAAGATGCTGGCTGATTTTATATTAAACTAGACCAAGTGGGACCTATTGGGTCCCATGTGCACACAGGAGGGCAGGTCCCCCGACGCAATATTCCACCTCTCCACCAATTCCAATATTGGTGGCCAGTGGTGGGGGGCGGGTGCTTTCTGGAGCGGTGGTATGTGTGTTGCAGAGACTGAGTGAGGCACACCACTTCCGGGTTTATAGTCCCTCTCCCCCTCCCACCAGCAGGGGCAGCAGAGAGAATGGCCAAAAATGTGAAAATATTAATATATCTCTGATTTTTCATCGATGGGAAAAATCCTCCGGTCCCGGAAGGTGAAGGGCGGCTCTGATCGAGGTGACCAAAAATGACGGCAGTAGGTGGCGGCGTTCTCTCGGAAATCACAGCACAGCGAGCCAAAAGTGGTCAAGATCAGGCTTTTAGTAATATAGATATGAATTCTACATATGTTATTCATTAAAGCATTTCCTATTTCGCGGAACACCTTCTCAGTCTGCCTTGGCCTAGGCGATCTCCCGGTTGCCAAACAGCTTAACTTTCCCTCCCATTCCCATACTGAGCTTTCCCCTACAGTCCTGGGCCTCCTCTATGGTCAGAGTGAGGACAAACGCAAATTGGAGGAACAGCACCTCATATTTCACTTGGGCAGCTTACAACCCAGAGGTATGTATTTGATTTCTCTAATTTCAAGTAACCCTTGCATTCACTCTCACTCCGTCCCTCCCCCACCCTAGCCATTGTACTAGCTTCAATGTTATACTGCTTAGTTGTCACTCGTTATCACCTTCTCCACAGCCAACAATGGGAGATTGTGGGCTCCACCACTCATGATCATCGTTGCTCGCTTTGATTTGTTCTTTTCATACCTTTCATTCATTTGTTCTTTGTACATTTTCATACCTCTAGTTTCCCTCGCCCTTGACTCTCAGTGAAGAAGGGACTCAACCATTTAGTTATTCAAGCATTTTGTGCCTGTCCTGTTCTGACCAGTCAGATTGATTTGTGTCAAATAGTTAATTGGACCACCGTGCAAGTAAACCTCCACAATTTTATTTCCAGTACTGTTCGCAGGGCGGCACTAAGACTGTCATTTTTATTGTATAATAAACATGCTTTAAATGCTTCTACTTTGGCTACAGAATGTACCATCTGCTGAATACACTGCAATAATTCACAGAAAGAACTTCCCAAACTAGTGACCTTTACCTGCTCGAAGGACAAGCCAGTGAACAAATAGGAACACCACCAACTAATCTTTTCTTCCCACGTCACACACCATCCTCAGTGAAAATATATTGTGGCTCCTTTATCATAATGGGGTCTAATCCCCTGAACTCCCTACTCAACAGCAGTGTGGGAGTTCCTTCACCAGATGGACTCCAGCAGGTAAAGTGATTCATTGTCACAAACAACTTCTCAAGGGAAATCACGGAGGGACATTAAAGATATGACCTTCCCAGCATTGGGCACATATCTACCAATGAAAAAAAAAATTAAAATGTATCTAATTAAAACATATATTTCTTAAAATCACATTCATTTGACAAGTGGCCTGACCTTGCAAAAGAGACAGGAGGTTAAAAGAGACCCCAATTTTCATAGGAAATAATAACTTCAGAAATTTCTAAAATTTTCTAAAATTTTAAATGGAGAATCCTAGAATGACTCAGCAGGTCAGAGAAATTCTGTTGAGAGAGAACCAGAGTTCGAAGATCAAAATATATTTTCCAGCATTCATTTTACATTTGTTTGGCAATTGCAAATTTCTGGGCGAGTTAAAGATGTCACCATGTATTATCTTCCCGCTGACTGATCAGCATGCAACAAAAGGTATTCACTGTACCTCGGTACACGTGACAATAAACTAAACTCAAACTCAAAGAGAGCATAACATTTGACAATGGGGCGGCACGGTGACGCAGTGGAGGAATTGCTGCTTTACAGTGCTTACAGCGCCAGAGACCCGGGTTCGATCCTAACTACGGTTGATTGTCTGTACGGAGTTTGTAAGTTCTCCCCGTGAATTGCGTGGGTTTACTTCAGAAATCTTTGGTTTCCTCCCACAATCCCAAGACATACAGGTTAATTGGTTCAAGTATGGAAAGCAGACGGGGGGGGGGGGGGGGGGGGGGGGGGAAATGGGAAGATGTGGCGAATGGTGGGGTCATGTTGGAAATGTTTTCCTTCTGCTTCCCGTTTTCCTTCTGCTTCATGTTGGCGAAAATGATGGAGGACTATTTGTTGTATGTGACGGCTAGTGGCGTGAAATGTGAGGACTAGGGGGACTCTGCCCTTGTTGCGAGTGTGGGGATGGGGAGAGCGGGGTATTGAAGAGAACCTGGTGAGAGCCTCATCTACAGTAGGGAAGGGGAACCCCCGTTCCCTGAAGAATGAGGACATTTCCGATGCCCTGGTGTGGAACACCTCATCCTGGGAGCAGATTAGGCGTAGATGGAGGAATTGGGAGTAGGGGATGGAATCCTTATGGGAAGCAGACGGAAAGCAGACAGGGGTGGAGATGGGCAGATGTGGCGAGTGGTGGGGTCACCGGAAAGCAGACCGGGGGGGGGGGGGGGGGGGGAAGCAGACATGGGTAAGCAGCCAGGTTAATTGGCTTGGTATAAGTGTAAATTGTCACTATTGTGTGTAGGATATTGTTAATGTGCAGGGATTGCTGGTCAGCATGGACTTGGTAGGCCGAAGGGCCTGTTTCCGTACTGTATCTCTAAACTAAACTAAACTAAACTAAAGTGTTGAGATTTTGACATTGGAGTGTTGGAAAACCCAGAGCCACTATCTAATTGGAAGTTACTCTATTCTTTATTCATGCTTTGGTGGAGGTGCGTATCTATGGAGAAGTTACCAAATAAATTCACCGAGAGGTATGCAAGACATCTACAGTGTTTTTCCTCTTTTCCTCTTGGGCATTGATACAAAATAAAACACACAAAATGGTGGAAACACTCGGTAAGTCAGGCAGCACCTGTTGGAATATTGAATTGAATACTTTGTTGTCACATGTGACAAGTCACAGTGAAATTCTTCGCTTGCATACCCAAGGTATGCAAACAGTCACCACATAAAGGGTGCTGACAAAGCTACAAAGTATCACTAGGTCCACCTTTGTTCTTCCCTAATATATAATAATTATTATAATATTATAACTAACTAAAACCCATAATAACAACAAAAGCAGCATTTTTGTGTACTCTAGTTTAGCTTAGTTTAGAGATACAGCACGGAAACAGGCCCTTCGGCCCATCAAATCCATGCTGACCAGTGAACCCTGCACACTTACACTATCCAACATACGCTAGAGACAATTTACAATTATACCAAACCAATTAGCCTACAAACCTGTACATTTTAGGGAGTGTGAGAGGAAACTGGAGATCCCGGACAAAACCCACGCAGGTCACAGGGAGAACGTATAAGGTTGCAACATTACCGCTGCACCATCGTGCTGCACTTAAGATCCAGATAATTCCAGCATCTGCAGTTCCTTGTGTCTGAGCATTGAATGGCCATGGAAAAAGAATTAGCACAAATCAGTTTCCTTTTTTTTCAAAGTGGTGTTGAGAACAATCTTGAATCAATTCTGTCATGGTTATTGAAAAAAAATCAGACATAGGCCAGACTAGGTAAAGATGACATCAGCTGTGGTTTTAATAACAATCAGAGAGATACATTACAGATACTCCAGATTAATTAAATTACTTTTTAATTCTGATGCTGGGATTTGAACATATGCTTGGCGTTTTTCAATCCAGTAAATTACCAATTATGCAGCAACACTGATATCTTGAGTTATTGGGTTGGCAGAGAATATTAATATGCATCTGAATGTTCTAATAATCCTACTATCTGCTGTATTGACTGTAATTTTAACATTCAAAGAGGCAGTGACGGGGACTCTCTGGGAAGCGAAAATGAAGATTGTGAACAGCTGGAAAAGTTCACCAAGGTCCCTGTGTGCCATCTCAGTTTCATGCTTTCCCACCTCATGGAAGGAAGTCATTCAGCCCATCAAATCACTGCAAGTGTAATTCCTGGCTAAAATAGAGCAGTAAAAGCACCAAAATTTAGAGAATGCATTATTAGGTCATTTTGATCAAGTCTGTGTTTCTGCCGATACAAGACAAGCTGTTGAATGGTGCCAGTAAGTTTCGGGCCCAGATCAGTGTTGCAGATAAGAAATGTATGAGTCTCTCTTCAATTGACAGAATGAACGAGATTTCTGCAGAGGACCTCCAAAGAAGTGTAAAATGCATGAAGTTGATTGGATTACTGCAAAAGCATTGTACATATTGTAAATAATGTTGCTAGACAGTTACCCTGCTGTTTGTTGATTGGCCAAAGTTTTAAGCCCTGGCAAGGTTGTTTTGAATTCCAGGGTAAATGTTGCATTATTCAAGTTAAATTAGCTTCTTCCAGAAGCTTCTCCAAGAAACAATGTATGGGAGATTCTGTTATTGGTTTGGGGAACTGTCAATAATATATTGCTGTAACTAATATGTTTGATTGGATTGTAAAGAGACCACCCCTCTGTAGTTCGGCCCCTTAAGGTTTGGGGACCTATAAAAGGCAGTCCCCGCGAGGTCCTTTGTCCATCTTCTGGAAGAGCGCTTGGGACTGCGTGAACGTTTGGAGTGTGTCTGCTTGCACAAGGCTGAAGGGTTTGTGGCAAGCAGATACAAGGATCGAACCCGCGGTGGTTAGGTAGCGTATAGGGGAATTTGCTGTTCAATCTAAAATAAAGATGAGTTGTTCCAGTGCTTGACTCAGTGCTTTTTTGACTGAACTAGACTGGGGGGTTAGGTCAGAAGAGTGTTTTTACATAAGTTCTCTAAGTCATCCCAGAAATCCAATAAGGGCTGAAGGGCCTATTCCTGCACCTATTTTCTATGTTTCTATGTTTTGAATAGTCCTTGCATAATTTAGGATACTGTCCCATTCACCTCAACCCCATTGGACTTTATCTATAGAATCGATGCACTACAATTTGCTAAAATGTGGAGAACTATATTCTGCACTCAAAATCGTTCGCTTTGCTCGATCTATTGTACTTGATTTTGACTTGATTTTATTTATGTGTGGTATATCTGATCCTCAAATTGAGCTAGGGTGCAACCCAACGGTGTGGATGTTGATTTTTCTAATTTCAAGTTCAAGTGAGCTTATTGTCATGTGTCCCTGATATAATTCTTGCTTTGCTTCAGCACAACAGAACATAGTAGGCATTGACTACAAAACAGATCAGTGTGTCCATATACCATTATATACGTAAATACACACGTGAATAAATAAACTGATAAAGTGAAAATAACAGACAATGGATTATTAATGTTCAAAGTTTTGTCCGAGCCAGGTTTAATAACCTGATGGCTGTGGGGAAGTAGCTATTCCTGAACCTGGTCGTTGCAGTCCTCTGGCTCCTGTAACCTCTACCTGCAGGCAGCAGGGAGATGAGTGTGTGGCCAGGATGGTGTGGGTCCTTTTTGAGGCAGCGACTGCAATACATCCCCTCGATGGAAGGAAGGTCAGAGCCGATGATGGACTGGACAGTGTTTACTACTTTTTGTTGTCTTTTCCTCTCCAGGGCGCTCAAGTTGCCGAACCAAGCCACGATGCAACCGGTCAACAAGCTCTCTACTGTGCAGCTGTAGAAGTTAGAGAGAGTCCTCCTTGACAAACCGACTCTCCGTAATCTTCTCAGGAAGTAGAGGCGCTGATGTGCTTTCTTGATAATTGCATCAGTGTTCTCTGACCAGGAAAGATCTTCAGAGATGTGCACGCCCAGGAATTTGAAGCTCTTGACCCTTTCAACCATCGACCCGTTGATATAAACGGGACTGTGGGTCCCCATCCTACTCCTTCCAAACTCCACAATCAGTTCCTCAGTTCCTCCAGTAACTCCTGCATTCCCATCATCCCCCAACCCCCTTTCCCCCCTCTTCCCCCCTCTCCCCCCCTCTAGCACATCTGCCCCAGCCAACAATGGGCCATAATGGACTCCACCATCCTGAGGTCATCTGTTGCCTTCCCTGTTTTGTTCTGGCCTTTTCAATGTTTCAGTACGAAGAAACGTCAGCTATTCCTTTTCACCACATACGCTGTCTGACCCGCTGTTACTCCAGCATTTTTTATTTATCTGATTTGTTTTGACAAGATATATAACAATGATGTTGGATTGGAAAACAGAAATTGAGGAGGACATACACAATCAACTGATCGAGGCAACTGATAAGATTGCTGGGATGGAGCGATTAATGGAAGAGATGATGGATGCGAAAATAGAGGCGAGGTTAAGCCCTATGTCAACTGTACTGGATCAACAAAATGATACGATTAAAGAATTAACTGATGCTGCTCTAACAACTGCGAGAGAGAATGAGAAGATAAACGAAGAGAACAAACGCCTCTCTGAATTATTACGTAAAATTAATGAGAAATGTATTGATTTGGAGGGGCGTCAAAGACGTAAGAATTTGCGCATAGTAGGTCTGTCTGAGGGACGCGAAGGAAACTATGACCCACGTAAATTCTTTGCAAAACTCCTAAAGGACATTTTGGATTTGGATGAAGAACCCCTGTTGGGCCGTGCCCACAGGGCTTTAAGACCGGTCCCTAGGAGGGGTGCACCACCAAGACAAGTAATTGTAAAGGTGGTTTATGACAGTGTCTTTGAGGATATGATGAAGATAATCATAAGAAAAAGAAATCTGAAATACGAAGGAGATAACATCAGTATCTTCAGAGACTACCCGGCCGAAGTGGCTAAAAGAAGAGCTCTATTCACAGAAACAAGACGCATCTTGAGAGACATAAAAGGAATAAAGGAGATCAGATATGGTTTGGTGTACCCGGCAATACTTAGAGTTACCTACGAGAATAAGGATCTTCGTTTCACCAAACATACAGCGGCACTGGAATTTGCTCGGAAAATACTGAAAGAGGCAGAAGAAAGAGAAGAAGGAGAAGAAGGAGACGCTGTGGAAGAAGGAGTAGACCCAACTGGGTAGTGGATGAATGAACTTTATGGACCTGTGGCTGTGAATCATTCACTGAGAAAAAGGCGGAATAATGGACATCGATTTGTAGTTTTATAATGTTTACTAATTAATTAATAAATACTAATTTGTAATTTTTAATTATTAATTATTAATTACTAATTGGTTTGATTTCCCTTACTCCCCTTATATAGTATTACTAATTATGATAATAATTATAGCTGAGATTAACAACTAAAAATTAGTAATATGAATAATAGAAAAATTTATTAAGAAAATAAAGTTAGCACCCCCACCCCAATATACACAGTATTTCAAATAAGAGCTGGAATATTTAACATCTTTTTTTTTTTTAATACGGAAGTCGTTAGATTAGTAGCCATGTTAGTGTGGCTTTCACTTGCACTCACTACACATTATATAAGTGTAGTTTCTTTTTTTTCTGATCACCTTTTTTTCACCCTTTACTTTTTTTATATTCACATTTGTTATTATTTTTGTTATTTTTTGCATAACACATACTTGATATTATATTATATATTATATAATCATGACTTTTATCTATTTTATATAATCAGATTAAATGAATATGGTTTAACGGAATTGGAAATTCGCATCGGATTGAAGTTGGGGTGTAGTGTCGGGCTGGAGGAGCCAAGAAGGCTACTCCAAAAAAAGCCACCCTAACAATAAAATGCAGGATATGAATGTAAGGAATGGAGATGATGGAATCACCTTCTGTAGCTGGAATGTTAAAGGAATCAATGAACCAATTAAAAGGGGAAAGGTACTAGCTCAGTTGAATAGATTGAAATCTGGAGTTATGTTTCTTCAAGAGACACATCTTAAAAAAGATGCTCAATATAGATTAACCGCGAAATGGATTTCAAAAGTATATCACTCTTCGTTTATACACAAATCTAGAGGAGTTGCAATAATTATTCGTAAAGGTATACCTTTTAAACTTAATTCATTAATAGAGGATAAGGAGGGTAGATATTTAATAATTACAGGGGAACTACATTCAAAAAAAGTAATTCTTATGAATATATATGCACCTAATTTTGATAATCCACTATTTTTTAAGAAAATATTTAATAGTATTCCTATATCCACCCAATATAATTTAATAATTGGAGGTGATTTTAATTGTACTTTAGATAATTATCTGGATAGATCTTCTACAAAAATTAAGGCTCTCTCTAAATCAAGCAAGCTTATAAACTCCTTTAGTAAGACATTGAATGTTAAAGATATTTGGAGATTGGATAATCCTACCGGACGGGAATATTCATTTTTCTCGCCGGTATTTGGAACATATTCGAGGATTGATTATTTCTTAGTAGACTCAAAACTACTCCCCTTTACATATGATGCAAAGTATCATAATATTATTATCTCAGATCATGCCCCTTTAACATTTAAGATAAAATTAAAAGATATGGTTAATAAAACTAATACTTGGAGATTCAATACACAGATATTAAAGGATAAAGACTGCTGTAACTATGTGGAGAAACAGATTAAATTATTTTTTGAAACTAACGATAAACCTGAGACTTCCTCATTACTATTATGGGACACATTTAAAGCATTTATGCGTGGTGCAATAATATCAGCACAAGCTCATTTTAATAAAGAAAATCGAAAGATGGAGCAAAAGTTAGAAAAAGAGATAAACCAATTAGATAGTGAAAATATAATACACCCTTCAAAAGAGTTGAGTAATAAAATTGCAATATTAAAATATAGATTAAATAAAATTTATGCGGACCAAGTGATAAAATTATACCAACAAACTAAACAAGTTCATTTTGAATTTGGTGATAAACCTCAAAAATTATTAGCACGACAACTCAGAAGATTAGACGATGAAAAAACTATACATAGTATTAGATCGGCGCAGGGAAATACGTTGACTATACCAAAAGACATTAATGATACATTTTTACAATATTATCAAAATCTTTATTCATCTAAATTAACAGGGCAAACAGATGAAATGGAAACATTTCTAGAAAAATGTCATTTTAATAAGTTAAATTTTGAGAGTAGGCAATTATTAAATGCTGAAATATCTGTAATAGATATCGAAGAATCAATTGGATCGTTAAAAAATGGTAAAACAGCGGGCCCCGATGGCCTGAGTGCAGAATTTTATAAAAAATTTCACGATCTACTTTCACCTAGATTACAAACAGTGTACAGACACACCTATGAATTAGGAAAATTACCAGACTCTTTAAATGAATCTACAATTACATTAATTCCTAAATTAGATAAGGACCTGGAAGACCCTGGATCATACCGAGCGATTGCCCTTTTAAATACTGATCAAAAAATACTAACTAAAGTACTTTCTCGGAGGCTAAGTTTAGTGATTTCCAAAATAATACATTGTGATCAAACAGGTTTTATTCCAAAACGTTACTCATCACATAATCTTAGACGCTTGTTTAATATTATTTACTCGAGAAGAAGGAGAGATATAGAATTAGCAGTTATATCGTTGGATGCTGAAAAAGCATTCGACCAGGTGGAATGGTCATATTTATTTAATATAATGGAAAAATATCAACTGGGGGATGGATTTTGTAAATGGGTAAGAATATTATATTCTAACCCTACTGCAAGAATTTTAACCAATCAAATATTATCACCTAAATTTAATCTCTTTAGGGGATGCAGACAGGGATGTCCGTTATCCCCTTTATTATTTGCCTTGGTGATAGAACCTCTGGCTGAAAGAATCAGATCAGAACCCGAAATATATGGGTACAACACTGACATAACAAATAATAAGATATCTTTATATGCAGATGATATTCTGATTTATATTACTAAACCGGAACGTAGTATTCCAAAGCTATTCAATGTTATAAATGAATTTAGTGTATTTTCAGGATATAGGATTAATTGGAGTAAAAGTGACATAATGCCTATAACTGGTATAAATGTAAATATATTACAAAAATACCCATTAAAAATAGTTACAGATAAATTTAAATATTTAGGAATTATTGTGTCTAAATCCTATAAATTATTAATTAAAGCTAATTATTATCAATTATTAGAGAAACTTAAAAAAAACATTTTATATTGGAAAACACTTCCTATATCTATGATCGGTAGAATTAATGCTATAAAGATGATTTTTTTACCACAATTGTTATATTTATTTCAGGCAATTCCTTTTTTTCTTCCAAAAAGTTTTTTAAAAAAAATTGATACCATAGTTAATAATTTTGTCTGGGATTACAAAAACCATAGAATAGGTAAAAAACACTTATGTAAGTCGAAGATAAATGGAGGGCTGGCACTTCCAAATTTTTTATATTACTATTGGGCAGTCCAGATTAAGAATATGAATTTTTGGTGGGTAAATATGGATGTTGAACCAATGTGGCTAAAAATGGAAAAGGAAGACTGTTTACCCTTCACTATAGAGTCGATTATTTTCGCACCAAAGGAAGTACAAAAAAAGACTTATAGGGACAACATTATCATTCATAATATTAGGCGTATTTGGAAACAGATAGTTAAGACCTTACATCTGGATAATCTTTCTTTTAGGTTATCAATTAGGAATAATCCACTGTTTAAACCCTCAATCTTAGATGCGGGTTTTAGACTGTGGGAGGATTTAGGAATTAAAAGAATAGAACACCTTTATAGAAATGGAAAATTATTATTATTTGAAGAGTTACAAGATATTTTTGGATTACCTTCACAACATCATTTTAGGTATTTACAAATTAGAGATTTTATTAAATGTAACACATACGACTATAAAAATAAAGGACCAGGCTTATTAGATGAAGTGTTTAATTTACATCCAAATACGGATAAGCTTATAGCTTATATCTATAATATTATTTTAGATAAAGAGAACCCAACAACTGAAACATATCGTCAAGCATGGGAAAATGAAATTGGATTACCTATAACGAAAGAAACTTGGGAAGAAAGCTTACAAAGAATACATTGGTGTTCTTTGAATGCCAGACATACATTGATACAATTTAAAGTTATATATAGATTACACTACTCGAAAACCAAATTAAAAAGTATTTTTCCTAACCTTTCCTCTATTTGTGATAAATGTAAGAATTTTGAAGCAAATTTAATACATAGTTTTGTAACATGTCCACGGTTGAATTTTTATTGGATTGAAATTTTTAAAGTTATTTCGGAAGTCCTTAAGGTTAAACTTGACCCAGACCCAAAATTAATAATATTTGGAATCCCGGAGCCAAATTTGGTACTTACAATTAATCAAAGAAATTTTTTTGATTATTGTTTAATAATTGGGAAAAAAATGATACTTAAATTTTGGAAGGGAACATTATCCCCAACAATTAAAATGTGGAAAGCAGAGATGTTGGAGACGTTGAATTTGGAAAGAATTAGATTTGTCCTTTTGGACAAGTATAATTCTTTTGAATTGATATGGTCTCCATATATACAGTATTTAGAGAAGTAGCTATTCTTGGAATCACGGCTTCGACGGGCACCCTATGGATCCGATGCGAATAACTTACCTATAATTGATAATATTGTGTATTTATTAGAGATATTTCTGAATGAAATAATATCTCGTACAATGTCTTTAGTTTTTGTTTATATATATATATATATATATATATGTAATATTATTGTTTTTCAAATTATCTTTTTAATTTTTAATTGATATATGTGCGAAAAATTTTTATTTTTATTTTATTCCCTTTTATTTTTCCTTTTTTCTTTATTCTTTTATATATCTTTTTCTTTATTTTCATAAAAATAGAAGATATTATGTATTGATATGCTATTTGTAGTAATACTGAATTAAGGTGTTAGTTTATAAAGTAAGCTATATATTGTAAACTATTTACTTCAAATAAAAAAAATATTTAAAAAAAATAAAAAAAAATAAAAAAAAAATAAAAAAAAAAAAAGATATATAACAATGCTTTTCATTATACCTTGGTACTTGTGACAATAAGAAACCTAAATCTAAAACTAAAGTTAACAATCCACTATATTTGTATAGAAAGGAACTGCAGGTGCTGGCTTGAATCAAAAGTAGACAAAAAATGCTGGAGTAACTCAGTTGGACAGGCAGCATCTCTGGAGAGAATCAATGGCTGACGTTTTCGGTCGAGACCCATCTTCAGACTTCTGAATTCTCACGAAGCGTCTCGACCCGAAACGTCACCCATTCCTTCTCTTCAGAGATGCTGCCTGTCCCGCTGAGTTACTCCAGCATTTTGTGTCTACAATCCACCATATTTATTCTGTTTAGCTACTCTCAGTGAAATATATTCTGCAGGTGATCATCAACGAATTATTCACTGCGATTCTGATGACGATAAAACATTTCCCTTTAAAGTGAAAACATTTTCATCCTACTGCTGCTTCTTACAGGCGTTTCCAGTGCAGAACATGCATCAATACTGTGCACCATGTGCAGGAAGGAACTGCAGATGCTGGTTTATATATATGAAAGAGACAAAACGTCTTTGGAGTGTGGGAGGAAACAGGTACACCCGGAGAAAACCCATGCGATCACAGGGAGAATGTACAAACTCCGTACAGACAGCACCCTTAGTCAGAATTGAACTCGGGTCTCTGGCGCTGTAAGGAACTAGGAGACAATGTGTTGGGATAAAGGGACAATCACGTAGGATTGGAAGGAGATTTGTGGACGCAGCCCGGACCATCGCACGATCCGATCTCCCTTCCATTGACTCCATTTATACCTCACACTTTAAACGCACACCTCCAGATTCAGGGACAGTTTCGTACCAGCTAATATCAGGCAACTTAATCATCCCACCACAAGCAAAAGAGCAGCACTGAACTACTATCTACCTATTTGGTGACCCGAGGTCTATCCTTGATCGGTCTTTGCTGGTTTTACCTTGCACTAAATGTTATTCCCTTATCATGTATCTGTACACTGTAAATGGCTCGATTGTAATCATATAATGTCTTTCTGCTGACAGGAATGGACGCAACAAAAGCTTTTCATTGTACCTCGGTACATGTGACAATAAACTAAACTGGAATGAGAAAATATTTATTTGCTCAATTATTTGCATATATTTGCAGTTCTCTACAACAGATGGCAGTGCCTGCTTTTAGCCTCCATCACTCTGGTTGACGTTGATAGGTATTTGTGGACACTGGGAGGCCACATGGGGCAGATGTTAATAAAAAACAGGAGTTGATACAATAGTTCAATCATTTACAACAGGTTCAAAGAGACCGAAGATAGACACGAAATGCTGGAGTAACTCAGCGGGACAGGCAACATCTCTGGAGAGAAGGAATGGGTGATGTTTCGGGTCTCAATGAGACCCATTCCTTCTCTCTAGAGATGCTGCCTGTCCCACTGAGTTATTCCAGCATTTTGTGTCTATCTTCGGTTCAAACCAGCATCTGCAGTTCCTCCCACAAAAGTTCAAAGAGACCTTATCCCAATCTATTTTAGATGCACTTAGGTTCTCGCATTAATATAAGATGATATTGCAGTCTGTCACCTTGTCTCCTGGTAAGGTCATTGCATTATAACTCTAGATCAATGTACTCCGCACATTGCCAGTTGTATTGATTGGATTATTTAATGGTGTCAAACTGTCTAGTCCATATTAATTTCCTAACGCCATTTCCAGGAATGGAGGCTTCTCTCGTTAGGCCTTCTCATCAATGTGTAGAATGTTAATCTCCCAATCCTGGATCAAAGCATGTGGTCATTAGATTAATTTTGTTGTAACCACCAAGTACTTTATTTTCCAATTCTGCCGAAAAGAGGATTTTCAATGGCAGTCGTTCAGCTTTTATGAACAAATTTGAAAAGTACCTAGTTGTCAGGATTTACTCCTGGGTCAGGACGTCTTTTGACAGCTGGGAGGGTAAGATTGGGATAATGTGCAGGGTGAGGTTTAGTCCTGTCCAAAAGGTGGACATTTCCAAAACTTACTTCATACCCTGATTCTATTACTCACTTATTTTAAATGAGACTTCCCAGAATATATTAATCAAATTTGATGAGTATCTTAGGAGATGCGTCAAGGATTAAGTCCACCAGCCCATGAGGAATTTGGCAACGCACCAAGTGTCAATTACCATCCAACCTCATGTCAACATCTGACTGATGTGAGCTTCATTCTCAATGGAGGCCTAGTCATTAGGTATTTTTAAAGCGGAGATGGACTAGTTATTGATAAGTCAAGGTGTCATAAGGTCATGAGGTCATAATGAATAGGAGTCAAATTAGACCTTTCTGTCCATCAAGTCTACTCCGCCATTCATTCCTAGCTGATCTATCCCTCCCTCCTAACCCAATTCTCCTGCCTTCTCTCCATAACCTCTGACAGCTTTACAATTCAAGAATCTATCTATCTATCTATCTATCTATCTATCTATCTATCTATCTATCTATCTATCTATCTATCTATCTATCTATCTATCTATCTATCTATCTATCTATCTATCTATCTATCTATCTATCTATCTATCTATCTATCTATCTATCTGTTTATACTATTACTAAAACTCTCATCTTGACCACTTCTGGTTTGCTTTTTCTTTAAATTTGTGCAAAAACAGTAGGATTATCTCTCGTCAGGATTTTTTCGCCACCTTACTGTTCTCGTCTGCTCCAAGCACACAAGGTTTTGTTCCGATCGGTGGAATATTACAAACGTTATGAAGGTTTAAAAAATCATGAGATCAGCAGATTGGTCTTCTCGCCTGTCAGTCACCATGAAATAACGCCCCTTCTGGGCGAGGAGAATAAATTCCCAGAGGCAGGGCTGAGTCCACAAGCTGTGTGGAGTTGGGGGAAGCCGCTGTGTAGTGTCGGAGGAAGCCGGTGAGTGGAGCAGGGAGGTCCTGTGTGGCTGCTGAGTGGAGTCCTTCCCCCCCACACCCCACCTCCCCCTTTCCCTCCTCCCCACACACACCCCTTTACCCCTCCCCCATTCCTCCCCTCTTCCCCTCACCCCCACACACCACCCCACCACACCTCCCACCCCACACAACCACATCCCCCCACAGTACCCCATCCCCTCCACACCACCCACCCCCCACACCACTCCAACCCCCATCCCCCACACCCCCTTCCACCCACTACCCCAAAAGCCCCCTCCCACACAACCCCCACTCTCCCACACCCCCCACCACCACATCCCTCCTCCCCACACCCCCTCACCCACATACCCCACCCACACCCCCCCTTCACCCACACCACCCTTCTCCACACCCCTCCTCCATGACACCCCCTATTACCCACACCCCCCTCCCCCACACCAATCCCCCTCCCCCACACCACCTCCCCTCCCCCACACCCCATCTCCCACAACATGGTGGAGTATTGCATTGGGAAATGGGTTGCATTGGCGGACCAGGCCTCCCGTGTGACTGGGACCCAACGGGTCCCATTTAGTATAGTACAATACTAAAGCTCTCATCTTGTCCTCTTCTGGTTTGCGTTGTTTTTACATTTGCGCAAAAATGGTACCTGATAATGCTACGATTTTTCACCACGTTACTCAATGTTCTCCTGTGCTCCAAGCGCATCAAGTTTAGGTCTGATCGGGTGAATATTACAAAAGTTATGAAGGTTTAAAAATCATAAGATCAGCAGATTGGTCCTCTAATGTCAGTCACCTGGACGGCAACACACCTTCCGGCACCCGCTGTCAATCAGCGGGGCGAGGAGAATAAAGTCTCAGAGGCCAGGCTCATTCTGTGAGCCGCACTGAGCCCCGAAGCTGTGGAGTGAGTGCGGATGGGCGGGAGGGAGCCATGGAGCAAGTGCGGCTGGCTGGCCGGGAGCCGTGGAACGAGTGCAGCTAGCCAGGAACTGTGGAGTGAGTGCGGCCAGGAGCTGATCAGTGAGTACAGCCGGGGCCAGGGGTCAGAAAGCACTGAATGCAGCTGGGGCCGGGGGGAGCGGGAAGCGCTGAGTGGCCGTAGCCCCCCCCGCGTCCACACACACCCTTCACCCCCTCCCACACACACCGCTCCCCCAACACCCCTCCCCCAACTCCATCCTCCTCCCCTGTGCTACAAATGCATCTGGTTTTGTTCCGATCGATGAAACAATACAAAAGTTATGAAGGTTTACAAAATCATAAGATCAACAGATTTGTCTTCTCTCCTGTCAGTCACCAGGATGGCAACGCCGCTCCCAGCACCCGCTGTCAACCACCGGGGTAAGGAGAATAAAATCCCCAGAGGCTGGGCTGAGTCCAGAAAGCCGTGAGTGAGTCCTGAAAGCCGTGAGTGAGTCCAGAAAGCCGTGAGTGAGTGTCAAGAAAGCTGTGAGTCAGTGAGTGAGTCCAGAGAGCTGTGAGTGAGTCCAGAGGGCCTTGAGTCAGTGAGTCAAGGAAGCTGTGAGTCAGCTGCTCCTGCGCAGTTGGGGGCTATGGGTGAGTGGTGGAATATTGCGTTGGTAGACCATGCCTCCCATGTGAGATTGGGATCCAACGGGTCCCACTTAGTCTAGTCTCTGACTTAAAAATATCCACTGACTTGGCCTACACAGCCTTCTGTGGCAAAGAGTTCCACAGGTTCACCACGCTCTGACTAAAGAAATTCCTCCTTATCCCCTTCCTAAAAGAACGTCCTTTAATTCTGAGTCTATGACCTCCAGTCCTGGACTCTCCCACTAATGGAAACATGCTCTCCACATCCACTCTATCCAAACCTTGCACTATTCTGTAGGTTCCCCTCATCCTTGTAAACCTCAGCGAGTACAGGCCCAGTGCCTACAAACACTCATCATAGGTTAACCTACTCATTCCTGGGTGAGTCTCAAAGGTTACGGCGAGAAGGCAGGAGAATGGGGTTGAGGGAGATATAGATCCTCCATGATTGATTGACATAGTACACTCAATGGGCCAAATGGCCTAACCCTATACTTATGAACATGAATATGTCTCCAAATCTTGATAGGTCTTATTTATAGAAATGTTCATAACTATGAACACAACTTACTAGCCAGCTATTACAGTGCATAAGGCTTGCTGTTAATCAATGGTTATGTTGTATAATATTGATAAAATATGGAACCCATATTGTTTTCATGCAGAGTTTCAAGTAGAATTCTATGCATGACCGTACTGGTAGTAAAAGGGGTGAATATGATTTACTCAATGTTACAATGTTTTACATTGAAGTGTTATAAATTATAAATCTTGAAGCTTATGTCTTCATAAGCTGCCATTTATAATACCCTGCCAAGTCTCCCTTCTATATTCTGACTCATGACCCTTCTGCAAAACACAGCATTCAGTCATGTTCTAACATCTGCCACTGGCTGTATACTTTGAATCTTCATCACCAGTACAATAGATAGATTAATGGACTTTTGAGGAGTGGATTAGAGTTGAATTTGGTTATTTAACTCTTTGAGGTGGAAAGTAAACTCATTATCAATTTCTGAAACCGAGCGATTTAGTTTAGTTCAGTTTCGGGGTTGAGCACAGGAACAGGCTCCTTGGCCCATCGAGTTCGTGCCGATCAGCAATCCCTGTACACTAGCGCTATCCTACGCACTAGAGACAATTTACAAGCTTTACCAAAGCCAATTAACCTACAAACCTGTACGACTTCAGAGTGTGGGAGGAAACCGGAGCACCCGTGTAAAACCCACGTGGTCGCTTGGAGAACATAGAAACTCCGTACCAATAACACCCGTAGTCAGGATCGAACCCAGGTCCCTGGCACTTTAAAGCAGCAACTCTACCACTGCGCAACCGTGCCGGCCTGGATGGATTGGATCCGTAATGGATCCTTGTAGATTTATATTCCATATTGCACCATTTAAAATATGCTGAACTCATCATGTCGGGTTTTACAATTTAAAGCAACAAATTATAATTTATTATCTTGAACAAAATCAACCAGATTGATCGCAATCTTTAACTTTAACTTTCGAGGCACAGCACGGAAACAGGCCCTTCGGCCCACCGAGTCCACACCGACCATCAATCACCAATCCACACTAGTTTTATGTTATCCAAAGTTCTCATCCACTCCCCACACATGAGAGGCAGTTTACAGAGGCCATTTAACCCACAAATCCGCAATCTCAAAGTGTAAAGAATGGTCTCTTACACACAGTGTCTTTACTACTACTTTATTCACCAGTCAAATACATCGCAGCCCTAGCTGTAAGTGGTCTGTCACGGTCGCTAGAGTGGGACCCAAGGTTGGGAAAGTCACAATTATACTGGATGGTAAGGGGAGTGGTTAGTGGTGGTTATGTCACTATATTAAAGGTATACACACATATCATCTACACAAAGGACAAAGGACTAAGGACATTTATTGTCAGGTACACCAATTGGTGTAGTGAAATTTGATTTGCCATGCAGCACACAAATAAAGTAAGACACAACATCATAGAATTAACAGTAGACATAAAAACATCCCCCCACAATGGTTCCCACTGTGGGGGAAGGCAGCAAAGTCCAGTCCCATCCCCAGTTCACCCATAGTCGGGCCTATTGAGGCCTCCGCAGTCGCTGCTACCGGGCCCGATGTTCCAGGCCGTTCTCGCTGAAGCCAACAAGGCCATGCCGGATGGAGCTCCACCACTAGGATGGAAGCTCCCGATGTTGAAGTTCAGCGATGCCACCCGGAGCTGGCCGCTCCACAGTCCCGCAGCTCCGCGATGCTTTTGTCGGCGGTCTTCAGCTCACCGGAGTTCCAGCGCGGCGACCCAGGCAAGGCATCGCCTGCTCCTCTCCGCGATAGCGCTCCAGTGCTGTGCCGCCACCGAATCCGAGGTTCTGGACGGTCCCCTCAGGAAACGCCGCTCGATGCCCGCTGGTAGGCCGCGAGGATGGGTCAAAGTTGCAGCCCGGAGAAAAGCTGCCTCTCCGATCAGTTAGGGACCCTGAAGAGTAGTTTCTCCCCTTCCCCACCCTCCACCCCCCACATAAAAAAGACTAGAGCTCCGAAAAACAAAAACTCAACTAACTAAAAATAAAAAAAATAAGTGAAAAACGGACAGCTGCAGGCTGGGATGTAGGAGGAGACTGTAGCAGCCAGATGAAACCCACATGGTCACAGGGAGAACATATAATCTCACAGGCAGCACCCAAGGTCAGGATCAAACCCGGGTCTCTTGCGCTCTGAAGCAGTAAATTTAGCAGCTGCACCAATGTGTCACCCACAATCTCAATGTGAATATGTATTGTAAAAATAAATATCATTTTTAGTGTTAGATTTAGAGATACAGCGTGGGAACAGGCCCTTCGGCCCACCGAGTCCACACTGACCAACTATCCACCAAACACTAACACTACCCTACACACTAGGGACAATTTACAATTGTTACCAAAGCCAATAAACCTACAAACCTGTACGTCTTTCGAGTCTGGGAGGAAATCGGAGCACCCAGGGAAACAGAGAACGTACAAACTCCGTACAGACAGCACCCATAGTCAGGATCGAATCCAGGTCTCTGGCGGAGCAAGGCACTAACTGTACCTCTGTGCCACCGTGGTTTCAACTGCTTCAGACGTTTATTGTTTGCGATTTTATTCAAAGGTGCGTTGGAGGCCTCGATCTGGCAAACTAGTGGGTGGAAGCTTAAGGAAAGAATTTCAGGGGGTAGTCGGATTGCTGCGCACCGCTGACGCTGTTTAGGGAATGCTGCGAAAATGGGAAAGGATGGTGGCAGGTGAACAGAGAGGAGAATTTTACAACAGGAGGAAGACAGAAGCCAGAGCAGATGAAGCACAACTGAAAGGTGGAACAAACACAAGGCGGAATAAACAATTAACAGCGACAGCCCTGAGCTGTGTCAGTGACAGGAAGGATAAAGAACAAGTGCTGCATACCACAGCTATGGAGCCGTGACAAATAAAAACCAAGCTAAAGACAGCAATGTCACCCACTTGCTAGTTAGTGTCAGCAACTCTGCACAGATGTGTCGCTGTTATGCACATCATGTCTACTTCTATCATTGTCAGCCACAGAAATATTTGACTGTGTCAGTAATTAATAATAAATAAATGTGGCGCAGCAAATGGTAATACAGTAATGTAATAATAGTTTGATTTGAGGAGCGGAGCGCAAGACTTTATTCAACAAATATTCATTGTGAGCTTGACTGAGTTTCTATGCCTGAGTTTTACTTAAGCTCTATTTCATAGCTTTTCAAAGAAAAATACAGCTCGCCGTCATGTAGCAGCATTCATCAACCTCAGGGCATCTCACAATGTTATCTGTACTTTTGATATCTAACCATTGTAATATCAGAAGCAGAAGAACAACAGTCACATCAGCAAGCTATCAAAGCAAAAGTGAGATAAAGATCGGGTATTTAATGTAGTAATGTAGATTGAGGGATAAATGTTCATATTACCAAAGCTCTTTAATACTCCAGCGAGTACAGGCCCAATGCCATCAAACGCTCATCATAAATTGATAAATTCATAATATAGAAGGAACCTTTCGGCCCATTGAGCCTATGCTGGCTCTTGGAGCAAGACCTTTCTCCATTAATTTTCCCTGTAACCCATTCTGCACACTTACCTATCAACTACCACCACACTACACTATTTGCCTACACATCAGAACAATCTTCATGGACAAACGACCAATCAACCAAATACGGGGCAAAACACAAGTTTATTTTGCATAAACTTCAACTATCCGGTTAACATTGTCCCATATAAGTTCATACGTTCATAGGTTATAGGAGCAGAATTTAGGCCATTCGGCCCATCAACTGTACTCCTCCATTCAATCATGGCTGATCTATCTTTCCTTCTCAATCCTATTCTCCTGCCTTCTTCTCTTAACTCCTGACACCCGTACTTATCAAGAATCTATCAATCTGCACCTTAAAAATATCCATTGGCCTTCACAGCCTCCTGTGGCAATGAATTCCACAGATTCACCACACTCTGATGAAATAAATTCCTTCTCATTTCCTTTCTAAACGTACGTCCTTTTATCCTGAAGTATGGCTTCTGGTCCTAGACTCTCCCACAAGTGGAAACATCCTCTCCACATCAACTCTGTCCTGGTATGTTTCAATGAGGTCCCCCTCATCCTTCTAAACTCCAGCGAGTACAGGTTCAATGCCATCAAACACTCATCATATGTTAACCCAATCATTCCTGGGATTATTCTCGTAATTCTCCTCCGGACCCTATAAAATGCGAGTCCTAAACGTTAGAGCCCAAAGGTAACCAAAGCAAAATGGCAAATTGAATCCACAGTTGGATTGGTAACAGGAGATGCAGGGCAATGGTAGAGGGTTGGATTGGAAGCCTATGACCAACAATGTACCTCCATGATCTGTACATAGCCCTTGAGCAAGGAGGAACTCTGCAGGTCAGGCAGCATCTAGGGAGGCAATGGACAGGCAACATTTTAAGTTGGGACCCTTCTTCAGACCGATTCTGATCAGAGTGAAGAAGAGTCCCGACTGAAACATCTCCTGTCCATTCTCTTCCCAGATGCTGCCTGTCCTACTGAGTTCCTCCCAAACCTTACGTAGGTTTTGCTCAAGATCCCAGTATCTTGTGTCAGTATGTGATCCTGATTGTTTCTCATATTCATTAATAAACTAAAAACTGAACTGAACTAATTTGGAAATGAATATAGGGGGTAGAAGCATTAACTTTGCATTTGGCATGAACATTGGTGGTTTTGTTGATAGTAAGGAGGTCCGTTTTAAGTTACAGAAATTTATTGATCAGTTGGTAGACAACAATGGGGTTTGCAATTAATCCCATTAAATGTAAGCTGATGCATTTTATAAAAAGGTTATTAAAGTGGACGAAGGGAGGCATAATAAGGTGGACAGCACACCATGAATGGTAGGGCCCAAAGGAGTGTTGAGGATCAGAGGGAAATTGGCGTATCAGTCCTTAGATCTCTAGAGGTAACAACCCAGTCAGATCCGTTGGTTAAAAAAATTGTATGGGATGCTTGCCTTCAGTATAGGGGCATAACAAATAAGAGCATAAAAGTCATGGTAATATTTTATGAAACTTTGGATAGTACCACAGTACTGCCAAACTACTGGTGGGGTGTGATTGTACAGGGAAGAGTGCAGATGAGATTTACCAGGGTAATGTCCAGAATGGACCATTTCAGTTATGAGGAGAAACTGAATATAGACACAAAATGCTTGAGTAACTCAGCAGGACAGACGGCATCTCTGGAGAGAAGGAATGGGTGACGTTTCGGGTGGAGGCCATTCTTCAGACTAGTCAGGGGAGTGGTACTCTCTTTCCCTCTTCCCTTTCCCCTGACTAGTCGGAAGAAGGGTCTAGATGCAAAATGTTGTCCGTTCCTTCTCTCCAGCGATGCTGCCCGTCCCGCTGAGGTACTCCAGCATTTTGCGTCTATCTTCGGTGTAAACCAGCATCTGCAGTTCCTTCCTACATATGAGGAGAAAACACATAAGATGTACACAGAATGCTGCAGTAACAACGGATCAGGCAGCATCTCGGAGAAAATAGATAAGTGATGTTTTGGAAGATGTTGCCTGAACTCAGGCGAGGGGGGGGGGGGGGGGGGGGGAGGGGCGTTTCCCTGATAGGCAGATTGTTAGCTGTAAAGCTGTTAATCCCCGAGATGGCGGGACTGTCATATGCGGATCTTAAAGAAACATATAAAATTATAAAAGGACTGGTCAAGCTTCCCAATGTTGGGGGATTCCAGAACCTAGGGCCACAGTCTAAGGATAAAGGCGACGCCATATAAAACTGAGATGAGAAAAAACTTTTTCACCCAGAGAGTTGAGGGGAGAGAAAGAGGAGAGGGAAGGCTGGTGTTTGTATAAGTTGCCTAAAATTGAACAATTCAATGTTCATACCATTGGGTTGTGGACTACAAAACAACGTGAAAGGATATAGTTAAAGTGGATAGTGAGAAAGGTTTCCCCATAATGGAGGTGTTTGAAGCCAGTAGTACTTACAAAGACATCTTTAGTAACCACAGCAGCATTCTGTGAAATCTCTCGGTTTGTTCTTTTGGAAGTAAAGAAGAATTATTCCCATCAGATGATGATCTATTTTACCATTCACCACTCCCTGTCCAAAGATATAGTGTCCAATCTTTTCACAAACAAACACAATTGCCTTGAGTGCCTTCCCAATATGTTACTATCATTTTTCTTCTACTGTTAACATCAGGTAAGTCCTTACAAACATGATTTGCAAAAACCTGCATTAAAACATACACTGAACCAACAATTGTATCAGTATTTTAACAGGAAGAAATTCCATCACGAGCTATTAGTACTGAATGAAATGGTTACACCTAAGTCATTTTAAAATCTTTGTTATTTTTTGAGTTAAGCGGAGCAGTAGGTTTAGGCTTATGCTAGGTTTAGAAAACATAGACTATAAAAAACAGAAGAATAGGTGCAGGAGTAAGCCATTCGGCCCTTCGAGCCAGCACCGCCATGCAATATGATCATGGCTGATCATCCAAAATCAGTTCCCCGTTCCTACTTCTCCCCCCATTTCTCTTAATTCCTTTAGCCCTGAGAGCTGTACCTAATTCTCTCTTGAATACATTTTGTGTCTATCTTCGGAGTAAACCAGCATCTGCAGTTCCCTCTTATGCAATAATTAGGGTTAACGGAATCAAGGGATATGGGGATAAAGCAGGAACGGGGTACTGATTCTGGATGATCAGCCATGATCATATTGAATGGCGGTGCTGGCTCGAAGGCTACTCCTTCTACTATTTTCTATGTTTCTAAAATGCTGGAGATTCTAAGCAGAACAGACAGCATCTCTGGATGATGGCGCATGCTCTGAGGTACAGTGAAAAGCTTTGTATTGCAAGATATCCAACCAGATTAGATAATACTACACATAAAATGTAATTGAGTCAAACAATAGGTAAAGCTAAGGAGAAGATGCAGAGGGCAGAAAATAGTTCTCTGCATTGTAGCACATCAGTTCCTCAGACAAATTCCAATGTTCACAGTGGGGTAGAGGTGAATATGACCCATACACAAGCTTTTAAAAGGATCATTCAGAAGCCTGATAACAGAGAGGGATTACTTTACATTGGGCTTTCACAATATATTACGCTACACTGGCCTCCAAGTGTTGACACCACAGGTCAGGTCAATGGTTTAGTTTAGTTTAGTTTAGAGATACAGTGTGGAAACAGGCCCTTCGGCCCACTGGGTCCGCTCCAACCAGCGATCCCCGCACATTAACACTACCCTACACCCACTAGGGACAATTTTTACATTTATACCAAGCCAATTAACATACAAACCTGTATGTCTTTGGAGTGTGGGAGGAAACCGAAGATCTCGGAGAAAACCCACGCAGGTCTCGGGGAGAACGTACAAACTCCGTACTGATAGTTTGGATCAAATCCGGGTCTCCGGCGCTGCATTCGCTGTAAGGCAGCAACTCTACCGCAGCGTGACCGCAAGTTGATTATTCTGTGGTTGATTATTCTGCTCCGATGTACCACTACAATTCATGGCAAACTGAGTTTGCAACTACATGGATTCTAATGCAAAGTGTATTCCAATCTTCCAATTCACCTGCACATCTTCGGAATGTGGGAGCACCCAGAGAAAAACCCATGCAGTCGCAGTGAGACCATACAAACTCCGCACAGACAGCACCCATAGTCAGGATCGAAGCCAGGTCTCTGGCGCTGTAAGACAGCACCTCTACTGCTGCAACACTGTGCTGCCCTTTTGTGGGACACCGTGAGCATAATATTTTGTGGGACTCCTACTGCCCTCCAGCATGGGAAAAGGTGCCTGTGAAAGTGTTTGAGCTGAGATGTTATCAGACATTTAATGGCTTCAAGTGGAATTCTAACTGACTGGGCAATTTCTCCTCTGCTAGGCGATCGATGGATTTGCTGAGCCATATTTTGTAATAGCTTAATGACAAGCTTCCCAAAGACCAGAAGGCTTTTTATGACATTGATGGGCACATTAGTGACAGAAATTATCTGCAGTATAGCTCGGAGAAATATTGTAACAACCACACCATTATTTTGTCTAGTCTAGGGCGGCACGGTGACGCAGCGGTAGAGTTGCTGCCTTACAGCGCCAGAGACCCAGGTTCAATCCTGACCACGGGTGCTTGTCTGTATGGAGTTTGTACGTTCTCCCCATGACCTGCATGGGTTTTCTCCAGGGTTACACAAAAAGCTGGAGAAACTCAGCGGGTGCAGCAGCATCTAAGGAGCGAAGGAGATAGGCGACGTTTCGGGTCGAGACCCTTCTTCAGACTGGTCAGGGATCAGGGAAACGAGAGATATAAACAGTGATATGGAGAGATAAAGCAAGAACAATGAGTGAAAGATATGAAAAAAGGATTGGTGATAAGGGAAACAGGCCATTGTAAGCTGTTTCTGGTGTGAAAATGAGAAGCTAGTGCGACTTGGTGGGGGGGGGGGAGATGGAGAAGGAATGTCAGGGCCCGAGGGCTGAGGGAGAGGTGGGGGGGGGGGGGGGGGGAAGGGAGCAGTCTGGGTTAACAGAATTTAGAAAATTCAATGTTTAAGCCCAGAGGATGCAGACTCCCCAAGCGGAATATGAGATGTTGTTCCTCAAACTTGCGGTGTTGTTCACTCTGGCCATGGAGGAGGCCCAGGACCGAGAGGTCGGATACGGAGTGGGAGGGGGAGTTGAAGTGCTGAGCCACCGGGAGGTCGGGTTGGTTATTGCGGACCGAGCGGAGGTGTTCGGCGAAACGATCGCCTAGCCTCCGCTTGGTCTCACCGATGTAGATTAGCTGGCATCTGGAGCAACGGATGCAGTAGACGAGGTTGGAGGAGGTGCAGGTGAACCTCTGTCGGACTTGGAAAGACTGCTTGGGTCCCTGAAAGGAGTGGATGGGGGAGGTGAAGGGACAAGTGTAGCATCTCTTGCGGTTGCAAGGGAAAGTGCCCGGGGAAGGAATGGAGCGGGAGGGAAGGGAAGAATTGACGAGGGAGTTGCGGAGGGAGCGGTCTTTGTGGAAGGCAGACAGGGGGGGAGATGGGAAGATGTGGCGAGTGGAGGGGTCACGTTGGAGGTGGCGAAACTGGCGGAGGACTATCTGTTGTATGCGCTGGCTGGTGGGGTGAAAGGTGAGGACCAGGGGGACTCGGCCCTTGTTGTGAGTGGGGGAATGGGGAGAGAGGGCAGTGTTGCGGGGTATGGAGGAGACCCTGGTGCGAGCCTCATCGATAGTGGGGGAGGGGAAACCCCGTTCTCTGAAGAACGAGGACATTTGCGATGACCTGGTGTGGAACACGTCATCCTGGGAGCAGTAGTCGGAGGAATTGGGAATAGGGGATGGAGTCCTTACAGGAAGCAGGGTGGGAGGAAGAGTAGTCCAGGTAGCTGTGGGAGTCAGTTGGTTTGTAGTGGATGTCAGTCAGGAGTGTGTCACCTGGGTTTTCTCCAGGATCTGCGGTTTCCTCCCACAGTCCAAAACATTCAGGTTTGTCGGTTAATTGGCTTGATATAACTGTAAATTGTCCCTACTGTGTGTAGGATAGCGTATATGTGCTGGTCGACGCAGACACATGGTGGACCGAAGGGCCTGTTTCCATGCTGTATCTCTAAACTAAACTAAATTAAACTGAAGCATTTCACCCTAGGTAACATCCTGGTGAACCTCCTCCCCAGTGTAACTGTGTACTTTTCACAGTATGGATCACAAATCCACACACTTATTTTTATGTCTACTTTTTAAGTAATATTTTAAAAAGGTTTGATCAAGACTTGTGTTCTGTCCCCTTGCTAATGAGGGGGAGAGGGGGAGAGGGAGAGGGAGAGGGAGAGGGAGAGGGAGAGGGAGAGGGAGAGGGAGAGGGAGAGGGAGAGGGAGAGGGAGAGGGAGAGGGAGAGGGAGAGGGAGAGGGAGAGGGAGAGGGAGAGGGAGAGGGAGAGGGAGAGGGAGAGGGAGAGGGAGAGGGAGAGGGAGAGGGAGAGGGAGAGGGAGAGGGAGAGGGAGAGGGAGAGGGAGAGGGAGAGGGAGAGGGAGAGGGAGAGGGAGAGGGAGAGGGAGAGGGAGAGGGAGAGGGAGAGGGAGAGGGAGAGGGAGAGGGAGAGGGAGAGGGAGAGGGAGAGGGAGAGGGAGAGGGAGAGAGAGAGGGAGAGTGTGCCTGTATTTTCTGCGGCGAGGAAGAGACCGTGTTCCATGCGTATGTGGAGTGTGTGAGGTTACTGCCCTTGTACCAATATCTGAAGGGGTTGTTCCTCAAGTTCTAGCTGCATTTTAGTCCCACGATTCTAGTGTTCGGACACAAGGCAGGGAGTGGGGACAGCCCAGTGGTGGGGGGGGGGGGGGGGGGGGGACACTCCTGTCGGTTTGCTCCTGGGCCTGGCTAAGATGGCCATTCGCGGGTCCAGGCAGTGGGCGGTCGATGGTCAGGCTAGAGTCGGCTGCCTGCCGCTCTTTCGGGCCCATGTCCGTGCACTTGTGTCCCTGGAGAGGGAACACGCGGTGTCCACGGGGACACTGGAGGCCTTCCGTGGGTGCTGGTCACCGCGTGGGGCTGAGAGTATTGTAAACAATGAATGCATTGTTGTACTATAATGATTATTTGTTATGTTGCAATTTCTGATTATGTTTTGATGTGCTGTATCATATGATTGTGTCGAAAAACGTTTTTGAAAAATTAAAATTAAAAAAAGAGAGAGAGAGAGAGAGAGAGATTCCCATGTCCCATATCTCTATAGGAGTTAGTTGTTGACTACAGGAAGCATGGTGGAGCACATGCCCTGATCCGTATCAATGATTAATGGTGCGAAAGTGGAAATGGTTCAGAGTTTCAAGTTCATTGGAGTTAATATTACGAATTATCTGCTGTAGACCAACTATGTTAATAGACACAAAAAGCTGGAGTTACTCAGCGGGACAGCATTTCTAGAGAGAAGGAACCACATTAATCTGACTGCTAAGAAGACACACCAATGTCTTTCCTTCCTTGATGAAATTCGGTAGGTCTCCAGTGGCTCTTATAAACTTCTACAGATGCACCATAGAAAGCATAATGTCAGGTTACATCACAGGCTGCTTTGGGAACAGGTTTGGCCGAGAGTGCAAGAAATTGCAGAGAATTGTAGATTAGCCCAGTCCAGACTTCCCACCGTTAAATCCATCCACATTTCACACTCCTTTGGAAGAGCAGCCAACATAATCAAGGACTTGTCCCACCCTGGTCATTCCTTCTTCTCGTTGCCATCTGGCAGATGATACAGAAGTTTGAAAGCGTGTGCCACCAGACTCAGGAACAGCTTCTTTCCCTCTGTTCTGAACAGCCCTTCCATAAGCTAAGGTACTGTCCGATTCTGTTCCACACCATTACTAACATTGGACTTTGTCTATGGAACTGTTGCGTTACAATGCTGAGACCTATATTCTTCACTCTGTTTCTTTGCCTTTACTCTACCTACTGTACCTTGGCTCGACTTGATTGTATTTATGTGTAGGATCACCTGATCTGGTTTGATAGCATGCAAAACTTTCCATTTCATTTCGGAGTCACGTGAGTGACTTCGTGAAGAGCCCGCCGGCGCGCATGCTCGACATATCGTCGTACCGCGTTGCTGCGACGGCTGACGGAGGAGCGTGCTCCTCACCAGCCCTTCAAAAGGGAACCACGCAGGTAAGTATGCTACCTTAAGTTGGTGGTTCTTGTTGTGTTTGCTTCACAGCAAGAACATGGATGGGAGTCTAAGAGGCCGGAGTTCGAGGAGAAGTCGCCGGCCAGCAGTTCCGGAGCGAGAGTTGTCGGGGGTACCTGCAACGCAGACCGGAACGAGGGCGGAGATGTCGGTGAACTCTGTCTTTTCAGGTCCGGACCCGCCCGCACGCCACAGCTCGGAGGAGTTCGACGAGGAGGAGTGTGGTGTGCCGCCAGAGCAGGACGACCCTGCCATGGCAGTCAGGTCGTCAGCAGGCTTGCTGACGGCCTCGAGCAGAAGGGTCCGTGCGGCTGCACGGCCCGCTTCACGAAGCCCCCTGAGGAGGGGAAGGGCAGGAGCCCAAAAGCCTAACCCTGTCGGGGCCAAGGCTCTGCCTGTCGCCAAGGAGCGGTCAGGTTCTAGGACGGGACCCGGGGCAGCTGTGAGGTCCAGCCGTCGCCCCCCAACTTCCGACGCCGGGACGAGTCAGTTGGGGGTCCCGTCACGGTCGCCGAGCCCCCCATGGATGGGTGGGCGAGACCATGCGTCGGCAAGGTCCACGATGTGGGCAGCTGGCAAGCCTGCACGGGCCCAAGGTATCCAGGCTTCGGCTGGTGCCGACACCATGCCGCATCTGTCCTTAGAGGCAACGGCTTCCGCTCCCGCTACACGGAGGCGGTTGAACACGCCCGTGCAGGAATCGCGCAGTTTCGCCTCGGCGGCTGTCGACGACAACTACCGGCACCGGCAGGGCCTCGACGAGGTGCGGGCCGATGACAGGAGCCCCGGCCAATTTTCAGAGCTGGAGGACTCCGACCACCTGAGTGTTCAGGGTGAAGGGCGTATTGACCGTATAGAGCGGCTGCTGGAACGTCTCCTTCAACAACAACAGGCATCCAGCAGCGACAGGCACAGGGCTTCATCACCAGCTTCATACACCAGCCTGGAGCAGCAGGACGAGGAGGCAGTGGTCGATCCCATCCCACCCCCGCCTGAGTTACCGGCGGAGGACCTCCTCGAGGTGGCCACCAAGTTTGCAGCCCCTCAATCCTTGGGGCTTCCTATCAATACAAAACTGGCAGCCACTGTGGACTTCCTAAATAATCACCAGCTTCAGGAGGAAGTTCTACTACAAGCCATGAGCCGTCACAAGGCTCCATCAAACTGCAACTCCCTCAACGTGCCTGTGGTCAATACGCCAATCTGGGGCAACATCAGTGCGGCTATCCGTCAGCAGGAACTAAAGATTCAGCGGATCCTGAAACTCCTCACGGCCGGGATTACTGCTTTTGTGCGGTCGGTCGACGGAGAGGAGCTTAATTTGGACCAGGAGGATGCCCTGGCGCTTCTATGCGCTACTCAAAATGAAATCAACGGCTTTCGGAAAAATAGCATCCGCCCAGCGCTCAACCCCAAATTTGCAGGGTTGTGCAAACCACCGCCGCCGCCGCCGCCCCGTCAGCTCTTTGGCGAAGACCTTGCCAAAAGGGTCAGAGAGCTTGATGAACAAGCCAAGACCGTGGGGCTCATGCGCTCTCAGAGTGCCCCCACGCCATCGAGCTCCAAAGCTCCGCTTGGCCGCTCACGAGGGTCTGCCAGCACGTCTACCAGGAATTACCCTCCAGCTCCAAACCGATATCAACCACCCCAACCACAGGGGTCTTTTTTAGGACAGGCTCGGCAGAAGCCGAGATGGAAAATGAGGACGCCACGACCTCAAACCAACCCAGCACCTCTACGTCCACCCACTCGTGTCAGGGACCGCCGGTAACCACAGAGGTGAGGCGGTCTGGTTCTCTTTTTTCTCTTTGTTTAACCTCACATGTTGGTGGGCGTTTGCGGTTGTTTGCGGGTGCATGGGGTGTTATTACCAGTGATGAGTATGTGTTACGGAATATTCAGGGCCATAGCATTGAGTTTATTAATGGGGACATTCCTCCGTCTCAGCATAGACCGGGTCGTATGTTTAAACTAACGGCTGCGGAACAGTCCGTAGGCTATAAGGAAATTTTAAGGTTGGAACAGAAAGGGGTCATAGAGAAAACGGTTCATGAGCCCGTTGAATTTGTTTCCAATATTTTTACCCGACCTAAGAAAGATGGAGGCTGTAGAGTCATTATTGATCTGACCACTCTGAATAACTTTGTAACATATACTCATTTTAAAATGGACACGTTTGAAACGGCCAAATCATTGATCTCACAAGGGTGCTTTATGGCATGTATTGATTTACAGGATGCGTACTATACCGTACCCATGCAAAAATATTACAGAAGGTTCTTAAAATTTATCTGGATGGACCAGCTGTGGCAATATAGGGCGTTGCCTAATGGGCTCACCACAGCCCCTCGATTATTTACTAAATTGGTGAAGCCAATTATGGCTTATTTAAGACAACGACATCATATCGTTATGGCCTATTTAGATGATATTTTAATTATCGGACACACCTTGGAATCAGCTCAACAAGGGGTTGCAGCTGCGGTCAATTTGTTCCAACAGCTTGGGTTCATTGTTCATCCAGAAAAATCTAAGTTCTGCCCCACCCAGGTAATTAATTATCTGGGGTTCCAGGTGAATTCCATTAGCATGAGAGTCACCATACCAATTAACAAAATTGAGGAGGCAACACAGGTGTGTACAGATTTACTCAATACTCGTATACCATCGATTCGTCACACAGCTACTGTCATTGGCAAGATTGTGGCTTTGTTTCCGGCAGCCCGGTATGGACCTCTGCATTATCAAAACTTGCAGAGAGCCAAGATTGCTGCACTGCGACGGCATGCTGGTCATTATGATCGATCAATGCATCTGCCGCCTGCAGCATTGGATGAGTTACGATGGTGGGTTTACCACATTAGTAACTCGTTTAAAACTATTATTGAGGCGAAACCGATGATATACTTACAAACTGATGCGAGCTCTGATGGCTGGGGAGCTACGAATCAACATTCTAGTTGTGGGGGCCGATGGGATACCCTTGAGAATACAATGTTGGTATCACAAGGGATCAACTATTTGGAGCTGCTTGCAGCGTTTCACGGACTTCGTGCATATTGTTCCAAGATCTTGGGAGCACATGTCCGGCTCCAAATAGACAACACCACAGCGGTGGCGTATTTAAATCACATGGGCGGTACCAGGTCAGTTTCATGTGATAAATTGGCTAATTCAATTTGGCTCTGGTGTGTCAAGAGAGACATTTGGATTTCAGCCACCTATTTGCCAGGTGAGCTTAATTTTGTGGCGGACGCCAGGTCACGCAAGTTCAATGATAATATTGAATGGATGTTACATCCTGAAATTTTTGCAAAAATCACAGCCAAATTTGGGAAACCGGACATTGACCTTTTTGCGTCCTGGTTGAACCATCAGGTACCAACCTACGTCTCGTGGGAACCAGATCCTGGGGCTATAGCGTTAGATGCATTCTCGCTAGACTGGGGGAATTGCTTTTTCTATGCATTCCCTCCGTTTTGCCTCATCAGTCGGGTATTACGAAAAATTCAGATGGATGGTGCCAAGGGCATCCTTATCATACCCGGCTGGCCTACACAGCCGTGGTATCCGATGGTCTTTGACACGCTCAGTGAACCTTGGGTCCGTTTGCAGGGTAGCCCAGAATTAGTTACTCGCCCTGTTTCAGGGGAGCCACATCCCTGCCATGGCTATTTAAATTTGTTGGCTTGCAGATTCTGAATCGGCCTTTAGTTGGATACGGCCTTTCTACCCGGACCATGGATACCATTGCAGCGTCGTGCCGAGAGTCTACAAGGCGAAGATACCGCTCTCACATCAGGAAGTGGGAAGCCTTCTGCAGCCGCTCTCGTATCACGTACGATGCCGTGACTATAACCGACGTCCTGGAATTCCTCGCGGGGTTGCACCATGATGAACACTTAAGCTACAGTGCCATCAACAGCGCCAGGAGCGCTCTATCATTCTACCTCAATATTGAGGTGGGATCCAACAAGCTAGTGTCCAGGCTCATGCGGGGTATTTTCAATACGAATCCGCCTACACCACGCTACAATATCACCTGGGATGTCAGGGTAGTTTTAGCTCTGCTCAGGACGTGGTCCCCCATGGAAGGGCTCCAGCTGGACAAACTCACCATGAAGCTGGTGATGTTACTAGCGCTGACTTCAGCACAGAGGGTACAGACACTCCATAAACTACGTGTCGACAGAATGATGTCTACCCCCACAGAAGTAGTTTTCTTTGTTGACGAGCTACTAAAGCAGCATAGACCTGGGTGCACAGGGCTGCAGCTGAAGTTCCCGGCATACCCCGCAGATGCTAGGCTATGTTTAGCCTCCCACATCCGTTACTACGTCAAGGTGACGGCAAGCATCAGAGGAAAGGAGAGATACCTGCTTGTCACTCATAAGAGACCTCACCATCGAGTGACAACACAGACGATATCCAGGTGGCTTCGAGTCGTCTTGGGTAAGTCAGGTATCGACACTAATGTGTTCAAATCTCATTCCACCAGGGCTGCATCGACGTCGGCGGCGAGGGTCATGGAGGTGCCCATGGACCATATTCTCGCCACAGCAGGATGGGCTAATGAAGCGGTGTTCCAGCGTTTCTACAACCGGCCCGTCGCTGCGCCTCTACAGTTCACAGAAGCCGTACTAGATGCGGGGCAAGAACGTAGAGATGTCCCCGAATAAGGGGTTTTTGATTTGTTGTTAATAAATATGATTTGTTTTGCAGTATGGACTAGTCAGCACGTTATTCCTCCCATCCATCCCTGGTAGTGGTGTGACAGCATGGACGTGGTCCAGGGCGTGTCATCACAGAAGCTTTGAAGTCTTCACGAAGTCACTCACGTGACTCCGAAATGAAATAGTAAGATTGAACGAGAACTTACCAGTTCGAAGGTTGATCTTTATTTCATGAGGAGTCGAAGTGAGGGATTTCGTGCCCTCCTCGCCCAACCCTCAATCACCTTCATCTGGTAATCTTAGTCGTTTTCATTCTTACTATGTGAAGTCATTTCTATTGTTGGTTTCTGTGATTCCACGCCGCTACTTTGAAGTATGTCGAGCATGCGCGCCGGCGGGCTCTTCACGAAATCCCTCACTTCGACTCCTCATGAAATAAAGATCAACCTTCGAACTGGTAAGTTCTCGTTCAATCTTACTAATCTACCTTGGTACACGTGACAATAATAAAACCCCAACCTACACCTAAACCAAATTCATGCATAGTATTTGTGCATTTGATCCACCAGATAAGCAAAGGGAGAATTGTAGAGAACCAGTGTCAATGAAAGGCCAACTGAATATTTCAAAGATATCTGTAAGATGGACCTGTATCTGCATTTCAAAGACATCTGTAAGATTATTCAATGGACATTGATGTAGACTTCTGAAGGGTAGCGACTCGAGATTGCCATCACTGGATTGCCATAAATCCTCAAAGGCCTCCTAAAGAATGATGAGATTACTAACACAACATTTAGAGGTGAATAGATCCTGCAGCGAGATGCTACACTTATCCCTTCACCTCCCCCATCCACTCCTTTCAGGGACCCAAGCAGTCATTCCAAGTCCGACAGAGGTTCACCTGCACGTCCTCCAACCTCATCTACTGCATCCGTTGCTCCAGATGCCAGCTGATCTACATCGGTGAGACGAAGCGGAGGCTGGGCGATCGTTTCGCCGAACACCTCCGCTCGGTCCGCAATAACCAACCCGACCTCCCGGTGGCTCAGCACTTCAACTCCCCTTCCCACTCCGTATCCGACCTCTCGGTCCTGGGCCTCCTCCATGGCCAGAGTGAACAACACCGCAAGTTTGAGGAACAACATCTCATATTCCGCTTGGGGAGTCTGCATCCTCTGGGCTTAAACATTGAATTTTCTCAATTCTGTTAACCCAGACTTCCCCCTCCCCTCCCCACCTCTCCCTCAGCCCTCGGGCCCTGGCATTCCTTCTCCATCTCCCCCCCCCACCCCAGTCGTACTAGCTTCAGAAGGGTCTCGACCCGAAATGTCGCCTACCTCCTTCGCTGCTTAGATGCTGCTGCACCCGCTGAGTTTCTCCAGCTTTTTGTGTAACCCTGCAGCAAGATCTTGCAGGAAGGACACAAATACGACTAAGTCCGCCATGAAGTCCACCAGATACATCTCCCCTGAGAGCCTGATCAATCTGAAAAAAGTCCCCGATCCAAAACGTTGTCTGTCCATTCCCTGCACAGATGCTGCCTGACCCGCTGACTTCCTCCAGTACTTTGTGTCTTGCCCAAGATTCCAGCATCATCGGTTCCCTGTGTCTCCGTACAGAGTATACATCCAGTCTGAAGGAGTCTATAATAATAACAACTCATCAGAAGTTCATGTAATTAGAGCAGAATTAGGCCATTCAGCCCATGAAGCCTACCCCGCCACTCAATCATGGCTGACCTATCTTTCCCTCTCAACCACATTCTCCTGCCTTCTTCCCATGACCTTAGACACACTTACTAATCAAGAACCTGTTCAGTTCCACTTTATAAATACCCAAAGGCGGCCTCCACAGCCATCGGTGGCAATGAATTCCACAGATTCCCCACCGTCTGACTAAAGAATTTCAACCTCATCTCCTTTCTATATTGAATGTCACTGCTGGCTCGATGGGCCGAATGGCCTACACCTGCACTGATTTTCTACGTTCCTACATCCTGATGTTCTCATCCAAGCCCAAAGCTCCGCCTTCAGTAACAACACTAGCGGTTGTTTCTGGTTTTTCATCAATAGTTCTGATTGTCTGTTTATGTGCAGATGATATTTTTCCACAGCACTTCTTTGTAAAACATTTCTTCTTTGATCACCCATCCATCCAGAAGCAGGGTGCAATTCTCAGGTGAAAGTCATGTGTCCACCCACAGTCCCAACGCCCTCCTGTCCTTCGCACAAAGCCTTTCTTCCGTCACCTCCAGGTATTTCCATTCATGTTCATTCCTGTTGACTCTGGTGGGGCTGAGTCGAGTCTCCTTGTTCTCAGCCCGGTGATACATCTCATCTGTTTTCCCTAAGGTTAGCTTTGTTTCCTTCCTCACACCCTCAAACAAGTTTCCGTCACGGAGTACATCTTCCCCAGTTGCATGAGGCACACCAATGTTGGCAAGTTTTTACATCTCCGCTCTGTGCAAATCATGATTCACCAGCTGTCTGCCATCGCCTGTTGAAATGACACTTCTCAGAGCGAATGTTATTTCGCAGTTGGCAATGCTGACAGAATTCCCTAAGCACATACGGTACCTTTTATTTGTTCCCGCTGTTGATTGATTGAAATATACAGCAAGGAAACAGGCTCTTCAGTCCACCAAGTCCATGCTGACAATCGATCACCTGTTCACACTTGTCCTGCAGTAGCGTGGATGTGGAGAGGATGTTTCCACTCGTGAGGGAGTCTAGGACCAGAGGCCATCACCTCAGAATTAAAGGATGTACCTTTGGAAAGGGTGGTGAATCTGTGGAATTAATTGCCACAGACAGCTGTGGAGGCCAAGTCAATGAATATTTTTAAGGCGGAGATTGAGGATTCTTGATTAGAAAAGGGCCTGTTCCATTTAGGCGACTCTTTATGGGCCTGTCCCACTTGGGTGACGCTTTAGGCGACTGCCAGGGACTAGTTTTATTGGAATTCACCTATGACAGCACCAACGACAACAAAAATTGTCTCCACTGTCGCTGAAAAATTGTCAACACGTTGAAGATTTTGCAGCAGTCGCCTGTAAGACAGGCCCATAAGGGTGTCAGTGGTTAGGTGGAGAAGGCAGGAGAATGGGGTTAAGAGGGAAAGATAGGTCAGCCATAATTGAATGGTGGTGTAGATTTGATGGGCCAAATGGCCTAATTCTATTCCTCGAAATGAACTATGTTATCCCATTTTCATATCTATTCGCTAAACACCAGGGGCAATTAATAGAGGCGAATTAATCAAAAAAAAACCCGGATAGACACAAAAGTGCTGGAGTAACTCAGGCAGCATCTCAGTAAAAAAGGAATAGGTGACTTCTCGGGATGAGGCCCCTTTTCTGAAACGAACGCTTCTTTGGGATGTAGGAGGAAACCAGAGCATCTGGATGTAACCCACATAGTCACAGAGAGAACGTGCAAACTCCGCACAAAGTTTCTGGCCTGCTTGTCCAAATGATATAAACTTCTACTCCTGCCACGGTGAGAAGTCTTCCCACTGGACTTGTTCCCTCTCCTGCTCCAACTTCATTTGACTACAGTGTGCCAAGCCAACAACTTAGTCATAGAGTCATAGAGTGATTTGGCGTGGAAACAGGCCCTTCGGCCCAACTTGCCCACACCGGCCAACTACTATGTCCCAGCATTTGATCCATATCCCTCCAAACTTGTCCTATCCATGTACTTGTCTGTTTCTTAAATGTTGGGATAGACAATTACCTCTTTTGGCTGCATGTTCCATACACCTTTGTGTGAAAAAAGTTACTCCTCACTTTCCTATTGAATCTTTTCCCCTTCACTTTAAAGTCCTCGAGTCCTCGATTTCTTCCTTCTTTAACTTCTTCCTTATACAATGGCTCAACCAGTTTTCCTCCACGAGAAAAAAGTGCTGGAGTAACTCAATGGGTCAGGTAGCATTTCTGGAGGACATGGATAGACAACATTTTGGATCGGGATCCTTCTTTAGACTCCATGTCTTCCAGAGATGCTGCTGACCTGCTGAGTTACTCCAGCACTTTGTCTTCAATGCACAACTCCAGCATCTGCAGTTCCATGCATCCCTTCATAACATTTTCATTTGAATTTCTGATCTCAACCTTCACGTTGAACAAATCATCACATTGAAGAACTTCTTCACATTCACCCAATCGCTACAGATCGAAAAAGTAACAATGGGAACTTGCATTGGTCCCAGCCACCCTCTGCGTTTCGTGGAATATGTGGAATAGATTTCTTTCAGTCATATTTGACCTGCTTCCATCATTTTTTTTCAGTATATCGATGGCAGGAACGGTGCTGCTTCATGCATTTATGCGAGACTTAAAAGTTTAATTACTTTAATGGCGCCAATTTTCACCCTCCTCTCAAATTCACATGGCCACTATGAATGTGTTGGGTGAACGGCCTGTTTCAGCGCTGTTTAACTCCAGGTCTCAATGATTCATAGAAACATAGAAACATAGAAAATAGGTGCAGGAGTAGGCCATTCAGCCCTTCGAGCCTGCACCACCATTCAACATGATCATGGCTGATCATCCAACTCAGTATCCTGTACCTGCCTTCTCTCCATACCCCCTGATCCCTTTAGCCACAAGGGCCACATCTAACTCCCTCTTAAATATAGCCAATGAACTGGCCTTAACTACCTTCTGTGACTCACCACTCTCAGTGTGAAAAATGTTTTCCTCATCTCGGTCCTAAAGGAATTCCCTCTTATCCTTGGACTGTGACCCCTTGTTCTAGACACAGACCCCTTCCTTCTTTTTCTGAATCTTCTCGATTTCAGGGGAGAAGCTTGGCACAAAAATCCATTACATGGAAATATTCCATGGTGTATCCATGGTTATATTCCAACAGCCATCTCAATGCCATCTCAACAGCTATCTCAATGCAGCTTCCTTGATCCTTGCTTCTCATTGGGATTACTTTCTTTCTTCCTCAATCAAATTTTCTCTGATGAAAAAACATTTATAGATAATAGGCAATAGACAATAGTTGCAGGAGTGGGCCATTTGGCCCATAGAGCCAGCACCGCCATTCAATGCGATCATGGCTGATCATCCCCAATCAGTACGCCGTTCCAGCCTTCTCCCATATCCTCTGACTCCGCTATTTTTAAGAGCCCTATCTAGCTCTCTCTTGAAAGCATCTGGAGAACCTGCCTCCACCGTGCTCTGAGGCAGAGAATTCCACAGACTGACCACTCTCTGTGAGAAAAAGTGTTTCCTCTTCTCTGTTCTAAATGGCTTACTCCTTATTCTTAAACTGTGGCCCGTGGTTCTTGACTCCCCCAACATCGGGAACATGTTTCCTGCTTCTAGCGTGTCCAAACCCTTAACAATCTTATATGTTTCAATGAGATATCCTCTCATCCTAAACTCCAGAATGTACAAGCCCAGCTGCTCCATTCTCTCAGCATATGACAGTCTCGCCATCCTGGGAATTGGGCAGATGCATGACAGATGGAGTTTAATGTAAATCTACGCTGCTGTCCCTCAATAGCAAGAATGTCCTTCCTCAAATTAGGGGACCAAAACTGCACACAATACTCCAGGTGTGGTCTCACTAGGACTCTGTACAACTGCTAAAGGACCTCTGTTCCTATATTCGATTCCTCTTGTTATAAGGCCAACATGCCATTCTCTTTCTTCACTGCCTGCTGTACCTGCATGCTTACTTTCATGGACTGATGTACAAGGATCCCCCAGATCCCATTGTACTTCCCCTTTTCCCAACTTGACACCATTTAGATAGTCATCTGCCTTCCTGTTTTTGCTACCGAAGTGGATAACCTCATATTTATCCGCATTAAACTCCATCTGTCATGCATCTGGCCACTCCCCCAACCTGTCCAAGTCACCCTGCATTCTCATAGCATCATCCTCACAGTTCACACTGCCACCCAGCTTTGTGTCATCTGCAAATTTTCCAATGTTACTTTGAATCCCTTCATCCAAATCATTGATGTATATTGTAAATAGCTGCGGCCCCAGCACCGAGCCTTGCGGTACCCCACTAGTCACTGCCTGACATTCTGAAAGGGACCCATTAATCCCTACTCTTTGCCTCCTGTCTGCCAACCACTTCTCTATCCATGTCAGCACTCTACCACCAATACCATGTGCCCTAATATTGCCCACTAATCTCCTATGTGGGACCTTATCAAATGCTTTCTGAAAGTCCAGGTACACTACATCCACTGGCTCTCCCTTGTCCATTTTCCTAGTTACATCTTCAAAGAATTACAGAAGATTAGTCAAGCATGATTTCCCCTTCGTAAATCCATGCTAATCCATGCTAACTGCTATCCGAATGTTTGGCTATCTCATCTTTTATAATTTACTCCAGCATCTTCCCCACCAGCGATGTCAGGCTAACTGGTCTATAATTCCCTGTTTTCTCTCTCCCGCCTTTCTTAAAAAGTGGAATAACATTAGCTACCGTCCAATCCACAGGAACTGATCCTGAGTATATAGAACATTGGAAAATTATCACCAATGCATCCACAATTTCTAGAGCCACTTCCTTAAGTACCCTGGGATGCAGACCATCAGGTCCTGGGGATTTATCAGCCTTCAGTCCCATCTATCCAACACCATTTCCTGCCTAATGTGGATTTCCTTCAGCTCCTCCGTCGCCCCAGATCCTCTGGCCACTATTATACCAGGAAGATTGTTTGTGTGCTCCTTAGTTTCACACAGTTGCATCTGAGGTGTCTTCCTTGGCTTCCCCTCGATACTGGGTGATGGTGCCCTTGACTGCTTCCATCCTCTACTTTTCTTTTCAAACCAGGACTGAGGTCCCCTACCCTTCCACCCCACTGGCTTTGACATTCGATGGGTCAAGCCTCACAATTTCTTCCATCTTCAGCAAATTGTCGCTGCCAGATCTTTGACTGCCCCTCACTTTGCATTGTCACAGTGAGATTTCTCCCTGGTCCACACTCCTGTCTTTAACAATCAGTGCCTGTCCTGAGGAACTTTCCCATGCAAACACAGGAGGTGCAACACCTCTCATTTTAACCCTTCTCTGAACTCCATTTCAAGATGAAGCATTGATTCACTTTCACCACTTCCAATCCAACAAACTGTGTTTGGTGTTCACAGTCTGGCCTCTATATTCGAAAATTCAAACATAAATTGACTGAATTGATTGAAAGAAAGAGCCCTTTTTGTTTCTCTGTATCAGAACTAGCTAGCTGGTCTATGATATTAGCTCAGTATTTGTCTCACCAATACCACAGCCTAAGCTGCTGGTCATTCCTGCAACCCCACACTACCCAACTTTATGACAGACCCTTAGGCCAACTGTGTACTCGCGGACCAATGATCACCTGTACACTAGTTCTATCCTGCAACTAGGGGCAATTTGCACAAGCCATTTAACCCACAGGCCTGCACGTCTTTGGAATGTGGGAGGAAATCGGGGCACCCGGAGAAATACCATGCGGTCACAGGGATGTCATACAAACTCCGTACAGACAGCACCCGTAGTCAGGATCGAACCTGGGTCTCTGGTGCTGTAAGGCAGCAAATCTTTTGCAGTGTCAGTGTGCTGCCCTGTTTCTGTTCCTATTCTTTGTATTGGAAGCATTGTCGAGATACCTGTGGTGGTCTTGGTACAATAGATGTTTTTTTTTACCTTGCTGTCTTAACCTGCACTCAATTACAGTAAAAAATGTTGTTTTACATACTATTCAGACTGATCTGACCATACATGTGCACAATCAAATCATACGCAGGCAGTTAAGTGTTTTGTGCAGTTGCTTTGAACGATTGCAATCCAATTCCTGCTGCTGCCTATTGATTATTTTTAATCAATAAACACAGAGCTGAGGATTGTGGCAAAGAGATTCAACTTTTATTTCAAGTAAAATGTAGTAACAGCTTCGAAAGAGTCAGCCGCTGAGACGTGTGAGAAGGATGTCGGTGAGAGTGGTGGACCGTCGGTGAGCGGGCAGGGCTGTTGGTGAGAGTGGAGGGCTGTCAGAGAGCTGTCGACAACAAATTCTGTTGATCAGCAGAGAATGGCCCGTGTGAGTCCCGACGGTCGGTGAAGGAAGTGCTGCCCCCCACCCCACCCCACCTAGTCCCGCTTGGTTATCGACAGCCCACTCCCCCTACCCCCTCACGCTGAAAGGAGGGACCCGGCGTGGGGGGCATTCGAGAACAAAGCGGGACTTGGTGGGGGAGAGAGGGATGGGAGGGTGGGGTGGGGTGGGGTGGGGCGGGAGTGGGAGAAAGAAGAGGGAGCATATCGAATACTATTGTAACATTCTCGGTGCCCTTCACGTGGCGACTATTGCATACTTGTACTGTACGCAAAACAAAGAATCTCACTGTGCCAAGTACACGTGACAATAAAGTAATAATCGATTAATCTATCAAAGAGCCAGAGAGTCACGGAGTCACACAGTGCGGAAACAGGCCAACAGCAAAACCTGTCCATGCTGACCAAGATGCCCTGCCATGTGAGTCTCATTTGTCAGCCATTGAGTTATATCCCTCAAACCCATTCCTATTCATGTACCTCTCCAAACATCCCTTAAATGTTGTTGTTATACCTGCCTCGACCACTTCACCGAGCAGCTTTTTCCATAAACATAACACCCCCTTGTGTAAAAAAGTTGTCCCTCAGGTTCCTATTAAATCTTTCTCTTCTTAGTTTAAACCTTTAATTCTTGATTCCCCAATCCTGGGTGCAGTCATCCTATCTATGCTCCTCATGATTTTATATCTATATAACTAAATCATAGAATCATAGAAAATAGGTGCAGGAGTAGGCCATTTGGCCCTTCGAGCCTGCACTGCCATTCAATATGATCATGGCTGATCATCCAACTCAGTATCCTGTACCTGCCTTCTCTCCATACCCCCTGATCCCTTTAGCCACAAGGGCCACATCTAGCTCCCTCTTAAATATAGCCAATGAACTGGCCTCAACTACCTTCTGTGGCAGAGAATAGTAAGATTGAACGAGAACTTACCAGTTCGAAGGTTGATCATTATTTCATGAGGAGTCGAAGTGAGGGATTTCGTGAAGAGCCCGCCGGCGCGCATGCTCGACATACTTCAAAGTAGCGGCGTGGAATCACAGAAACCAATCAAGAAATGACTTCACATAGTAAGAATGAAACGACTAAGATTACCAGCTGAAGGTGATTGAGGGTTGGGCGAGGAGGGCACGAAATCCCTCACTTCGACTCCTCATGAAATAATGATCAACCTTCGAACTGGTAAGTTCTCGTTCAATCTTACTATTTCATTTCGGAGTCACGTGAGTGACTTCGTGAAGACTTCAAAGCTTCTGTGATGACACGCCCTGGACCACGTCCATGCTGTCACACCACTACCAGGGATGGATGGGAGGAATAACTTGCTGACTAGTCCATACTGCAAAACAAAGCATATTTATTAACAAACAAATCAAAACCCCTCATTCGGGGACATCTCCACGTTCTTGCCCCGCATCTAGCACGGCTTCTGCGAACTGTAGAGGCGCAGCAACGGGCCGGTTGTAGAACCGCTGGAACACCGTCTCATTAGCCCATCCTGCTGTGGCGAGAATATGGTCCATGGGCACCTCCATGACCCTCGCCGCCGACGTCGATGCAGCCCTGGTGGAATGAGATTTGAACACATTAGTGTCGATACCTGACTTACCCAAGACGACTCGAAGCCACCTGGATATCGTCTGTGTTGTCACTCGATGGTGAGGTCTCTTATGAGTGACAAGCAGGTATCTCTCCATTCCTCTGATGCTTGCCGTCACCTTGACGTAGTAACGGATATGGGAGGCTAAGCATAGCCTAGCATCGGCGGGGTATGCCGGGAACTTCAGCTGCAGCCCTGTGCACCCAGGTCTGTGTTGCTTTAGTAGCTCGTCAACAAAGAAAACTACTTCTGTGGGGGTAGACATCATTCTGTCGACACGTAGTTTGTGGAGTGTCTGTACCCTCTGTGCTGAAGTCAGCGCTAGTAACATCACCAGCTTCATGGTGAGTTTGTCCAGCTGGAGCCCTTCCATGGGGGACCACGTCCTGAGCAGAGTTAAAACGTCCCTGACATCCCAGGTGATATTGTAACGTGGTGTAGGCGGATTCGTATTGAAAATACCCCGCATGAGCCTGGACACTAGCCTGTTGGATCCCACCTCAATATTGAGGTAGAATGATAGAGCGCTCCTGGCGCTGTTGATGGCACTGTAGCTTAAGTGTTCATCATGGTGCAACCCCGCGAGGAATTCCAGGACGTCGGTTATAGTCACGGCATCGTACGTGATGCGAGAGCGGCTGCAGAAGGCTTCCCACTTCCTGATGTGAGAGCGGTATCTTCGCCTTGTAGACTCTCGGCACGACGCCGCAATGGTATCCATGGTCCGGGTAGAAAGGCCGTATTGTTCTAAAGGCCGATTCAGAATCTGCAAGCCAACAAATTTAAATAGCCATGGCAGGGATGTGGCTCCCCTGAAACAGGGTGAGTAACTAATTCTGGGCTACCCTGCAAACGGACCCAAGGTTCACTGAGCGTGTCAAAGACCATCGGATACCACGGCTGTGTAGGCCAGTCGGGTATGATAAGGATGCCCTTGGCACCGTCCATCTGAATTTTACGTAATACCCGACTGATGAGGCAAAACGGGGGGAATGCATAGAAAAAGCAATTCCCCCAGTCTAGCGAGAATGCATCTAACGCTATAGCCCCAGGATCTGGTTCCCACGCGACGTAGGTTGGTACCTGATGGTTCAACCGGGACGCAAAAAGGTCAATGTCCGGTTTCCCAAATTTGGCTGTGATTTTTGCAAAAATTTCAGGATGTAACATCCATTCAATATTATCATTGAACTTGCGTGACCTGGCGTCCGCCACAATATTAAGCTCACCTGGCAAATAGGTAGCTGAAATCCAAATGTCTCTCTTGACACACCAGAGCCAAATTGAATTAGCCAATTTATCACATGAAACTGACCTGGTACCGCCCATGTGGTTTAAATATGCCACCGCTGTGGTATTGTCTATTTGGAGCCGGACATGTGCTCCAATGATCTTGGAACAATATGCACGAAGTCCGTGAAACGCTGCAAGCAGCTCCAAATAGTTGATCCCTTGTGATACCAACATCGTATTCTCAAGGGTATCCCATCGGCCCCCACAACTAGAGAATTGATTCGTAGCTCCCCAGCCATCAGAGCTCGCATCAGTTTGTAAGTATATCATCGGTTTCGCCTCAATAATAGTTTTGAACGATTTACTAATGTGGCAAACCCACCATCGTAATTCATCCAATGCTGCAGGCGGCAGCCGCATTGATCGATCATAATGACCAGCATGCCGTCGCAACGCAGCGATCTTGGCTCTCTGCAAGTTTTGATAATGCAGAGGTCCATACCGGGCTGCCGGAAACAAAGCCACAATCTTGCCAATGACAGTAGCTGTGTGACGAATCGATGGTATACGAGTATTAATCAAGTCTGTACACACCTGTGTTACCTCCTCAATTTTGTTAATTGGTATGGTGACTCTCATGCTAATGGAATTCACCTGGAACCCCAGATAATTAATTACCTGGGTGGGGCAGAACTTAGATTTTTCTGGATGAACAATGAACCCAAGCTGTTGGAACAAATTGACCGCAGCTGCAACCCCTTGTTGTGCTAATTCCAAGGTGTGGCCGACAATTAAAATATCATCTAAATAGGCCATAACAATATGATGTCTTTGTCTTAAATAAGCCATAATTGGCTTCACCAATTTAGTAAATAAGCGAGGGGCTGTGGTGAGCCCATTAGGCAACGCCCTATATTGCCACAGCTGATCCATCCAGATAAATTTTAAGAACCTTCTGTAATATTTTTTCATAGGTACGGTATAGTACGCATCCTGTAAATCAATGCATGCCATAAAGCACCCTTGTGAAATCAATGATTTGGCCGTTTCAAACGTGTCCATTTTAAAATGAGTATATGTTACAAAGTTATTCAGAGTGGTTAGATCAATAATGACTCTACAGCCTCCATCCTTCTTAGGTCTAGTAAAAATATTGGAAACAAATTCAACGGGCTCATGAACCGTTCTCTCTATGACCCCTTTCTGTTCCAACCTTAAAATTTCCTTATAGCCTACTGACTGTTCCGCAGCCGTTAGTTTGAAAGTACGACCCGGTCTATGCTGAGGTGGAGGGATGTCCCCATTAATAAACTCAATACTATGGCCCTGAATATTCCGTAACACATACTCATCGCTGGTAATGTCACCCCATGCACCCGCAAACAACCGCAAACGCCCACCAACATGTGGAGTTAAACAAAGAGAAAAAAGAGAACCAGATCGCCTCACCTCTGTGGTTACCGGCGGTCCCTGACACGAGTGGGTGGTCGTGGAGGTGCTGGGTTGGTTTGAGGTCGTGGCGTCCTCATTTTCCACCTCGGCTTCTGCCGAGCCTGTCCTAAAAAAGACCCCTGGGGTTGGGGTGGCTGATATCGGTTTGGAGCTGGAGGGTAATTCCTGGTGGAAGTGCTGACAGACCCTCGTGAACGGCCAAGTGGGGCTTTCGAGCTTGATGGCGTGGGGGCACTGTGAGAGTGCATGAGCCCCACGGTCTTGGCTTGTTCATCCAGCTCTCTGACCCTTTTGGAGAGGTCTTCGCCAAAGAGCTGACGGGGCGGCGGCGGCGGCGGTGGTTTGCACAACCCTGCAAACTTAGGGTTGAGCGCTGGGCGGATGCTGTTTTTCCGAAAGCCGTTTATTTCGTTTTGAGTAGCGCACAGAAGCGCCAGAGCATCCTCCTGGTCCAAATTAAGCTCCTCTCCGTCGACCGACCGCACAAAGGCAGTAATCCCGGCCATGAGGAGTTTCAGGATCCGCTGAATTTTCAGCTCCTGCTGACGGATAGCCGCACTGATGTTGCCCCATATTGGCGTATTGACCACAGGCACGTTGAGGGAATTGCAGTTTGATGGAGCCTTGTGGCGGCTCATGGCTTGTAGTAGGACTTCCTCCTGAAGCTGGTGATTATTTAGGAAGTCCACTGTGGCTGCCAACTTCGTATTGATGGGAAGCCCCAATGAATGAGGGGCTGCAAATTTGGTAGCCACATCGAGGAGGTCCTCCGCCGGTAATTCAGGCGGGGGTGGGATGGGGTCAACCACGGCCTCCTCGTCCTGCTGCTCCAGGCTGGTGTACGAAGCTGGTGATGAAGCCCTGTGCCTGTCGCTGCTGGATGCCTGTTGTTGTTGACCTTGTAGGAGAAGCTCCAGCAGCCGCTCCATCCGGTCAATACGCCCTTCACCCTGAACACTCAGGTGGTCGGAGTCCTCCGGCTCTGAAAATTGGCCGGGGCTCCTGTCATCGGCCCGCACCTCGTCGAGGCCCTGCCGGTGCCGGTAGTTGTCGTCGACAGCCGCCGAGGCGAAACTGCGCGATTCCTGCACGGGCGTGTTCAACCGCCTCCGTTTAGCGGGAGCGGAAGCCGTTGCCTCTATGGACAGATGCGGCATGGTGTCGGCACCAGCCGAAGCCTGGATACCTTGGGCCCGTGCAGGCTTGCCAGCTGCCCACATCGTGGACCTTGCCGACGCATGGTCTCGCCCACCCATCCATGGGGGGCTCGGCGACCGTGACGGGACCCCCAACTGACTCGTCCCGGCGTCGAAAGTTGGGGGGGCGACGGCTGGACCTCACAGCTGCCCCGGGTCCCGTCCTGGAACCTGACCGCTCCCTGGCGGCAGGCAGAGCCTTAGCCCCAACAGGGTTAGGCTGCTGGGCTCCTGCCCTTCCCCTTCTCAGAGGGCTGCGTGAAACGGGCCGTGCAGCCGCACGGACCCTTCTGCTCGAAGCCGTCAGCAAGCCTGCTGACGACCTGGCTGCCATGGCAGAGTCGTCCTGCTCTGGCGGCACACCACACTCCTCCTCGTCGGACTCCTCCGAGCTGTGGTGTGCGGGCGGGTCCGGACCTGAAAATACAGAGCTCACCGACATCTCCGCCCTCGTTCCGGTCTGCGTTGCAGGTACCCCCGACAACTCTCGCTCCGGAACTGCTGGCCGGCGACTTCTCCTCGAACTCCGGCCTCTCCCATCCATGTTCTTGCTGTGAAGCAAACACAACAAGAACCACCAACTTAAGGTAGCATACTTACCTGCGTGGTTCCCTTATGAAGGGCTGGCGAGGAGCTCGCTCCTCCGTCAGCCGTCGCAGCAACGCGATACGACGATATGTCGAGCATGCGCGCTGGCGGGCTCTTCACGAAGTCACTCACGTGACTCCGAAATGAAATTCAACAGACTCACCACTCTCTGTGTGAAAAGAGATCTTCTCATCTCGGTCCTAAAAGACTCCCCCCTTCTCATCTCGGTCCTAAAAGACTTCCCCTTTATCCTTAAACTGTGACCCCTTGTTCTGGAGTTCCCCAACATCGGGAACAATCTTCCTGCATCTAGCCTTGTAAACCTCTATAAGATCCCCCTCAATCTCCTAAATTCCAGCGAGTACAAGCCGAGTCTATCCAGTCTTTCTTCATATGGAAGTCTTGCCATCCCAGGAATCAGTCTGGTGAACCTTCTCTGTACTGCCTCTATGGCAAGAATGTCTTTCCTCAGATTAGGAGACCAAAACTGTACGCAGTACTCCAGGTGTGGCCTCACCAAGACCCTGTACAACTGCAGTAGAACCTCTCTGCTCTTGTACTCAAATCCTTTTGCTATGAATGCCAACATACCATTCGCTTTCTTCACAGCCTGCTGCACCTGCATGCCTACTTTCAATGACTGGTGTACCATGACACCCAGGTCTCGTTGCATCTCCCCTTTTCCTAATCGGCCAACATTCAGATAATAATCTACCCTCCTGTTTTTGCTGCCAAAGTGGATGACCTCACATTTATCCACATTATACTGCATCTGCCATGCATTTGCCCAACCTATCCAAGTCACCTTGCAGCCTCCTAGCATCCTCGTCACAGCTAACACTGCCCTCCAGCTTCGTGTCATCCGCAAACTTGGCGATGTTGCATTCAATTCCCTCATCCGGATCATTAATATATATTGTAAATAGCTGGGGTTCCAGCACTGAGCCTTGCGGTACCCCACTAGTCACTGCCTGCCATTCTGAAAATGACCCGTTTTTGCTTCCTGTCTGCCAGCCAGTTCTCTATCCACATCAATACGGAACCCCCAATACCGTGTGCTTTAAGTTTGTATGCTAATCTCTTATGCGGGACCTTGTCGAAAGCCTTCTCAAAGTCCAGATATAACACATCCACTGGTTCTCCCTTATCCACTCTACTAGTTACATCCTCAAAAACATGATTTACCTTTCATAAATCCATGCTGACTTTGTCCAATGATTTCACTGCTTTCCAAATGTGCTGCTATTCCATCTTTAATAACTGACGCTAGCATTTTCCCCACTACCGATGTTAGACTAATTGGTCTGTAATTCCCTGTTTTCTCTCTCCCTCCCTTTTTAAAAAGTGGGGTTACATTACTCACCCTCCAATCCTCAGGAACTCCAGAATCTAAAGAGTTTTGAAAAATTATCACAAATGCATCCACTATTTCTGGGGCTACTTTCTTAAATACTCTTGGGATGCAGCCTATCAGGCCCTGGGGATTTATCGGCCATTAATCCATTCAATTTACCGAACACCACTTCCTGTCTAACCTGAATTTCACTCAGTTCCTCCATCTCATTTGACCCCCGGTCACCTGCTATTACCACCTTGACCACTTCCGGTCTGTGCTGTATATTGATTTTAGAAAAAACGCCATATATCACTATGATTTTTTTCCATCTTATTCACAGTGCTCCTCCGCTGAGGCAACCCTGAGGATTTTTCCTATCAATGAAAAATAAAAAGGTTCTGAGTGTTTAAAAAATCTTGAGATCAGCTGATTGGTTCTCTCGTCTGTCAATCACCATGGTGAGGGTAACGCCCCTTCCGGGGGCAGGACTATAAAACCTCTGATGCCTGGACGTGGGTCAGTCACTCTGGAAGATTGTGAGGGAGAGTCCACAACTGCGATTCTAAGCTGTGAATCAACTGAACTGTAAGTCTGCAATGTACTTGCAATAAATGATTTCTTAGTCCTTAATGACAATGCAATGAGTTGTTTGCCAATTTGGCGGTCTTCACTCTGCTTGAAATGCTATGAAATTGAATTTGGTGACCTGCACTCAGCCTGAAATGGAGTGAAATTGAGTTTGGTGGCCTGCACTCTGCCTGAAATGCACTGACATTGAGTTTGGTGGCCTGCACTCTGCCTGAAATGCACTGACATTGAGTTTGGTGGCCTGCACTCTGCCTGAAATGCTGTGAAATTGAGTTTGGTGGCCTGCACTCTGCCTGAAATGCTGTGAAATTGAGTTTGGTGGCCTGCACTCTGCTTGAAATGGTATTTCAAGGAATAGCCATGAGTGAGCTACCAGCCCTGAGTGACTTATCTGCCAGCCCACCAGCCGTGAGTGACTGAGCTGCCAGCCCACCAGCCCTGAGTGACTGAGTTGCCATCCTACCAGGTCTGAGTGACTGAGCTGCCAGTCTACAGGGCCTTAGTGAATGAGCTGCCAGCCCACCAGGCACGAGTGTCTGAGCTGCCAGCCCAAGAATCCATTCGGCCCACAATGTCCATACTAGCCATCTGGAAACCAGTCCCTTCGGCCCACAACACCCATAATTGCGCTCAAGAAAGTGCCCCCCCCCCCCCCCCCCCCCACTGGCCATTAATATTGGAATTGATGGAGAGGTGAAATATTGCGTTGATGGACCAGCCCTCTCGTGAGAACAAGGGACCCAACGGGACCCACTTAGTCTAGTATCTGCATAGAATCACCCTTCTACACTTCAAAGACCAAAGACGGAGTCTGGCGAGTCTCTCCATATAACTCACAATCTTGTGTCCTGGCAATATCCTCGTTAAACCTTTCTGAGGTCCTGGAACAGGGTAATCAATAATGAACAGAATACTACCAGTGAGTCCTCACTAACATCTTGTACAACTGCAATGTAACATCCCGTACACAGGATCGAACCTGAGTCTCAGGCACTGCAAGCGTTGTCAGGCAGCAACTCAACCGCTGCGCCACCATGCCACCGGTACCATGCTGCCTGACCTGCTGAGTTACTCCAGCACTTCGTGTTTTATATCTGAAGTGCTTCTACATTAACACTCACCATTTGGAACGATAGGCAATGGATCATACTGTTTGACATACACGCATAAAAAGTGGCGCTCGCTCCTATGAAAAACAAACTAGAATGGAGGAAGCAAAGAGGTACAGAGAATCGTGGAAATTAGGACCCTTTGATGCTGCAGTGTTCACACACCTCTGTCAACTATGTGAAAGAAACTTGCATGCCCAGATTTGTCTAATCAGCCAATTCTGAACACATTCCAACATTACAGATCAGATGCCATGGTCTTTCTTAAGAATGAGTGATGAACAAGGACAAGTAATAATAAAACACACAAGAGGCAAGTTTGGTTAACTCACCATAGGGCAGAACCAAGAGCGCTCTGAAGCAATATTTATCTATATTACTAAAAGTCTGATCTTGACCGCTTTTGGCTTGCTGTGCTGTGATTCCCGAGAGAACGCCGCCACGTACGGCCGTCATTTTTGGCCACCTCGCTCAGAGCCGCCCTCCACCTTCCAGGACCGGAGGATTTTTCCCATCGATGAAAATTCAGAGAGATATTAATGTTTTTAAATGTTTTGCCATTCTCTCTGCTGCCCCTGCTAGTGGGAGGGGGGGAGGGACTATAAAACCCGGAAGTGGTGTGCCTCACTCAGTCTCTGCAACATGGAGGAAGCGAGAGGTTCATGTATCTCTGAATAACACTAAACACATCTACTCAACTGTGAGTGCCCTTAATGTGGTTTGAAAATCAAAATATGGTTGGTTTCAAGTAGAAATGCACTGCAAATGGCTATCTTTGGGGCGAAGTGGGAATGCACTGCAAATGGCTGTTTGGGCAGGGAGGGTTTGGGGTGAAGTGGGAATGCACTGCAAATGGCTGTTTGGGTGAGGAGGGGGAGGGTTTGGGGTGAAGTGGAAATGCACTGCAAATGGCTGTTTGGACGGGGTGGGGGAGGGTTTGGGGTGAAGTGGAAATGCACTGCAAATGGCTGTTTGGGCGAGGGGGTGTTTGGGTTGAAGTGGAAATGCACTGCAAATGGCTGTTTGGCTGGAGGGGAGGTTGGTTTGAAGTGAAAATGCACTGCAAATGGCTGTTTGGGGGGTTTTGTGTTGAAGTGAAAATGCACTGCAAATGGCTGTTTGGGGGGGGGGGGGGGGGGGTTTGGGTTGAAGTGGAAATACACTGCAAATGGCTGTTTGGCTAAACTTGACAACTTCCTGTTTGCAGTATATTGATTTTCGATAAAAAGCTACCACCTGTGGCTGTGATTTTTGGCCATCTAACTTAGTCCCCCTCCGCTCATCAGGTGCAGAGGATTCTTCCCATCAATAAATAATGTAAGTGTTTAGTGTTTAAAAAATGTTGAATCACGCCATGAGGGCCACACCTTTTCCGGTGGGAGGGGGAGGGATTATAAAACCCGAAGTGTGGGTGTGCTTCAGTCTCTGCATGATGGGGGAGGGAGAGGTCACGACTCTGTCTGAGCTGTGAATCAACTGAACACACTGAATGTCTGCTGAACTGTGAGTGTGGTGTTTTGTGTGGTGTTATGGTGGTTTTACCCTGCTTGAAATGGTATGAAACTGCATTTGAATGTGGTGTTGTTGCACCCTGCATGAAATGGTATGAAACTGCATTTGAATGTGGTGTTGTTGCACCCTGCATGAAATGGTATGAAACTGCATTTGAATTTGGTGGCCTTGCACCTTCCTTTAAAAAGTTTGAAACACCTTCCTTTAAAAAGTTTGAAACTGCACTTGAATTTGGTGGCCTTGCACCCTGCTTGAAGTGGTAGGAAACTGAACCTGAATTTGGTGACCTTGCGCCCTGCTTGAAGTGGTATGAAACTGCACTTGAATTTTGTGGCCTTGCACCCTGCTCGAAGCGGTAAGAAACTGTACTTGAATTTAGTGGCCTTGCACCCTGCTTGAAATGGTAGGAAAATGGATTTGAATTTGGTGGCCTTGCACTCTGCTTGAAATGGAATTTCAAGGAATAGCCATGAGTCAACTGCCAGCCCACCAGCCGTGAGTGACATGCCAGCACATCATGCTTGAGGGACTGAGTTGCCACCCCAAGAATCCATTTCGCCCACAATGTCCACACTAGCCCTCTGGAGACCAGTAGTCCCTGCAGCCAACAACACCCATACCAGCGCTCCAGAAAGCAACCCCCCCCCCCCCCCGCCCCACTGGCCACCAATATTGGAATTGGTGGAGAGGTGGAATATTGCGTCGGGGGACCAGCCCTCCTGTGCGAACATGGGACCCAACGGGTCCCACCTAGTCTAGTAAATACTAAACCTGACCGTGAAACCTGGCTGAATATTATCACGTTATTTTGTCATTGATTGCTTACCATTCTTTACAAGTTCCTTTAGTTGCAGGCACCTGGCATATTTGCTCTCGCCAATGCTTTCAAATTACTGTATTCTCTCAGCCACCTCAAATGCATGGGGAATGGGAATCTCACATGCATGAGCATCACATAACAATGTAGAAATTAAGATCTGGAGTAGGCCATTTGACTCCTTTCAACAAGATTATGGTTGACCTTCATAACTTTCATGCACTATTCCCATATCTCTTGAGAGCAACTATTGCAAATTCCAGTTCATCTGGCATTTTATGCATCTGGATTTCTCATGCAAATGGCAAAACATCTAAGAATATTATGCAATCTCATAAAATGCTTACACAGTGAATTTTGCAATCAAGCATCATGCAAATATGCCTGAAAATCCATTTTTAGTTTAGTTTAGTTCAGAGACACAGCACTGAAACAGGCCCTTCGGCCCACCGAGTTCTGCTCAAGCCGACTGACTGCCCCTCTTCTGGGCTTACGTCCTTGACCAAGAACACACTGTGTCCACGGGCACCATGAGGAGTTCCGGGAGTTCTGGGACTGCTGGGCACTGCGGGGATCAAAAATATTCCAGATCAGGGTGGTAATATAGAACTTTGATGTGTAGTAATAAGGAATACTTGGCAATTTTGTATTATGGTGGTGGGTGTATTGTTATAGTTTATGTAAATAGTTTAGTTTAGTTTAGTTCAGAGATACAGCACAGAAACGGGTCTTTCGGCCCACCTAGGCCACGCCAACAAGTGATCCCCGCACACTAACACTATCCTACACACACACTAGGGGCAATTTACAGTTTTACCTAAACCAATTAGCCTACAAACCTGTCTGTCTATGGAGTTGTAAATAATTACCAATGTAAATAACTGAATAAATATAATTTAGTTAAAAAATAAGTTGCATGTGAATTGTTCCAAACATAGGAAAAATGTTCCCAATGTTGGGCGAGTGCAGAACCAGGGGCCACAAGCTTAGAACAAAGGGGAGGCCATATAAGACTGAGGTAAAAAAAAACTTTTTCACCCAGAGAGTTGTGAATTTGTGGAATTCCCTGCAACAGAGGGCAGTGGAGGCCAAATCATTGGATTTAAGAGAGAGTTAGATAGAGCTCTGGGGGCTAGTAGAATCAAGGGATATGGGGAGAAGTTAGGCATGGGTTACTGATTGGGGACGATCAGCCATGATCACAATGAATGACGGTGCTGGCTCGAAGGGTCGAATGGCCTCCTCCTGCACCTATTTTCTATGTTTCCATACATCACAGCACCACTATTCTACACATAAACTTTTAAATAAATTGGCAAACTACCTGTCATTTCCTTACCCTTCAAAAAAACAATGTTTTACACTGCTATTCTATAAGGCTAAACAGTATTAATGTAAAATACACCAGAAATAAATCAAACAAATGACCGCACTCACCCTCAAATGAAGTGCCAATCCTTCAAAGAGGCTGCTACTAATCAACCTACACTGCACTGCCCTTGTGTAGAAATGTAAATAAAGTAAACATGTATTTTCAGACATATTTTGCATGATGCTTGATTGTAAAATTCACCATGTAAGCATTTTATGAAATTGCCATTTGTTTGAGAAATCCAGATGCATAAAACTCCAGATTGATTAGAATTTTCAATTGTTCCTCTCGTGATATGGAGATAGGACATGAAAGTTTAGAAGGTCAACCATAATCTTGCTGAAAGGAGTCAAATGTCCTACTGCTCTTATTTTCTTTGTTATTATGTTTTCAAATAAAGTATTCCTCAATAACATTTACCATTAACTAATTTATAGACAATAGACCATAGAGAATAGGTGCAGGAGTAGGCCATTCGGCCTTTCGAGCCAGCACTGCCATTCAATGTAATCTTGGCTGATCATCCACAATCAGTACCCCGTTGCTGCCTTCTCCCCATATCTCCTGACTCCGCTATCTTTAAGAGCCCTATCTAGCTCTTTCTTGAAAGTATCCAGAGAACCGGCCTCCACCGACCTCTGAGGCAGAGAATTCCACATTCACAACTCTCTGTGTGAAAAAGTGTTTCCTCATCTCCATTCTAAATGGCTTACCCCTTATTCCTAAACTGTGGCCCCTAGTTCTGGAATCCCCCAACGTCAGGAACATGTTTCCTGCCTCTTGCTTGTCCAAACCCTTAATAATCTTATTTGTCTCAATATGATCTCCTCTCATTTTCCTAAATTACAAGCCCAGCTGCTCCATTCTCTCAGCATATGACAGTCCCACTATTCTGGGTATTAACCTTGTGAACCTATGCTGCACTCCCTCAATAGTAAGAATGTCCTTCCTCAAATTTGGAGACCAAAACTGCACACAATTCTCCAGGTGTGATCTCATTAGGGCCCTGTACAACTACAGAAGGACTTCTGCTCCTATACCCAACTCCTCTTGTTATGAAGGCCAACATGCCATTCGATTTCTTCACAGTCTGCTGTCCCTGCATGCTTACTTTCATTGACTGATGAACAAGGACCCCCCAGATCCCATTGTACTTCCCCTTTTCCCAACTTGAGACCACACGGATGGTTTTAAACTGAATAAGGGGGGTGGGGTGTCAAATGGGATAATCGAGAACGGAGTTAAAGGGAAAGAGAGTAAAGGGATGGTTAATGACCCCAGAATTAACGTGAAAGAAAGCTCACAAAGGGATAGGAGAGTATGGCCAAGTGTAATAGGGATCGATGTGAAAGGGGCCACTTGTCAACATAATTGTATAAGGAGTAAGAGTGTTGTAAAAACAAGCCTGAAGGCTTTGTGTCTCAATGCAAGGAGCATTCGTAATAAGGTGGATGAGTTGAAGGTGCAGATAGCGATTAATGACTATGCTATAGTTGGGATCACGGAGACATGGCTCCAGGATGACCAAGGCTGAGAGCTGAACATCCAGGGATATTCAATATTCAGGAGGGATAGACGAAAAGGAAAAGGAGGTGGGGTAGCGTTGCTGGTGAGAGAGGAGATTAATGCAATAGAAAGGAAGGACATTAGCGTGGAGGATGTGAAATCAATATGGGTAGAGCTGCAAAATTCTAAGGGGCAGAAAACGCTAGTGGGAGCTGTGTACAGGCCACCTAACAGTAGTATTGGAGTTGGGGATGGCATCAAACAGGAAATTAGAAATGCGTGCAACAAGGGTAACACGGTTATAATGGGTGACTTCAATCTGAATGTAGATTGGGTGAATCAAATTGGCAGGGGTGCTGAGGAAGAGGATTTCCTGGAATGTATGCGGGATAGTTTTCTCAACCAACATGTGGAGGAACCAACGAGAGAGCAGGCTATTCTAGACTGGGTATTGAGTAATGAGGAAGGGTTAGTTAGCAGTCTTGTTGTGCGTGGCCCCTTGGGCAAGAGTGACCATAATATGGTTGAGTTCTTCATTAGGATGGAGAGTGACAAAATTAAGTCAGAAACAAGGGTTCTGAACTTGAACAAAGGTAACTTTGAAGGTATGAGATGTGAATTGGCCAAGATAGACTGGCAGGTGATTCTTAAAGGGTTGACAGTGGATGTGCAATGGAAGGTATTTAAAGACTGCATGGATGAAGTACAAAAGTTGTTCATACCAGTTTGGCAAAAGAATAAATCGGGGAAGGTGTTGCATCCATGGATAACAAGGGAAATCAGGGATAGTATAAAAACAAAAGATGAGGCATACAAATTTGCCAGAAAAAGCAGCCTACCGGAGGACTGGGAGAAATTCAGAATCCAGCAGAGGAGGACAAAGGGCTTAATTAGGAAAGGGAAAATAGATTATGAAAGGAAACTGGCAGGGAACATAAAAACTGACTGCAAAAGTTTTTATAGATATGTGAAGAGAAAGAGACTAGTTAAAACAAATGTTGGTCCCTTGCAGTCAGAAACAGGTGAATTGATCATGGGGAACAAGGACATGGCAGACCAATTGAATAACCCACGCAGAACTGACTGACTTCATCCATTTCACCACCAACTTCCATCCGGCACTCAAATATACTTGGACCATTTCCGACATTTCCCTACCATTCCTTGACCTCACCATCTCTATTGCAGGTGATACACTCCTGACTGACATCCACTACAAACCAACTGACTCCCACAGCTACCTGGACTACTCTTCCTCCCACCCTGCTTCCTGTAAGGACTCCATCCCCTATTCCCAATTCCTCCGTCTACGCCGCATCTGCTCCCAGGATGACGTGTTCCACACCAGGTCATCGCAAATGTCCTCGTTCTTCAGAGAACGGGGTTCCCCTCCCCCACTATAGATGAGGCTCGCACCAGGGTCTCCTCCATACCCCGCAACACTGCCCTCTCTCCCCATTCCCCCACTCACAACAAGGGTTGAGTCCCCCTGGTCCTCGCCTTTCACCCCACCAGCCAGTGCATACAACAGATAGTCCTCCGCCAGTTTCGTCACCTCCAACGTGACCCCTCCACTCGCCACATCTTCCCATCTCCCCCCCTGTCTGCCTTCCGCAAAGACCGCTCCCTCTGCAACTCCCTCGTCAATTCTTCCCTTCCCTCCCGCTCCACTCCTTCCCCGGGCACTTTCCCTTGCAACCGCAAGAGATGCTACCATCGTCCCTTTACCTCCCCCATCCACTCCTTTCAGGGACCCAAGCAGTCATTCCAAGTCCGACAGAGGTTCACCTGCACCTCCTCCAACCTCATCTACTGCATCCGTTGCTCCAGATGCCAGCTGATCTACATCGGTGAGACCAAGCGGAGGCTGGGCGATCGTTTCGCCGAACACCTCCGCTCGGTCCGCAATAACCAGCCCGACCTCCCGGTGGCTCAGCACTTCAACTCCCCCTCCCACTCCATATCCGACCTCTCAGTCCTGGGCCTCCTCCACGGCCAGAGTGAGCAACACCGCAATTTGGAGGAACAGCACCTCATATTCCGCTTGGGGAGTCTGCATCCTCTGGGCTTAAACATTGAATTTTCTCAATTCTGTTAACCCAGACTGCCTCCTCCCCACCTCTCCCTCAGGCCTCGGGCCCTGACATTCCTTCTCCATCTCCCCCGCCCCCCCCCCAGTCGCACTAGCTTCTCATTTTCACACCACAAACAGCTTACAATGGCCTGCTTCCTTTATCACCAATACTTTTTTGCATATCTTTCACTCATTGTTCTTTATCTCTCCACATCACTGTTTATATCTCTCGTTTCCCTGATCCCTGACCAGTCTGAAGAAGGGTTTCGGCCCGAATTGTTGCCTATCTCCTTCGCTCCTTAGATGCTGCTGCACCCGCTGAGTTTCTGCAGCTTTTTGTGTAACCCCCAATTGAATAACTACTTTGGTTCTGTCTTCACTAAGGAAGACATAAATAATCTGCCGGAAATAGCAGTGGAACGGGGATCAAATAAGATGGAGCAACTGAGTGAAATCCAGGTTAGCCGGGAGGTGGTGTTGGGTATATTGAACGGATTGAAGGCCGATAAATCCCCAGGGCCAGATAGTCTGCATCCCAGAGTACTCAAGGAGGTAGCCACAGAAATAGTGGATGCATTAGTGATAATTTTTGAAAATTCCTTAGATTCTGGAGTAGTTCCTGAGGATTGGAGGGTAGCTAATGTAACCCCACTTTTTAAAAAAGGAGGGAGTGAGAAAGCAGGGAATTACAGACCAGTTAGTCTAACATCGGTAGCGGGGAAACTGCTAGAGTCAGTTATTAAAGATGGGATAGCAGCGCATTTGGAAAGTGGTGAAATCATTGGACAAAGTCAGCATGGATTTACGAAAGGTAAATCATGTCTGACAAATCTGATAGAATTTTTCGAGGATGTAACTAGTAGAGTGGATAAGGGAGAACCAGTGGATGTGTTATATCTAGACTTTCAGAAGGCTTTCGACAAGGTCCCGCATAAGAGATTAGCATACAAACTTAAAGCACACGGTATTGGGGGTTCAGTATTGATGTGGATAGAGAACTGGATAGCAGACAGGAGGCAAAGGGTAGGAGTAAACGGGTCATTTTCAGAATGGCAGGCAGTGACTAGAGGGGTGCCGCAAGGCTCAGTGCTGGGACCCCAGCTATTTACAATATATATTAATGATTTGGACGAGGGAATTCAATGCAACATCTCCAAATTTGCAGATGACACCAAGCTGGGGGGTATAGTTAGGTGTGAGGAGGATCCTTGGAGGCTGCAGGGTGATTTGGATAGGCTGAGTGAATGGGCAGATGCATGGCAGATGCAGTATAATGTGGATAAATGTGAGGTTATCCACATTGGTGGCAAAAACATGAGGGTAGACTATTATCTGAATGGTGGCAGATTAGGAAAGGGGGAGATGCAATGAGACCTGGGTGTCATGGTACACCAGTCATTGAAAGTAGGCATGCAGGTCCAACAGGCAGTGAAGAAAGCAAATGGTATGTTAGCATTCATAGCGAAAGGATTTGAGTATAGGAGCAGAGAGGTTCTACTGCAGTTGTACAGGGTTTTGGTGAGGCCACACCTGGAGTATTGCGTACAGTTTTGGTCTCCAAATCTGAGGAAAGACATCCTTGCCATAGAGGGGGTACAGAGAAGATTCACCAGACTGATTCCTGGGATGTCAGAACTTTCATATGAGGAAAGATTGGATAGACTCGGCTTGTACTCGCTGGAATTTAGAAGATTGAGGGGGGGATCTTATAGAAACTTACAAAATTCCTAAGGGGTTGGACAAGCTAGATGCTGGAAGATTGTTCCCGATGTTGGGGGAGTCCAGAACAAGGGGTCACAGTCTAAGGATAAGGGGGAATTCCTTTAGGACCGAAATGAGGAAAACATTCTTTACACAGAGAGTGGTGAGTCTCTGGAATTCTCTGCTACAGAAGGTAGTTGAGGCCAGTTCATTGGCTATATTTAAGAGGGCGTTAGATGTGGCACTTGTGGCTAAAGGGATCAGAGGGTATGGAGAGAAGGCAGGTACGGGATACTGAGTTGAATGATCAGCCATGATCACATTGAATGGCGGTGCAGGCTCGAAGGGCCGAATGGCCTACTCCTGCACCTAGTTTCTATGTTTCTAAGTGGGAAGTCTTTTAAGACCGAGATGAGAAAAACATTTTTCACACAGAGAGTGGTGAATCTGCGGAATTCTCTGCCACAGAAGGTAGTTGAGGTCAGTTCATTGGCTATATTTAAGAGGGAGTTAGATGTGGCCCTTGTGGCTAAAGTGATCAGGGGGTTTGGAGAGAAGGCAGGTACAGGATACTGAGTTGGATGATCAGCCATGATCATATTGAATGGGGGTGCAGGCTCGAAGGGCCGAATGGCCTACTCCTGCACCTATTTTTTTTTCTATTTAGATAATAATTTGCATCATGTTTTTGCTACCGAAGTGGATAACCTCACATTTATCCGCATTAAACTACTATGCTATCTGCTATGCAACTGCCCACTCACCCAACCTCTCCAAGTCACCCTGCATTCTCATAACACCCTCCTCACAGTTCACACTGCCACACAGGTTTGTGTCATCTGCAATTTTGCTAATGGTACTTTGAATCCCTTCATCTAAATCATTGATATATATTGTAAATGGCTGCGGTACCAGCGCCGAGCCTTGTGGTACCCCACTAGTCACTGCCTGCCATTCTGAAAGAGACCTGTAAATCCCTACTCTTTGTTTCCTGTCTGCGAACCAATTATAAATCCATGTCAGCACTCTACCCCCAATACCATGTGCCCTACCTTTGAGCACTAATCTCCTATGTGGGACCTTATCAAATGCTTTCTGAAAGTCCAGGTACACTACATCTACTGGCTCTCCCTTGTCCATTTTCCTAATAACATCCATTAAAAATTCCAGAAGATTAGTCAAGCATGATTTCCCCTTCTTAATTCCATGGCGACTCGAACCAATCCTGTTACTGCTATCGAAATGTGCCGCTATTTCATCTTTTAGGATTGACCAGCATCTTCCCCACCATCGTGTCAGGCTAACTGCACCATAATTCCTTGTTTTCTCTCTCCCGCCTTTCTTAAAACGTGGGATAACATTAGCTACCCTCCAATCGACAGGAACTGACCCTGAAACTAAAGAACATTAGAAAATGATCACCAATGCGTCCATGATTTCTGCAGCCACTTCCTTAAGTACCCTGGGATGCAGACCACCAGGCCCTGGGGATAGAAACATAGAAAATAGGTGCAGGACTAGGCCATTCGGCCCTTCGATCTTGCACCACCATTCAATATGATCATGGCTGATCATCCAACTCAGTATCCTGTACCTGCCTTCTCTCCATACTCCCTGATCCCTTTAGCCACAAGGGCCACATCTAACTCCCTCTTAAATATAGCCAATGAACTGGCCTCAACTACCTTCTGTGACAGAGAGTTCCAGAGACTCACCACTCTCTGTGTGAAAAATGTTATTCTCATCTCGGTCATAAAAGACGTCCCCCTTATTCTTAAACTGTGACCCCTTGTTCTGGACTTCCCCAACATCGGGGACAATCTTCTTGCATCTAGCCTCTCCAACCGCTTAAGAATTTTGTAAGTTTCTGTAAGATCCCCCCTCACTCTTCTAAATTCTAGCGAGTACAAGCCGAGTCTATCCAATCTTTCTTCATATGAAAGTCATGCCATCCCAGGAATCAGTCTGGTGAACCTTCTCTGTACTCCCTCTATGGCAAGAATGTCTTTCCTCAGATTAGGAGACCAAAACTGTATGCAATACTCCAGGTGTGGTCTCACCAAGACCCTGTACAACTGCAGTAGAACCTCCCTGCTCTTATAGTCAAATCATTTTGCTATGAATGCTAACATACCATTTGCTTTCTTCACAGCCTGCTGCACCTGCATGCCTACTTGCAATGACTGGTGTACCATGACACCCAGGTCTCATTGCATCTCCCCTTTTCCTAATCGGCCACAATTCAGATAATAGTCCACTTGCCTGTTTTTGCCACCAAAGTTGATAACCTGATATTTATCCACATTATACTGCACCTACCATGCATTTGCGCACTCACCCAACCTATCCAATTCACCTTGCAGCCTCCTAGCATCCTCCTCACAGCTAACACTGCCCCCTAGCTTCGTGTCATCCGCAAAGTTGGAAATGTTGCATTCAATTCCCTCATCCAGATCATTAATATATATTGTAAATAGCTGGGGTCCCAGCACTGTGCCTTGCGGTACCCCACTAGTCACTGCCTGCCATTCTGAAAAGGATCCGTTTACTCCTACTCTTTGCTTCCTGTCTGCCAGCCAGTTCCCTATCCACATCAATACTGAACCCCCAATACCGTGTGCTTTAAGTTTGCATACTAATCTCTTATGTGGGACTTTGTCGAAAGCCTTCTGAAAGTCCAGATATAACACATCCACTGGTTCTCCCTTATCCACTCTACTAGTTACATCATCAAAAAATTCTATAAGATTCGTCAGACATGATTTACCTTTCATAAATCCATGCTGACTTTGTCCAATGATTTTGCCACTTTCCAAATTTGCTGCTATCGCATCTTTAATAACTGACTAGCATTTTCCCCACAACCGATGTTGGACTGACTGGTCTGTAATTCTCCGTTTTCTCCTTCCCTCCCTTTTTAAAAAGTGGAGTTACATTAGCTACCCTCCAATCCTCAGGAACTACTCCAGAATCTAAAGAGTTTTGAAAAATTATCACAAATGCATCCACTATTTCTGGGGCTACTTTCTTAAGTACTCTGGGATGCAGCCTATCAGGCCCTGGGGATTTATCGGCCTTTAGGTAATTCAGTTTACCTAACACCACTTCCCGGGTAACCTGGATTTCACTCAGTTCCTCCATCTCATTTGACCCCCGGTCCCTGCTATTATCGGCAGATTATTTATGTCTTCCTTAGTGAAGACAGAACCAAAGTAGTTATTCAATTGGTCTGCCATGTTCTTGTTCCCCATGATCAATTCACCTGTTTCTGACTGATGTGTCAGCCTTCAGTCTCATCAGTCTACCCAACGCCATTTCCTGCCTAATGTGGATTTCCTTCAGTTCCTCCGTCACCCCAGATCCTCTGGCCACTAGAATATCAGGAAGATTGTTTGTGGCCTCCTTAGTGAAGACGGATCCAAAGTACCTGTTCAACTCATCTGCCATTTCCTTGTTCCCCATAATAAATTCACCTTTTTTAGTCTTTGATCTTAACCATTTTTTTCGGCTTCACATGCCGAAAACTTTTACTATATATTCCTGGCTAGCTTACCTTCGTACCTCATCTTTTCTCCCCGTATTGCCATTTTAGTTATCTTCTGTTGCTCTTTAAACATTACCCAATCCTCTTGCTTCCCGCACATCTTTGCTATGTTGTACTTCTCTGTTATTTTTACACTATCCTTGACTTCCCTTGTCAGCCACGGTCACCCCTTACTCCCCTTGGAATCTTTCTTCCTCTTTGGAATGAACTGATCCTGCACCTTCTGTATTATTCCCAGAAATACCTGCCATTGTTACTCCACTGTCATCCTTGCTTGTGTATCTTTCCCGAGGGATTCCTCCTCACTCATGGCTCCATAATCCCCTTTGTTCCACTGTAATACTGACACCTCCGATTTACGCTTGTTGCTCTCAAATTGTAGATTAAAACTTAGCATATTATGGTCACTACCTCCTAATGGCTGCTTAACCTCAAGTTCCTTTATCAAATTCGGTTCATTACACAATACTAAATCGAGAATTGCCTTCTCCCTGGTTGGTCATATTTATGTCAACATTTGGACAGTTACATGTATAGGAATGGTTTAGAGGTATTTGGCTGAAGGGTACTAGCGTTGATGGGCATAGTGGTTGACATGGATGAGTTGGGCCGAAGGGCCTGTCTCCATACTGTTTCACTCAATGACATTGGGCATCTGTGGCAGAGGGCAGAAGAATGGGGTTTAGTGGGAAAAATAGATCAGTCAATAGACAATAGTTGGAGGAGTGGGCCATCCAGCCCTTCAAACCAGGACCACCATTCAATGTGATCATGGCTGACCATCCACAATCAGTACCCCGTTCCTGTAGACTCGATGGGCTGAATGGCCTAATTCTGCTCTGCTGTCTTATGGCCTTATGGTTATCCCACTTTCGCATCCACCAGGGGTAGTTTTACAGAGGCCAATTAACCTACAAACCCGCACGTCTTTGGGGTTTGGAAGGAAACCGTCAGAATTTCCCACCAAAAAGTTTAATATAGTTTAACTATTTCATAGCAAAAGGATTTGAGTATAGGAGCAGGGAGGTTCTACTTCAGTTGTATAGGGTCTTGGTGAGGCCACACCTGGAGTATTGCGTACAGTTCTGGTCTCCAAATCTGAGGAAGGACATTATTGCCATAGAGGGAGTGCAGCGAAGGTTCACCAGACTGATTCCTGGGATGTCAGGACTGTCTTATGAACAAAGACTGCATAGACTCGGTTTATACTCTCTAGAATTTAGGAGATTGAGAGGGGATCTTATAGAAACTTACAAGATTCTTAAGGGGTTGGACAGGCTAGATGCAGGAAGATTGTTCCCCATGTTGGGGAGGTCCAGGACAAGGGGTCACAGCTTAAGGATAAGGGGGAAATCCTTTAGGACCGAGATGAGAAGGAATTTTTTCACACAGAGAGTGGTGGGTCTCTGGAACTCTCTGCCACAGAGGGTAGTTGAGGCCAGTTCATTGGCTATATTTAAGAGGGAGTTAGATGTGGCCCTTGTGGCTAAGGGGATCAGAGGGTATGGAGAGAAGGCAGGTACGGGATACTGAGTTGGATGATCAGCCATGATCATATTGAATGGCGGTGCAGGCTCGAAGGGCCGAATGGCCTACTCCTGCACCTAATTTCTATGTTTCTATGTTTCTATAAGTGAGAAAGTATGCTGCAAAAAGAAAACCATGGTAATTATGCATTCCTCCCCATACTGTGTCAGCCACAATGAGCACACATTACACAACCATACTTCTTTTCTTATGTCAGTAGACATTCTGTGAAAGAATGTCTTCAATGTGGGCCAACCTTTAGTGATAGTGTGATACTGTACAATAACAACAAAAATGCACAAATTCTCGATGTTGTATGGCGCAGCTATTTTAGAATGCATTAGAGGGCAAAGAACACAACATTAACAAAGGAAAAGCATCAAAACAATCATCCCAGCATGACCGCTGTCTAGACAGCCTGCATTGAAGCTGTTGTAAACCTCAATCTCCCAGGTGAAAGAGACCTGGTAGATTTACCAAACGAGATTTCACTCAAGGTTGCAAACATGGTTTTCAGAGAGATCTGTTCTGGTTGGCTGGATGCAATTCAAAAACTGCAAAATGTGAAGTGCCACAAACAGTAACAATGGAAGATGCATCATGAAATAATATGGGCTGGGTTGAAAAGGGGGGAGGAAATGCTAAAAGTAAAAACCTTCTACATCGCGACTCCACCTCAGATGCACAATGGCGGAATGGCGGTGCATCTGGTGGAGTTCCTGCCTCATCGAGCCAGACCTGGGTTCGATCCTGACTTCAGGGAGATTTCTGTGTTACATTTGTACGTTCTCCCTGCGATCCTGTGGGTTTCCTCCATGCGCTCCGGTTTCCTCCCACATCCCAAAGTGGTGCGAGTTTGCAGGTCAATTGGCCTTTGAACATTACCCCTAATGTGTAGGGAGTGGATGTGAAATTGGGAGAGCATGGAACTAGTGTCAAGGGCTGATTGATGTTTGTGTTAAAGAAGGAACTGCAGATGCTGGAGAATCGAGGGTTACACAAAAAGCTGGAGAAACTCAGCGGGTGCAGCAGCATCTAAGGAGCGAATGAGATAGGCGACGTTTCGGGTCGAGACCCTTCTTCAGACTGGTTGATGTTTGATGTGGACTCGGTGGTCCAAAGGTCCTGTTTTCATCTCTCAAGTACTGCCTTGACTATTTCTTCTTCAAAGTCCCCTTAGATCGAGAATGACTTACGACCACAACTGTTTTGTCTGTTCACAAGTGGCTGGTGAGTCCAGGGTAGAATCCAGAGACTCTTCCAGATGTTTGGCAAAGGGTTAATAGGTTGAGATGGTGGTGCAGATGATACTGCACTCCTTCTACTGCTTTCATTAAATCAAATAAAGAAACAAGATTTTCCATGCCTTTCTGAATGTTCCTTCCCCCATTTTAATTCATCACAAACCAGGGTTTCTCATGAATTTCTAGTCAGAAGCTGGTGAACCTGTGGAATTCTTTGCCACAGAAGGCTGTGGAATCCAAGTCAATGGATATTTTTAAGGTAGAGATAGATAGATTCCTGATTGGTATGGGTGTCAGGGGTTATGGGGAGAAGGCAGGAGAATGGGATTGAGAGGGAGAGATAGACCAGCAATGACTGATTTGTGGATTAGACTTGATGGGCTGAATGGCCTAATTCTCCTCCTATTACTTATGAACATAAACTTATGAATCAGTGATAATGTGAGGTATTTTGCGAGGAGAGTTTGACATCAACATTGAACTATATTCTTGTTCTGGTAATCTCAATCAATCATGTAATTAGACTTGTAATGCTCGTGACATTGGCCTGGGAGAGGACACTGCTTTGGTTCTCATCCTGTTGATCGATTTGGATCTCAAGAAACTGCAGATGCTGGAAACCTGAACAAAAACCAGTGCTCAGATGTTCTGGCAGTGTCTGTGGAGGGAAAAGGAGAGATGACGCTTCAGGTTGGGACCCTTCTTCAGACCCACTGAATTTATCAATAGATTTGCAATAGATTTGGACTATTTGCAATGTGCAGGAAGGAATTGCAGATGCTGATTTAAACTGAAGATAAACACAAAAAGCTGAAGATAGTCACAAAAAAACTCAGCTGGAGAAAAGGAATAGTTGACATTTTGGGTCGAGACTGAAGAAGGGTCTCAACCCAAAACGTAACCTATTCCTTTTCTCCAGAGGGAGTGACCAGGGTGAGACTCGTCCTTGATTACGTTGCTGGCCTTGCCGAGGTAGCATGAATTGTAAATAAAGTGAATGGAAGGGTGGTTGGTTGCGTGAAGGTTTAGCTTGTGGAAGGACAATTCAGAAGTCCGACAGCAGAGGGGAATAGAAGGGATAGCCATTCCTGAGTGAAACACAATGCGGGTTAGAATCAAATGGAACTCCAGAGCCTTGAGATTTCCTCTAGTGTGCAACAACACGGAGAATGTTTACATTCACAAAATTAAAAGGGGATGTTGGCATCTTGTTTTGGTGGAAAATGAGGGTCAATTTGACCCACATCCATCATTTGGTTTTCCGTCTCGACCAGTATGTTACATTGACTGAAATGAAATAAACCTGTGTTGTGTCATGATCTCTGTTCAATACCAAATGCGGCAAGTGAAGACATTGCTGCCACTGTAAATTGATTGGATGCCCAATCCAGTTTACATCCTGTGATCAATAGAAAGCAGCAGCGACTCTGTGAGAAAAGAGCCATGTCCTTTCCTGGCTTGAAAGGAGAGGAATATCACGTGGATATTTATGTTTTATTTGCTCTTAGCTGCTGCAGAATACAACTATCAGAATCCGTCACTCTGAATTACATGGTGACAAGCTCACTAACGCAGTTTAATGCCGCAGTCTGACTGATATCCGTGAGACTTGGGCTGGAATTGGAAAGCGTCATAGGCGTAGGGGATGACCGATCCATTCACCTTCCTTGCCTGGGACAAGTTGGTTGTCACTAAGAATTCTCTCTCAAAATCAGTCTCTTAGGCATGACAAAGACTTGTTATTGTCTGTTTACCGAGATGGTGGTGCTGAAGAAATTGCCTGTCCGGAAAGCAACAGAATTGATGCACATTTGACACCTTCAGTGAAATGAATGTGGAATGCTTCTATTTGCTGTGTCATCTACCTTATCCTTCAAAACATCTATTTGATACCTTCATCCGAGAGCTTCAGACTGAAGGATATGTGGCATTGCTGTGTTTGTACGATGAACCAAATAGTTGTAAACCAGACACATAATTTGTCTTCATTATATCAATTGAGAGTTGCAGGATTAGGTGTCTATGGCTTGATATTTGGCAGTTTAGCTGTGAAGCCACAACACTCACCACTAACCTCAAACAAATCTGCTCACAAAGATCCCTGTAACTTAGGTTTCTTCCTTGTCTATATTAGTTTGTGCCAAACGTCAGAATCTGTGCACCAAGCCAGATGGCAGGAAACAAATGTAAAGCCGGCAAACCAGGAAAATATTTCACAACTTTCAATAAACTATTTCAAATTTTCGGCACAACATGGGCAGCACGGCGGCGTAGCAGTAGAGTTGCTGCCTTGCAACGCCAGAGACCTAATGTTCTCCCCGTGAATACTGCGTGGGTTTTCTCCGAGATCTTCGGTTTACTCCCACATCAAAGACGTACAGGTTTGTAGATTTATTGGCTTGGTGTATGTGTAAATTGTCCCTAGTAGGATAGTGTTAATGCGTGGGGATCACTGGTCGGTGTGGACTCCGTGGGACGAAGGGACTGTTTCCATGCTGTATCTCTAAACTTAAAAAAAAAAGAATTTGGACACGCATGTACAATTGATTTATATATGAAATAACATACATACACCACTTTATGTTAAAATCTATGATTTAGTTTAATTTTAGAGATACAGCGTGGAAACAAGCCGTTCAGCCCATCGGGTCCGCACCAACCAGCTATCCTGCGCACTAACACTATCCTGCATACACTGAAGGGTTAATTTTGCATTTTACAATTATACCAAGTCAATTAGCCTACAAACCTGTACGTCTTTGGAATGTGGGAAGAAACCAAAGATCTTGGAGAAAACCCACTCGGGTCACGTGGAGAATGTACAAACTCCGTACAGACAGCACCCATATTCAGGATCGAACTGTAAGGCAGTAGCTCTACTGCCACACTACCCTGCCACCCTTTTTTAAAATTCGAAATAATTAAACATATTTATCCTACAGAATTGCTATATCTTCAAGTAAAATTAGTACTCAGCACAGATTGCGAAATAATCAATACATTTAAATTAGTGAGTTTGCAGATGACGCAAAAAATGGAGGCAGATGGAGCTTAATGATGGCAAGTGTGAGGTATTAATTCATGGTCTAATGAGGCCTGGATAGAGTGGATGTGGAGAGGATGTTTCCACTAGTGGGAGAGTCAAGGACCACAGCCTCAGAATAAAAGGACATACCTTTAGAAAGGGAATGAGGAGGAATTTTGTTCGTCAGAGTGTGGTGAATCTGTCGAATTAATTGCCACAGACAGCTGTGGAGACCATGTCAAAGGGTATTTTTAAATCTCAAATTGACTAATTCTTGATTAATAAGTGTCAAGGGTTATGGGGAGAATGCGGGAGAATGCAGGAGAATGGGGTTGATCGGGAAAGATAGATCAGCCATGATTGAAAGACGAAGTAGACTTGATGGGCTGAATGTCCAAGTTCTGCTCTTATGACCTATGAACATCTGAACTTATTGCAATATCCGGGGTCAAAAACCTAAGGAAAAAGTATACAGTTAATGACAGGGCTCTTAACAGCATTGATGCGCAAAGTGATTCGAGGAACCAAGTCAATAGCTCGCTAAAAGTATCAACACAAGTAGATAACGTGGTCAAGAAGGCGTATGCTATGCTTGCCTTTATTGGTCAGTGCATGGAACATTAGCGCCAGGAGTCATGTTGCAGCTTTATAACATTTTGGTTGGGCTGCATGAGGAGTATTGTGTGCAGTTCTGGTCACCTCATTACAGGAAGATGGTTTGGAGTGGTAAGAAGAGGTAAGTACTTGGAATTTGTGTAAATTCAGCAGTGTTGCTGATAAGGAGAGGAATTGAAATAGGCTACAGAATATTATTTGTAGAAAAGAACTGCAGATTTGCAGAAGTGTAAATCGAAGATAGAAACAAAAATGCTGGAGTTACTCAGCGGGACTGGCAGCATCTCTGCAGATAAGGAATGGGCAGTCTGAAGAAGGGTCTCGACCCAAAACGTCACCCATTCCTTCTCTATTCTACAGCCTTCTTCAGAATATGATTAATCAGTTTATTGGCTTCTAACTGCGGCGCGGCGGGGACTTAGATCTTCGACCGCCGGCCTGCGGCCTACACCACCTTGAAGCCGCGGTCTCCGGTAGGGAAACACCGATTCAGGACTTACCTTGCTTGCACATCTGGCCGCCCACAGCGGCGACTGTAGAGGTTTTTTGTCCCGACCACGGGGGAAATGGAGGAGGACTGACTGATCTTTGTGCCTGTCACCACAGTGAAGAATGCTGTGGTGGATATTTGTGTTCAATTTTATTGTGTGTTCTTTTTTTTTATTGTACTGCTGCTGGCAAGTTCATTTCACTGCACTTTATTGTGCATGTACAAATACATTTGACTATTGATAGGAAACTATCATTAGAAATGATGCTATACTTACAGGTAGAAAAGAGATCTTAAAGAGTGGAGTGATTCATAAGCTTGTGATAGGAGAAGAATTAGGCCATTTGGTCCATCAAGTCTACTCCGCCATTCAATCATGGCTGATCTATCTCTCCCTTTTAACCCCATTCTCCTACCTTCTCCACTTCGTTTTGTATCGATTGTATCGGGTGATTGTAGCTCCTACTCTGGGACGAACACACAAATAGTCGCCACTCTCCAGCATAATCTTGCATGAGTAATTGATCAACCAAGTGATCTTCCTGTACAAGTCTAAAGATCTCAGCAGGTGACAGCATAGGGAAGTTATAAAGGGGATTTATGACACTTGCCCTCATTAGCAAGGGCATTAGATATAAGAAAGGGGAGGATATGGTCCAACTGCATAAAACAATGGTAAAGCAACGCTTCCTTTGTATAGTATGCGGTTCGGTCACCACACTAAGTGTGGCAGTAGTGCAGCTGGTAGAGCTGTTGCCTCACAGTGCCAGAGACCCGGGTTCAATCCTGACCTCGGCCGTTGTCTGTATGAGGTCCACATTCTCCCTGTGACCGCATGGGTTTTCTCCAGGTTCTTCCCACATCCCAAAGTCGTGCGGGTTCGTAGATCAATTGGCCTCTGGTAAATTGCTCCCAATGTGTAGAAAGTAGATGAGAAAGCATAACAACATATAATGGTGTGAACTGGTGACCGACGGTCGATGTGGGCTTGGTGGGCCGAAAGGGCTGTATCCATGTTGTGTCTCTAAACTAAACTGTACTAAACTATAGGAAGGGCATAGTTGCTCGAACAGTCCAGGGCAGATTCACCAGGATGCTACCAAGAATGTTATGAGGAAGGACTAGATAGTCTGGGTATGTCTCTATGGAGCAGAGGAGGCTGGGATAAGGAAAGAGGGAGAGGAAGAGGGAAAGGGAGAGGGAGAGAGGTGAAGCGGGAAGTGGGGAGGGATGGCAGTGGAGGAGGAGGAGGTGGTGCATTGATAAATTCAATTCCTTTGGCAAAACTATCAGAAACTAAAGAGCATCAGTTTTGGGAAAGCTGTAAAAGTTTTACAGGAGATCAGAGGAAAATATCTTTCCGAGGGTGGTGCATGCTGTCAGAGTGGGTGGTGAGAGCACAGACTCACACAACGTTTAAAGAATATTGAGCAAGCAAAGGAATTGCCTAGGCTTAGAAGGCTGCGGATCAAATGCTGGCAAAAATCCATTTTATCCAAGGCAGGTAGGTGCAAAGTTTCAACGGTAATTTATTGTCACGTATGCACAGCACAGCAAAATTCTTTTGCACAACCCACAAATGCACAATCGCCATATTTTGGCGAAGATAGACACAAAAAGCTGGAGTAATTCAGTGGGTCAGACAGCATCAGATAAAAAAGTCCAAAGTTAAAGCCCCGCACTCTGGAAGTAAGCCCCAGGCAGCTGCAGGTATGTGACCCGCCATCCTTCTCCTCTGCCAACTACCTCTGTGACACAGGGGGCACCTCCTGCAGCCGACCTTGAAGGCGCTGGAGGTATTACCCTGGTCCCTCTCCTACCGGCCCAATCCTCACGTCCGTCAAGCACCAGCAGCTCCACTCTCCGGCTTCAGGGCTTCCAATCTGAATGTTCTGGGCAGTATGAAACATAGAAACATAGAAAATAGGTGTAGGGGGAGACCATTCCGCCTTCGAGCCAGCACCGCCATTCAATATGATCATGGCTGATTGTCCCCTATCAATAACCCATGCCTGCCTTCTCCCCATATTCCTTGACTCCACTAGCCTACACCTAGAGCTCTATCCAACTCTCTCTTAAATCCATTCAGTGATTTGGCGTCCACTGCCCTCTGTGGCAGGGAATTCCATAACTTCACAACTCTCTGGGTAATAAAGTTTTTTCTCAGCTCAGTCTTAAATTACCTCCCCTTTATTCTAAGACTGTGGCCCCTGGTTCTGGACTCACGCAACATTGGGAACATTTTTCCTGCATATAGCTTGTCCAGTCCTTTTATAATTTTATATGTTTCTATAAGATCGCCCCTCATCCTTCTAAACTCCAGTGAATACAAGCCTAGTCTTTTCAATCTTTCCTAATATGACAGTCCCGCCATCCCAGGGATCAATCTTGTGCACTGCCTCAATCACAAGGATGTCCTTCCTCAAATTAGGAGACCAAAACTGTACACAATACTCCAGATGTGGTCTCACCAGAGCCCTATAGAACTGCAGAAGAACCTCTTTACTCCTGTACTGAAATCCTCTTGTTATGAAGGCCAACATTCCATTAGCTTTCTTCACTGCCTGCTGTACCTGCACGCCAACTTTCAGTGACTGGTGTACAAGGACACCCAGGTCTCGCTGTACCTACCCTTTACCTAACCTAACCCCATGGAGATGATAATAATCTGCTCCCTTGTTTTTGCCGTCAAAGTGGATAACCTCACATTTATCTATATTATACTGCATCTGCCCACTCACTCAACCTGTCCAGGTCCCCCAGCAACCTCCTAACATCTTCTTCACAGTTCACACTGCCACCCAGCTTTGTGTCATCCACAAACCTGCTAGTGTTGCTCCTAATTCCCTCTTCCAATTCATTTATATATATGGAAAACAACTGCTGCCCCAACACCGAGCCATGCGGCACTCCACTCGCCACTGCCTGCCATTCTGAAAAGGACCCGTTCACTCCTACTCTTTGCTTTCGGTCTGCCAACCAATTTTCTATCCATGTCAACACCCTACCCCCAATACCATGTGCTCTAATTTTAGTCACCAGTCTCCCGTGCGGGACCTTATCGAAGGCTTTCTGAAAGTCTAGATACACTACATCCACTGGCACCTCTTCATCCATTTTACTTGTCACACCCTCAAAAAATTCCAGAAGATTAGTCAAGCATGATTTCCCTTTCATAAATCCATGTTGACTTGGACTAATCCTTTTACTGCTTTCCAAATGCCCCATTATTACCTCTTTAATAATTGACTCCAGCATCTTTCCCACCACCGAAGTCAGGGTAACTGGTCTGTAATTCCCCGTTTTCTCTCTCGCTCCTTTCTTGAAAAGTGGGATAACATTAGCTATCCTCCAATCCACAGGAACTGATCCTGAATCTATTGAACATTGGAAAATTATCACCAATGCGTCCACTATTTCTAGAGCCACCTCCCTGAGGACCCTGGGATGCAAACCATCAGGCCCAGGGAATTTATCATCCTTCAGTCGCATTTGCCTACCCAATACTATTTCTCGCCTAATTAAAATTTCTTTCAGTTCCTCTACCCCCTTAGATCCTCTGTCCTCCAGTACATCTGGGAGATTGTTTGTGTTTTCCTTAGTGAAGACGGATCCGACGTACCTATTTAACTCTTCTGCCATTTCCTTGTTGCCCATAATTATTTCACCCGTGTCTGCCTTCAAGGGACCCACATTTGACTTTGCTACTCTTTTTCCCTTAACATATCTAAAGAAGCTTTTACTGTCCTTTATATTCCTGGCCAGCTTCCCCTCGTACTTCATCTTTTCAGCCCGTGATGCCCGTTTTGTTTCCTTCTGTTGTACCCATTGCAGGACTTGTGGAAGAGTTCAAATGCACTAAAGCAAGGTTGGTCATGACCCTCACTGAATCTGAATATACTGTTATTCAAACAGTGGCCCCCCGTGTGGCAACGGGGAGGAAGTGGACCCCATTGGAAGGCGTTCAGAGTGCTAAGTCTGCTCTTCATTTCCAGGATATAGTTGGCCAAGTCCAACACAGGAGAGCCGGGCTCGGGCTCGTCCCAAATGCTCCTCAATGGCACAAGGCAACATCAGTGCAGAAAAAACGGCTTGTGGTGGAGGAGGTGAGAAGACGGGAGGAGGCAGAGCGACACGCCAAGGCCGTCTCAATGGCCAAGCAGGGCCAATGGACTAACTGGGAGAGCCTGGAAAAGAGGAAACGCAGCTGGCGTGAAATCTGGCCAATGGAAGGATCTCGGCTAAGTTTTGTCATCAGACCCACTTATGATGTTCTACCATCACCACAGAACCTGAAGCAGTGGTTCGGAGAAGACCCCACTTGCTCCCTTTGCCAAGCACCTGGATCACTAAGGCACATTTTAACAGGATGCACTATGAGCCTCGGCCAAGGGCGTTACACTTGGCGGCACAACCAAGTTCTCAGACAGCTGTCATCAATCCTTGAACAGAGGCGAACGATCACAAATGCTTCCCCACCAACATCGGCAGGAAACGTCCACTTCACAACATTTGTACCAGCAGGCCAACCTCCAGAGCACCAGATAACATCAATGGATGCAAGTATTCTGCAGCCTGCTCGGGATTGGAAAATGGAAGTGGACTTAGAAAAAAGGCTTGTGTTTCCCCCAGACATTGTGGTTACAACACTCCGGCCAGACATGGTCCTGTGGTCCACAACAGCCAAGTTGGCATATGTTGTAGAATTGACAGTTCCATGGGAAGATGGTGTTGAAGAAGCTTATGAGAGGGAAAAAAACAAGTACTCTGAACTGGCAACTGAGGCTTCCCAGAACGGCTTGAAGACCAAGATTTTTCCTGTCGAAGTGGGATGCAGGGGATTTGTTGCTACATCTATGACTAGGCTATTAAAGAGAATGGGGGTTAGGGGTCGCTCCCTCTAACAAGCAATCAAATCTTTATCAAATTCTGCAGAAAAAAAACAGCAATTGGATTTGGATCAAAAGGAGAGACAACAATTGGGCTGCAAGATGAATACAGGAGGGTATGGAATTGAGGGGGGTGTGACTGGGACGCCAGGTGACACCGTTGAGCCCTCTGGAGATGTTGTGGGCTTATCAATGAAACGTCAAAGAAGGAGGGTGCCCACCTGATGACCCCGATGACGTACCTACCCTACCTTTCACCACTCCAATCCCACTGCAAATAGCAAGAGTGCCGACTTATTACAGGGATTGAAACATCAAGTCCTATTAGCTCTACTAATTACTATGAAAGTTTCCCAATCCTCCGGCTTCCGGCTACTCTTTGCTGTGTTGTACATCTTTTCTTTTAGTTTTATTCTATCCCTAACTTCTCTTGTCAGCCACAGTTGCCTCCTACTCCCCTTAGAATCTTTCTTCCTTTTTGGAATGAAATGATCCTGTGTCTTCTGGATTTTGCCCAGAAATTCCTGCCATTGCTGTTCCACCGTCATTCCTGCTAGGATCCCTTTCCAGTCTACTTTCCAGGCCAGCTCCCCTCTCATGCCTTCATAGTCCCCTTTGTTCAACTGCATCACTGCCACTTCCGATTTAACGTTCTCCTTCTGAAATTGCAGATTAAAACTAATCATATTATGATCACTACCTCCAAGCGGTTCCATTACCTCAAGTTCTCTTATCATATCTGGTTCATTGGACAACACTAAATCCAGAATTGTCTTTTCTCTGGTCGGCTCCATTAAAAGCTGCTCTAAGAATCCCTCGGAGGCATTCTACAAACTCTCTTTCTTGGTGTCCTGAACCAACCTGATTTTCCCAATCTACCTGTGTCTTCTTGCCTTTACAATTCCTCAACTCAATCCACAGTGACTCTACCTCGTCAGTCCGTATGTCTTCCCTCGCAAGGGACTAAATTCCATTCCTCACCAGCAGAGCTACCCCCCCTCCTCTGCCCACATGCCTGTCCTTTCTATAGGATGGATAAACATGAATATTAAGTTCCCAGGCCCGATTTTCCTGCAGCCACGTCTCAGTAATCCACACAATGTCATATCTTGTCTGCTTTGGGACTGTATGACAAAGGCACACTGATTTCATTCAATTGCATAGAAGAACACGGTGGCGCAGCGGTCGAGTTGTTGCCTTCCAGCGCCAGAGATGCTGGTTCAATCCTGATTACGGGTGCTTGTCTGCATTGAGTTTGTACATTCTCCCCGTGACCTACATGGGTTTTCAATCCACACTCTAAAGACATACAGGTTTGAGGGCTAATTGGCTTGTTAAATTTGTAAATTATCCCTAGTGTCTGTAGGATATTGTCAGTGATCGCTGGTAACGGTACACCACTGGACCCGGTTGTCCGAAGGGCCTGTTTCCGCACTGTACCTTTTAACTAAACTAAAATTGAACATCACAATTCAGGAAAGAGGGTTGAATTACTGACAGCACCTTCTTAAATTAAGCCTCAAAAAAAAAATCTCTTTAACAAATGATCTCCTGAATAAATTACATATGTGCCAGAACCTCATTAATGTTGAAGTTTTCACCGAGTAGCAGGGTCACCATTAATTGTTTCACCATCATTACTCCTGCAAAATCCACAAAATTCACTGTACCACTTGGGGCATGTGACAATAAATGCCTCTTGAATTTAGAATTCTAAATCCAAATCCAAATGTAAAAATCATGTAGCAATTTTCAACATAGAATGTTATTATCTGTAAGATTATGTTGAAAATTGTTTTTTTATGTTGAAAGTTGGTACACAGACAATGGTAATGAAAACATTTACAGACCTAATTTAATTTGCAGAATGTATCAAAATATTCTACACATGGTAAGAGAGAACTGATGAGGGGGTCATTCACCTGAAACTCTTACTGTGTTCCTTGAGTGTAAAACAAAGTGCTGGAGGAATTCAGCCGGTCAGGTAGCATCTATGGAGGGAAATTGATAGGACATTTCTTCCCCTTCTCCACAGAGGTTACTCTTGGAGTAAGTCCAAGATTTTTTTATTTAATAATACACAAGATCTATTTGAGGTTGTAATGGAAAAGCTCCTACAGCTAGAGAAAAAGTCCTGATACACTGAATGCTATCAAAGGTAATTGTTCAGTAGGACAGAAGGAATTAATGTTTTTAACGGCACTGGGCCTCGTTTCACTGGTGTTTGGAAAGATGAGGGGCGATCTCGTATAAACTCACCGCAGGGAAACAAGCCCTTCGGCCCGCTGAGTCGGCGCCAACCAGTAATCCCCATACACTACCACTATCCTACACACAAGGGACAATTTACAATTTTTACCGAAGCCAATTAACCTACAAACCTGAACGTCGTCATAGTGTAGGGGAAATCAGAGCACCCGGAGGAAAACCACACGGTCACGGGGGAGAACGTACAGGCAGCAACCATAGTCAGGATTGAACCTGGAACTCTGGTGCTATAAGGCAGCAACTCTACCGCTGCGCCACCGTGCCGCCCATATTACTCCAGAACTATTTGATACCAATTCTACTGTGAAGATTTCAACCTTTCCAGCAGCAATAACGCAGCCACCTACTCGAATTAGTCTCCTCAATGGTATTCACTGGCAGTAAGTGAACTACCCATCGCCAAAGTAATTGAATTGTCAACAGCAGTGTCAAGCAGTGATGTATAACCTACAGGCAAAATTCATAAAGAAAATCTTCAGCATTTTCCATTTAGTTACGGAACTATAAGTTGCTCCTCAATTTGAATGAGAAGCAGGGACGATATTTGCTTGTGTGGCAGATCTGCTAACTAGAAAATATGAACTAAAAAATGAAACCAGCTTTAGGCATGCATGGAGGCTGGCCCTCTCCTTCAAATATCATCGTGCTACTGGAAGGAGAAAAGTCTTAGAAATTCATCTGTGAATGTATATGCAGAATATACTCTGCCTCCCAAATTTATGTTGCCTAATTTCAGCACCTAATACCAGATGTATTCACTTCTACATGTGTACTTTTAGTGCAACTGACAGCAAATGGCTTTCTGCTCCATCAAGGATTCTATCTTTCAGTCCAGATAGAGAGATGGAGTCATACAGCACGGAAACAAGCTATTTGGCTCAACTTGGCCATGCTGAGTGCGATGCCCCATCTAAGCTAGTCCCACTGTCCCGTGTTTAGCCGATAAGGAAGGATGTGCTGGCTCTGGAGAGGTTTCCAGATGAGGTTTACAAGAATGATCCCAGGAATGAGCAGGCAAACCTATGGTCAGCGTTTGTTGGCACTGGGCCTGTACTCGCTGGATTTTAGAAGAATGTGGGGGGGGACCTCATTGAAACTTACAGAATAGTGAAAGGCTTGGATAGATTGGATGTGGAGAGGATGTTTCCAGGAGTGGGACGGGCCTGACTCCGGAGCTCCAGCTCCAGCTCCAGCTGCAGATTACTGCCGGTGGACTGTCGGGATATCGGGAGCTCGCGGGTCCGGGTGGGAGACCGCTTTCCGGAGCTCCCGCAACGCAACATCTCCCGCTAGTGTCGCGGGGTTGGATCGACCTGGAGTGGGGCCGTACATTGCCCGGCGCGGCTTCAATGGGCGCGGGACATTCCAGCGCCCGCCGGGGGCTCCAACTGTGACCTTTGGGCCTAGAGCGGGGCCGTAGATCGCCCGGCGCGGCTTCAATGGGCGCGGGACATTCCAGCACCTGCCGGGTCTCCAGCTTTGTGACTTTTGGGCCTAGAGCGGGGCCATACATCGCCCGGCGCGGCTTCAATGGCCGTGGGACTTAACATCGCCCGCCTGGGAGAGAAATGGTGCGGGGGAGAGAGAAGACATTGCCTTCCATCACAGTGAGGAGGAGATTCACTGTGATGGATGTTTGTGTAAATTGAATTGTTTGTATGTTTTGTAGGAATTGTTTTGTTTGTATGGCTGTAGAAACGGAGTTTCGTTTGAGCCTCTCTGAGGTTCGAATGACAAGTAATAAAATCTAATCTAATCTAATCTGTCTAGGACTAGAGGTCAGCCTCAGAATTAAAGGAGGTTCTTCTAGGAAGGAGATGAGGAGAAATTTCGTTAGTCAGAGGGTGGTGAAACTGATGAATCCTTTGCCATATGGCTGCGGAGGCTAAGTTAGTGCATATATTTAAGGCAGAGATAGATAGATTCTTTATTAGGACAGGTGTCAGAGGTTATGGGAGAAGGCAGAAGAATGGGTTTAGGAGGGAGAGATAGATCAGCCATGGTTGATTGGCAGAGTACACTTGAATGACCAAATGGCCTAATTCTACTCCTATCACATGACTTTATGACCTTATGATATCTCTCCAAACCTCTCCTATCAATGTACCTGTCATAGAAACATAGAAAAGTTGAAAATAGTTGCAGGAGTAGGCCATTTGGCCCTTCGAGCCTGCACCGCCATTCAATATGATCATGGCTGATCATCCAACTCAGTATCCTGTACCTGCCTTCTCTCCATATCCCCTGATCCCTTTAGCCACAAGGGCCACATCTAACTCCCTCTTAAATATAGCCAATTAAGTGGCCTCAACTACCTTCTGTGGCAGAGAATTCCAGAGATTCACCACTCTCTGTGTGAAAAATGTTTTTCTCATCTCGGTACTAAAAGATTCCCCTCTTATTCTTAAACTGTGACCCCTTGTTCTGGACTTCCCCAACATCGGGAACAATCTTCCTGCATCTAGCCTGTGCAACCCCTTAAGAATTTTGTAAGTTTCTATAAGATCACCCCTCAATCTACTAAATTCTAGCGAGTACAAGCCGAGTCTATCCAGTCTTTCCTCATATGAAAGTCCTGACATCCCAGGAATCAGTCTGGTGAACCTTCTCTGTACTCCCTCTATGGCAAGAATGTCTTGCCTCAGATTAGGAGACCAAAACTGTACGCAATACTCCAGGTGTGGTCTCACCAAGACCCTGTACAACTGTAGTAGAACCTCCCTGCTCTTATTCTCAAATCCTTTTGCTATGAATGCTAACATGCCACTTGCTTTCTTCACTGCCTGCTGCAACTGCATGCCTATTGCAATGACTGGTGTACTATGACTGTGAATCCCAAATAGTCAATTATGTTAACCGGCACCAATAGCTGGGTGGATAATGAACCCCAACCTCTCAACCATGAGTTTAACAGCTGAAACTGATAACTCGGCTGCCACAAGGGTTTTTCCAATTATTAAGATGTCATCCAAATAGGCCATTACAATATGACCCTGTGCCCGGAGTAACCCCAGTACTGGTTTTAGCAGCTTTGTAAATAATCTATGGGCTGAGGTTAACCCATTAGGCAGTGCTCTAAATTGCCATAATTGTCCCATCCAGCTAAATTTCAAATATCTCCGATACTCTATATGAACAGGCACTGAGTAATATGCATCCTGAAGGTCTTTACATGCCATATAGCACCCTCTGGAAATCAATTGCTTGGCAGTAGCAACATTTCCATTTTAAACTGATTATACTCCACAAACGGATTAAGTCCTGTGTGGTCCAAAATAATCTGACACCCACCATCTTTCTTTGGTCTAGGAAAAATATTAGATACGAATTGATGAGTTTGCAAAATTATATTCTAAAGGTGTAATTGAGAAGACAATTTATCAATTTCAGCTTGAATCTCCAAATTCTCTTTTTGTGAGAAAATGAGTGCACACTCTGGCTAGTGCTGGGTGGGTGGACACAAGTTGGGAATAAATTTCATTTGAAACCCTTGCATACTCTGCAGTATAAATGTGTTTGATGTTATTTTATACCATTCTTTCAAAAACCTGTGTAACCTCCCCACAACTGGTAGGTAATTCTCACTCAATATGTTTAGACAAGAACCAGACCCACCTACCTCTATGGTTACCGGTGGAGTTCTTTGTCCCCTGGTTCTGGAAGTAAAAGGCATGTTTGCCCGTACTCCTGCTGGAGTGTGGCAGCTGTGCACATTGAATGGCCGGCTTGGTCCTTGCCCAGACCCGGTTTCAGCAAACTGCTTGTAGGGGTACTGCCTCTGAATGGTTCTGCTGGTCACTGGCGCCTTGATGAGCCCGACGGTTTTTGCCTCATCGTCTAGCTCCTTCACCTGCTTTGCGAGGTCTTCCCCGAACAGTAGGTTCGGTGGCTGCATGTTACTAGGCTTACACAGGGCAGCAAACCTCGGGTTAATGGTAGGGTGGATGGCGTTCTTCCTAAGCCAGTTTATCTCAAAGTGCACATTGCACATGAGAGCCAGGGCAAGCTGTTGAACTTCAGTCAGGTGCCCACCATCCACCGACCTACCAAAAGCCGTAATGCCTGATGCGAGCAGCCGTGGGGCAGCCTCCCATGCTAAGCCCACAGATTCGGCGTCAGAATCGTACTGACCTGTTATGCTCTTCTCCTCCAAGAAGGAGACACTAGGCAGCCCTGTAGGTGCTGCTGGCGTGGGCTCTTGAAGAGGCCGGTGCTCTTGATGGAGCAACCTCTCCAATAGGAGCTCCATCCTGGATATCCGTGCTACAGTATCAAGTTTGTAGTTGCTGGTCTCGTTACTAGCGACTTAGTAGATGAGCTACGCAGCCGCCTGCTACCCGCACTCCCGCGGTCCTTGGTTAGTTTTGCAATGGCTCGCCTTGCTCTTAACGATCTCTCCATGCTTGGACTTCCTCCTGTAACAAGATATAACAAGTGCAGAAATGACCTCCAACAAGTTTGACACTTACTTGAGGCTTTTTAAACTTACCACTGGAGAAGCGCTGCTCCTCCCAGCCGGTCGCTGCGCCATGCGTCAGACATAATGATGCGCATGCGGACTGGCGGCGTTCTTCACGGAATCACTCACATGACTCCGAAGTAAAATATAGTGACTGTTCTCTAGTTGTTGGTAGAATGGTTCATTTGCCTGATGACAGCTGGGAAGAAACTGCTCCAAAATCTGGAGGTGTGTGTTTTCACACTTCTGTACCTCTTGCCTGAAGGAACAGAGGAGAAGAGGGAGTGGCCAGGCTGCAACAAGTGACTTCATTATGCTACTGGCTTTGCCGAGGTGGCGGGAGGTATAAGTGGGGTCAGTGGAAGGGAGGTTGGTTTGTGTGATAGTCAGGGATGCAATCACAATTTGCTACAATTTCTCCCACATTATACTCCACTTCCCAAATTTTACTTCAGAGTCACGTGAGTGACTAGGTGAAGAAGAACCCCGTTCAGCCGCATGTGCGTCATTACGTCAGACGCATTGGTGCGGGCGACCGGTTGGAGCGGCACAGCTCCTCCAGCGGTAAGTTTAAACTTCAGGTAAGTTGTATTTCTTACCTGTTTTAGGTCTCCTGCAGAAACCGGATGCTTCGTGACATTAAGGGATGTGGGGAAACCCTGGTCTGACCGTGGAAGTGGGGAGCTGGCGAATGTTGGGTTTTGCGATAAGACGGTCAGTGACTCAAGACGTTGGGTTCCCGAGGAGGGGAAATCTAATAGTATACGGTTCCCAGACCGCAGTAGTCCCCAGGATATGGGGTTAAACTGACCTGAATGTATGTATATGGTATGTATATGGATGCTGGGGTTCCCGGGGAGGGGAAATCCAGCAGCAATGCGGTTCCCAAACCGCAGTGGTCCCCAGGATATGGGGACAGCCGACAAAAATGGTCTGCCCCGATGCCGGGAGGGTTTCCCTCCGGCAATGTGAAAAATTTTGGAGGTTGGCCAGGATGGAGCTCCTAATGGAGAGGAAGCTCCATCTAGATACACTCCTACAGCAGGAGTTGTGCCAGCACGGGTCAATGTGAGAGCCCGCGCCAGCTGTACCTTTGCACAGAGCTGCTTCATGAGGATGCCAAGTCTATGGCAGTGTGGCCTATGGGAGAGGCCGCGCCAGCAGTGGTTGGAGGTTAAGGTTGGAGGTATTGCAGAGCAGCATACCTCAAGGCATGGACGCCGCTGGGTCAGTATTAGTCTGACACCGAGTCCACGGCAAAATCAGCATATTACTGAAGCCGCGCCAGCAGCGCCTTGTAACAGGGCTGCTTAATGTCTCCCTCATGTATGAGGAGAGCATGCCGGGTCAGTATTAGTCTGACGCCGAGTCCATGGCAAAGTCGGCGTATTGCTGAAGCCGCGGCAGCAGCGCCTTGTAACAGGGCTGCTTAATGTCTCCCTCATGTTAGAGGAGAGCATGCCGGGTCAGTGTAATCTAATGCCGAATCTGAGGGTATCGCTGTGGAGCATGCCCAAGGGTTGAAGGGCATGTACCAGAGGTACCATGCCTGGCAGCAAGGTTGCCATCCCAACACATATGCAGTGAACACCGCTATCAGGGGGACATTAGAGCCGGCCGCCGAATCTTCTATTCAGGTAAGACCTGGAGGACGAAGCACAAGCTATTGGACCAAGTAAGGCCAACAACGAGTAAGGCTTCATAGTTTCGGCGAGAATGCACCCCAGGTCTTCATCAACAGTATGCGGTTCACTGAAGCTGGTGGCAGCATGAAAGCTGGCCAGAGATTCCATGCACTCTGCCTGTGCTACTCTACAACTTGGGGACCACTTACAAATTGGTAAGATGTACACTTGGTTGCACAATACAAATGATGAGACATTATCATCTACTTCAAGGGGTCTAACCATGTAAAACTGGACAATACTAGCATTCCAAGCAGGTTGGAAAGAGGGCAGGCTCAGTATAATGGCCAGTATTGTCTTGCAAGACTGGCTCGGAAATCGGGCCAGAGTTGCTGTTCACGGCAGACATGAAATGATGGCAGGCATGGCCTGTTCATTATGAAAGATGGCTGATTAACAACTGATTTTTAGTGTATGCTATTTACAGTGATCATGGGGGATATTTGGAGGAGGCATTGCTATGATAAGGTAATATAACAGAATGATGACAAGAAAGCATTCAAAGATGACTACTCCTCTTTGACTCCTGTTCAAAAACACTGATTATGTATTGTCTTGATTATATTGTAATGCTGTATTTTGTTAAAATCCACTGTTTAAATCTCAAACTATATTTGAGAAAGTGGGCTCCTCTGTCCAGTTAAGATTAAGTTGTTATCAAACAGATTTGTTGGACATTGGGATTTACCTTTAGCTATTCAATTGGCCATTGACGCTGGCCTGGGCAACAGATTGCAGTCAATAGACTCCTGTAATAGCCTTGTTGTTATAAAGCAGCCTTCTATTCATTATGACTAATTGGCAATATAATATATGCGATTCAGCTGTGCAAGTGGGAGAGCTGTCATCCTGCTAAATGGTAAACTGTAAAGTGCCATGTAGGTCATTGTTAACACAACCTTTGTTATTACCAGCTGAAGCTACCAAAGTCACAATGATGGACAAACAGTATTCAGTATTGCTCCAGTAGTTTGTTCGGTAAATATTTAATTATATTGCAAAATGATACTAATGATACGATGAGGGATTACGTGAAGAAGCCCCACCAGGCGCATGTGCGTCATACTTCAAAGCAGCTGCGTGAAAACACAGTAACTATAGTCGAAGTGATATAGTAAGACTCAGAAGACTAGAACTACCAGATGATCTTTGCAATTATGAGGGCCGGGAGAGGAAGGCACGTAATCCCTCAACGTAACTCCCCATAAAATAAAGATCAAACTTAAAACTAGTAAGTTCTCATTTAATCTTACTATTTTACTTCGGAGTCATGTGTGACTACGTGAAGATTTCATGCCGTAGATCCATTCCATCCGACACACTGCTTCAGTTGACATAGTAATGAATAAATAATGTATTGAACATTGCTTTGAATTATTCAATAAACATGTTTTAATAATAATAAACAAAAACAGTAATAACCCCTCTATCCCGGGGGAAATTATAAATTAAATTTAGAAAAGAAATCAAACCGAACCCAAAACTGCAAGCCCAAAACCTTGCAATGTCAGGACAGGTTTGTCATAAAACTTTGAGAAGGTCACCTCCCTAGACCATCCTGCGGCCCCGAGGATTTGATCTAGAGGCACGTCCTGTGCCTTCGCTGTGGATGTTGATGCCGCCCTGGTGGAGTGAGATTTAAACACATGAGTGTCTACTCCAGCACAAACCAAAACCCGTTTCATTTCGGAGTCACGTGAGTGACCGTGAAGAACCCGCCAGCACGCATGCGCGACAATATCGTCGCAACGCGTTGCTGTCGACGGCTGGCGGTGGGGTGTGCTCCCCGCCAGTCCTTCATAAGGGACCGCTAAGGTAAGTTGTACTAACCTTAAGTTGGTTGGTCCTTGCTGCGAGTACTTTTTTGTCTTTCAGCAAGGGCTTGGAAGGGAGTTCGAGAGGCCGTAAGACGTCCGTCCGGAGTCGCCGGCCACCTTTCCCGGAGCCCTCATCATCGGCTGCACCTGCGAGACAGGCCGGGAAGAAGGCGGGGAAACCGGGGAGCCCTGTTGTTGCAGGACCCGACCCGCTGATACACCGCAGCTCCGGGGAGGAATTCGAGGAGCTGGACTGCGGTGTGTCGCCGGGGCAGGCAGACCCTGCCTCCGCATTGAGGTCGCCAACGGGCCCGTTGGCGGACCTGGGCAAGGGCTCGCGTGCGGCTGCACGGCCCTTCTCCCTCAGCCCTCGGAGAAGAGGGAGGGATGGAGCCGGGGAAGCCTAACCCTTCAGGGGCAAAGGCATCACCTGCCGCCAAACAGCGGACTGGTGCAAAGGCGGGACTCAAGTCCACTGCGAGGTCCAGTGTTGACTCCCAACCACCGAGGCCGGGACGGGTCATTTGGGAGGAGTCCCGCCACGGTCGCCGAGTCCCCCATGGATGGGAGGACGAGACCATGCGTTGGCAAGGTCCACGATGTGGGCAGCCGGCAAGCCTGCGCGGGCGTCGGGTCACCGTGCTGAGGCATTGGGTGCCGACTCTCCACCGCGTTTGCCCTCCGTGGCAGCGGCATTAGGCTCCGCCAAAAGAAGGTGTTTGAACACACCTCCCGCGCGGGAATCGCTCAGCTTTGCTGCGGCGGCTGGCAGCGACAACTTCCGGCACTGGGTTCACCTCGACGAGGTGCGGACCGATGAAAGGAGCCTCAGCAGTATATCAGAGCATGAGGACTCCGACCGCCCGAGTGTTCAGGGCGAATTGACCGTATGGAACGGATGTTAGGAGCTCCTTTTGCAGAACCAACGGCAGGAGGCATCCAGCATCGAAGGGCACAGGGAGGTTTCACCAGTCTCAACAGCCAGCCTGAGGCAGCCAGAGGAGGAGGAATTTTCAGACCCTACACCGGTTCCATTCTAGGTGCCGCAGGAGGAACTCCTTGATGTGGCAGCGAAATTTGCTTCTCCGGAGACAGCGGGACTTCCCCTCAACCCCAAACTGGCTGCCACCGTGGACTTCCTCACTAACCACCAGCTCCAGGAGGAAGTTCTATCACATGCCACCAACAGGCACAAAGCCCCATCCAACTGTAACTCCGTCAACGTGCCCGTGGTCAATACGCCGATCTGGGGCAACATAGGCACAGCCATCAGGACTCAGGAGATAAAGCTCCAACACATCCTGAGGCTGCTCACGGCTGGAATCACCGCGTTTGCGCGGTCGGTGGATGGAGAGGACCTCAACCTAGAGCAGGAAGATGCTCTCGCACTGCTATGTGCTACTCAGCACGAAATAAATGCCTTCAGGAAAAGCAGCATCCGCCCCATGCTCAACCCTGGGTTGTGCAAGGGGCCTCCTCCACCACGGCCCAGACAGCTGTTCGGGGAAGACCTCCCGAAGAGGGTTAAGGAGCTGGATGAACATGCCAAAACGGTGGGACTAATGCGGTCTCAGATCGCCCCCAGGCCGCCGGCCAAGAAAGCGCCATTTATTAGGCCACGAGGCCCTGTCTCCAGACCGACACGGACCTACGCTCCAGCTCCACCTCAATACCAGCAGCCCCAGCAGCCGCGGCCTTTTTTAGGGCAAGGCCCGCAACGGCCTCCGTGGAAGATGCGGACGCCGCAGCACCAGCCCAACCCAGCACCTCCACGACCCGCCAAACATGTCAGGGACCACCGGTAACCAGGGAGGTAAGGCGGTCTGGTTTTCATGTACCTGTGTGTTTAACTTCACATGTTGGTGGGCGCCTTCGGTTTTTCTTGGAGGCATGGGAAACGATCACTTCCGATAAATTTATTTTACAAAGTATTCAAGGTCATGAGATTGAATTTATTCACGGCAACATTCCTCCATCCCAGCATATGCCCAATCGGACATTTACACTGTCTGCCGTTGACCAGGCAGCAGGCTGTGCTGAGATCTTAAGGTTAGAAGAAAAAGGCGTGATAGAAAAAACTATACACGAACCAATTGAATTTGTATCAAATATATTTACCAAGCCTAAGAAGGATGGAGGATGTCGGTTTGTTATTGATCTGACCCATTTTGAATACTTTTGTAACATACACCCATTTCAAAATGGACACTTTCGAAACAGCCAAGTCATTGCTTTCTCATGGCTGCTTTATGGCATGCATTGATTTAAAAGATGCATACTATTCTGCATCCATTCGGAAACACCACAGGAAGTTCTTAAAATTTGTCTGGATGGATCAACTCTGGCAATACAGGGCTTTGCCAAATGGGCTTACTACAGCCCCTAGATTGTTTACTAAATTACTGAAACCCATTATGGCCAGGCTACAGAAGCAACATCATATAGTGATGGCCTATTTGGATGATATATTGATTGTTGGCAACACCCTGGAGTCGGCTGAACAGGCAGTCTCAGCCACTGTGGCACTTTTTCAGGTAATGGGGTTTATTGTCCATCCAGATAAGTCGAAGTTCTGCCCTTCATATGTTATGGATTATCTGGGGTTCACCGTGGATTCCAATCGCATGAGGGCCACCATACTGGCTAACAAGGTTCGGGATGTCACCCAAGCATGTCAGGATTTAGCCTGCGCCAGTATACCATCAATTAGGCAAACTGCTAAGGTGATTGGCAAGATCGTAGCATTGTTTCCAGCAGCCCAATACGGGCCTTTGCATTATCAAAATTAGCAAAGAACCAAGATCTCCGCGTTAAAACAGAACGCCGGTCATTTCGACAGATCAATGCAGCTGCCTCTTAAAGCTAAGATTGAGTTACAATGGTGGGTGGACCATATTAGTGACTCATTTAAACCCATTATTGTGCCCAATACGATGGTATACTTGCAAACCGATGCAAGCTCCTATGGCTGGGGAGCTACGGACAACTACTCTAGTTGCGGGGGCAGATGGGACACCCTTGAATCTACTGTGTTGTTGTCACAAGGGATAAACTATTTGGAGATGCTTGCAGCATTTCACGGACTTCGAGCTTATTGTTCCAATCTTACTGACGCTCATGTCCGTATCCAAATAGACAATACCACTGCGGTGGCATATTTAAACCATATGGGCGGTACCAGGTCAATTTCATGTGATGAATTGGCTAATACAATTTGGCTCTGGTGTATTCAACGGAATATTTGGATTTCAGCTACCTATTTACCAGGTGAGCTCAATACTGTGGCGGACACCAGGTCACACAAGTTTAATGACAACATTGAGTGGATGTTGCATCCTCAAATCTTCGCTAAAATTACAGCTAAATTTGGTAAACCGGATATCGACCTCTTTGCGTCACGGTTGAACCATCAGGTACCAACATACGTTTCGTGGGAACCAGATCCTGGGGCAATGGCGATGGATGCATTCTCGTTGGACTGGGGGAAATGGTTTTTCTATGCATTCCCCCCATTTTGCCTCATCAGTCGGGTATTGCAGAAAATCCAGATGGATGCTGCTAAGGGCATTCTTATTATACCCGACTGGCCTACGCAGCCATGGTATCCGGTGGTCTTTGACATGATCAGTCAGCCTTGGGTCCTCTTAGAGTGTTGCCCACAATTGGTCACTAACCCTGTGTCGGGGGAGCCACATCCCTGCCATAGCTATCTGAATTTGTTGGCTTGCAGATTCGAAACTGGCCATTACTGCAGTATGGCCTGTCACCCAGAACTATGGATACCATTGGAGCGTCGTGCCGGGAGTCCACCAGGCGGCAATACCTCTCCCACATCCGAAAATGGGAAGCCTACTGCAGCCGCTCTCAAATCACATATGACGATGCATCCATAGCCGACGTATTGGAATTCCTCGCGGGGTTGCACCATGATGAACACTTGAGCTACAGTGCCATCAACAGCGCCAGAAGCGCACTGTCATTCTACCTCAATATTGAGGTAGGATCCAACAGGCTGGTGTCCAGGCTCATGCGGGGTATATTCAATTTGAATCCGCCTAGACCACGCTATAATATCACCTGGGATGTCAGGAAAGTACTAACCCTGCTCAGGACGTGGTCGCCCATGGAGGGGCTAGAGCTGGACAAACTCACCATGAAACTGGTGATGTTACTAGCACTGACTTCAGCGCAGAGGGTACAGACACTGCATAAAATCCGGATTGACAGGATGATCTCTACCCCTGCAGAAGTAGTCTTCTTTATCGATGAGCTACTAAAGCAGCATAGACCTGGGTGCACAGGGCTGCAGCTGAAGTTCCCGGCATACCCCACAGATGCAAGGCTATGTTTAGCCGCCCATATCCGTCACCATGTCAAGGTGACGAGAAACATAAGGGGAATGGAGAAATACCTGCTTGTCACTCACAAGAAACCTCACCATCGAGTGACAGTCCAGACGATATCCAGGTGGCTCAGGATCGTCTTGGGCAAGTCAGGTATTGACACTAATGTCTTCAAATCCTATTCCACCAGGGCTGCATCAACGTCGGCGGCGAGGGTCATGGAGGTGCCCATGGACCATATTCTCGCTACAGCAGGATGGGCGAATGAAGCTGTATTTCAGCGATTTTACAACAAGCCTGTTGCTGCTCCTCTACAGTTCGCGGAGGCCGTGCTGAATGCAGGTCAAGAACGTGGAGATGTCCCCGAATGAGGGGTTTTTGCTTTGTTTATTAATAAATATTATTCTTGTTTTTCAATATAAGCAGTTTGGAAAATTGTTTACTCCCATCCATCCTTGCTAGTGGTTTGTCAGCATGGACGTGGTCCAGGGCGTGCAATCACAGAAGCTTTGAAGTCTTCACGAAGTCACTCACGTGACTCCGAAATGAAATAGTAAGATTAAATGAGAACTTACCAGTTCGAAGGTTGATCTTTATTTCATGAGGAGTTGCGATGAGGGATTTCGTGCCCTCCGCTCCCAACCCTCGATCATACTCAACTGGTAATTAGAGTCTCTTCAATCTCACTATGCCAAGTCATTTCTGTTGTTGGTTTCTGTAATTCCGCACCGCTTCTTTGAAGAATGTCGCACATGCGTGCTGGCGGGTTCTTCACGAAATCCCTCATCGCAACTCCTCATGAAATAAAGATCAACCTTCGAACTGGTAAGTTCTCGTTTAATCTTACTATTTTAACCATCTAGAAATAATTTGTACTGACACCTTGTTATGAGGTTTTTTGTGGCTGATGAGCATTGCTGTCTCAGAGACTCTGAGACTTAGTTACCTCAATATATCAACTCAGGTGCTTAACTACACATAGCGTTTGGTCAACGGGGTATGCTTTAAAGCTTACTTTGGATCCGGCCATTCCTGGTTTGCTTTGTTTGATTAAATCATATACATAAAATGTAATGTTATCTACAGAAGAGTACATGCTATCTAGCTGTAGCTTTTACAATGTTTGAAGTCATTGCGCTGATACTAGTGCCATGAGCATAACCACTTTAAGTGTTAACTTCTGAAAAGACAGTGTCGTGATTGGAGCCCATTGCCGAAGCAGTGTGAGAACTATATTGACATTCCAGGTTTCTGTAGATCTAGGCTTAGGAGGGTTTTTGTTAAAGATTCCTCTCATGAATCGGGACATTAACGGATGAGACCCGATAGATTGTTGTTCTGAAAACTGCCCTAAATAGGACAAACACTCCGAGCACCATTAATGGCACTATAGTTCAAGTGTTCATCAAAATGCAATGTCGCAAGGAACTCCAATACATCTGGTATGCTTGCAGTATGATAAGATATATCTGATTGCAGGCAAAACATGTCCCATTTCTTAATATGAGACACATATTTTTTTTCTCTCCAAGCTGCAGTTATCACATCCATGGTCCTACTCGACAGTCCAAGCCCTTTGAACGGTCTGGTCAGAACCTACAAATTAATACAATCATGTAACAAATGACTTTCTCCTGTTATGGGATGAACCAACAAATTACTGCACTTGGGGATAGTCATGAATGGCTGAGTCATCATTCCCAGAACCAATGGGAACCATGGCGGTGTAGGCCAGTCCGGAACCAGCAAAACGCCTGAGGTGGAGTCCTGCTCTATTTTGGTGAGACATTGCCTGATGAGGCAGAATGGGGGAAATGTGTAAAAGGACGTACGTCCCCAATGTAGTGAGAATGCATCCACCACTACACTCCTGGATCTGGTTCCCACGAAACATAATTAGGCATCTGGCGATTTAGCCTGGATGCAAACAGATCTATATCTGGCAAACCATTGCGGCTGACAATCATTTTAAAAACATCAGGATTTAGCATCCATTCTATGTTGTCATTAAATTTCCATGACCTGTTGTCCACCACCACATTATCTCTACCTGGTAGGTAGATAGTCGAGACCCAGATATTTCTGGAAATGCACCAGTCCCAAATGAGGTTAGCCAGATTATCACATGATACTGACCTTATTCCTCCCATGTGATTGATATAAGCAACAGCCGCGGTTTGTCAATCTGGAGCTGAACATGTAAATCATTCATTGCTGAACAATATGCTTTTAATCCATAGGATGCACCCAGCAATTCTAAGTAATTTATACCATGCCTTTGCAGGATTAATTCCTCTTGCACACTCCATCTATCACCACAGCTAGACACACTGTCCATGGCTCCCCATCCCAAAGCACTGACATCTGTTTGTAAAATCTCTGAAGGTTGTTGAGTCAAAATGTTTTTGATACTTCATGAAATATTGATTATCCACCATTGCAATTCGGCGATGGCTTTGGCTGGCAACTGCATTGGTCTATCGAAATGATCTGCATGTTCTTTAGTGCTTGTTCTCTAGCTCGTTGCTAACTTTGATAGTGCAGAGGTCCAAACTGCACTGCTGGGAAAGCCGCCACCAATTTATGAGACTGGTACAGACCTCAGTGATTTCCACAGCCTTGGCCGTAGGCAAAGTCACTGACATATCAACTGAATCAATGACAAACCCCAAATAGTTAATTTTTTGGGATGGCACTAGCTTTTGTTGGATGGATGAGAAAATCTAACTTCTCAAACAGGTGTTTGGTTGCTGATACCGACTCCTCAGCTGCTTCCTGAGTGTTGCTTATAATTAAAATATCATCTAAATAAGCCATCACAATTTGATTCTGGGCACGAAGTAGCGCCAGAACTGGTTTCAAAAGTTTTGTGAACAACCTAGGAGCTGAGGTTAACCCATTGGGCAACGCTTTAAATTGCCACAGCTGTCTCATCCAACTAAATTTCTAGTATCTATAGTACTGATGATGAATTGGCACTGAATAATATGCATCTTTCAGATCTATAGTTGCCATATAACAACCTTTTTATAACAGCTGTTTAACAGTACTGAAAGTGTCCATTTTAAAATGCCTATACTGCACATAGGAATTTAACTGGGTTAGGTCCAGAATTAATCGTCACCATCTTTTTTCTGTCTGGGGAATATATTGGACACAAATTGTTGAGGATGGTATACCATCTTCTCAATTACCCCTTTTTGGCACAAAACCCCAATTTCATTATTTACCTGCAGAGTTTCTGGTCCAGAAAAAAACAATACCGACTCGGCATATTTTGTTCAGGTGGATGTATTCCTGACATAAACTCAATTCGAGACCCTGAGACAGTGTCCAGTTTAAACAGATCAGATGTTATGCAGCACCATTCATCATAAAATAACTGCAACCTGCCCCCAACCGGAGGTTGTTCCCCAGAGGATTTATCCTGGACTGAATGAGTTACCCGTACCTCCATATTCGACCTTGAGCTTCTCACTCTCCTGGCCATGTTGGGATTGTAGTTGGAGTACACAGGTGGATATGGACGGCGTCCAACTGGTAATACTCTACTTGGGCCTGCCCCAGCATCTGACGCCCATCTTGTTGAGAAAGACCTGCGAGGTGGTATCCTGGCCGAGGGTATGTAGGTTTTCATGAGGCCAATAGTTTTGGCCTCTTCCTCCAGGTCTTTGACCTGTTTAAGCAGGTCTTCGCCAAATAAGACATTTGGTGCTTGAATATTCGAGGACCTACAAAGAGCTGCGAAGCGTGGGTTTAACGTTGGCTTGATGGCAATTTTCCGGATACAGTTTATCTCAAAGTGGACATTGCACAGCAGGCCCAACATATCCTGCTGTGTCCCCGACATTGGTGCCCCTTGGACCATTTTGCCAAAAGCTGTGATACGTGCCCCCACTAATTTGAGGACTCGCTGGAAACGGAACTCTTGCCCCCTCATCGATGCGCTCATATGTGCCCAGATAGCCGAGTTCACGGTGGGCACCTTGAGCGACGCACAGTTAACAGGTGTCTGGTAACGCGTTGTTGTCTGTTCCATGATAGAATCCTGGAGCTGGTGAGAGGCCATGTAGTTTATATTGGAAGCCAGATTTTCCTCCATGGCTTCACCAGTACCCTCCAGAAGGACCACATTTCTAGCCACTTTCGGAACACCTGGACCATGGCTCATGTGCCTTGGTGTATGCACAGAAGCAGTGACACCAACTTCAGGATCAGAATCCTCCTGCCCTGACTCTCCCGGGTCTTGCTCTAGGGAGGTCTCTACCAGCCCTAAACAAGGTGCTGGTGAGGGTGATTCCCATTGGTACTCATGGGTGTTCAAGTCCTCCTCGCCATATGGGCCTCTGCGTGAGGCTGTTTGGGGAATCCTGGGGGCATGCGACCCCGATTGGAATACTTCATGGCTCATCATGGTTTGAAGCATTCTTTCCATTTTGTCTAGATGTCCCCAGACCTTCTTGTTGGAAGGGGAGTCTTCTTCATCAGACTCGTCAGATAAAACGGGCCTGACAGATTTTCATTTGGCCTTTCTCCCTGCTGGAGTGGCCACAATGCCCTGAGGCACTGGAGTTAATGGAGGCAGTTGAGCTGCCGACGGTTCTGCAGTCGGTGTCGGAGCCGGTGTTACCACAGCCGGTATCTGCCTACCCGATCTGCGAGCACTAACTGCGGTCCCGCGAGTGAAACTCTTGCTACGGACGGCAGACTTTTTAAGAACTTTCACCATCTTGAACTACTCCCGCTGGCTCCTGAACCAGTCTCACGGAGTTTAAATACCTGCAGAAAGTTTTAAAAAACACTTACCTGCCGGTTTACTACTTACCGTTGGTGGAGATGCGCTCTCCATCTCCGACCAGAAAAGCTGACTGTGTTCAAAAATTCCGCGCGGCAACGACCTGTTGGCCTGCAGCCCCCTCAATGTCGTACACACCGCCTCAACGCCGTGCCTCCGTGTCCCTCTCTGTGTGCCTCCGTGACCCTCTCTGCATGCCTGTGTGTCCCTCTGTGTCCCTCCGTGTCCCTCTCTGTGTGTGCTTCCGTGACCCTCTCTGTGTGTGCCTCCATGACCCTCTCCGTGTGTGCCTCCGTGACCCTCTCCGTGTGTGCCTCCACGACCCTCTCTTTGTGTCCCCCTCTATGTGCCTCCGTGACCCTCTCTGTGTGTGCCTCCGTGACCCTCTCTGTGTGTGCCTCCGTCACCCTCTCTGTATGTGCCTCCGTGACCCTCTCTGTGTGTGCCTCCGAGACCCTCTCTGTGTGTGCGCCTCCGTGCCCCTCTCTGTGTGTGCCTCCGTGACCCTCTCTGTGTGTCCCCGTCTATGTGCCTCCGTGACCCTCTCTGTGCGTGCCTCCGTGACCCTCTCTGTGTGGGCCTCCGTGACCCTCTCTGTGTGGGCCTCCGTGATGCTCTCTGTGTGTTCCCGTCTATGTGCCTCCGTGACCCTCTCTGTGTGCGCCTCCGTGTCCCTTTCTGTCCTTGCGAACTTCCCGCGGACTTCGCTCCAACCTCACGTCACTCACCCGACCTCCACGCGGCCCCCGCTTCCGGTTTGGTCGCGCTCGCCGCATGCAGGTCGCATGCTGGTGGGACCGGCCCAGTACGGGGATCACTCGACCTCCGTGTGACCTCCGCGCGACCCCTGCGTCCGGTTTGGTCGCGCTTGCCGCATGCAGGTCGCATGCTCGTGGGACAGGCCCTTTACTATTTTTGTCCATTCCATTCACCTCTTTACATCACATTGAAACCTACAGATATACTGTTGACATTCTATTTTTCTACCTATTTTTTTTATCATGTGTCAAATGAACAGGCATGCTTTTGATCCCTTCATTCAAATCATGTATTACATTTGCAAGCATGTTTGGCTGCAGCATTGATTTCTCTGGCACTCCAATTCTTTCAGCTTGTCAACCAAAAAAAAGACGCATTTCAGCCAGCCAAGCTTTCATCCACCGCAATATGTTATTTCCTCCACTGTGATAGTCACTTTAACACAATGATCTTTGGTGCTAAATGTCGTCCAAAGCTTTTTGGCAATAAGTTCATAAGTGATATGAGCAGAATTAGGAAATTCAACCCATCATGTCTACGCTATTCAATCATGACTGATCTTTCTCTCCCTCCTCACCCCCATTCTCCTGCCTCCCCCCCCCTCCCCCGCCCCCCCCATAAACCATGACACCCGTACTAATCAAGAATCTTAGTACGTTAATAGACTTTATCCACAGCATCAGTTATTTTTGTTTATCTTAGAGATGCAGTGCGGAATCAGGCCCACCGTCCATGCTGGCAAGGGATCACCCTGGCACTGTTCTACACACTAGGAACAATTTACAATTTAATTTATTGAAGCCAATTGACCAACAAGGCTATATGTATTTGGAGTGTGGGAGGAAACTGGAGCACCTGTAGAAAACCCATGTGGTCATGGGGTGAACATACAAAGTTTGTACAGACAGCACCCGTAGTCAGGATCATACCCAGGTCTCTGGCACTGTAAGGCAGCAACTCTACCAGTGTGCCACACCTTAATAATTAAGTTAATTGGATATTAAAATGCAATTGTTCACGTAATTGTTAAAATAACTTCAATAACAAGCATTATTTTGGTTTCAGAATAGTGAGTTGCCTTGATTTTTTTTGAGTGACTTGGTTTACTGTAGAGATACACCGTGGAAACAGGCCCTTTCGCCCACCCAGTCCGTACCAAACAGCGATCCCCACACATTAACACTATCCTACACACACTAGAGACAATTTACACATACACCAAGCCAATCAACCTACATACCTGTATGTCTTTGGAATGTGGGAGGAAACCAAAGATCTCTAAGAAAAACTTACGCGGTCACAGAGAGAACGTGCAAACTCCATACAGACAGCACCCGTAGTCAGGATCAAACCCAGGTCTCTGGAACTGCAAGCACTGTAAGGCAACAACTCTACCACTGCGCCACCGTGCCGCCCATTCTTACTACAGCTTGCTTATTAAAAGCTTCTTACCTATTCCTAATAACAGATGTGAGGTTAACAGCCCAGTAGGTTTCTGCTTTCTGATTCCATCCCTATTCCCCATAACAGTGCCTTTTTCTAAGATTATTTTTCCCAGGAAGGAAATGTCAAAGACAAGAGAGCATAGTTTTAAGGTGAAAAGGGCAAAGGATGTGCTTATCACATTTTTTTACACAGAGGGTGGTGGGTGCCCAGAACACGTTGCCAATGGTGATGGTGAAGGCAGATAAGATGGTGGCATTTAAGAGGCTTTTTAAAGAGGCAAATGGATATGCAGGGAATGGAGGGGTATGGAGCATATGCAAGCAAATGAGATTAGTTCATCTTGGTATCATGTTCGGCAGCGACATCGTGGGCAATAGGGCCTGTTCCTGTGCTGTCCTTTTTTTCATGTTCATTAGGGTAGCACGGTGGCGCAGCAGTAGAATTGCTGCCTTACAGCGGCAGAGACCCGGGTTCGATCCTGACTATAGGTGCTGTCTGTGTGGAGTCTGTACGTTTTCCCTGTATCCTGCATGGATTTTTTCCGGGTAGGAGTGTATACGTGTGCAGGGATCGCTGATTGGCCCGGACTCAGTGGGCCGAAGGGCCTGTTTCTGAGCTGTGTCTACACTAAACTAAACTACACTAAACTAAGTTGTGGTAAAAACTATAGGGCATAGGTTTAGGGTAAACGGGAAAGAGGTTTAAAGAGAATCTGAGAAAGGAATTTTTCACCCAAACGGTGATTTGGATCTGGAACATACTGCCTGAGTGTGAGGTGGAAGTAGGTAAGTACTTGTTTTGCCAAGCGCTGGTAAAACGGTTTCATATGGATGGGTTCTTTATCTGTTATTTATTATCCTTTATCTTAGTTTATCGTCACGTGTACCGAGATACAGTATAAATGTGGTAAAGTAAGAAATGCTACTGTTGGAGCAGAGGCTTAAGAGAGTGGACCGATAGTAATGAGTGAACGCAGATCTTCTTCTGGAACCCGGCACGCAGAGAGCGTCTGCCTTGGGCGCCATCTTGTCGGAGGTCCTTCACCGAACATCAACATACAGTTAAGAAGCATCAGGTAAAATGGCAAAAATAAGTTTCCTCACTTCACGATGGTCACCATAGACATGGTAGGCCGAAGTGCCTCAGGGATTATGAGGAGAAGGCAGAAGAAACGTACAGAGTAGTGAAAGGCTTGGATAGAGTGGATGTGGAGAGGATGTTTCCACTAGAGGTCATAGCCTCAGAATTAAAGGATGTTCTTTTAGGAAGGAGATGAGGAATAATTTCTTTAGTCAGAGGGTGGTGAATCTGTGGAATTCATGACCACAAAATGCATTTTAGACAAAGTCAGTGGATTTATTTAAGGCAGAGATAGATAGATTCTTGATACATACAGGGGTCAGGGGTTATGGGGAGAAGGCAGCAGAATGGGGTTAAGAGGGAAAGATAGATCAGTCATGATTGAATGGTGGACTTGATGGGCCGAATGGCCTAATTCTGCCCCGATCACATGAACGCATGAATTTATGAGCCTGTTTCTATGCTGTATTTCTCTTTGATTCTCTGGGAATGGTTATCTCTACATTCTTACATCTTTATCAAACATCTAGTAACTGAAGAACACAGACAACATCATCTTGGCCCTGGGAAACAAACAACCCTGTTGTCCCATTAAACATTTGATTTTCACTGCCTCAACAACCATGACATTAACTTTCATCAACTCTGATTTATTTTGAAGTAGTGAGTCAGCGTGATTAGAATTTATTTTAGATGGAATCTGCTCCAGCTTTGCGTCAAGGTTAATAATTTTGTATTTTTTCCAGTCATGGACCAACTTAAATATTGTACATTTAAAACTTAAAGCATGCAAACCTCAATCTCCTTTCTTCTCTTCATGCTTTAATATATGTCTGAATCAAACTTCTCTGACAAGAAATTGGATTTCACTCTCTTTTGTTGCATTAAACCATCATCATCTTTGGTGGTGTGGCCGATCATGTTATCAGGCAAAAAGACAATTGAAATCATGTTAGAACATAAGAGGTAAAAGCAGGAGTAGGTTATGGAGCCATCGAGAGTCAGAATCAGAGTAATATAGCTAGGGTTGCCAACTGTCCCGAATTAGCCAGGATATCCCTTATATTGGGCTAAACTGGTTTGTCCCATACCGCCCTTGTCCTATATTTGACTGCTATTACTCGGGTCGAGGGGACTGCCGGGTCGGAGTGCTGCATCTGGCCCCGCCTCACCTGTCCCGACATAGTGCAGTCCATGGAATGCAGCGGAACCTCGCCCGTGGCCCCGTCGGTTGGCAGCCCGGCCAGCTGTCCGACTTTCGGACGTTTGCTTACCGCCGGTACCACCACCACTCCTTCTCATGGCCGATCATCCGATTTAGATGGGATGCCGGACTTTGCGTGTGACATTGCGCGTGGGCCAAAACTCCTCAGCTGGCCCACCAGCTGGGCTTTATGTGCAGTTCAGCACACGAGCCAACTCATCATTCACCCAGCCACGGCCCGATTGCCATTGGGAATTTGTCCCTTATTGTGACCTTTTATCCCTTATTTGGGAGTGAGAGCGTTGACAACCCTAGATACAGTGTGGAAACAGGCCCTTTGGCCCAACTTGCCCACACCGGCCAAAGACGTTATAGCAGCGCATTTGGAAAGCAGTGACAGGATCGGTCAAAGTCAGCATGCCTTTATGAAGGGGAAATCATGCTTGACTGATCTTCTGGAATTTTTTGAGGATGTAACAAGTAGAATGGACAAGGTAGAGCCAGTTAATGTGGTGAATCTGGACTTTCAAAAAGCCTTTGACAAGGTCCCACACAAGAGATCAGTATGCAAAATTAGAGCACGTGGTATTGGTGGTAGGGGATTGACATGGATAGAGAACTGGTTGGCAGATAGGAAGCAAAGAGTAGAAATTAACGGGCCATTTTCAGAATGGCAAAACCTCGAGTCCTGGCAACATCTTCGTAATTCAGTTTCTTTCAACTTCTCCACGTCAGAAGATCACGGCTGACTCTTTACTTCCCTCTTCTATCAACCTATCTTATTGATTCATGTATTTTCTATTACTGATCTCTATCTTGAATGCCCACAGCAACTGAGCTCACTTGGGTTTAAAACCTGAAGGACTCACGATCCTCCAGTGAACAAACTGCACTTACAAACTTCAACAGATGCTCCATATTAAAATAGTCCACCTATTCATTTTCTTCAGATATGCTGCCTGACCCGCTGAGTCCATTATTTTGTGCCTATATTCCCTCTAAACCTGTATTTGGTCGGCTGTTACATAATTATTTCCAGGGTTCTATTGTTCTGTTACTAAAGATAATTATGATAACCCATGATAGTCATCTAAATCAAGGATGATGGAAATGAGATCTCTTATGACCATTCCAGGCCTCTCCTGTAAAAGTATGGTAAACCGTTTTAGTGAAATATGGGCTAATAGGTATCTCAGAGTACAACTTTAGACAATACAAGCAACTTGCTTCATATAATGGCACCAATTGAAAGATATGAACTACTTACAAACTACTGCATTGAATGGTAAAATGAAACAGCTGCTATTGACACATCTGTCTCCTCATCCATTGCAAACATCTTGCAATAAGAAGTATTCTGCCAGTGAACAATATTAACATAGAAACATAGAAAATAGGTGCAGGAGTAGGCCATTTGGCCCTCCAAGCCAGCACCTCCATTCAATATGATCATGGCTGATCATCCAAAATCAGTGCCCAGTTCCTGTTTTTTCCTCAAATCCCTGGATTCTGTTAGCCCTAACAGCTAAATCTAACTCTCTCTTGAAAACATCCAGTGAATTGGCCTCCACTGCCCTTTGTGGCAGAGAATTCCACAGGTTCACAACTTCCTGGGTGAAAACTTTTTTCCTCATCTCAGTCCTAAATGGCCTACCCCTTATTCTTAAACTGTGACCCCTGGTTCTGGACTCCCCCATTTTTCCTGCATCTAGCCTGTTCAATCCCTTAAGAATTTAATATGTTTCTATATTTAAATTCTGCTCATTTAAATTCCAGTGAATACAAGCCCAGTCGACCCATTATTTCATCATATGTCAGAATCACCATCCCAGGAATTAATATTGTAGTGAAGTGTTAAATTACTGAACTTTAGTTTATCTTAGTTTAGTTTAGTTTAGTTTAGAGATGCAGCAAGGAAATAGATCCTTTGGGCCATCAAGTCCGCGCTGACCAGCGATCCCCGCACTTTAACACTACCTTACACACTCCAGGGACATTTTTACATTTATACCATGCCAAATAACCTACAAACCTGAACGTCCTTGGAGTGTGGGAGGAAACCAAAGATCTCTGAGAAAACCCACGCAGGTCACGGGGAGAACTTGTAAACACCGTACAGGCAGCACCCATAGTCAGAATAGAACCCGGGTTTCTGGCGCTGTAAGACAACAACTCTAGTGCTGCGCCACTGTGCAGGTTTGTAGGCTAATTGGCTTGGTTTAAATGTATGAATGTAAAATTGTCCCTTGTGTGTGCGCGAGATAGTGTAAGTGTGTGGGGATCGCTGGTCGTCGCAGACTCGGTGGGCAGAAGGGCCTGTTTCCATGCTGCTTCTCTAAACTAAACTAAACTTGCTGTGCCCTAAATACCTCTCAGTTTACCCACAGTCACAGTTCCACTGTAAAATGTTCCCAAACTCGGACCACTTTTGTGTCAGCCAATATTCCAGCACCATTGGAAGAAGTTTAAATGTAATAAGGCGAACATTTTCAAAAAATAAATACTTCTTTGCATTTCTAATCCACACTATCCAGTCAACTATAAAATGTTCCTTATTTTATACAGAGCAACAAAACTTACTGCATACCAATCAGATGGATCTTGAAAGTGTTCCCATCAGATTATTACAACATTTCTCATTCAAATGATACATACCGTCTTTTATTATTGACATAAATTGCTTTACCCAAGCAGTTTTGAAGCTATTTCATCTCTCCAGACCTCATGCAGACTTCATGATTGAAAATAGTTGATGGGTACACACATATATTTCGAAATGACGTCAATATTGTGAGAACAGAGAAGCTCTGGTATTGCAGATCATTTACTATCTGCGCACACATAAAACTCCGCAACGGAGGAATAATATCAAAAAACACAGAAACATTCAGCAGCTAGGGACATTTTAATGGAGAGAAAGCATTAACATTTCAGCTCGATATTCTTTCATCAGAATTTCTTCATCAATATTCTTCAAGGGAATAATCTTGGAAAGTAATTATTTATGAAAACAAAATCTAATCAGGAGTAGGGCTGATGTAATTGATGGATCATAAGCCTGTGGTGTTTGATTGCAAGGTACAACCTTCTGATTAAATTGTCATTTCATAATAAATATGAACTGCTCATACATTAGCAATGATAAAGGTACATAATATACATTTTGCCGGTAAACCCAGTCTCAATCATAACCACGCAGACATGAGTGAGGTAGATACATGGACAGTACAGGTTTAGAGGGATTTGGGCCAAATGCAGGCAGGTAGGACTAGTGTAGCTGGGCCATGTTGGCCAGTATGGGCAAGTTGGGCCAAATGGTCTGTTTCCACACTGTATGATTCGATGACAATATGACTTGATGTGGATCTCTAGGACTTTGGTTGAGCCGCATTTGGAGTAATGTACGCAGTTCTAGCCGCCCCATTATTGGAAAGATGTGGAGGCTTTGGAGAGGGTGCAGAGGTGGTTTACCAGAATGTTGCCTGGACTGGGGGATTGCAGCTGCAGGATGAGGTTGGAAAGACTTGGATTGTTTTCTCTTGAACATCGAAGGTTGAAGGGAGACTTGATAGATGTATGTGAAATTTTGAGAGACATCGATAGGGTAGACAGTCAGAACCTTTTTCCCCCATGGTGGAAATGTCCAACACTAGAGGGTATAGCTATAATGTGAGAGGGGGTAAGTTTAATAGAGATAGATGGGGCACAATTTTTACACAGAGTGTAACATTATCCCACTAACACTATCCTTTGTACATTCTCCCTGTGACCAAGTGGGTTTTCTCCAGGTGCTTTGGTTTCCTCCCGCCCTCCAAAGGAATACAGGTTTGGTGGTTAATTGGCTTTGGTAAAAATCGTAAACTGTCCTACACAATTGTGGGAGGAAACTGGAGCGCCCGGAGATAACCCACTAGGTCACAGGGAGAAACGTACAAACCCTATACAGACAGCACCTGTAGTCAGGATCAAACTCGGGTCTCTGGCGCAGTAAAGCAGCAATTCTACCGCTGCAACACCGTGTCGCCCCGCGGCAGAGAGAAGAATTTCGTCTCACAGAGGTCCGCTGGTTGGCGCGGACTCGCTGGTCCAAAGGGCCTGTTTCCGTGCTGCATCTTGAACGTAAAAATCTCTATACTAAACTAAACTCAACCCAAAACGTCATTAATTCCTTCTCTACAGAGCTGCTGCCTGTCCTGCTGAGTTACTCCAGCATTTTATGTCTGTCTATGGTGTAAATCAGCATCTGCAGTTCCTTCTTACACAAGTCCTGTGAGTGGCTTAGTTTAAGGCCCTTGCCTTGATCTTAGCTACTGACAGCATAAAAGTAACAGTAAAGTTACAAATATATGATCCCCAGATATTTGTTTTTCCTCCACAATGCTAACGATGTACTGGATGGTCAGTTAATCTGTAAATTACCCGTGAAAATGAGGAGAGAATTAAGATGTGAGAAAAATGGAAATCGGAAGTGAGTTATAAGAGATTTTATAGAGGCGTACAAAATAATGAGAGGAATAGATTGGGGTAGACGCACAGAGTCTATTGCCCAGAGTAGAAGAATCGAGAACCAGAGGACATAGCTTAAGGTGAGTGGGAAAGATTTAATAGGAACCTGATGGTTAACTTTTTCACACAAAGAGTGTTGGGTGTATGGAACTAGATGCCAGAGGAGGTACTTGAGGCAGATACTATCGCAACATTTAAGAAACATTTAGACAGGTACTGGACAGGTTTGGGCCAAACATTGGCAGGTGGTCCAGTGTAGATGGGACGTGTCGGCTGGTGTGGGCAGGTTGGGCTGAAGGGCCTGATCAAGATCAGTCTGATCAAGAACGGTCTGATCAAGAACAGTCAACATGAATTTGTGCCTGGAAGATCATGTTTGACAAACCTTCTTGAATTTTTTGAAGAGGTTACTAGGGAAATTGATGAGGGTAAAGCAGTGGATGTTGTCTATATGGATTTCAGTAAGGCCTTTGACAAGGTTTCCCATGGAATGTTGGTTAAGAAGGTTCAATCTTTGGGTGTTAATGGCGGAGTAGCAAGATGGATTCAACAGTGGCTGAATGGGAGATGCCAGAGAGTAATGGTGGATGGCTGTTTGTCAGGTTGGAAGCCGGTGACCAGTGGGGTGCCTCAGGGATTTGTGTTGGGTCCACTGTTGTTTGTCATGTACATCAATGATCTAGATGATGGGGTGGAAAATTGGATAAGTAAGTATGCAGATGATACTAAGATAGGGGGTGCTGTGGATAATGAAGTAGGTTTTCAAAGTCTACAGAGAGATTTGGGCCATTTGGAAGAGTGGGCTGAAAGATGGCAGATGGAGTTTAATGGTGATAAGTGTGAGGTGCTACATCTCGGCAGGACAAATCAAAATAGGACATACATGGTAAATGGTAGGGAATTGAGGAATGCTGTGGAACAGAGGGATCTAGGAATAACTGTGCATAGTTCCCTGAAGGTGGAATCGCATGTAGATAGGGTGGTAAAGAAAGCTTTTGGTGTGCTGGCCTTTATAAATCAGAGCATTGAATATAGGAGTAGGGAAGTAATGTTAAAATTGTACAAGGCATTGGTGAGACCAATGCCACAGAAGGTAGTTGAGGCAAGTTCATTGGCTATATTTAAGAGGGCGTTAGATGTGGCACTTGTGGCTAAAGGGATCAGGGGGTATGGAGAGAAGGCAGGTACGAGATACTGAGTTGGATGATCAGCCATGATCACATTGAATGGCGGTGCAGGCTCGAAGGGCCGAATGGCCTACTCCTGCACCTATTTTTCTATGTTTCTATGGAGTACGGTGTACAATTTTGGTCGCCTAATTATAGGAAGGATGTCAACAAAATAGAGAGCGTACAGAGGAGATTTACTAGAATGTTGCCTGGGTTCCAACAACTAAGTTACAGAGAAAGGTTGAACAAGTTAGGTCTTTATTCTTTGGAGCGAAGAAGGTTAATGGGGGACTTGAATGAGGTCTTTAAAACTATGAAAGGGATAGACAGAGTTCACGCAGATAAGCTTTTCCCATTGAGGGTAGGGAAGATTCAAACAAGAGGGCATGACATGAGAATTAAGGGACAGAAGTTTAAGGGTAACATGAGGGGGAACGTCTTTACTCAGAGAGTGGTGGCTGTGTGGAATGATCTTCCTGCAGAAGTGGTGGAGGCAGGATCGATTTTAACATTTAAAAGTAAAGTGGATAGGTATATGGACAGGAAGGGAAAGGAGGGGTATGGTCTGAGTGCAGGTAGATGGGACTAGGGGAAAATGAATGGTCGGCACGGACTGGAAGGGCCGAGAAGGCCTGTTTCCGTGCTGTAATTGTTATATGGTTATATGGTTATAAGGGCCTGTTTTCATGGTGTAAGGCTCTATGACACTACGACTCCAAGTGGGGGAATGAGATTTGCAGGATTGCTCTAAGAGCCGGCATAAACTTGATGGGCAGAATACCCTCTTCCTATGTGATGGGGAAAAATAAAATATGGTAAATATTAGTTCTGAAAAAGCTTGCTTTGCAAATGCAGTATCTGTGATTGTGTATGTTTGTGTGGGAGTGAATGAAAAAGGAGGCAAGAAATAAGAATTGCATCCTTGTAGCCCTTGGCACTAGGAGAAGAAATGGTTTAATTATTTCTTACTCGTCTAATATTTTTCTAGGAAATATCACCTAGGACGTTCTCCCCAAAGGCACACAAATGACTGTACATTCAGAATGCTTCTGCAGTTCTTTGTGGCAGTGGAGAAGTATTCTTGAGAAGGTATGCTGAAATAACACAATCCTAGAATAACTGCAACGTAGTAGGAACCCAATTTACACATCCATTTTATGTTGGAACTGGATGCAGCAATTCTAACAGTTCCATATCTTAACACAAAGTTTCCACACTGTATTTCAGAAGTAACTCCGTGAGTCAAATACCATCTCTGGTGAACATGGTTAGGTGATAGACAATAGATAATAGACAATAGGTGCAAGAGTAGGCCATTCGGCCCTTTGAGCCAGCACCGCCATTCAATGTGATCATAGCTGATTATCCCCAATCATTACCCCATTCCTGCCTTCTCTCCATATCCCCTGACTCTGCTAACTTTTAGAGCCCTATCTAGCTCTCCCTTGAAAGTATCCAGAGAACTGGCCTCCACCGCCCTCTGAAGCAGAGAATTCCACAGACTCACAACTCTTTGTGAGAAAAAGTGTTTCCTCGTCTCTGTTCTAAATGGCTTACCCCTTATTCGTAAACTGTGGCCCCTGGTTCTGGACTCCCCCAACATCGGGAATATGTTTCCTGCCTCTAGTGTGTCCAAACCCTTAACAATCTTATATGTTTCAATAAGATCCCCTCGTCCTTCTAAACTCCAGAGTGTACAAATGATGATTTGGGTCGGGACCCTTCTTCAGAATTTAAGGACACAAAATTCTGGAATAACTCAGCGAGTCAGGCAGTAATGCTGGAGAACATGGAAGGTGACGTTTCGGGTCAGAACCCTTCTTCAGATTCCGGCTTCTTATTAGTTTAATTTAGAGATACAGTGTGGAAATAGACCGTATTGCCAACCAAGTCTGTGCCAGTCGATGATCACCTATACACTAGTGTTTCCCATACACCAGGGACAATTTACAGAAGTCAACTAACCTATAAACCTGTACCTCTTTGGGATATGGATACCGGAGAAAACCCACGCAATCCTGGGTAGAACGTGCAAACTCTGTATAGACAGCACCCATAGTCAGTATCGAACCTGGGTCTCTGTATGGGGCATGAAAGGTCGGTGTGGACTCAGTGGGCCGAAGGGCCTGTTTTTACGCTGTATTTCTAAACTAAACTACACTAAATTCAACTAAACTAAATTAAACTAAACTAAACTAAACTAGTGTAAACTAAACTAAACTAAAATAAAGGGCTCTGGTCCCACTGGGCAGAAGATGCTTGCCGCCCTACAATGTCTTTGGAGTGTGGGTGGAGACCCACACAGTCACGGGGAGGACGTGCAAACTCTGTACAGACAACACCCGCAGTCTGGATCAAACCCGGGTCCCTGGCGCCGGAAGGCAGCAACTCTACCGCTGCGCCACCGTGCCACCGCTTGTTGGTCATGGCAATCGGTAGCATATCCTCACCAGCAGCCAGGTCAGGGGGCGGTGGGTGGAGGCCTATATGTGTCTCCAAAGCAACCTGCAACCTGAGCGTTTCTTAGTGTTTGCTTTGCAAATCTGGGTTCACAGCTGAAAATTAGCAGGATGGATCGTGCGCTTAAAGCAAGGTGGCTAGGGATCTTTGAGGCAGCTAAATGGTAAATTCTTATTCATTTGTGTACCTTTGTGTGCAGAACTGTTCATCAAACGTTATTTTAATATCACTGTGTTTGGCACCGTGATAAAGGCCACATGATGCTTCCTAGAATTGGTTGAAAATAACCCGCATGCCCTTTAATTTGCAATCTGAAAGGTTTGCTCTTCAGTGCCATAATTTATATTTCTACTTAATACCAGTCGTAATTAAATCTAAGGGTAATGAGTTATTTCGCCAGCTATCTGGAGCGGTGATGTGATGCCTTTAACCTTTCAAATTGTTGCCAAGGTGGGTGCTGATAACAATATGACAATTTCAGTAGCAAACCTGTCCTCTCCACTGAAGGCGAGAATTAAACGACTCAATGATATCTATAATTATGTCAATGCATTAGGATGGTCATCAGCTTGACAGCAAATTAGGAAAAATGCCTTCACACTGTTCACAATGGAACCTGACAGGGGGTGACTCATTAACCGACTAATAGAGTTTGAGGGTTTGGTTTGCCAAGTGGATTCCTAATATAGGAACCTGCATCACGAGCTGAAGTATCAAAACTTCCCCATGTCCTGGAGAACCTCAGCACAACATCGCTTCAATGGAATAAAAACAGTAAATGCTGGAAACACTCCGAAAAACTTTTCACTGTATAATTGAGTCAAAGAATAATACAGTGTGGAAACAGGTCCTTCGGCCCAACTCACCCATACCGGCTGACAATGTCCCACCTACCCTAGTCCGACTTGCCTGCGCTTGGTCCATAACCCTCCAAACCGGTCCTGTCCATTTACCTGTCCAACTGTTTCTTAACAGATGGGACAGTCCCAGCCTCAACTATCTCCTCTGGCAGCTTGTTCCATACACCCACCACCCTCTGTGTGAAAATGTTACCCCTCGGATTCCTATTAACCTTTTCCCCTTCACCTTGAACCTATGTCCTCTGGTCCTCGATTCCCATACTCTGGGTAAAATACTCTGTGCATCTACCCGATCTATTCCTCTCATGATTTTGTATACCTCTATAAGATGTCCCCTCATCCTCCTACATTCCGTGGAATAGAGACTCAGCCTAATCAACCTCCCCCTATAGCTCACACCCTCTAGTCCTGGCAACATCCTCGTAAATCTATTGTATTGTACACGTGACAATAATTGTCAACTAAGTTCTAAGACTGAAACTAAGTTCACCCACGGAAAGAGAAAGCAGAGTTCCCATTTCTGATTGGAGACCATCAGTACAAACGTGAAAGTAGGTATCACCAGACTCAGGAACAGCTTCTTCCCCTCTGTTATTAGGCAACTGAACCATCCTAACAACAACTAGAGAGTGGTCCAGAACTACTATCTACCTCATTGGAGACTGTGTGCCCTTAATCGGACTTTACTGGACTTTATCTTGCAGTGAACATTATTCCGTTTATCATGAACCTGTACACTATGGATGGCTCGATTGTAATCAGGTATTGTCTTTCCACTGACTGGTAGGCATGCAACAAAAGCCTTTCACTGCACCTCGGTACACATGACCATAAACTAAACTAAAACAAAAAATTATCAGGCTTCTGTAGGGCCCTTCCATAATAGACAATGGACAATAGACAATAGGTGCAGGAGTAGGCCATTCAGCCCTTTGAGCCAGCACTGCCATTCACTGGGATCATGGCTGATCATCCCCAATCAGTACCCCGTTCCTGCCTTCTCCCCATATCCCTTGACTCTGCTATCATTAAGAGTTCTATCTAACTCTCTCTTGAAAGCATCCAGAGAATCGGCCTCCACTGCCTTCTGAGTCAGAGATTCACAACTCTCTGGGTGAAAACGTTTTTCCTCATCCCAGATTTAAATGGCCTACCCCTTAATCTTAAACTATGTCCCTGGTTCTGGACTCCCCCAACATAGGCAACATGTTTCCTGCCTCTAGCGTGTCCAGTCCCTTAATAATCTTATGCTAGACTAAGTGGGACCCGTTGGGTCCCAGTTTCACACAGGAGAGCTGGTCCCCCAACACAATATTCCACCTCTCCACCAATTCCAATATTGATGGCCAGTTGGGGGGGGGGGGAGGGGGGGGGCTTTCGGGAGCGCTAGCATGGGTGTTAGGGGCCGATGGGACTGGTTTCCAGAGGGCTATTATGGACCACACACACGCAAAAACACAAACAAAAACTTTCTTGAAAACTCATATGGCTGAGCGCAGCCTCTCCACTTTGGGGCTTCCACAGTCCGCAGCACTTCCACAATCAGCGAGACCTCTGCACTCACCGGAAATTACGCAATCAGTGCGACCTGTCCATTAAGCGGAAGTCACAAAATGAGCGGCATTTTTTAATCAAACACCTAATGAATCATCAGTCGGACCTAATGAAGCATTTATTCCTACCAAACACAGTCGGACCTAATAAAGCATTGCAGTTTCAAGCACAGGCAGGGCAGCAGGCCAAACAACTCTTGGCATTGTCATTAAGGGCTAACAAATCATTTATTGCAGGTACATTGCAGACTCACAGTTCAGATGATTCTCAGCTTAGAATAAGAGTCGTGGCCTCTCCCTCACGATCTTGCTGAGTGACTGAGTCACGTCCAGGCATCCGGGGTTTTATAGTCCTGCCCTCCCCGCCCCCCCTCCCCCTGGAAGGGCCGTCACCTTAATTGTGGTGATTGACAGGCGAGAGTATCTCAAGGTTTTTTAAACACTCATAACTTTTTTATTTTTCATCGATGGGAAAAATCCTCGGGGCCTGCTCACCGGAAGAGGACTGTGGGTAAGATGGCCAAAAATCATAGCGATATATGGTAACATTTTTTCTGAAATCAATATACAGCGCAGACAGGAAGTGGTCAAGGTGAGATTTTTAATTATATAGATGTTTCAATAAGATTCCCTCTCATCCTTCTAAATTTCAATTTATACAAGCCCAGTCGCTCCATTCTTTCAACATACGAGAAAGAATCCCGCCATCCCAGGAATATACCTCATGAACCTACGCTGCACTTCCTCAATAGCAAGAATGTCCTCCCTCAAATTTGGAGACCAAAACTGCACACAAAACTCCACGTGTGGTCTCAACAGGGCCCTGTACAACTGCAGAAGGAATCCTGTCTGATTCACCTCTTCTCCAATGTGGACATTGAACTTTGGCCATGGAACAGGTGAAATACAATGCTGACAACTATATTCTGCATTCTGTATCTTCCAATTTGCTCTAAGTATTGTACTTGAGATTAACTTCATTGTATCTATGTGTAGTATTTTCTGATCTGATTGGATGGCATGCAAAACAAAGCTTTTACTGTACCTTGGTACACATGACAATAATAAAGCTAAACATAAACCTCAATCTAAACGTAAACCTAACGAAAGGTCCCAAACCTGAAAAGTTAACTGTTCACCCCTCCACGGATGCTGCCTGACCTACTGAGTGTTTCAGCAGTTTTTGTTTTTATTTCACATTTTGAATATCTGTGGATTTTTTGATTGTACGATTTTGAGCTGCTTCAGTGCAAATTCCACCCTGTTTATAAGATATTTATGGTATCAAGTCAGTCCCCTTCTCCATCAATTTCTCCGACAGTTTGGTGACTGTTTTTGGACATTTTTATTCACCAGGGACTCCCCTCGGCCATACACATTACTTTAGACTTTAGAGATGCAGTGTGAAAACAGGCCGTTCGGCACACCGGTTCCACGCCAACCAGTGATCACCCCGTACACTAGCACGAACCTATGCAATAGGGGATAATTTACAATTTATGGAAGCCGATTAACTTAGAAACCTGTATATCGTTGGAGTGTGGGAAGATGCTGGAGCACCTGGAGGAAAACCACGGAGTCACCGGGAGAAAGTACAAACTCTGTACAGACAGTAACTGCAGGCAGGATTGAATCCGGGTCTCTAGCGCTGTGAGGCAGCAACTCTACCAGCTGCATCACTGTGCAATATATTTGCTGCTCATCTGCTTTCTGGATATCAAATGTCACGTTAAATCATTTGTATTTGATTTCATATTTTCAATTATTTTATTAATGTTCAAGTGGCATATTATAATTTTTTAAATAATTTATCAGTTTAGTTTAGTTTAGCGAAACATCACGGAACAGGCACTTCGGCCCACCGTCTGCTGTGACCAGCAATCCCCACGCACGAACACTATCCTACACACACAAGGGTCATTTTACGCATACACCAAGCCAATTAACCTATGTACCTGTGCGTCTATGGCATGTGAGAGGAAACCGAAGATCTCGGAGAAAACCCATGCGGTACGGGGAGAACGTACAAACTCCATACAGATAGCACCCGTAGTCGGGGATCGAACCCGGGTCTCCGGCGCTGCAAGTGCTGTAAGGCTGAAACTCTACTGCTGTGCCACCGTGTCATTGTTATTTTTTGTTAAACTTTGTGCAAGGCAAGGAAGTAAAATAGTAACATTAAACGAGAACTTACCAGTTTGAAATTTGATCTTGATTTGATGAGGAATTACATTGGTGATTACGTGAAGAAGACCCGCCAGGCCGCATGCGCACCAATCTTCAAAGCAGCGGTATAAAATTACAAATAAGAACACCAAAGTGACATAGTAAAATGAGTGACTCCAGAACTACCATATGATCCATTATGAGCGAGGGTTGGGCGTGGTGGGCACGTAATCACCAACGTAACTCCTCATAAAATCAAGATCAAACTTCAAACTGGTAAGTTCTTGTTTAATCTTACTATTTTACTTCGGAGTCACGTGAGTGTTCCGTGAAGAGTTCAAAACTTTGTGAATTCATGCTGCAGATTACAAATCTCGGCATTCCACTGCATTAATTGATTCGAATGAGAAATTAATGCATTAGTAGTAACATTGCATTTAATGCAGTAATAAGGATTATTTAAAAATATAAACAAACAACAGGACCCCTTAATCCCAGGGCACTTAAACAGAACTTAAAATTGGCATTGGCAAACAGCCCTGGATCGACAATTGGCCGATGATAGAAATTCTGAAACATCAGCTCATTTGCCCATCCGGCGGCCTCCAAAATATAGTCGACTGGCATGTCCCTCGCTTTGGCCGCCGACGTAGCTGCTGCCCTAGTGGAATGAGATGTAAACACATCAGTGTTAATACCTGCATCAATCAAGACTTGTTTCAGCCATCTCAAAATAGTGTTACTGACACTCTCTTATGTGTTTTTTTATAACTGATAAACAATCCTGTTTCCATGTTATGTGAGCCCTCTGTAGCTGCAATGTATTGCATCAAATGTGTTTTTACGCATAAGGATGGATCCGTGGGATATGCTGAAAACACTATTTTGAACCCTGTGACACCTGGCCTGCTTTGTTTGAGGAGGTCATAAATGTAAAATATAACATTGTCTGCAGCAGTTTCCATTCTATCTAACTGTAATTTTTGTAATGTCTGTACCCTTTGTGCTGAAACCAACGCCATAAGCATGGCCACCTTCATGGTGATTTTGGTCAAAGACAAAGATGATATAGGAAACCACTCACGTAGTATTTTGAGGACCATAGTCACATCCCAAATAGCCATATATCTAGGTTTGGGAGGTCTGGAATTAAAAATCCCTTTAATTAATCAAACAACGAGAGGGTGAGATCCAATCGAATGTTTGTCTGACTTCATCACTAAATATGATGATAAAGCACTTCTTGCTGTATTGATTGCACTGTGACTTAGTCCTTCATCATAGTAGAGGATTGACAGAAACTCCAGAATATGTGAAATACGTGCTGTACAATAGTCAATATTATTTTGTACACAGTAAACTTCCCATATTTTTACATAACAAATATACTGCTTTTGAGTACTCGATCTCCAAGATGCAGTAAGCATGTCCACAGTTCGACCCGACAATCCACGCCCCAGATATGGCCTTCTTAATATGTGCAAATTAACAAATCAATACGGTCATACAATGGATGGCATTCGCCAGTTATCGGATGCACCAATAAATCCCTTCGTTTGGTAACAGCCATCAGGGGTTGTGTCATCAGCTGTAGGATCAAAGGGTACCATGGCTGGGTAGGCCAGTCGGGTATCACCAGTACCCCTGAAGCATTATCCTGCTTTATTTTAAGCAGACAATGATTTATGAGACAGAATGGTGGAAATGCATATATATACACATACCACCCCAATGCAGCGAGAAAGCGTAAATCACTACTGCCCCAGGATTTGGTTCCCATGATACATATTTGGGGAGCTGGTGGTTAAGTCTGGATGCAAACAAGTCAACATCTGGCGTTCCATATTTGACAATGATCTCTTTGAACACATCCCAATTCAACATCCACTCAATGTTGTCATTGAACTTTCGTGACCTGGTGTCTCCCACAGTATTGAATATCCATGGCAGATATATAGCTGAGAGCCAAATGTGTTTATCAATACACCAGATCCAGATTTGGTTTGCCAGTCTGTCACAAGATACCAACTTGATACCACCCATGTGATTAACATATGCAACTGTCGTAGTGTTATCAATTTGGAGCTGAACATGCAGACTGCTTTTGTTAGAACAATAAGCCTTGAGCCCATAAAACGCTCCTAAAAGCTCTAAATGGTTTATTCCCCATGTCTGCAGAAGCAAAGCTTCTTCCAACCACCATCTTCCTCCACAACTAGAAGTTGTGTCCGTGGCACCCCCACCCAAGTGCACTGACATAAGTCTGTAAGACCATGGAAGGTTGTTCTAGCACCACTGTGTTGAAACTACTGGAGACATGTTGGATCCACCATAAAACATCAGTAATTGCTTCTCCTGATAATTGCATTGGCCTATCATAATGCCCCAATTGTACCCAGAGTGCCTGTTCCTTTGTTCTTTGTAATTGCTGATAATGCAAAGGCCCAAATTGGACTGCTGGAAAGGCTGCTACCATTTCCCCAAGCAGCCTTGCCACTTGCTTAATTGAAGTTTGATGTTTGTTTAAAAGCTTTACACAATCCTCAATTAGCTATACACTTTTCTCCCTGGGAAAGGTAATTACCATTATAATTGTGTCAATTGTGAACCCCAAATAATCAATTGTGGTAATTGGTGTAAATTTAGATTTTTCCAAATAAATAACAAAGCCTAGTTTTTCAAGTGTGGATTTGACAATTGCCACTGATGTTTCAGCTAATTCTTTTGTTTGTTCCATAATTAAAATATCATCCAGATAGGCCATAATTACATGGCCCTGACTTCTAAGTAGCCCCAAAATTGGTTTTAACAATTTAGTGAATACTCTAGGAGCTGAGGTTAACCCATTAGGCAGTGCCATAATTGATTCATCCAAATGAATTTAAAATACTTTCTATGCTCGCAATGAACAGGCACCAAGTAATAAGCGTCTTTCAGGTCCATGGTTGCCATATAACAACCTCTGGAAATCAGTTGTTTGGTGGTAACCAACGTTTCCATTTTGAAGTGTCTATAGAGTAGAAATGGATTTAATTTTGTCAGATCCAAAATGATTCTGCATCCTCCGTCCTTTTTAGGAGAGTGAATATATTTGACACAAATTGATGGACTTGATGAACCGTCTTCTCAATTACACCTTTGTTACATAATTTTATGAGTTGAGCTTGAACCTCTATTACATCTGTTTGTGAAAAATAAAGTGTTCTGCTAGGAACATGTTGGAGAGGTAAAACACCATTTGGAATGAATGGAATGAAACCCTTGAATTACACTCCTGATAAACAGATCTGAAGTAAGCTGCGTCCATTCATCATAAAAAAAGCCGTAATCTACCACCAACTTTTATCTGTGTTACATTTAATATGCTTTTATGAGAACCAGGTCCACCTACCTCTCTGGTAACTGATGCGCCCTGCTGACTCCAGCCTCTGGCAGTGGCCCCCATGGTTGCTCATGCTCCAGCCGAAGGGTACCATCCGTGCCCCTGCGCTGAGGACCGGTTTGTCCCTGGTGTAGCCCCGGATACTGAGGTAGTTCTGTAAGGATACTTTCTCTTCTGTGGTCTGCCGGGCATCATTGGTCTCATCAGGCTCATTGTTTTTGCGTCTTCATTTATTTATTTGACCTGCTTGGTAAGGTCTGCGCCAAACAACAGATCAGGTGGTTGGATATTTGTTGGCTTGCAAAGCGCAGCATATCTGGGATTAATGGTGGGCCTAATAGCCCTTTTCCTGAGACAATTGATCTCAAAATGGGTTTTACATAGCAACCCTAGAGCCTCTTGGTGTGTTCTGGTCACATGACCACCATCCATTGTTCTTGCGAACGCCGTAATGCCAGCAGCCAATAATTTTAAAATCCTCTGCATTTTAATCTCTTGACTTTGCATGCCGGGTCCCATTTGACCCCATATAACCTGATTCACAGTTGGAACTTTTAACAACCCACAGTTGCTTGAAGGCTCATGTTTTTCGGCTGTCTCATCCATAGTAAGCTCCTGGAGCTGATGAGAAACCATGTAATTTATTGTGGTAGCCAGCTCTTCACCTAGCGGCTCCCCTGCTCCTGATGGGACAGCAAATGGTACTGCCAGTGGTGGAACATCTGGTAACTCCACTGTTTCTCCTGGCTGAACTTCCCCATCAGATTCGTGCTCAGGATTGATCTGACCCATTGCACTCCCTTCAAAAGTAAAAGGTTTATCTGGCAGCACTGTTGCTGCTGGCGCCTCTTTCTCTGAGCGCTGACACTCCTTCTCTTGGAGTGAAGTTCTCTGGAGGACTGTATGCAACAGCTCCTCTACTTGGGATAGACGTGAACACACTCTATCCAGCCCCGGTGAGGAATCATCCCCCGACTTTGTGGGCCTAGCAGACTTATCAATAGCCTTGTGCCTAATGGCGATGGCTCTGTGCTGTGTAGCACTAAGTCTGCAGTCGCTAACTCTGTAGCTAGCGACTGTACAGGGGTATGAGGCAGGGCTTCCATGCCTGAGCTGCCGCGGCTGGTTGCTACTCGCCGCTTTCCCTTCCCTGTTTTTTCCATGCTAGCGCTCAGTAGATTGCATACCAGCCAGCACGGACTTGAACTCCAGTGAAAGTTTTAACTTACTTGGAGTCTGCATACTTACCGCTGGAGGAGCTCCGTTCCTCGCAGCCTCCGTGCATCAATGCAGCTGACATACAGGTGCGCGTGCGGACTGGCGGGTCTTCTTCACGGAATCACTCACGTGACTCCGAAGTAAAATCAGACTTCCATGTTTGAAAAAGTTAATTCCAAGAACCGGGGAGCACAAATAGCAGGTTCCATCAGGAACAATAAACAGAAATGTGATGAGGGCGCTCACCAGAAATGGCAACATCTGTGATAAGTGTCCCAGAATCATGCAGCATAGAAACAAGTCCTTTGTTCTACCTCATGCATGCTGAGGGGAACATAGAGTTAATGTTTCAGGTCAAAGAGCCTTCGTTGGTTTCACTGGAATGTTAATTTTGATTCTCTTTCCACAGATGCAGTCTGAGCTGCAGAATGCTTCCAACATTTTGTAATTTTGCTTCACATTCCCAGGATCTGTTCAGTTTAGTTTTGTTTGAAAATACAGCACGGAAACAGGCCCTGTGGCCCATTGAGTGAGCGCCAACTAGCAATCCCCTTACACTAGCACTATCCTACAGACCGGGGGCAATTTATAATTTTTACCGAAGCCAATAAACCGGAGCAGCGGAGAAAACCCATGCAGTCACAGGGAGAATGTACAAATTCCATACAGGCAGCACCGTACAGTCAGGATCGAACCCTGGTGTCTGGCGCTGCAGCAACTCTACCACTGCACCACCATATAACCATATAACCATATAACAATTACAGCACGGACACGGGCCATCTCGGCCCTTCAAGTCCGTGCCAAACAACTTTTTTCCCTTAGTCCCACCTGCCTGCACTCATACCATAACCCTCCATACCCTTCTCATCCATATGCCTATCCAATTTATTTTTAAATGATACCAACGAACCTGCCGCCACCACTTCCACCGTGCCACCTTTGTTCCACATTCCCAGCATCTGGTGTTTTTTCTCTTTTAGTTTGGACTCAGGGACATTTGGGCCATAACCTGTGTTTTTTTGGTCTCTCCACACACATGCTGAACATTTTCACATTTTTAACCACCCTCTTCCACCTCTCTACAATCGGTCTGAAGAAGGATCTGAAATGTGACCTATCCATCTCCTCCATAGATGCTGCCTGGGCCACTGAGTTACTCCGGCACTTTGTGATTTGCTTGAGATTCCAGCATCTGCAGTTCCCTGTTTCCTTTTTCTTCTTCTTCTTCATATTTTTCAGCCTTAAGTTCACCATGTTTGGCTCTTGTAAATGCAAACCTCTCCAGTGTACTTGAAGGGTACGATTAAAAATCGGCATATTGGAAAAGAATGTTCTTTAAATGATATACAATCTCAAATGCACGCACCGTTCTCTGTCAAGACACTTCACGGTAAAATGTTTCCAGATCGTTAGGCTGATCTACAATTTTCAAAGAAGCACACATTTGCTTCCAGGGACAATTCTCCACATGTGCACTCACATCATAGTGCCCTACCTGCTGGGAACATGCATTTGGAAAATGAGTCCTAATGAACTAAGTGGTATCTGACGTTAATATGACAAGCTTCAGAATTAGACAGCTTTCTGGCAATAGTCAGAAGGAATAGCTGGGAAAGGGGAATTAGATATTGCCCTCACTGAATTTTAGTTTACTTTATTAGCTCAGTCCCACCTACACTCGCTTCAGTTCCATTTCAGTTTCAGTTTGGTTTATTGTCATGTGTATCGAGGTACAGTGAAAAACGTTTGTTGCGAGCTAACCAGTCAGCAGAAAGACAATAAATAATTACAATCGATCCATTTGCAGTGTATAGATGCATGATATGGGAATAACGTTTAGTGCAAGGTAAAGCCAGCATAGTCCGATCAAGGATAGTTCGAGGGTCATCAAAGAGGTAGATAGTAGGTCAGCGCTGCTCTCTGGTTGTTGTACGTTGATTCAATTGCCTGATAACAGCTGGGAAGAAACTGTCCTTGAATCTGGCGGTGTGCATTTTCACACTTCTATACCTTTTGCCGGATAGGAGAGGGGAGAAGAGGGCGTGGCCAGGGTGCGACAAGTAAGCATGAAAACTTAGACCTATTAATATCCCTTATTCTATTAATATGTAAACATTTTTTAGTTTAGTTCAATTTAGTTTTGTTTATTGCCACGTGTGCGATGTACAATGAAAAGCATTTGTTGCGTGCTAACCAGTCAGCAGAAAGACTATACATGGAAACATTTTTCTATTATAACATTCAGATCATGTCAGATCATGTCAAACCCGGGTCTCTGGCATTGTAAGACAGTAGCTCTACCGCTAGGCCATCGTACCTCCAACTAATCTATATTACTAAAAGTCTGATCTTGACCACTTTCTGTTGTTCTGTATTTTGATTTTAGAAAAAACGCTGCAACATATGGCAGTGATTTTTGGCCATGTTACTCAGAGTCCCCCTCCGCTGCGCAGGACAAGAGGATTTTCTCCATCAATGAAAAATAAAAGAATTATTATTGTTTAAAAAATGTTGAGATTCTCTCTCCTGAAGGCCACGCCTCTTCCAGAGGGACTATAATACCCGGAAGTGTTGAGTGCCTCAATCAGTCTCTGCGAGATTGGGGAGCGAGAGGATCATGTCTGTCAGTCTGAGATGTGAATGACACTGAACACATGTCTACTAAACTGTGAGTGGTTTTATTGACCTGTCAGTGCCCTTAATGTGGTTTGAAAATATTGTTTGGAAATGCTAAAGCTGTGTTGCCTTTGGTTTGGAAATGCTAAAGCTCTGTTGCGTTTAGTTTGGAAATGCTAAAACTATGTTGCATTTGGTGTGGAAATGCTAAAGCTGTGTTGCCTTTGGTTTGGAAATGCTAAAGCTGTGTTGCCTAATTAAAGTTGCCTAATTAAAGTTGCTTTCCCTTATTTAAGTTGCCTTGCCTAATTAAAGTACCCTTGCCTAATTGAAAAGTTGGTTTGCGAATGCAAAATTTGCTTTGCCTAATTGAAAAGTTGGTTTGAGAATGCAAGCGTTGCCTTGCCTAATTGAAAAGTTGGTTTGAGAATGCTAAAGTTGCCTTGCCAAATTGAAAAGTTGGTTTGAGAATGCTAAAGTTGCCTTGCCTAATTAAAAAGTTGGTTTGAGAATGCTAAAGTTGCCTAATTGAAAAGTTAATTTGAGAATGCTAAAGTTGCCTTGCCTAATTGAAAAGTTGGTTTGAGAATGCTAAAGTTGCCTTGCCTAATTGAAAAGTTGGTTTGAGAATGCTAAAGTTGCCTTGCCTAATTGAAAAGTTGGTTTGAGAATGCTAAAGTTGCCCTGTCTATTTGAAAAGTTGGTTTGAGAATGCAAACCTTGCCTTGCCTAATTGAAAAGTTGGTTTGAGAATGCTTTGCTTAATTGAAAAGCTGATTTGAGAGTGCCTTGCCTAATTGAAAAGTTGGTTTGAGAATGCTAAAGTTGCCTTGCCTAATTAAAAAGTTGGTTTGAGAATGCTAAAGTTGCCTTGCCTAATTGAAAGGTTGGTTTGAGAATGCTAAAGTTGACTTGCATAATTGAAAAGTTGGTTTAAGAATGCTTTCCGTAATTGAAAAGTTCATTTGCGAATGCCTTGCCTAATTCAAAAGTTGGTTTGAGAATGCAAAAGTTGCCTTGCCCAATTGAAAAGTTGGTTTGAGAATGCTAAAGTTGCCTTGCCTAATTGAAAAGTTGGTTTGAGAATACCTTGCCTAGTTGAAAAGATGGTTTGAGAATGCAAAAGTTGCCTTGCCTAATTGAAAAGTTGGTTTGAGAATGCTAAAGTTGCCTTGCCTAATTGAAAAGTTGGTTTGAGAATACTAAATTTGCCTTGCCTAATTGAAAAGTTGGTTTGAGAATGTTCAAAAGTTGCCTTGTCTAATTGAAAAGTTGGTTTCAGAATGCTAAAGTTGCCTTGCCTAATTGAAAACTTTATTTGAGAATGCTAAAGTTGCCTTACCAAATTGAAAAGTTGATTTGTGAATGTCTTGCTTAATTGAAAAGTTGGTTTGAGAATGCTAGTTGCCTAATTGAAAACTTTGTTTGGGAATGCTGAAGTTGCCTTGCCTAATTGAAAAGTTGATTTGTGAATGCCATGCCTAATTGAAAAGTTGATTTGAGAATGCTAAAGCTGCCTTGCCTAATTGAAAAGTTAGTTTGAGAATGCTTTGCCTAGTTGAAAAGTTGATTTGCGAATGCCTTGCCTAATTGAAAAGTTGGTTTGAGAATGCCAAAGTTGCCTTGCCAAATTCAAAAGTTGGTTTGAGAAAGCAAAAGTTGCCTTGCCTAATTGAAACATTGGTTTGAGAATGCTAAGGTTGCCTTGCCGTCTATATAATTAAAAGTTTAATCTTGACCACTTCCCGTTTGCACTGCATATTGATTTTAGAAAATATGCTACCACGTACGGATGTGAATTTTGGCCATCTTATTCAGAGTCCCCCTCCACTCATCAGGTGCTGAGGATTTTCCCATTGATGATAAATATAAGACTTATTAGTGTTTAAAAACTGTTCAGATTCTCTCTCCTGTCAATCACACCAAGAAGGCCACACCCCTTCTGGTGGGAGGGGGTAAGGGACTATAAAAGCCAGAAGTATGGGCGTGGATCAGTCTCTGCAAGATGGAGGAGGGAGAGGTCACGACTCGCTGTCTTTAGTGGCCTTGCACCCCGCTTGAAATGGTATGAAACTGCACTTGAATTTTGTGGCCTTGCACCCTGCTTGAAGTGGTAAGAAACTGCACTTGAATTTGGTGGACTTGCACCCTGCTTGAAATGGAATTTCAAGGAATAGGCGTGAGTCAACTGCAAGCCAACCAGTCGTGAGTGAGTGAGCTGCCAGCACAACAGGCTTGAGTGACTGAGCCGCCAGCCCAAGAATCCATTCGGCCCACAATGTCCATACTAGCCCTCTGGAAACCAGTCCCTTCAGCCAAAACACCCATACTAGCGCTCCAGTAAGCCCCCCCCCCCCCCCCCCCCACCTACCTCCACTGGCCACCAATATTGGAATTGGTGGAGAGGTGGAATATTGCTTTGGGGGACCAGCCCTCCCGTGTGATGCTGGGACCCATCCGGTCCCACTTAGTCTAGTATCTTATATTTAGACACTTCAAGCCTCACTCCACAGATTCATAGATGCGGCAGGGAAACAAATCCTTAAGCCCCAACTCATCTGCATTGACCATCAGCTAACAAATTTTTAATTCCCATTGATTTTCTCATAGATTCTCCCACTCTCATCTCCACACTAGGGACAATTCACAGTGCTCAATTAACCCACGAACCTGCATTACGTTTGGATGTGGGAGGAATCAAGAGCACCTTATGGCAATAAGTGAAATGTTGTGAATTAAATTTGTGGATTTTGGGGTACATCTTCTGTTGTCCTAAAATTATCCCAAGGCCTTTCTTGCACTTTGACTCCGCAGTCAACAAATCCCAGCAAGTTATGATGAACCAGCTGGTATGCAAATTGGAGGAATGGCATCTCATATTTCCCTTGGGCAGCTTATAGCCCAGTGGTATGAACTTCAAGTAACCACAGCATTCCCTCTCTCTCCATCCCTCCCCCACCCAAGTCACACCAGCTTCTCATTTCCACCCAACAAACAACTAACAATGGCCTGTTTCCTTTATCATCATTTCTTTTTTGCACATCTTTCATTCATTGTTCTTTACTTCTTGACATCATCGTCTATATCTCTCGTTCCCTTTTCCCTAACCAGTCTGAAGAAGGATCTCAACCCGAAACATCACCCATTTCTTCTCTCCAGAGAAGCTGCATGTCCCGCTGAGTTACTCCAGCATTTTGTGTCTACCTTTGGTGTGACACCCACAAACTCACTGTCAAAACTCAATCGTGTTATATTGCCATATGCCCCGAAACAGCACAATGGAATTCTTACTTTCACTGGCTATGAAAGCTGTCAATGAAACTGAACATCTGTGAACGATTTTGACACCAGAGAACTGTTTAAGATATTGAAACACAATTCAGACAATTTTAGCGAATTTTGGCCGTTTAAATGCTAGATCGTCTCTTGCCAGTTGTCTAGCAAGGTTATTTTCCATTGCTTTAATCAACCAACTACAATAGTGTGTCTGGAATCACATGGGCAAGGTCGGGTAAGGACATCTTCCTCTCATTGCCATCAGTGATGCAGAATAATTCTACTGGAGTTCAATAACGTCATGGCCATTCTTCCTTTTCATTCCAAATTGATATTATGCAAATATATTTCAATGTGATATGCAGAGAAGTATTCACTGTGCAATTCACTGAAGGGCATCAAAGTAACTCCCCCAATAAGTGTGTAGAGAGGAACTGCAGATGTTTTTTATACGGAAGATAGTCACAAACTGCTGGACTAACTCAGCGGGTCAGGCAGGATCACTGGAGAAAAAGGATGGGTGAAGTTTTAGGTCAGAATCCTTCATCAGACTGAAAGTAGAGGGGAGGGAACTGGAGGTAGGAAAAGGCCAATAGGTTAATTGACTGAAGGGCTATAGCCTATGAGTTATATTAGATTTTTATTTTTAGTTATGGAATTACAGTGTGGAAACAGGCCCTTTTGCCCTCTGAGCAGGTACGTGCCGTGAGTAATTACTCAGGGTAGGCAGTCAGTCAGCTTTAAAAAAAAAATCTGAAACCGGGCATGCGAAAATTGTTCTCCTCTCTGTAAAAATAAAGAATAAAAATAAAGAAAGTAACAATTCAATTTGCCCAAGGCTTCCAAATCTCCTTCATTCTGAATTATTGAATGGGTGGGGGGGTGGAGGGTGACGGCAGGTGGAGAGATGGTTGGAAAAATGGGAGCACACTGGGACTTTGAATCAGATGTGATCTTATTGAATGACAATACTTGTTCAAGGGATCAATTGGGGGGAGAGTTCCTTTCACAGCGCGTGGTGAGTCTGGCTTGGGGTAAAGTTGCGGGGAGGGTAGGAGCGTTGGGTTCCTCTCAACCTAATTTTCCTCCTTCTACCCGTAACCTTTGACACCCTTACTAATCAAGTACGTATCAATCTCCGCTTTAAAAATACCTAATGACTTGACCTCCACTCTTGTCTGTGGCAATGAATTCCACAGAATCACCCTCTAGCTGAAGACATTTCTCCTCATCTCTATTCTAAATTATGTTGTATTATTCTGAGGCTGTGTCCTCTGGCCCTCGACTTTCTCACTACTAGAAACATCCTCTCCACATCCACTTCATTCAGGCCTTTCATTATTCAGTAGGTTTCACTGTAGTCTCCACAATGTCCTGGTATTGGAATTGTACTCAATTTATGGTCAGTTTTTGGTTCAGCATAACTTGCTGTAATTTGTTGACCGTGGCGTCAAAGTCCAGGAAGAGTCTCGGTATAACTTTAGTTTATTATTTAGTTTAGTTTTGTTTATTATCACCTGTACTGAGGAACAGTGAAAAGCTTTTGTTGCATGCCAACCAGTCAGTGGGAAGACTATACATGGTTACAATCAAGCCATCTACAGTGTACAGATGCATGATAACATTAAGTGCAAGATAAAATCCAGTAAAGTCTGATTAAAAAATCTGATAGTACTCCTGCTAGATAGTTGGTGATAAGATGGTTCAGTTGCCTGATAACAGCTGGGAAGAAACTGCCCCTCAATCTGGAGGTGTGTGTTTTCACACTTCTGTACCGCTTGCCTGATGGGAGAGAGAAGAGGGAGTGACCAGGGTGAGTCATTCTTGAATATGCTGCTGGCCTTGCTGAGGCAGCGTGAGGTGTAAATAGAGTCAACGGAAGTTGGTTTGTGTGATGGTCTGGGCTGCGTCTACAATTTCCTGCAATTTCTTGCAGTCTTGGATGGAGTTTTGCACAAAGCAAACTGTTGATACATCCCAATAAAATGCTTCCTAAGGCACATTTGGGAGCAAGACAAAGTCTGGCAAGTTATAGGTGGATACATTTTGATTAGTACGTGTGTCAGAGGTTATGGGGAGAAGGCAGGAGAATGGGGTTTGGAGGGAGAGATCGATCAGCCATGATTGAATGGCGTAGACTTGATGGGCCGAATGGTCTAATTCTGCTCCTATAACTTATGATCTCATAATCTTATGACATATGAAGGTGGGGTGGGGGGGGGAGGGGCGTGATGGTTGAGCGATGTGTGGAGTATGCGACTAAATTTAGAGATGAAAAGGAGACAAAAAGATGTCAGATAAGGAGAGAAAAGAAGAGGAGTGATAACCTAAAGCCAGTGGAAAGTAAGAGGCGGCAGAGCCCACAGCATGTACATCTGCTGTGTGCTGTGAATGAAACCCTGCAATAATCATTGGGACTGCAGCAAAGCAGTTTGAAAAATACTGAGCAAAACAAACTGAGGCTGCCAAAGGATAGGATCTGCTCATCGATAAAACAGAGGGGACCCTTTGAGTCGCCTCCGAGTCGATCCACTGTGGGGGTTTGATGATGCTTTTTCTCAGTTATAAACACAAGTCACAGGTTATAAATTTCAAAAGTCGATTCCCGCTGGTAGATGTCAAAATTGCCGCTCCTCAGCAGATGATGCCATTTGATATCAGCCTGAGCCATTTGATATGAGCCTGATGTTTGTGAAACCTCGGCTACATTGGAGTGCTAGGGCCAATTTCCCAATGGTCAGAAAAAGATGACATGACAAGAGTGTTTTATTCTCATATGGTCCAGACCGAACAATGAAATTCTTACTTGCAGCAGCACCACAGAATATGTAAACATAGCACACAGTAAACAATATAATAAATGAGGAGAGAAAAAAAAGTGTGTATATATATATATATATATATATATATATTTCTGGCGTTACACAAAAGCTGGAGAAACTCAGCGGGTGCAGCAACATCTAAGCAGCGAAGGAGATAGGCGACGTTTCGGGTCAAGACCCTTCTTCAGACTGGTATATATTTCTGGCCATTGGCAAATTGGCCTTTTGACTTTTGAAATGTATAACCTGTGACTTGTGATATATATATATAAATATATGCGTGCGTGCATGCATGCGTGTGTGTATGTATATAACATGTATAGGGCACCTGGACCTACCTGATCTCCCAGTTCCCAAACACTTTAATTCTCCTTCTCTTTCCCACACTAAACTTTCCGTCCTGGGCCTCCTCCATTGTCAGAGTGAGACCAAACACAAATTGAAGGAACAGCATCTCATAAATCGCAGCTTACATTAGGTATGTTACAAAACTTACCTTTAGCGGCGCTGCAGTTCTGCCGCTCCCCGTGTGCGCGACTTTAGCGCCTGTCAGAGGGGGGCGGGCTTAAAGTGCCGATTTTCACCAGACCAGGATAATCGATGAATGTCGGGCGATTTAATTGCGGAAGAAAAATCGCTCCGACATTTCATCCATTAAGGTATTTTTAAATTACTCTAAGTTATTTGTTAACTAGAGTAATTTAAAAATCACCTTCAAAAGCCGTGACCGCAGACCACCGGAAGCATTTTCCGTAGGGGAGAAAAAAAGGTAAATACTTTATTTTTTTATTAAAAGTTGGTTTTTTGGGAGGCATAAATACTATTTTAATGTTGCGAAATGGGTTCCCCAAAAAATGTATGAACCCCCAGTATTTTCCCCCCCGACTTCACCGCTAACCGCAACGTTCCAATCCACCGCATTCCACTAAAACCCACTCGCTAGTTGATTTAAATGGCCATTTATTTACAGGCATAGAACACTAAATTCCTTCCATTTGGCCCAGAAATTCATGAAAATGAGATTTAAAAATTATGTCATATTGTGGATTATTGTGTGAATGTTATTTGGACACTTAGGCAATTAAAAAAAAGTTTATCTTTTCTTAAGAAATTGATAGATGTTTAGATCTACTCATTGAATTTTGTAATTAGCTACAATTAGATAACTAACTAATTATATACTTTAATTTCAGGTAATCCAAGTAAGATTGTTTAATATTTGTTTCAGAATGCTTCAATCTATAATGACTGAAAATTTCATTGAGTTCTCTTAATTTTTAATAAAGTTATGGGCTTTTAATTTTTCCAGATCACAGCTTTTGAGTTAAGTCAATTGAAAGGCAATGGGAAGCAAGATACTCATTTCCGAGCATGAAAATGGCCATAACTTTCTTAATACTGAAGATATGAAAGTAAATTAGGTGTCAAATTAAACTTCTTGTTATGCTTTATCTGATGGGATAAATTGCAGACTTGATTTTTAAAATCTCAAAATTTTGTAACATTGCTACTTACATCCCAGTGGTATCATTTTCATTTCTCTAACTCCAAGTTCCTTCCCTTTCCATCCCTCCCCCACCAAAGTCGTGCAGGCTTCAAAGTCGTCTTGTTGAGTCTCATTGTCTTACCTAACAAACAGCTAACAATAACCTGTTTCCTTTATCATCTTTACTTTTTTGCATATCTTTCATTCATTTGTTCTCTATCTCTCCACATCACCGTCTTTCTCTCTCATTGTAATTTAGTGGGTCAGGCAGCATCACTGGAGGATGTCAATGGATGACGTTTTGGGTTGGGAGCTTTCTTCAATGGGGATATGTTTTTGAAGTGAACGACTTGATCATGTATAGTCTTTTCACTGACTGGATAGCATGCAGCAAGAAAATGTTTTTCACTACCGATACACACAAAGTGCTGGAGTAATTTAACGGGTCAGGCAGCATCTCTGGAGAAAACAGTTAGGTGACGTTTCAGCTGAGAACCCTTCCTCAGCTGAGTTATTGCAGCATTTTGTATCTATCTTTGGTATAAACCAGCATCTGCAGTTCTTTGTTTCTAAATTTAAGCTTTTCATTGTACCTTGGCACGCGTGACAATAATAAACTAACAAAAATGTTCACACATCAAAAGTCTGGATCAATGAAAACAGAACACATATGTCATTTGGTGTTACGGTGTTATAATCATCGAATGTTGAAAAAGTGTTGAGTTTGTGAATCTGAGGCTTATTTGTGGTATAATTAACACATGGCTAATTATTTTTTAAAAAACAGATTTTCTGCTGCTATGTGAAAAGGAATTCCATGTTAATAGAACAAAGTACTTTAATTTCCCATGAATGTCGACACTGATAAATATATTGTTTGACAAAATGACTTTAAATTGGCATTAGCTCAGGAAGTAATCTATTCCACATGAATTTCTCAGATTGATTTAAATTAGGACTTTACATACCAATCTAAATGGAAATACAACTTAATTGAAATCCATTTACTATTGTAGACATGCGTTTTATAACATAAATACTACCTTCATTGTGATTTACAAATTACAATTTGATGATTTTTCATTCGAGGCATATATATAATTCTTTGTCAATTGCATAGTAACTACCATTTCTATAATTATTTTATCCATTTGTCTTATATCATGCATCATTTTGTCTATTTATCTTTACAGTTCATAGCAATCGGACTGGTTTTCTAACAACCATGTTAATTCTGTCAAAGCTAATTTGGAGTCTTGAAATTTAGCATTAAACACTATTGCACATAGTCTGAAGAAGAGTCCTGACCCAAAATGCCACCGATCCATTTTCTGCAGAAATGCTGCCTGACCTGCTGTGTTACTCCAGCATTTTGTGTATATCTTTCGCACGTAGATTTGTTCTCCTTTGGTGAAAGATACACAGAATTTTAATATGATGCACAAAGAATTAGACAACATAATGAAGTACAAAGTAAATAAATGAAAGGCTAAAGATTGGGATCAAGGAAGTTAAATTCTGAGTCTGTTTCATACTACCATCATTGCTTTAAACCAGTTTATTCGACATCAAAAATTATTTTGTACTTTTCTCAAATAATAAATTATTGACTCATTGGGCACAGAAACAATGAATCATACGTTCATATGGAGCAGATTTAGGCCATACGGCCCATCAAGTCTACTCCGCCATTCAATCAAGGCTGATCTATCTTAATCCCATTCTCCTGCCTTCTCCCCATAGCCCCCTACAACCATATTTATCAAGAATCTATCTATCTCTCCCTAAAGAATATCAATTGATTTGGCATCCATTGCCTTCCTCTTCAGCTATCAAGCACCCATTTATATTAATCTTATACCATATAAACATAGAAAATAGGTGCAGGAGGAGGCCATTCGGCCCTCCAAGCCAGCATCGCCATTCATTGTGACCATGGCTGACCATCCCCTATCAATAACCCGTGCCTGCCTTCTCCCCATTTCCCTTGATTCCACTAGCCCCTAGAGCTCTATCTAACTCTCTATTAAATCCATCCAGTGATTTGGCCTCCACTGCCCTATGTGACAGGGAATTACACAAATTCACAACTCTCTGGGTGAAAAAGTTTTTTCTCACCTCAGTCTTAAATAGCCTCCTCTTTATTCTAAGACTGTGGCCCCTGGTTCTGGACTCGCCCAACATTTGGGAACATTTTTCCTGCATCTAGCTTGTCCAGTCCTTTTATAACTTTATATGTTCAGCTCCATTTTATTCTTTCTCATCCACCTCTCATCAACTACCTCCAAATTCTACCACTAATTTACATTTTAGGGACAATTTACAATGGCCAGTTTATCTACTAACCAGCACATCGTTGGCATGTGCGAAGAAACAGGAATACCTATGGAAAGCCCCTCAGGGTCACTGGGAGAATATTCAAACTCCGCACAGGCAACATTAGAAATCTGGGTTGGACTTCTAGACCATTGATACAGAATGGGATTGGGGTGATGGGAGGGAGGGGAGGGAGTGGATGTGGAACCAAATACAATAACTGCACATAGGGATGGATTATTATCAGTATCAACTATTAGCCACATACAACTTCTTGGCCAAGTGCCTCCGCACTTCACAAGGAATGGAGCTTTGCGGAGGGCTTGATGTTTGGTAGAATAATTGAGTGAATGAAGTTTGGAGACTCAGGTGGGAGTTGAAGACCTATACTTGACCCTGGAGTTTTACAGTGCCGGACACCTGCGTTCCATCCTGACTATGGGTGCTGTCTGTACGGAGTTTGAACATTCTCCCTGTGACCGTGTGGGTTTTCTCTGGGTGCTCAAGTTTCCTCCCGCACTCCAAAAATGTACAGATTTGCAGGTTAATTGGCTTCTCTAAATTGTCCCTAGTGTGCAGGCTAGTGCTAGTGTACGGGGTGAATGCTGGTAGGCATGGACATGTCAATGGGCCTGTTTCCGCACTGTATCTATAAAGTCTAAAAGTCTAATTGGAGGGGAAGTTATGGTATGGGAAGGTTCAGTGATAGGAACAGCAACAATGATGGTCTATCATGAGATAATTGACCTCATTTTCCAAAGAATGAATTCATTCTAAGTGCAGCTGGTGCATAAATGACAGCCAGCATACAAGAGTGAATCTCACGAGGGATGCTTGGTTGAATTTAGATAATGGTGAGAAATGACCAAGGATAGTCATTATCACATTTCCCTCTGGGCAAAGTCAATTTTCAACAGCGTTTCCCAGTAAAAATATAATGGACTCACCGCATCTCCTTAAGCAAGACCTGCAGAGAGCCTCAAACTTCAGGAATAACATAGTGGAAGTTACTAACATCACCTTAGCACCTAATATTTATATGTGTGGCTATTTCAGGAATACATTGCCACTATTTACTATTCGACAATGCAAAATATTCTCCGAGCTATATTCAACAAGAATAACTCGTTCACTTGCTTTCCCATTAACAGCAATGGCAACTTCCAATTTAGCAAACCCCTCACCCTATTAAATCACCTACCGAGACGTATAAAACAAAAACCTAACTGATTCACACAGGAGCTGACTCACAGCTTGGCAAGTAGACTTTGGGGGGATCTGAAAGGAGGGGGGATCTGAAAGATGTAAGAAAGCTGAGAATGGGAAATTCTAGCACTTAGAGCCTGGGAAATAAAGTCACGGCAGATCATGGGATTTACAGCCATTAAGCCTGAGCACAATTTCAATGTTAAACAATAATGTCAGCAAAATACAATCAGAAAATGGAAGGTGTACTATAAAGAAGAATTTGAGGAGTAGAGAGTTCTCAAAGAGTAGAAACTAAGAAACATAGAAAATAGCTACAGGAGTAGGCCATTCGGCCCTTCGAGCCAGCACCGTTCAATATTATCATGGCTGATCATCCAAAATCAGTATCTCATTCCAGCTTTTTCCCATATCCCTTGATTCCGCTAGCTCCAAGTGTAGGGCTGGGGTAGTTTACATTGCTTGGTCATGACAGGTCCATGGCAAAATGATGATTTCTCTGAGTGCTATCTCCCTTCTAGTCAGTCCCAATCCAGAGCAGGTACTATCACAACTTTTAGCAAGTACTATCATAATCTTTAAGAAGCATTTATACAGGTACATGGAAAGGACAAGTTTAGAGGGGTATGGGCCAAACATAGTCAGGTGGGACTAGTACAGATGGGGCATGTTGGTCGGCATGGGCAAGTTGGGCCGAAAGGCCTGCTTCCACACTGTATGACTCTATGACTCTATTAGTCTTGACCGGAAACATTGACCAACCCTTTGGCTCCTTGTGATGCTGAGTTCCTCCAGTTGTTTGTTGTTCGTTCCAGTTTTGAAAGTGGAAGGAGAGATGTCAAAACAGCAATTTCATCTATCAAGTCGATAGAAATCCAGCTAAAGGTTACAGTTGCTGAAACAGAAACCTGGGGTGACAAACTGATGCAGTGGTAGAGTTGCTGCGTGACAGTGCCATGGACTCAAATTCGATCGTAACTACCGGTGCTGTCTGCACGACGTTTGTACGTTTTCCCTGTGACCGCGTGGGCTTTCTCCGGGTGCTCTGGTTTCCTACAACACTCCAAAAGCGTACAGGCTTGCAGCTTAATTGACATCAGTAAAAATTGTAAATTGTCCTGTGTATAAGATCGTGCTAGTGTACAGGATGATCGCTGGCTGGCACGGACTCGGGCTGAAGGGCCAGTTTCCACGCTGTATCCCTACAGTAAAGAAAACTAAAGATGTGGAGATAGACAATATCACGAAGATGGAAGTAGGAACTTGATGGGTTCATAAGGGAAGCTCAATGTCAAATCAAAGTCAGAAAATTGTAGGCTTGCATCCAACTCGAGAGACTTGAGTACATAATCTAAGGCAGTATTTCGGTGTACTGAGAGAGGTTAAGTATTTCATATGAAGTGTGAAGCTGCATACCTGTCTGCTCTATTGTAGCTATACAAGATTGCATTTTATTATTACAAAGATCACTAGGGGATTTATCCTTGATGTTTTGGCCAGATTTGGCCCAAAAATCTTCAGACTTGCTGCTCACAATATTTCACACTTGATGGATAAAACTAGATGGGCAAGGTATCTTGTCAGTGGAGCAGAGTACATAAAATCGCCCCACTGAGGTGCTTAACAAGTTCACCGAATGGCATAATCTGCAGCATGCAGTTTACGGCTGATTCCTGATGCGTTGGACAGCATTACATTCCACAAATGGCCAACATTACAGTTGTCACTATACTTCAAAAAAAAGTGCTTCATTGGGTGTAAAGTGCTTTGGGAACTTCAGGATTGTACTTAGTTTATAATGGTTGGTTATGACAGGTCCATGGCACAATTCTGATTTATCTGAGAGCAAGGGATGCTGAGGCTCCACAAGCTGCATTTGGAATATTGTGAGCAATTTTGCACATCATATCTGAGGAAGGATGTGCTGGCTCTGGAGAGGGTCCAGAGGAGGTTTACAAGAATGACCCCAGGAATGAGTAGGTTAACCTATGATGAGCGTTTGATGGCACTGGGCCTGTACTCACTGGAGTTTGGAAGAATGAGGGAGGACCTCATTGAAACATATAGAGTCGTGAAAGCCTTGGATAGTGTGGATGTGGAGAGGATGTTTCCACTAGTGGGAGAGTCTAGGACTAGAGGTCATAGCCTCAGAATTAAAGGATGTTCTTTTGGGAAGGGGATGGGGAGAAATGTCTTCAGTCTGAGGGTGGTGAATCGGTGGAATTTTTTGCCACAGAAGGCTGTGGAGGCCAAGTCAGTGGGTCAGTCATAAGGTAGAGATATATCAATTCTTGATTAGTACAGGTGTCAGAGGTTATGGGGAGAAGGCAAAAGAATGGGGTTAGGAGGGAGAGATAGATCAGCCACGATTGAATGGCGGAGTAGACTTGATGGGCCGAATAGCCTAATTCTACTCCTATCACTTATGATCTCTCTTCTACACTCAGACCCAATCCAGTAACATAAGGTATAGAAGTGTGAAGACGCACACCTCCAGATTCAAGAACAGTTTCTTCCCAGCTGTTATCAAGCAACTGATTTATCCTACAACAACTAGACAGCAGTCCTGACCTACTATCCACCACATTGGTGACCCTCTGACTATTTTTGATCGGATATAACTAGCTTTAAGGGCCTGTCCCACTGTACTGGTAATTCAAGAGCTCTCCATAGTTTAAAAAAAAAAATCAAACTCGTGGTAAGCACGTAGAATGTACGTAGCGGGTACGTCGGAGCTCGGGACGTCTCTTAGCAGCTCGTAACGCTAACGGCAGGTACTCGGGAAGCTCGTGAAGACTCGTGAAGATTTCTCAACATGTCCATGAGAGCCCCGAGTACCTATGAGCGGCTATTACCATAATTTTCCGAGTTCAAATCAGAGGAAACTCGGGAGAACTCTTGAATTAGCTTGTACAGTGGGACAGCCCCATTACCTTGCACTAAACGTTATTCCCTTATCGTGTATCTCTGTACACTGTGAATGTTTTGATTGTAATCATGCATTGAATATTCCGCTGACTGGTTAGCACGCAACAAAAGCTTATCACAGTACCTCGGTGCATGTGGCAATGAACTAAAACTGCAACTGAAACTAAATTGAAACTATGGGACATGTTGGGCTGAATGGCCTGTTTCCATGCTGTCTGACTCTATGGCTCTGTTAGTATTTTAACCATACTTTGTTCTTGTCAGCAGCTCAGAGCATCCCCAAGATTGTGGCCCATCAGCAGCGCATTATTAAAAATTCAAACTTACTGCTCAGAATATCTCTCATCGTTAAAATTAATGGGCAAGGCATCTTGTTGGTAGTGCTGAGCCATAAAATTACCCCAGTGATGCGCTTAACAAGATCACCGAATAACATTATCAGCAGCATGTTTCTTATGGCCGGCTCCTGACATCCGTCTCCAGGGCCTTGTTTCTATTGTGATTTCAAGCTCAGATTCACTAAACTAAAACAGAAAACTGCTGTTAAAATACTTAACTGGTCAGAAGAGCATCTGCAGAGTGAGAAATAGTGTTCTCGTTTCCGGTTAATGGACCATCCAGTCCAACAATGTCCTTCAAGATAGAAAATTGGTTGGCAGACAGAAAACAAAGGGTAGGGATCAACGGGTCCCTTTCAGAATGACAGGCAGTGACTAGTGGGGTACCGCGAGGCTCGGTGCTGGGACTGCAGCTATTTACAATAAACATCAATGAAGGTACAGCAGGCAGTGAAGAAAGCGAATGGCATGTTGGCCTTCATAACTAGAAGAGTTGAGTTTAGGAGCAAAGAGGTCCTCCTGCAGTTGTATAGGGCCCTAGTGAGACCACACCTGGAGTATTGTGTGCGGTTTTGGTCCCCTAATTTGAGGAAGGACATTATTGCTATTGATATTGAGGGAGTGCAGCGTAGGTTTACAAGGTTAATCCCCGGGATAGCGGGACTGTCATGTGAATGGAGTGGCTGGGCTTGTATACTCTGGAGTTTAGAAGGATGAGAGGGGATCTTATTGAAACATATAAAATTATTAATGGTTTAGACACGCTAGAGGCAAGAAACATGTTCCCGCTGTTGGGGGAGTCCTGATCCAGGGGCAACTGTTTACGAATAAGGGATAGGCCATTTAGAATAGAGATGAGGAAACACTTTTTCACACAGAGAGTTGTGAGTCTGTGGAATTCTCTGCCTCAGAGGGTGGTGGAGGCCAGTTCTCTGGATACTTTCAAGAGAGAGCTAGATAGGGCTCTTAAAGATAGCGGAGTCAGGGGATTTGGGGAGAAGGCAGGAACGGGGTGCTGATTGGGAATGATCAGCCATGATCACATTGAATGGCGGTGCTGACTCGAGGGGCTGAATGGCCTACTCCTGCACTCATTGTCTATTGTCAAACAATGTACCATTCTTACCTGTCTGGTTCACAATTGACTTTAGACCCATTGCAGTTGACCCCAATCTGCCAACGGAAATGGGCTGGCAAGCCAGTTTTTGGGCCAAATGGCAATGGGCAATAATTGTTGGTTTTGCCAGGTTGACCACCTCCTGTCAACAATTTAAAATAGTCTGAAATGTTGACCCTGCATCTTTAATTGAGTTTATTAATACCGAGGTACAGTGAAGAGATTTAGTGTCTTCTATCCAGCCAGTGAAATTATTACAATCAAGCCATTCACGGTGGACAGATACAGGATAAAGGGTATAACATTTAGTGCAAGATAAAATACAGTAAAGTCTGATTAAGTATAGTTTGTAGAGCTCCAATAGGGTAGATGAGAGCTCCGGACTGCTCTCTAGTTGGTGAGAGGATGGTTCTGGTACCTGATAATAGCTGGGAAGAAACTCTCTTTGAAACTGGATATATGCATTTTCAAACTTCTGCACCTCTTGCCTGATGGAACAGGGAAGAAGAGGGAGCGACCGGGGTGAGACTGGACCGTAATTATGCTGGTAGCCTTGCTGAGGCAGCGTGAGATGTAGATGGAGTCAATGGAATGGAGGTTGGTATGAGTGATGGTCTGGACTGCATCCACAACTCTCTACAATTTCTTGCAGTCTTCGCAAAGATGCTGCCTGACCTGTTCACGGAAACCAGTAATATTTGATATTAAAATATGTTTTTAAATAATAGATTCCAGTTTTCATTGATTGAAAGATAAGCATGGAAACAGGCTCTTCAGCCCACCGAGGCCACACCGACCATCAATCACCCATGCACACTCGTTCTATGATATTCCACTTTCACATCCACTCCCAACACATTATGGATTACTTACGGGGGCCAATTAACCTACAAACCTTCCCATCTTTGGGATGCAGCAGGAAATCAGAGCACCCAGAGGAAACCCATGCGGTAACAGGGAGAACGTACAAAGATTACACAAATAGCACCCGAGGCCAGTATCAAACCCGGGTCTCTGGCGCTGTGAGGCAGCAGCACTACCAGCTGTGCCACAGTGTTGCCTTCTTCTCTCTTATTACTTTCTAACATTTCTTTTTAGTAGATTCCTTGTTTCGCACAGTGATAGATTATGTCACTGAATTATTCATATTGATTTTTAATACCTCATCTGGCAAGTCATTTGAAAAGAGGAAAATAATTATTTCTTAACATGCACATTGCTTTTGATTGAAACATTAGCCCTGTTCTACTTTTGCATTTCCTTTTGTTTTAAGAGCTTTGCAAAATGGTTGCAACTTTTCAAATACTGTGTGACATTGATACATCACCATTCAAGCATTCAAGGTCCACCTTTCACCCACTGGCCACTGTCTGATCCCTCCTCTCCCCTCTCCTCTTTGTACTGGCTACCTTCCCTCTCCACTCTCAATCACAGAGACATAGGATTGTACAGCTTGCCCACACCGATCAACATGCCCCATCTACGCCAGTCCCACTTGCTGGCATTTGGCCAATATCCCTCTAAACCTGTCCTATCCATGTACCTGTCTAAATGTTTCTGAAATGTTGCGATATCTCCTGCCTCCACTCCCTCCTCCGGTAGCTCGTTCCATACACCCGCATCCCTTTGTGTGAAAATGTTACGCCCTCAGGTTGCTATTATACCTTCCCTCCCTCACCTTAAACCTAGGTCCTATGTCCTCTGGTTCTAAATCTATGTCCTCTAGTTCTCGAGTCCCGAGGGAGGATTTTGACCCAAACATTTGGCAATTCGTTGCCCCACACGGATGCTGCTAGACCTGTTGAGTTCTTCCTGCAGTTTGTTTTTTACATCCATTCTCTTATTCAATGTTATGCTGCATTCAACTGAAATTAATTACATACACCATGAACTGATAATCTGTGTTTGACTGAAATAAGACCATTTGCGTTACTTAGATTTGAACAATAGCAACTACTGTTTCCCATCATCATTTGTTCTGAAATGTGTTGAAGGACAAGGTCTGTGAATTATCCATTAGCTGTTCCTAATTCTTTCTTAATAGGCTTCACACAAAGCCATTGATACATGAAAACCGGAAAACAATCCAATAAACATTTTATTTATTTGAGCAGATGGTACCAGCTGCAAGAATCAAGTACTAAGAGTTTACATTTCAATAACCATCTACCGAAGTAAAGATAATATGGCACAAACACTATTATTAATAGCCACTTCACTTCTGCACAATTGGGACATCATATGGGTTGTCAGGAGAGACTTTCAATGCTTTCAGAGATGTCTGAAATGTTCAGTTTCAGAGAGATTGTGGCCTTGGAAATCCTCAGATTTAATGTTAATTTGCAATGATCGGGTCCAAAGTCTAAAGACTAGTCTAAAGTCATCGCCATCCTCAAGCCTGGGAAATCTGCTGATGATTCAGCTAGTTACCGACCCATCTCCCTCTTGTGTACATCCTACAAGCTGCTTGCCAGGATTCCCCCATTGCAAGAAAATCCGAGAGAAGATGAAAGCACAAGAGAAATATATCAGCAGTCTGAAAAAGAAGCTGCCAAAGGAATCGGAGCAAAGCTATGAGCGACAACAGCGGATAGAAATCTTGGAGAACTATCTTGCCGACCTACCCACCTTGGATGACTTCCAGGTACAGAGCCAGAAGCAAATACAACATGGCATCATTGTTTGCACACTTTCAGAGTTCAGTTAAACAACTCTTTCACAAAAATGACCACTAAATGACAAACAGCAAATGTAACAGACTTGATTATTACAGGTATCAGAGGTTATGGGGAGAAGGCAGGAGAATGGGGTTAGGAGAAAGAGGTAGATCAGCCATGATTGAATGGCAGAGTAGACTTGATGTGCCGAATGGCCTAATTCTACTCCTATCCCTTTTGACCATATGATCTTCTACCTGGAGAGCAAGCTGGCTTTAGACCTGGTAGAAGCTGTGCAGAACAATTCCTTGCCCTCACTACCAATATAGAGGCTGGCTTACAGCATGTCCTGAAAACTGGTCTGTCATCGACCCATCATCAGCTTATGACACCGTGTGGAGACATGGCCTGTTGCTGAAAGCTTCCAGAATCTTGAAGTGCCAAACCACCATGCGTCGTGCCCTCTCATCCATCCTCAGCAACCATAGATTTAGGGTCTTGCTTGGGAACCAGACCAGTTCTGTCAGGACCCTGAATGATGGTCTCCCCCAGGGCTCTGTCCTACCTCCCCTACTCTTCAACATTTATGTGAGTGAAATGTCAACTACCTCGTCCAGATGACCTTCCCCTTGCCTACCGGGGAGCTGTCCTTGAGGATATCCGCAGCGTGCTAACCCAAGACCTGAAGCGGATGGAGGAGTACTTCACCTTCTGTCGACTTTGACCTAACCCATCAAAGACAACTTTCACTGCCTTTCACCTCAGCAATCGGCTCGCCAATGCAAAGCTCCGAGTGTCACCCTGGATCGCACCCTCACCTATCGTGAACACCTGAAGAGGGTGGCTGATAAACTGAAAGCAAGGGTCAACATCATCAGGAAACTTGCAGGCAACAGCTGGGGACCCAATGCATACACCCTCCGTATCGCAAGCTTAGCCCTAGTCTACTCAACAGCCGAGTTTTGCTCAACAGCTTGGACTAATAGCTGCCACACCAAACGAGTTGACACTGTCTTTAACTCTGCAATGTGGGTCATCACAGGGACGCTAAGTCAACGCCTTTGCAGTGGCTCCCTGTCTTTTCTCATATCGCCCTTCCCATCATATGCAGGAGAGGATGTTGAAAGATAGGTGCACCATCGAGGCTAACCCTGAACTTCCCACCCATGCTGACTTGAACAATCTAACCAACATGCGCCTGAAGTCCCACAAACATTTCAGGTTTTCAGATCTTCAGTCAAATCCATGGAAGACTTTGACTCCATGACTGAGTGGCGCAGAGCCTGGAAAGATGCCAACACCAACAACGGAGAGGTCATCATGCACCCCACAGTCAAGCCACCGGGATTTGACCTCCATTGCAAGCAATGGCTAACCCTGAACAGAATCCGCCCCCTCCATGCAAGTGGGGGATGACAGGCAGCCCTGCTTGCGACTGCAGACATCCAGACCAGACCGTCCCACACATCGTGACTGACTGCCCACTGAGGCTTTTCCCTGGTGGCATCAAAGCCATCCACCCATTAACTGATGCAGTCCTGGCCTGGATGTCTACCCTTGATCTACAACTTTAGGCTGTGCACGCCATACGCAAGAAGAAGAATGATCAGGTTGATCAGGCCAAGTTTGCCTTTTACGCTATTCCTTGGCGGACCTTTTGTCACCCTGTTGATCCAAACAAATCCAAAGATTTGTGGGAAGGAACTGCAGGTGCTGGTTTCTACCAAAGATAGACACTAAATGCTGGATTAACCCGGCTGGTATCTCAACATATCTGGAGAAAAGGAATAGGTGACATTTTGGGTCTGAACCCTTCTTAAGTGGGAACCCTTATTCAGTTGGTTTGATGCTGGTCTAAACTAAGGGTAGACACAAAGTACTGGAGTAACTCAGTGGGTCAGGCAGCATCTCTGGAGAAAAAGGATAGGTGACGTTTGGGATTTGAACACTTCGGAACCCTACGGAGGTTGTTCAGGCAGAAACAATAACAACATCTAGAAGACACTTGGACAGGTGCATGGATAACAAAAGTTTATAGGGATATGGACTGAATGCAGATAAATACGGCTAGCTTAGTTGGGGCACCTTGGTGGGTGTGGACACGTTGGGCCGGTTTCCATATTAGATGATCCAATGATGATGATCTTATAATGCACCAGCAAGTAAATACACTACAACCAGCGGTCTCTCCTTCGCTCACTGCCGACCATCCAATTAGCTTGGATTTGATCTGACCCATAGCAGCTTCTCTGATTTTACTGCTGATTTCCAGCACCTGCACTGTTTTCCATTTGAAAGATGATGTTGTTCAGATCCAAGTGACAGTCCTTAAATCACCACCAAGTGCCTAACCAGCAGAATTCTCCCCTATTTCATCACTTTTATTAATGGCTGATTTGAAGACATTTTATTGATATATAATGTGAGTGTTTCTGAAATGCAATGTTGTAATGATAAACAAGAAGCATATCCGTGTTGAGGGTGGATTTGATTAACTTGTATGCCAGTGCTATTTAAAATTCTAAACGTGCTACTGCAGCTGTTTATTTTTCCCCTTTGATTCTATTTTCATGTCACATCTTGCGATCTTGATATATTTCCAAATGCTTTCTTTCGACTTTTGACTTTAGCGATGCGGAACGGAAACAGGCCCTTCGGCCCATCGAGTCCGCGCCAATCAGAGATCACCCCGTACACTAGAACTAACCTGCACACTGGGGACAATTTACAATTTTACCGAAGCCAATTAACCTCCAAACCTGCACGCCTTTGGAGCGTGGGAGGAAACCGGTGCACAAGCAGAAAACCCATGCAGGTCACGGGGAGAACGTACAAACACCCACCCGTAGTCAGGATCGAACCCCGGGTCTCTGGTGCTGTAAGGCAGCAACTCTACCTCTGTGCCACCGTGCCGCCCCTTTCACTTCTATCTACTGATTTCCTATCTTTTTTTTTCATTGTTCTTGTTTTTCTCTCTGTGGTGTTTTTGTATTGCATTTGTGTAGCTGGCAGGCTTTGGTTGTGTTAGTCCTGGTACCTCCCCGGTGAACCAAACACTAGGGAGGCCTCTTTGTCAGACAAGTTGCAGTAATCTAAAGTGAAGGCTATGCACAGAGAGGTTGCTCATCTCTATAACAATGTTTATTTAAAATGACTCATTGGATCATTAAAAAAGTCATCCTGCCGGCATCACCTTTGAAGGTTCCCGGTACAAGAACAAAAGTAGAAAATACTGTGAATTCTGATCAAGCCAGGGGGCACCTGTGAGTAAAGAATTAACATTTCAGTTTCAGTTGATTTCAAGCACTAATACTGATTCTTATACTGATAATGATTTTTTTCCTCCCAGATGCAAGTTGACCTGCTGAAAATCTCCAGCATTTCCTGTTTTTATTTTGGGTTTTCGGCATCTGCAGTCATCTTTTTGTATTTCGGGGCCAAGTTCAGTACTGATTACAGAGAGATGAGAACAAGAATGTAGCCTTGAGTTGCTGTAATGTCAGAGGTGCCATAAGAAGTCCCGTTTGCAGTTTGCCACAAGCCATGTGGGGGACACAGCAAACATGTGGAGGAAGGTGCTCTGGTCTGCTGAGACCAAAATTGAAGTTTTTGGCCTAAATGCAAAACGCTATGTGTGGCGGAAAACTAACACTGCACATCACCCAGTCAAAGTCCAGACCTAATTCCAATTGAGAATCTCTGGTAAGACTTGAAAATTGCTGTTCACAGACGCTCTCCATCCAATCTGAGCTTGAGCTATTTTGCAAAGAAGAATGGGCAACCATTTCAGTCTCTAGATGTGCAAAGCTGGTAGAGCCATACCCTAAAAGACTTGCAGCTGTAATTGCAACAAAAGGTGGTTCTACAAAGTATTGACTCAGGGGGGCTAAATATTTTTGCACGCCACACTTTTCAGTTTTTAAATTTGTAATAAAACTTGGAAACCATGTATCATTTTCCTTCCACTTCCCATTAGGCACCATTTTGTGTTGGTCTATCACGTAAAATCCCAATAAAATACATTTATGTTTGTGATTGTAACGTGACAAAATGTGGAAAGGTTCAAGGGGTATGAAAACATTTGCAAGCCACTGTACATCGTCTGCTCTTGCATCTGCTCATAAAAAAATTCATCACACATTTTGAAAAAAAGGCTGGTGATTTATCCTTCGTGGCTTGACTGACTGATTGATACAGCATGGGAGCAGTCCCTTTTGCCCACCGAGTCCATGCCGACCATTAATAACCATTAAGGTTATTAATGACATTAACATTACCGGTCGGTTATCCTTGGTTCTGAAAACTACTGTTTATGATTTGTTTCCACAATGAGCCAATGAAATTCACCGGTCAGCACCGGCTACAACCTACGAGAACCTAAGAGAACCTTCGACCTCCTGGCAACCCACTAGGGTCTCCTAGCGACCCACCTACGGCATGGGAATTCTCGACAGTCTCCATGGCGGCTTCATTCTAGTCGCCGCTAATTTTTCAGCATGTTGAAAAATATGCGGAGACCATAATGAGGCCGCGACTAGTTCTCAGAATGCGGGAACTCCTCACGACCATGCAGGCCACTACCTGGCAACCACCCGTGAACATGTGGCGACTGTATAGTCTCCTGCAGTCACCTAAAAAACCTCCTAAGTGTGGCAGGCCCATTAGTATGGCTGATATGTCACTGTACCTTAATTGGTACATGTGACAACATACTGACCTTGAAACATTGAAATTCACTCACCCTATTCACTTGTTTATAAGGTGATAAGGTCATAAATGAGTGAGGCAGAATTAGACCACTCAGTCCATCAAGTCTGCTCTGCCATTCAATCATGGCTGATCTATCTCTCCCTCCTAACCCCATTCTCCTGCCTTCTCCCCATAACCACTTATACCAAAACTAGGAATGGCATGCACATACAGCAGCATTTATAGTCCCTATTGTCATTTACTTTGGAAGTCTTCTGCCTAAATCTTCAGCCTAATTCAGACACTTATTCTGCACTCCGTACCTTTCCCTTTGCTCTATCTATTTTACTTTGCATTTATGATTGATATGTTTGGATGCAATGCAAAATTGACCTTTTCACTGTGCCCCTGTACACATGACAATAAAAAACCTAAATCTACTGTATCCATTGTTAAAATGTGGACTCTTATACATCTGCGAGACAAAAAGTAGACAGAGCGATCTGCCTGGACCTACCTGATCTTACGGTTGCTAAACACTTTAATTTCCTATTCCCACACTGATCTTTCTGCCCAAGGCCTCCTCCATTGTCAGAGTGAAACTAAAGGCAAATTAGAGGAACAGCATTGTATATTTCACTTGGGCAGCTTACAACCCAGTGGTATGAACATTGATTTCTCTAAGTTCAAGTAAACTATCAATACTAAACATACCAATAACAAGATTTTGTTATATGCAGATGATGTACTTTTATATATCACCAATTCTCAAGTCAGTATCCCAAATATATTCAACCTTATAGAACAATTTGGTTCCTTCTCCGAGTAAAGAATAAACTGGAAGAAAATTGAAATTACGCCAATAAAAGCTCAAGACCCTTTACATCTCCAAAAATTCCCCTTCAGAATTGTTACTGAAAAATTTACATACCTTGGAGTCTATGTGACTATAAAATACACCTCTCTATTTCAAACAAATTTCCCACCATTAATAGTAAGATTAAACGAGAACTTACCAGTTTGAAGTTTGATCTTTATTTTATGAGGTGTCACCGCCAGCACGCATGCGCGACATTCTTCAAAGCAGTGGTGTGAAATCACAGAACAAACAGTCACAATGACTGACATAGTAAGAGAAAAAAGAGAACTTTCATACCAGGTGATCTTTATAATAGAGGGTCGGGAGCGGAGGGCACGTAATCCCTCATCGTGACACCTCATAAAATAAAGATCAAACTTCAAACTGGTAAGTTCTCGTTTAATCTTACTATTTTACTTCGGAGTCACGTGAGTGACTACGTGAAGATTTCAAAGCTCTGTGATTTCATGCCCTGGAAGCTCCATGCTCACACACCGCTAAAGCTGGGATAAGAGGATGGACGTGATTCAGACAAGACACTGGCTGAAAAACAAAACAGGTATTTATTCATACCAAACACAATATTGTGTCCCAAAAGGGTTATTTAACTGGCAGCACTTAAGATCCTCCCTGCATAATTGTCAGGGGAGGTCACGGGTTTGTTATAAAAGCGGTGGAAGGTTCTCTCATTGTTCCAACCCGCTGTGGCCAGGATGTGATCCAGTGGTACCTCCATCCTTCTAGCCGCCGAGGTGGATGCTGCCCTGGAGGAGTGAGATTTATACACATTAGTATCCACCCCCGCCGCATCCAGTACCACCCTTAACCATCTGGAAATGGTTTGCACCGTGACCCTGTGATGAGGCTTCTTGTGACTGACAAGCAAAGCTGTTTCCGTGCCCCTTAGATCTTTAGTGACTGAAATGTATCGCAGAATCAATGTAACGATACAAAGACGAGTGTCCGCTGGGTAACCCAGGAACTCCAAAGTATGTCCAGACACTCCGGGTCGATCTTGCTTCAATAGTCCCTGCACCTGGAATGTGATCTTCCCACTGGTAATTGCCATGGCATCCAGACTGAGTTTGTGCAGGGACTGGACCCGTTGCGCCGTGATCAGTGCCATTATCATGACCATTTTGTAGGTTAATTTGGCCAAAGGGAGTTCCGTGTTCGGTGTCCATCCTCGCAGCATCGTCAATACCGTGCTGATGTCCCAGGTATGGCTATATCTGGGCCTGGGGGGATTAGAATTAAATATTCCCCGCATAAATTTGGATACCAGGGGATGTGACCCAATTCCCAATTGGTCACTCCCCTTGCCCAAGTAAGACGATAGGGCACTCCTGGCACAGTTAATGGCGCTGTAGCTTAAACCCTCATCGTAATGAAGGGTAGCCAGAAACTCCAGCACTTCCGTGATGGTGGCGGTTTCGTATGTAGTTTTAGTAGTCACGCAGAATCTTTCCCACTTCCTGATGTAGGTCAAGTACTGCTTCCTTGTGGACTCTCTGCAGGCTCCCGTGATAGTATCAATGGTCCTGTTGGAGAGTCCGAGTCCATGAAGTGGCCGTTTTAAAGTCTGCAAATTAACAAATCCATACGATCATGACATGGATGACTTTCTCCTGTAACAGGATGAACAAGCAGGCTTGGTCTTTTATTCACCCTGACACAGGGTTCTGTGGCCATCTTTTGTACCAGAGGGAACCATGGTTGAGTAGGCCAGTCGGGCACTACCAAGATACCCGATGCGGAGTCTTGCCTGATTTTTTGCAAGACCCAACTGATGAGGCAGAAAGGGGGGAAAGCGTAGAAAAACAAATCCCCCCAGTGTAGCGAGAAAGCATCCATCGCTACCGCCCCCGGGTCTGGCTCCCAAGCAACATACGTTGGTAGTTGGTGATTTAGCCTGGACGCGAAAAGGTCGATATCTGGTGTCCCATAACGTTCTACAATATCTGTAAACACTTTCCGATCCAACATCCATTCTATGTTGTCGTTGAATTTCCGTGATCTGGTGTCTGCCACTGTGTTTAGTTTACCTGGTAGGTAAGTTGCAGAGATCCAAATTCCTCTTTGCAGACACCAGTGCCAGATATTGTTGGCCAATTCATCACACGATATCGACTTTACACCGCCCATGTGGTTAATATAGGCTACCACCGTGGTGTTGTCAATCTGTAGTCTAACATGAACTTTGTGCATGTTAGTGCAGTATGCTTTAAGTCCGTGAAATGCTGCCAGCATTTCTGAATAGTTAATCCCTAAGTTTTTAAATAGGGTTAACTCTGGTGCACTCCATCTACCTCCACAGCTAGAGGTAGTGTTAGTAGCTCCCCACCCTTTGGCACTGGCATCCGTTTGTAAGGTGATCGAGGGATTGGCGATAGTCATGGGTTTGGAACAATTTTGGGCATTACCCATCCACCAATATAGTTCAGCTTTTGCCTTTTCTGGAATTTTCATGGGCCTATCAAAATGGCCAGCATGATTTTTGAGCGCCGTAATTTTTGCTCTTTGTAAATTTTGGTAATGTAAGGGCCCATATTGTGCTGCAGGAAATGCAGCTACTATCTTCCCAATCACCCTGGCCACCTGCCGAATGGATGGGACCTTAATGCCAAAGAGGCTCCTGCAAGCCTCTATCAGGTCTTCCACCTTGCTTGGTGGTAACGTGACAGACATTTGCACTGAGTCAATAATGAACCCCAAATATTTCATGGTGGTAGAGGGTTCCAATGTTGATTTATCTGGATGTATCGTAAACCCCAGTATCTGAAAAATATGTTTCGTGGCTGTGACTGCCAAAGTAGCCATTTCCAAATTCTCCCCCACTATGAGGATGTCATCAAGATAGGCCATAACAGTATGATTCTGTTTCCTTAAATAGGCCAAAGCTGGTTTCAATATCTTGGTAAACAATCTGGGTGCTGACGATAGCCCATTAGGCAAAGCTTTATATTGCCATAATTGTCCCATCCAGATAAATTTTAAGTATTTCCTATGATCCTTGTGTATGGGTACTGAATAGTATGCATCTTTAAGGTCAACGCATGCCATGTAGTACCTATTGGCTACAAGCTGAGTAGCAGTGTCGAAGGTGTCCATTTTAAAATGAATATACTGGACAGAAGTATTCAGGTCGGTCAAATCTATGATGATGCGGCACCCGCCATCTTTTTTGTTTTTAGTGAATATATTAGACACGAACTCCTGAGGTTCTTTAAAGGCCTTTTTAATTACCCCTTTTTCTATTAACCTCTGTAGTTCAGCATGCCCTGCTGCCTTATCTCTATGAGAAAGGACGAATTTCCGACTAGGCGCATGCTGTACCGGGGTAGGGAGTTCGTGAATAAATTCAATTTTGTAGCCCTGAATACTCCTGAGTATATAAGGATCAGAGGTAAAAGTGAGCCAACTCTCGAGGAACATGTGCAACCTGCCCCCTATGCAGAGTGAATTTAGGTCAGTAGTGTTCTTGGGGATCCCAGACCCACCTACCTCCATGGTTACTGCCGGTGTGGAGGTTTCTGCCCTTGCTTCCTCGGCTGGTTGTAGGTGTTCTGGGAGTGGCGCATCTTCCAAGGAGGCCGGCCTGGGCCTTGGCCTAAAAAAGACCGCTGTGCAGTTTTGCCGGCCTTCAAGCTTTCACCACCGGCAGACCTGTTAGGGTAACTCTGCCCGGTGGGTGCGTAGGGGTGCGTTCTGTGTGGGTGATGAGGCTTAGTGTACCCAGGTACTTTAATAAGGCCCAAAGCCTTAGCCTCCTCGTCAAGATCTTTAACCTGTTTGGGGAGATCTTCCCCAAATAGCAGGCTTGGAGGCTGTGTCTTCCCAGGCTTACACAACCCCGCGAACTTGGGGTTAAGCGCCGGCTTTATAATGCTTTTCCTGAAATTATTTATTTCATACTGTGTGTTGCACAGTAAGGCCAAAGCATCTTGTAGTTCTTCCGGCATGTCCACTCCCACTGCTGTTCTGGCTACTGCAGTAATCCCTGCGGTAAGGAGCTTCAGGATCTTCTGAAGTTTCATCTCCTGCCCTCTACTCGAGGGGCTCATGTTTCCCCATATCGGGTTGTTCACCGCGGGTACATTTAATGACTTGCAGTTTTCTGGCGCCATATATTTATCTGCTGTGGCATTGATGGCCTGTTCCTGAAGTTGGTTAGTGGCCATATAATCAATGCTGGCAGCCAGCTTGGGGTGGATGGGTAGGCCCTTCTGGTTGGGCATGGCATGTTTGCTCACCACATCCATATAATCTTCACACACCCCTGACGCTGCAGGTGCTTCAGCCAACTCCCCTTCTTCTGGGTCAGCCCAGTTCTGACCCTCAATGCTCCCCTGTATAGAAGGGGATACATTAGGCAGTCCTCGAAAGGAACTTGCCGTGGGCCTACTAGGGGTCCCACTGTGATCCTGCCCCTGCTTTAGCAGGTCACGTTGGAGCAGCTGCTCCATCATCCGCTCAATGCGGTCAAGGCGACCTCCGTCGCTGCCAGCGAGCGGGGTGCCCTCGGGACCGGACTCCGCTGAGTTGGCCCCGGCCGACTTCCGGATAGTTTTCCCCGACCGTGGCGTACCAACGGTCTCAAAGTCCGAAAAGTCGGGAGCTGCAGGTAGAACCTGTAGCTCTGGAGAGGCGGTTCTCCGTTGGCTGCTGTCCTTAGCCGCTGATTTGGCCGCCGCTCTCTTTGATTTTCTCCCTTCCATAATGGTCGACTCACTCCTTCGGTGAGACTTACCTGGCGTGAGCTTTTTAAACTCACGCTGGAGGAGCCCCGCTCCTCCCGACCGTCGCTTCCGCATGCGCACGACGATATGTCGCGCATGCGTGCTGGCGGGGTCTTCACGTAGTCACTCACGTGACTCCGAAGTAAAATTACTAAATTAAATGCCCTCATTCAATTTTGGAAAACACTCCCTATTTCCCTTATAGGTAGAGTAAATGCCATAAAGATGATTTTCCTTCCACAACTCGTATTCTTATTTCAATCAATACCGATCTATCTCCCTAAAAGTAAAAAAAAACTTGACTGTTATTACAAATTTCATTTGGGACTATAAAACCCATAGAATACACAAATGACACTTATGTAAATCTAAAGAAAATGGAGGATTAGCACTCTCTAATTTCCTTTTCTATTACTGGGCGACTAATATTAGAAACTTAGTCTACTGTATGGATGATACATGTCAACAGGTAAACTGGTGAAAAATGGAGAGGGAAGATTGTTTGCCTTTTAATATAGGCGTGATTCTTCTTTCTCCAACACATCTGAATAAATCAACATATGAGCAAAATCCGACAATACATAGATAATACATAGAATTTGGAAACAGTTGAAATCAAGCCTCAAACTGAGAAATCTCTCTCTCCTTTTACCAATCGCTAACAATCCCTCGTTTAAACCGTCTACCTTAGCTAAGGCGTTTGCACAATGGAAAAACTCAGGAATTAAAACGATGGGAGATCTTTACGAGAAGGTGATTTTCCTCTGCTTTCAAGAATTACAGGAGAAATATAATTTGAAAGCAAGTAATTTTTTTAGATATCTCCAAATCAAAGACTATGTGAAAACACATACACAAGACTGTCATTTTATGGGTCCAGATATACTAGATGAATGCATGAATAGAGCTGATACTAGTAGGTTAATATCCTACATTTATAATACTCTTTTAACTGCACACATCCCACCTTCTGAAATGCATAGGCAAGCATGGGAAGATTAATTGGGTTTATTAACTTCAAAGGATAGCTGAGAGGAAAGCCTTCTATACATACACTACTGCTCTCCCAATGTTAGGCACTCCCTGATATAATTTAAAATACTGCATAGAGTCTACTATTCAAAGACCAAATTGAACAAGATTCCCAAATGTCTCTCCTAATTGTGATAAATGTCTTCTCCAAGAAGCGACTATAACCCATTATTTCGCTTCCTGTATGAATCATTTCAGAAGTTCTTAAAACTAAATTGGACCCCAATCTAAAGCTAATAATATTAGGAGTTCCTGATTCAAGCCTAATATTAACAGTAAGTCAAAGAAATTTTCTTGATTACTGTTTGATAATTGGAAAAAAATGAATATTAAAATTCTGGAAGGGAACATTAGCCCCCGCAATCAAAATGTGGACTGTGGAAATGTCGGAGACGTTGCATTTGGAGAGAATTAGGTTTGTCCTAATGGACAAATACGAACTTTTGGAACAAATATGGTCTCCATTCATTCATTATTTAAAGGGGTAGCTGAGCTCAGCATTGTAACTCAATAAGTACCCTGGTGTAGGATTAGATCAAAAGATGTATTTTGGGATTTGTATACACGTCTCTATAGATATTGTTATGTGAAATTGCTCCATTCATTGTTAAGATGTATACTTCATTTTTTTATTATGTAATAATTGTTTTGTTTTTTTTCTTATTTGTTTATTTCTATAATTAAAATTTTTAATTTTTTTATTTTCCTTATATAATCATAATAATTATTATTTAATCACTATCTCTACTGATTATAGATCTACTTTTACTTCTTTACTTTCCAAAAAAAAACAGCATACATAAATTATTCCGTAATATCTGTATAATTTTTGTAACAAGTTAAATCTGTTTTTGAAGAATTGTTATACTGTGGACAATATGCATTGCTTCTAATAAAAATACTTTAAAAAAAAATTAAAAAAAATCAAATTGAACAAGATTCCCAAATGTCTCTCCTATTTGTGATAAATGTCTCCTCCAAGAAGCGACTATAACCCATTCTTTCGCTTCCTGGATGAAGTTACAAAACTTCTGGAGGGGAATATTTGATATCTTCTCCAAAATATTTAAATTAAATTGGAACCAGATATAAAACTGATCACATTAGGTATGTCAGAGGCCTGCTCTAAGCTAACGATATTTCAAAGACGTTTCCTCATTACGGCTTAATACTGGCGAAAACATTAATACTCAAATTGTGGAAACAGACAACAATCCCTACAGTGAAGATGTGGATTATGGATATGTTCGAGACGCTACATTTGGGAAACATTAGGCTTGTCTTGGTGGAAAAAGCAGATCAATTTCTTAAGACATGGTTACCTTTTACTGAATTTCTGCAACAACAGAATAGTTAAACACAAATTTCAACCCGATGCCAGGGATGGGTGAGGGGAGGGGGTGGAAGGAGGGGGGGGGGAAATGGTATATCTCCATCTTTTCTTTTCTTATTTATTTTATTTTCTCCTGCACTTCTTTGGTAACTTATGGGTCTTTTTCCTGCTCTCTTATATTTTACTTATTTTTTCTCTATTTTTTTCCTTTTTTTCCCTTTTTTTTGATTTACATTATAAGGTTAAAAATGAAGCTGTACAATAATTGTATAACTGTTATGTTGATCGCCTTCTCCCTGTACAATTGCTTTGAATAAAATAAATTCAAAAAAATAAAAATAAATAAATAACTTCAAGTAAGCCCTGCTTTCCCTCTCTCTCCATCCCTCCCCCACCCAACTCGCACCAGCTTCTGGTTCTCACCTAGCAATCAGCTAACAATGGCCTGTTTCCTTTATCATCGTTACTTTTTTGCATATCGTTCATTCATTTGTTTTATATCTCTCCACACCACCGTCTATATCTCTCGTTTCCCTTTCCCCTGACTCCCCAGTCTGAAAAAGGGTCACAACCTGAAACGTTACCCATTCCTTCCCTCCAGAGATACTGCCTGTCCTGCTGAGCAACTCCAGCATTTTGTGTCTATATTCAGCCTAAATCTTCAAACCCCACAAGTCTTTTCACCATTGTTTTGAAGAGGTCCCTTGTTGCTAGTCCTCTTTTTCAGCTTTACTTTACCAAATATTTCAAATAAATCCAATCATAAAACAATTGACCCAATCACCCGTCCTCTTTATATAATTATTCACTTAAAACTATGTAATCAGTGTGACTCTTGACTTAAATTTGTGATAAATGGTTATTAATATGATACATTAATGCTGATGAGTGTTTTAAAGTTTATTACTTAAAACATAAGATAATATATAATAATTATCACATTGCTCTATAAAGCGGACCTGTTGTGCAGAAATTGGCTGCAATGTGGCCTCTAATAGCAATTACTCTTCAAAAATACTTCCATCAGTAGTAAAACACTTTGCATTTTAAAAGCACCTTGGAAAGTATATAAATGCAACTCTTTTGATTTTCCAGGATGTTAAACTAACTGTAATAACACTAGTAGTTTGAGGAGAGAAACAAATAACAATATGTGAATTGTCATCTGTGAAAGTGAATTGGTGATAACACAGACATTAAAATTAATTTGCCAATATTATTACATTTCCAACTTTCAGGATGAAGGCACCATTGCACAAATGCATTTTTGTGGTTTATGAAACTTGGTTTAAGATTAGTTTCCTCTATATAATATATTATGAAGCCACGTCTGAAGACGTGTTGACACAAATCTTGCACTTGGCATGAGGTGTATTTGATACTTGCAACATGAATATTATTTTGCCTTCTTATATTTATATCTTCAAAAATTTGATCGGGGGAAAGGTAGATTAAAATCTATTTTTGATAGATTGTGTAGGTAGCCACGTCCTTAGGTAGGCTCTCAAAACATGGAGCATTATTTTGGTGTAAAGGCAGGTTATAGAGCTTTTGGGTCATAGAGCATGGAAACTTGCATGGCCCTTCAGCCCAACTAGCTCATGCCAACCAAGCTGAATGAACGAACGAATGAATGAATGATTACTTTATTGTCACGTGACAGGTCACAGTGAAATTCTTTGCTTGCTTTCCGAAGGTATGCAAATAGACGCCACGTAAAGGCCATTGACAACGTTTTTTTTGTTTGTTTTTTTTTAAATTTTATTTATTAGAGGTAAATACATCAATGTACACACATATACTGTTACAATCATTGTACCATATAATTTTATGGCTTTTAAAGAAAAAGAATAGAGAAAAAGAGAATGAAATGTGAAAAGAGTTGTGATAGTGAAAGAGCGTGCCAAAGGGGAGAAGAAACCCTTGGTCAAAGAATTAGAAAAGGGGGTTAAAAGATAGACCCTAAAAAAAGAAAAGGAAAAAGAGAAAAAAAAAAGAAAAAAACCCAGTTATTATGTTATATATATCATGCAAAAGGAATCCACCAACTCGATAGTTTTTCACCCCCCCCCACCAAGGCCCGAGGTACTCCTGCACCCTATCTTTGTAGTAATTCTATAAATGCAGACCACGTCTGATAGAAGCGTTCTGATTTTCCTTCCAGGCAGAGTCTCATATCTTCCAGATGTAGTGTTTCAAACATAGTTGAAATCCACATATTTAATGTTGGTATAGGAGCATTTTTCCAAAATTTTAAGATTAGTTTTTTTTCCTATTATTAAGCCATAATCAAATAAATTCTTTTGATACACATTTAATTCCGAACTACCTTATGCCATTCCGAAAATATTCCATTCTGGCTTTGGTGTCATTTTTATTTTAAACAGTTTTGTGAAAATTTCAAAGATTTCAATCCAAAACCTTTGAATTTTTGTACAAAAGATGAATGAGGGCGCTATAGTAGCTTCTTGACACTGGCATTTATCACAAATTGGTGAAACGTTAGGGAAAAATGTATTTAATTTAGTTTTTGAGTAGTATAATCTATGTATTATTTTTAATTGTATTAAAGTGTGTCTTGCGTTAATTGAGCATTTGTGCACATTTAATAAGTATTCTTTCCACCTTTGATTGGAAATTTTAATGCTTAGTTCATTTTCCCATTCACCTCTAATACCTTCCGTTGTTGGTATTACTGCATTTAGTATAATATTATATATATGTGAAATTAAATTTGCTGTTTCCGCCTGTGTATTCATTACTTCATCTAGTAAGTCTATGGCATTTTGTGAAATTCATGTGCATGTTTTTTCAAATAATCACATATTTGGAAATATTTAAAATACTGATTGTTACCCAGATTGTATTTTAGTTGTAATTGTTTAAATGATAATAATTTTCCCAAAGTTTTAATTCCTGCTCTTTCCCATTGTATAAATGCTTTGTCTATAATTGAGGGTTTAAACGGGGGGTTTAGCAATAGGAGATAGGAGAGATAAGTTTCTTAATTTTAAATTGTATTTTATTTGTTTCCAAATTCTAATTGTACGCCATTGGCAAAGTTACAAAGTATCCTTGCCCCTTTTGATCTTCCCCTTCCCCATTTGATCTCTTCCCCTCCCCCTACTTACGGCAGTCCCCCCACGCCGGGTCCTCCATTGTTATTTTGCTCGGTGGTGTCCACATGGTCCATCCTCGTCCGTCGGTCAGCAACCCCACTGCACCCACAAATTTATTTGTCTTCTGGAAATTGCCCCCAGTGTGTGGGATGCATAACTGGGATAACTAGTGTAAGGGTGATCATTGGTCAGCACGCTCGGTGGGCCAAAGAGACTATTTCCACGCTTAACTAAACTAAACTAAAAAGACTGGTTAGCACCCAATCTTTCAGATAATTCATTAAACAGCAGAGAAAAATGAAAACAAAACTGCAGATGCTGGAAATCTTCGATAAAAACAGATTTTTTTTTAAAAATTGTGCATTGGAGTAAATGACCTCACGTTTGCCATAAAATATTCTATCCTGCTAAACCTGCCTATATAGAAATAAAGAAATAGGTGCAGAAGTAGGCCATCCAGGCCCTTCGAGCCAGCACTGCCATTCTTGCATAATGATCATCCAAAATCATTACCCCATTCCTGCTTTCTCCCCATATGCCTTGATTCCATAGCACTAAGAGCTATATCTAACGGGCCTGTCCCACATAAGCTATTTTTAGGCGACTGCCGGCGACTGTCATAATCATAGCAGGTCGTTGAAAAAACGGCGACTGGACCCCCCTTCAAGATAAAATTTGAAATAGAATAATTTATTTAACAAACAACAACGAAAAAAGAAGTCAGCATCAGTGAAAACGTGCGTTATCATGGCAATAACCAACGCCATCCAGACGACAACCTATGACAGCACCTATCTCAGGAGAAGTCAAGCTACGCTCATTGGCGTCAAGCCAACTGTTGCCGACTGTCGCCGAAAAGTTTTGAACATTTCAAATTCCAGCGGCGACCAGAAAAACGCCATTACTCTTTGGCGGATGGAGGCGCCTACTCAGGACCATAGAGGCGACATCTAGCGACCATGTGGCAACAGCCTAGTCGCCTGTAGCTGCCTAAAGAATCACCTAAGTGAGACAGGGGCATAACCCCCTCTTGAAAACATCCAGTAAATAAGCCTCCACTGCCTTCTGTGGTGGAGAATTCCACAGGTTCAATCAGTTTTTCCTCATCGCAGTCCTAAATGGCCTACCCCTGGTACCCCTGTACCCCTGGTTCCAGGCTCCCCCAACATCGGGAACATTTTTCCTCCATCTAGCCTGTCCAATCCCTTAAGAATTGTATATGTTTCTATAAGATCCCCTCTCTAATTCACTTCTAATTTCCAGTGAATGTAAGCCCAGTCGCTCCATTGCGGTACCCCGGTGGAGTACCGCAAGGCTCAGTGCTGGGACCCCAGCTATTTACAATATATATTAATGATTTGGACGAGGGAATTCAATGCAACTCTCCAAATTTGCAGATGACAAGAAGCTGGGGGGTATAGTTAGGTGTGAGGAGGATGCTTGGAGGCTGCAGGGTGATTTGGATAGGCTGAGTGAATGAGCAGATGCATGGCAGATGCAATATAATGTGGATAAATGTGAGGTTATCCACTTTGGTGGCAAAAACATGAGGGTATACTATTATCTGAATGGTGGCAGATTAGGAAAAGGGGAGATGCAACGAGACCTGGGTGTCATGGTACACCAGTCATTGAAAGTAGGCATGCAGGTGCAGCAGGCAGTGAAGAAAGCAAATGGTATGTTAGCATTCATAGCGAAAGGATTTGAGTATAGGAGCAGGGAGGTTCTACTGCAGTTGTACAGGGTTTTGGTGAGGCAACACCTGGAGTATTGTGTACAGTTTTGGTCTCCAAATCTGAGGAAAAAATCATTCTTGCCATAGAGGGGGTACAAAGAAGATTCACCAGTCTGATTCCTGGGATGTCAGGACTTTCATATGAGGAACGACTGGATAGACTCGGCTTGTACTCGCTGGAATTTAGAAGATTGAGGGGGGATCTTATAGAAACTTACAAAATTCTTAAGGGGTTGGACAAGCTCGATGCTGGAAGATTGTTCCCGATGTTGGGGGAGTCCAGAACAAGGGGTCACAGTCTAAGGATAAGGGGGAATTCCTTTAGGACCGAGATGAGGAAAACATTCTTTACACAGAGAGTGGTGAATCTCTGGAATTCTCTGCCACAGAAGGTAGTTGAGGCCAGTTCATTGGCTATATTTAAGAGGGCGTTAGATGTGGCACTTGTGGCTAAAGGGATCAGGGGGTATGGAGAGAAGGCAGGTACGGGATACTGAGTTGGATGATCAGCGATGATCACATTCAATGTCGGTGCAGGCTAGAAAGGCCGAATGGCCTACTCCTGCACCTATTTTTCTATGTTTCTATGTTTCTATTCTTTCTATCCACTTGAAACCGCTATTCACCCTCATCATACTCACCATTCTGATTTTGTATCATCCACAAACTTGAACACCTTGGTATTTGATCTGCTTGGACAAACCATAGCTGAATAGGTAGGCCCCGATTACTGATCCCGTGGTATCACATTGTTCAAGAAGGAACTACAGATGCTGGAAAATCGAAGGTAGACAAAAATGCTGGAGAAACTCAGTGGGTGAGGCAGCATCTACAGATGCTCCATCGATGCTGCCTTACCCGCTGAGTTTCTCCAGCATTTTTGTCTATCGTGGTATCATATTGATCATGACATGCCAGCTCGAGAAAGACCCTTTCATTCCCATTCTTTGTTCTCTGAATATTATCTGCCTACAGTCTGTCTGTTTTTTCCATCTTTTTTTTATTTTTTATTTTGTTTAAAAATATGCTGAGGAGGTTTATTTCGTTTTTCTATGTGGCGGAGGGGGGTAGGGTAATAACAATCATTGTTCAAAGGAAACCTGCTTACTAAAGCCTCCATGTACTGTCAGGTCAAGGCGTGCCCTTGCAACTGCTACCATGTAGTCCAGTTCAACCTGTGGGACATGCTCATCCTTCATGGAAAGTCTGCTTTGGAGGACCAGGCGGAAGAGATCTTTATGGCTGGAAAGGCAACGCAGCAACGCACTATGGAATGCAAAGGGCTAGTCAGAGCACTAAAGATGACATGGCCTTCCACTGCAGCCAATGAGTCTCCAGCCGTGATGATTTTTCATACCACTGGACCTTTCTGCGGCCGAGAGGGTGGGGTTGTTACAGTGCAACAGCTTCTCCACCTTAAACCCATTCACGCACAGGTTTTTGTGCACCCCTGGACTCGTGAGCCATGTCAGAACTCACCAGAATTGCGACTGCACGGCCCGCTATTGTCGTTACCGATGGGCCACCACCATGTAGCGGTCAGATACCATTATCAGCAACATTTTTATTGCTACAGCTATTAAACAATATGCAAATAGAACCAAAGAGAAGATCAATTAGAGTCAGAGAGTCAAAGAGTGATATAATGTGGAAAGAGGCCCTTTGGCCCAACTTGCCCACACTGGCCAACATGTCCCAGCTATAATTGACAATAGACGATAGACAATAGACAATAGGTGCAGGAGTAGGCCATTCTGTCCATCGAGCCAGCACCACCATTCACTGTGATCACGGCTGATCATCCACAATTAGTACCCCATTCCCGCCTTCTCCCCATATCCCTTGACTCCGCTATCTATAAGAGCTCAATCTAACTACACTAGTCCCACCTGCCTGCGCTTGGTCCATATGCCTCCAAACTTGTCCTATCCATACACCATGTTATTCCCATTAAGAACATGAGATGCCAGTGTCACTGCAGAAAGTCACTTAAGGAAATTGCTTTGGAAACTGACAAGGCAATTGAGACTTGATGCTGCGTAATGGTATGCTATTAAACAATGCAACATTCACAGTAATTCAAGGCCATCAGAACCAGCCATTGAGCATGGGACATCCCAATTCAGTACCATTATAACCAGGCAGGGGAAGACAATATCTACATGTTTGGTTGTTGACCTGAATCGTCATTTATCCATGTTCTCCAGGGATGCTGCCTGGCCTGCTGAGTTTTTCAAGCATTTTGCATTAACCAGCATCTGCAGTTCTTTGCTGCTACATCTTAATTGCTTGTTGCTAGCTTTGTGATTGAAAAAGAATACAACCTCACTGTTCAGCAGAGTGTCAGGAAAGGCAAAAGAGAGAAGAGTAAAATAGATTCTCCAAAAGACATTCTTGTGCTGTATAAATACATCGGCTTCAGTCTCCAGAGGCTTATTTGCAGTCATAACATCCTTCACTGCAATACTGTGAAGATATGGGAACGGTATTGATTGATTTTCAGTATTTTCTGACTTTTTTGAACCACTTGTAAAAATTGAACCAGTTTGTAACCCAGGGAGGGCCTGTATTTTTCCGAATACCTACGTTATTCCGAGGTAATGTAATATCTACGTTAATCTATCTAAATCTGTTCGTTCTCAGATACAGTAAATTTCCACTTTCGTCCTTTCTTAAGTAGTGAAGTCACATTTGATACCTTCCAATCTCTATGAACAATTTCCAAACCTGCTTATCTACTATCTGCATTGTTTTAGAACATGGATATTAGGCATATCAACTTTTTGATCAATGGACTTATCTTGTAATTCTTACATTTTGTTCACAAATACTAATTTACTTATTTCATTACCAGCAGACCATTGAGTGTCCAGTAAGGCTGAAGGTATTTTCTATCCTCAGCTGCTAGATAGAATGAAAACATTTATTTAATTTATCTGTCACTTTCCGTACTCAACTTTATGAATGTTACTTTCTCTGCCAACCTCCAGCTGTCCTTGCTAGTTCCTTTTACTAGCCCGTGGGAGTACTTAGCATCTGTTTTTATGTTCTCTCCCCTGGCACTTTGCTCTCGTGTTACTGCATACAGTATCTTCCCTTTATCAATGTCTTGGACCTTCTTTGCTACACCCGATCCTCAGATGTAATGCTATTTCTGGCAACATTATAAAGCTCCTCCTTTGCTTTAATACTGCCTTTATTTTCTTTTGTCAACCTGTTCTTGTAATTTTGTGCCTTTTGGAATGACATACTTGTCACAAATCATGAATTATTTATTTAATTTTTCTTAATGATTTATTGAGTCATACAGCGTGGAAATAGGCCCTTCGGCCCAACTTGCCCGCACCGACCAGCATGTCCTAACTACACTAGTTCCACTTGGCTGCGTTTGGCCAATATCCGTCCAAGCCTGTCCTATCCATGTACCTGTCTAGTTGCTTCTTAAATATTGCGATAGTCCCTTCCTCAATTAGTTGGAATGGATTTTTTAAAATCGTTATAGCCTGAAACTGTAGGTTTGTTTCTTTGCTGTTGGATGTTGAAAGTCGCCAGCATATTTTATTTCAGAATTACAGTACCTGCAGTATTTTGCAGTCCAGATTGAATAATTGAATACATTATTTTGTAAGTAATTTATAAAATGTGGGTTACATTGAGGAAGGCAATATTTATTGTCCATCTTCAATTGCTTCTGAGATAATGGTGAGCTGCCTACTTGGACACAAAATAATAAAGGGATTTTTGAGTACAACTAGGATTTTCCCTGGCGAGAGAAATAGAAACATAGAACATACAGTAGGTGCAGCAGTAGGCCATTCGGCCCTTCGAGCCAGCACCACCGTTCAATATGATCATGGCTGATCATCCAAAATCAGTACCCCGTTCCTACTTTCTCCCCATATCCCTTGATTCTGTTAGCCCTAAGAGCTATATCTAACTCTCTCTTGAAAACATCCAGTGAATTGGTCTCCACTGCCTCCTGTGGCATGGAATTCCACAGATTTGCAACTCTCTGGGTGAAAGTTTATCCTCATCTCAGTCCTAAATGGCCTACCCCTTATTCTTAAACTGTGACCTCTGGTTCTGGACTCCCCCAACATGGGGAACATTTATCCTTCATCTAGCCTGTCCAATCCTTATTAATGTTATATGTTTCTATAAGATCCCTTCGCATCCTTCTAAATTCCAGTGAATCTAGAATAAGAAGGCATAATCATAAAATTAGACAAGATTATTGGTTTAATGGTTCAGCAGTTCCATGGTGCTATATTATCACATGTGCTAAAGACAGTGACATTCTTTTTTCGTGGCGCCAGATTTGGCGCCATTTCCAAAGTCCAGTCTTCGCACTGGGTCTGTGCCTTGGTTGCATTCTGAGTCGCCCTGGTACAGGCAAAAAAATAGCAGCAGTTCATGGCACCAAGATGTGATGAGAGGTAGATCAGAGAAAGATTACTTGTAATTACACCTTTCAAAAACGTAGGAGGGTTGGTGTTTAATTTGGTTTAGTTGGTTTAGAAATACAGCACGGAATCAGGCCCTTCGGCCCACCGAGTCCACACTGACCAGCAATCCCCGCACACTAACACTATCCTACGCATTAGAGCCCATTTGCAATCTTACCAAGCCAATTAGTCAACAAACCTATACATCTTTGTTGTAAGAAGGAACTGCAGATGCTGGTTTAAACCAAAGATAGACACAAAATCGTGGAGTAACTCAACGGGACAGCCGGCATCTCTGGATAGAAGGAATGGATGACGTTTCCCATTCGCACCCATTCCTTCTATCCAAAGATGCTGCCTGTCCCGCTAAGTTACTCCAGATTTTGTGTCTATCCTATACATCTTTGGACTGTTAAAGAAAAATAATTATACATGAAATCAGAAAGGTGTCCCTTTTCATTTAAGTGGGAACCTGGAGCTCTTGCTTCAGAAAGACTCAGATTGCAACTCTGCAACAATTCACATTTTATGGACTGGGATCGGCAACATTTTTATTGGTAAAACAATTAAATAACACGCAAATAGAACTGTCACTACCTAAATGAATGACAGAATGGTCTGAGGAATGAAATGACCTTCGCCTGTCCCTGAGGGACCCATATCTCACAAGCAATGGAGTCACTTGGTAACTTCCAGTAAGAAGTCTATTGATATTGTAATTAAGTACCACAGAGGCTTTATTCTTGGTGGAAGTCCAAGATTTTAGAGTTTTCTATCACACTATTGTTGTTACATTTTTTTAAAAACACATTATACAAACACTTGGTAGTTTAAGTAAAAATAATGGCTTAATTCTATTATCTCTTTACATCAGGACCTAGGTCAGGCTACATGCTCTAAATCACTTGGAAATATGAAGCTTTCTGTTATCAAATATGTACCGTCATTCTAGTCTTATTATTTCTTATGAGGAATTGCATGCCTGTTATTTCGCAAATGCTTTTCCTATAACATAGGACATGGATAGGACAGGTTTGGAGGGATATGGACCAAGCGCAGGCAGGTGGTACTAGTGTAGCTGGGACATTGTTGGCAAGTTAGGCCGAAGGGCCTGTTTCTACACTGTATCACTATATGACTGTGACTCTGTAGACTAAAACAAATACATGCGGCATTGAAGAGGAATAATGTTCACAACTGAGGAAAATTTCAATTACGTGACATTCGTGCATTTACCACGTTACTCTTCAGCATTTAACATTGAGTTCTGGCAACATCACTAATAATTGAATTGGGACAATCATCAAAGGTAAATGGCATCGAATCTAAACTCAAGGCTTTGTGAACTTGGGTCGAACGGAAACCCATGGTCGGGGCTATAGAGTCACAGAGTCAAATGGAGCCTGGGTTGACGGAGCCCATAGATGGATGCTGTGTCAAACTGAGTCGGAAGTTGCAGTGCCAGGAACAAAAGTGGTACCGGGGAGGGGCGACAGCTGTGATAGGTGGGGGGGGGTGGGGGGGGGAAATAACAAAGGAGGACCCGGCATGGGGGAACTGTCATGAGGGGGAATAACAAAGGAGGACCCCGGCATGGGGGAACTGCCGTGAGGGGGTGGAAAAAAGGACGACCCGGCGAGCGGGAACCACTGTGAGAGGTGGTGGGGGGAGAATAAAGGAGGACCCACCATGGGGGGACTAAAACAAATACATGCGGCATTGAAGAGGAATAAGGTGAAGAACAAAGGAGGACCCCGGTGTGGGGGAATGGCCATGAGGGAGGGGGAGGGGAAGGGGTGGAGAACAAAGGAGGACCTGGTGTGGGGTACTTTGCAACTTTGTAAGTGCCCTTTAAGTGGTAAGTATTTGCATACCTTAGGTTTGCAAGCAAAGAATTTCACTGTGACCGATCACATATGACAATAAAATATTCATGCATTCATTCATTTATTCATTCATTAATTTTCATGTTGGTCAGTTCAACAAAGACAAACAATTAAGTTTCTTTGGATTGAATATGCCGCTGCTTAAATAATTTCTCAACATGATTTGTGTTGCAATTTTAAACAAACAAAGTGCTTGAGAGAGACATTTTAAAACAACACGCTAAGTCACGAAACACTTCATGCAAAGCTTGGCCATAATTTACAGAAAAAAGCCAACCACACTTCAAAATTATATTTGCAACCAATTCCAGGCAATAAAAGGTGGGGTGTGGGGAAGGGGGGGTGTGTGGGGAAGGGGGGCTGTGGGGAAGGGGGGGTCTGTGGGGAAGGGGGGGGTTGTGGGGAAGGGGGGGTATGGGGAGGGGGGGGGTGTGGGGGAGGGAGGGTGTGGGGGAGGGGGGTGTGGGAAAGGAGTGGGGAAAGGGGGTGAGGGAAGTGGGGTGGAGGTAAGGGGGTGGTGTGGCTGAAGGTGGTGGGGTAAGGGGATGTGGGGGAGGGGGAAGGGGGGGTGTGGGAAGGGGGGTGGTCGCAGCAGGCACAGCTCGCACTCTGCTCACCCCACACCATCAGCTTTCGGCCTCAAGCATTAGCTCCCGATCCCACTCAGACATCACTCTGAGGTTTCCGGTTCAACTTAACAGCTCCCGGCTTGTCATGCTGGTCGCCGCAGAAGCAGCCCGCACGCTGGTCACTCTCCGCATGCTGCTCTCTGCCCGCACAGCTTGTTTACTCAATCAGCACGGCTCACGGACTCAGCCCCGCTTCTGGGGATTTATTCTCCTCACCCCGGTGATTGACAGCGGGTGATGGAAGGGGCATTACCTTCATGGTGAATGACAGTCGAGAAGAACAATCTGCTGATCTAACTTTTGTAATATTCCACCAATCGGAACAAAACTTGGTGCACTTGGAGCAGAGGAGAACGGTGAGTAAAGTGGCCAAAAAAATGGCCGGGACATAAGGTACCGTTTTTGCGCACATTAAAAAATAACACAAACCGGAAGAGGACAAGATTAGGGTTTTAGTAATAGTATAGATAGAAATATAGAAACATAGAAAAAGATAGATATAGATGGAAGGAATACCATTCAAGAAACACTTTAAGCTGCTCAATATTTTCTCCTTAGTCAAACAATTGGGATTGAGGATATAAGGAACTACAGATGCTAGTTTACAGAAAATCATAGAATCATAGAAAATAGGTGCTTTCGAGCCTGCACCGCCATTCAATATGATCATGGCTGATCATCCAACTCAGTATCCTGTACCTGCCTTCTTTCCATACCCCTGATCCCTTTAGCCACAAGGGCCACATCTAGCTCCCTCTTAAATATACCCAATGAACTGAGCTCAACTACCTTCTGTGGCAGAGAATTCCACAGACTCACCACTCTCTGTGTGAAAAAAGATCTTCTCATCTCGGTCCTAAAAGACTTCCCCCTTATCCTTAAACTGTGACCCCTTGTTCTGGAGTTCCCCAACATCGGGAACAATCTTCCTGCATCTAGCCTGTCCAACCCCTTAAGAATTTTGTAAGCCTCTATAAGATCCCCCCTCAATCTCCTAAATTCCAGCGAGTACAAGCCGAGTCTATCCAGTCTTTCTTCATATGGAAGTCCTGCCATCCCAGGAATCAGTCTGGTGAACCTTCTCTGTACTCCCTCTATGGCAAGAATGTCTTTCCTCAGTTTTGGAGACCAAAATTGTACGCAATACTCCAGGTGTGGCCTCACCAAGACCCTGTACAACTGCAGTAGAACCTCCCTGCTCTTGTACTCTAATCCTTTTGCTATGAATGCCAACATACCATTCACTTTCTTCACAGCCTGCTGCACCTGCATGCCTACTTTCAATGACTGGTGTACTATGACACCCAGGTCTCATTGCATCTCCCCTTTTTCTAATCGGCCACCATTCAGATAATAATGTACCCTACTGTTTTTGCCGCCAAAGTGGATAACGTCACATTTATCCACATTATACTGCATCTGCCATGCATTTGCCCACTCACCCAACCTATCCAAGTCATCTTGCAGCCCCTTAGCATCCTCCTCACAGCTAACACTGACCCCCAGCTTCGTGTCATCCGCAAACTTGGAGATGTTGCATTTAATTCCCTCATCCAGATCATTAATATATATTGTAAATAGCTGGGGTCCCAGCACTGAGCCTTGCGGTACCCCACTAGTCACTGACTGCCATTCTGAAAATGACCCGTTTACTCCTACTCTTTGCTTCCTGTCTGCCAGCCAGTTCTCTATCCACATCAATACTGAACCCCCAATACCATGTGCTTTAAGTTTGTATGCTGATCTCTTAGCATACAAGACTCAGTGCTGGAATAACTCAGCTAGTCAGGTAGGATTTCTGGAGAACATGGATAGGTGACTTTCTGGGCCGGGATCCAGGTAGTGTCGATTCAGCATGGAATAAAGTCAAGTTGAGGTCCATTTTCAGGTCTGGGTGAGTGAGGCCCAGAGCTGCAGGAGAGTCAGAGCGAGGGGCTGCTGGTGCTGGCGTATGGCGCCGAGTGCAGAATGCAATGCATGAAAGGAGTACACTTGCGAGAAGCGGTTGATTGTGTGTAGGTACCTGGTCTGAAGAAGGGTCCCGACCCAAAACGTCATCTCTCCATGTTCTCCAGAGATGTTGCCTGATCTGCTGAGTTACTCCAGCACTCTGTGTCATTCCTTGAGAGTGAGGATGTTTTGTGGGTCCTCAGATTGGTGAAGGGGTAAATAAGCATACAACTGAACCATGTTCGGAGCAGGAGGTGAGTGGATGGGAAGTGATACATTCCTTCTGTTTCTTATTGTATTTTCAACTGTGTTAAGTCCCGGTACTATCTCAACATTTAAGGACAACTTGGACAGGTACAGTTAATATGGTATCTGTGGGATATGGGCCAAACACAGGCAGGTGTGACTAGTGTAGATGAGGCATATTGGTAGTTGTGGGCACGTTGGGCCTGCTTCCATGACTCCATGCCTCTGTGCATGAACCAAAAGTTCTCAATACCATCCCGAATGTTCCTTTCCCGTTTTAAGTGCTCACGGGCTCGAGATTCCCAGTAGTCAGTGAGGTCGCTGCATTTCTTGAAAGAGGCTTTTCAGGTGGCACTATGCTGCAGATGGTAAAGCTGCTGCTTCACAGCGCTCGAGACCAGGGTTCAATCCTGATCGCGAATGCTGTTTGTGTGGAGTTTGCACGTTCTCCCTGTGACCATGAAGGTTTCCTGCAAATGCTCCAGTTTCTTCCCACATCCCAAGGATGTGGGAGTCTTTTTAGATAAAATTGGCCTCTGTAAACTGCCCCGTGATGTGTCGGGAATAGATGTAAAAAATGGATACCCAGAACTAACATGAATGGATGATCAAAGGTCGGCGTGAACTCGGTGGGCTTAAGGGCCTATTTCTTGTATCCTTAAATCAATGAAAAGTACTGCATTGAATCTTCCTCTCTGTCAGCCTAGTAATCTCTACCCATTACAGAGCTCAGAATAGTGGGTCTGTTTCATGAGTCTGACACCGGGCACGTCAACTATGTTGCTCGTCCAATGTGTCATGTGAGTGTTTGTGGCACTGATGTTATTCCACTTTTTCTTTCAGTGAATTTAGAGGAGCTGACAGAGCAGGTGCCTCCCTTAGGTAGTCCTTGTCTCAGAAACATATAAGAAAGCAAGGAGATGACTGTGAAGTAAAGATCATGACTTGTGTGAAATGTCTGAGATCTTTATCTCCAAATATCCTTTTCTTCAATCGACCACAATTTCTAAATGCTTCCATCAATCTGGCCCCAGAACTCAACATCGTCCGATGGGTCGCAAGGAGATCAATAAAAAGGTTCTCATGAACACCACAAAGATAGCATCTCACGATTAACACCTCACAGATAACTTGTTCAAATTTTCCAGGTCTCTAAAGTGTTCTTAACTAATGAGGTGCCCTGAAGTCTATCGTAAACAACCGCCAGAAAGAAACCACTGGTTCCTCTACCAAAAAAATACAGACCTGGTTTCAATAAGAATAACAGAGGATCTAGGTAATTGATAGAAACATAACGTGTCCCTGGATTGGAAACTCTATCTTTTCCAAATGGAAAAGAAACACCTCGACCATTGATTAGTACAGGTGTCAGGGGTTATGGGGAGAAGGCAGGAGAATGGGGTTGAGAGGAAAAGGTAGATTAGCCATGACTGAATGGCAGAGTAGACGATGGACTGCATGGCCTTATTCTGCTCCTAGAGCTTATGAACTTAGAGCCTGAAGGAGATCCAGTAGAAAATCTCAGCACTTTTAGGAGGTCCAGTAGAAAACCTAAGCATGTTCCTTTAGGAAGGAGATGAAGAGGAATCTCGTTAGTCAGATGGTGGTTAATCTGTGGAAATCTTTGCCACAGAAGGCTGTGGAGGCAATCAAATAAGATTACTAAGGCAGAGATAGATAGATTCTTGATTAGTACAGGTGTCTGAGGTTATGGGGAGAAGGCAGGAGAATGGGGTTAGGAGGTAGAGATAGATCAACCATGATTGAATGGCGGAGTACATTTCATGGGCCGAAGGCCTCATTCTGCACCTGTCGTTTATGACCACCTAAAAGAAGAAAGTGGTTGGGGAATCCTCAAGAGGCTCAACAATGCACCAACAGAAAGGCATGGTGGATTGTTCAGTGCCTTCAATGTCGGCAGAGGAGGGACAGGTGAAGGAGCGAGTGCGGGGATTGGCTGCAGAAGTTAAAGCCTTGGTCAGTTTTTCAAGAGCGGGTCATTTAAATAACGGCATCCACATTTGTAAATTAGCTAATTAGTTCATTGAACAGCAAATAAAAGTAGGGCTTGCTCTGGGGGGGGGAGCAGACTTGTTGAGGTGAACTGCCTTGGTGTGTAAAGTGTGAGTCTTTGGCTTCTTCTTCTTGCGTATGGCGTGCACAGCCTAAAGTTGTAGGCCACCTTGTTCTACATAGAAACATAGAACATAGAAACATAGAAAAATAGGTGCAGGAGTAGGCCATTCGGCCCTTCGAGCCTGCACCGCCATTCAATATGATCATGGCTGATCATCCAACTCAGTATCCCGTACCTGCCTTCTCTCCATACCCCCTGATCCCTTTAGCCACAAGTGCCACATCTAACGCCCTCTTAAATATAGCCAATGAACTAGCCTTAACTACCTTCTGTGGCAGAGACTTCCAGAGACTCACCACTCTCTGTGTAAAGAATGTTTTCCTCATTTCGGTCCTAAAGGAATTCCCCCTTATCCTTAGACTGTGACCCCTTGTTCTGGACTCCCCCAACATCGGGAACAATCTTCCAGCATCTAGCTTGTCCAACCCCTTAAGAATTTTGTAAGTTTCTATAAGATCCCCCCTCAATCTTCTAAATTCCAGCGAGTACAAGCCGAGTCTATCCAATCTTTCCTCATATGAAAGTCCTGACATCCCAGGAATCAGTCTGGTGAATCTTCTCTGTACCCCCTCTATGGCAAGGATGTCTTTCCTCAGATTTGGAGACCAAAACTGTACGCATTACTCCAGGTCTGGCCTCACCAAAACCCTGTACAACTGCAGTAGAACCTCCCTGCTCCTATACTCAAATCCTTTAGCTATGAATGCTAACATACCATTTGCTTTCTTCACTGCCTGCTGCACCTGCATGCCTACTTTCAATGACTGGTGTTCCATGACACCCAGGTCTCGTTGCATCTCCCCTTTTCCTAATCTGCCACCATTCAGATAATAGTCTACCCTCATGTTTTTGCCACCAAAGTGGATAACCTCACATTTATCCACATTATACTGCATCTGCCATGCATCTGCCCATTCACTAAGCCTATCCAAATCACCCTGCAGCCTCCAAGCATCCTCCTCACACCTAACTATACCCCCCAGCTTGGTGTCATCTGCAAATTTGGAGATGCTGCATTGAATTCCCTCGTCCAAATCATTAATATATATTGTAAATAGCTGGGGTCCCAGCACTGAGCCTTGCGGTACCCCACTAGTCACTGCCTGCCATTCTGAAAAGGACCCGTTTACTCCTACCCTTTGCCTCCTGTCTGCTAGCCAGTTCTCTATCCACATCAATACTGAACCCCCAATACCGTGTGCTTTAAGTTTGTATACTAATCTCTTATGCGGGACCTTGTCGAAAGCCTTCTGAAAGTCTAGATATAACACATCCACTGGTTCTCCCTTATCCACTCTACTAGTTGCATCCTCGAAAAATTCTATCAGATTTGTCAGACATGATTTACCTTTCGTAAATCCATGCTGACTTTGTCCAATGATTTCACCACTTTCCAAATGCGCTGCTATCCCATCTTTAATAACTGACTCTAGCAGTTTCCCCACTACCGATGTTAGACTAACTGGTCTGTAATTCCCCGCTTTCTCTCTCCCTCCTTTTTTAAAAAGTGGGGTTACATTAGCTATCCTCCAATCTTCAGGAACTACTCCAGAATCTAAGGAATTTTGAAAAATTATCACTAATGCATCCACTATTTCTGTGGCTACCTCCTTGAGTACTCTGGGATGCAGACTATCTGGCCCTGGGGATTTATCGGCCTTCAATCCGTTCAATTTACCCAACACCACCTCCCGGCTACATGATCGTATTTGATTGTGCACGCCAGGTTGATTGCATTCGTCGAAACAGGGTGGACCACGTGAAGGTTGCAATCTCCCACCCCAGTCATTGGATCAAGAGTATTGATGAATAAAGTGCGAGTCTTTGGCTCGAGAGTCTTTGGCGAGGAGGGCGAGGCATGGAGGCTACACTTGATTTGAAATATGTGATTATTTTGTCCACTGAAGAAATGGCAGGCAAGTTGGTACAGTGTTTCCTGCAGGATGTGGGAAGTCAGGGACACCGCTGGAGCTTCTGACAACTACACCTGCAGAAATTGTGTCCAGGTGCAGCTCCTGAATGAACGTGTTGGGGAACTGGAGCAGCATCTGGATGACCTCAGGGCCATCTGGGAAAACAAGAGATTCCTGGACCTTCAGTGAGATTGTCACCAAGGAACCAGGAAGAGCGAGGTGGGTGACTGTAAAAAAGAGGAGTAAACGTGCAGTGCAGGAGACCCCGGTGGCTGTACCTAATGCAAACAGGTACACCCTCTTGGGGGCTGTCGGGGCAGATGACGCTTCCAGCCCAAGCGGTGCACAGGTCGGCGGCTCCAATCCTAGCCATGAGACTTGACAGGCGAGACCAACGTCGGGCATAGCCATAATGGTGGGTGACTCCATGTCCGAGGAGCAAACAGGAGATTATGTGGTGGAAGGCGAGACTCGAGGATGGTCTGTTGCCTCCCTGGTGCCAGGGTTCAAGATGTCTTGGACCGACTTCAGAACATCCTCGATAGGGAACGTGAGCAGCCGGATGTGGATGAGGTTGTGGGCAGCTGGATGTGGTTGTACAAACGAAGTCGGGAAGAAGAGGAAGGAGGCTCTGTAACGTGAGTTTAGAGAGTTAGGAAGAAGGCTGAAAAGCATGACTTCTAGGGTGGTTATCTCTGGATTGCTTCCAGTACCTTGTGCAGGTGAGGGCAGGAACAGGGAGATAGGGGATCTGAATGTATGGCTGGTGCGGGGAACAAGGATTTAGATTTATAGACCACTGGGATCTCTTCTGGGATAGGGGTGACCTGTACAATAGGGACGGGTTACACCTTAACTGGGGGGGAACCAACATTCTGGCAAGCAGGTTTGCTAGTGCTACATGGATGGGTTTAAACTAAATGGCAGGATGGGGAGGAGGAGCGGGGGGGAGGGGTTGACAAATTGGGAGTGCAAGGATGGAGTTAAAGGGGAAGAGAGTACAGCAAAAGTTAGGAAAGACACACAAATTAATGGGACGGAAAGGTCAGGTGGAATAGAAACTGGTGTGAGAGGGGAGGTGAATACTGAATTAAAAATGTTATATATGAATGTGTGAATTATAAGAAACAAAGTGGATGAGTTTGAGGCTCAGTTAGAAATTGGTAGGTATAATGTTGAGGAAATTACAGAGACATGACTGCAAGAGGATCGGAGCTGGGAACTGAATATTCAGGGGTAAACGTCCTATCGATAAGACAGACAGGTGGACAGAGGGGGTGGGCTTGCTCTGTTGGTGAGGAATGAAATTCAGTCCCTTGCGAGGTGTGACATAGAATCAGGATGTAGAGTTATTGTGCAAGAACTGAGAAATTGTAAGGGTGAAAAGGTCCTAATGGGAGTTACTGTATCTACAGGCCCTAAACAGTAGCCTGGACATAGGGTGCAAGTTGCATCAGGAGTTAAAATTAGCATGTAACAAAGCAAATATTCTGGTGGTTCTGGGAGATTTCAACATGCAGGTAGACTGGGAAAATCAAGTTGGTACTGGACCCCAAGAAAGGGAGTTTGTAGAGTGCCTCGGAGATGGATTCTTGGAGCAGCTTGTACTGGAGCCTACCAGGGAGAAGGCAATTCTGGATTTAGTGTTGTGTAATGAACTGGCTTTAATAATGAAACTCAAGGTTAGGGAACCATTCGGAGGTAGTGACCATAATATGGTAAGTTTTAATCTGCAATTTGAGGGAGAAGGTACAATCTGAAGTGTTAGTATTGCAGTTGAACAAAGGGGACTATGGAGGCAAAGTTGACTGGAAAGAGACCCTAGCAGGGATGACGGTGGAACAGCAATGGCAGGTATTTCTGGAAATAATCCAGGTTGCAGGATTGTTTCATTCCAAAGAGGAAGAAAGGTTCTAAGGGGAGTAAGAGGCGTCCATGCCTGACAAGGGAAGTCGAGGACAGTATAAAAATAAAAGAGAAGACGTATAACATAGCAAAGATGAACGAGAAGCCAGAGGATTGGGAAACTTGGAAAGAACAACAGAAGGTAACTAAAAAGGCAATACAGAGAGAAAAGATAAAGTACGAAGGTTAGCTAACCAAGAATATAAAGGAGGATAGTAAAAGATTTTTTAGGTATGTGAAGAGGAAAAAAATAGTTAAGACAAATGTGGGTCCCTTGAAGACGGAAACGGGTGAATTTATTATGGGGATCAAAGGAAATGGCAAATGAGGAACTGGTACTTTGGTTCTGTCTTCACTAAGGAAAACACAAACAATCTCCCAGATGTACTAGGGGACAGAGGATCTACGGTGATGGAGGAAGTGAAGGAAATTCATAGTCATCAGGAAATGGTGTTGGGTGGACAGATGGGACTGAAGGCTGATAAATCCCCAGGGCCTGATTGTCTGCATCCCAGGGTACTCAATGAGGTGGCTCATCATGGATAGATCATCCATGATTGAATGGCAGAGTAGACTCGATGGGCCGAATGGTCTAATTCTTGTCCTATCAATTATGACCTTATGACCTTTTTTATTTCGATCTTTGGCCTTTGTCCAACCATCTAACTATCAAAAATACTATCACCTGTGTCCACCTATCACTTGCCAGGCTTTGTCCTGCCCTTCCTCACTTTCAGCTTTCCTCCCCCCACCAAAATCTCATCGGTGTGAAGAAGGATCCCGACCTGAAACATCACCTCTCCATGTTCTTCGGAGAGGCTGCATGACCGACTGAGTTACTCCAGCACTTTGTGTTTTATTTTGCAAACTAACGTCTGCAGTTCCTTGCTTCTCCAAGGTTTAAAAAAAATCTATGATTCCATTGGAAATTCCATGTACATCAGTGTAAACAGGACTGTAGATGTTAAGGCCCGCGGAAACAATGAGGTTTGCTGGGCAGTCTGTACATTTTCTCTACAATTCGTCTAGAGAACCTGAGAAGCGAGTAAACTCATCAGAAAGGTGGTTATTTTATTTGCAATGGCCTCAAGAAAATTATAGTTTAATGCAATCCTACCCACTCTCTGGTGAGATGAAGTGTTAATTGTGTTTTTTTTTGTTTAAAGCAAATAAGTGGAACTTTGAATGCACCAAGCCTTAAAGACATTTTAGCAGTAAATTGTTGATGCCAATTACTGTGGTAATTATTCTCTCTTTCTCCAAGAAGCCCTGCCTGAGGTTTCACCCGTGTACCAGGAGCTAACTCTGTTGCCAGTTGAAAGGACACCACTAATGTTTAGTGTCTGAAGAAGGGTCTCGACCCAAAATGTCCAGTCTGAAGAAGGGTCTCGACCCAAAACGTCACTCATTCCTTCTCTCTCCGGAGATGCTGCCTGTTCCGCTGAGCTTTGACAGCTTTTTGTGTCTATCTTTGGTTTAAACCAGCATCTGCGTTTTCATCCCACACAACTGTGTTAATGGTGAACAAGTGGTAGAAATGGGTCTTGGGATAACCATATCCATGAAGTATTAAAGGGATAATACGTTGTTATAAAGAAGACAGGCACAAAACGCTGGAGTAACTCAGCGGGTCAGGCAGCATCTCTGGAGAAAAGGAATGGGTGATGTTTTGGGTCGAGATCCTTCTTCAGACTGAGAGTCAGGGGAGAGGGGAACGAGAGCTGTACTTAGGACAAATGAATGAAATATGCAAAAAGGAAGGAGAGGTGGAGCGTCACAATGGTCCATCGTTGGCTATGGGTCAGGTGGTAACTATATAGACAGTGCAACTCAAAAGGATGACAGTAAAACTAGTAGTTCGACTAAGGTGGGAGAGGGCTGGAGAGAGAGAGAGGGGATATTAGAGAAATCGATATTCCTATCGCTGGGTTGTAAGCTACTCAAGCAAAATATGAGGTGCTGTTCCTCCAATTTAAGTTTGGCCTCACTTTGACAGTGGCAGGAGGTCCAGGCCAGAAATGTCAGTGTGGGAATGGGAAGATCACATAAGCCAAACCGGACTAAGCAGGGGTGTTCATCGAAACGATCGCCCAGTCTGTGCTTGGTCTGATGATATATAGACAATAGACAATAGGTGCAAGAGTGGGCCATTCGGCCCTTCACGACAGCACCACCATTCAATGTGATCATGGCTGATCATCCCCAATCAGTACCCCTAACCTGCCTTCTCCCCATATACCCTGACTCTGCCATCTTAAAGAGCCCTATCTAGCTCTCTCTTGAAAGTATCCAGAGAACCGGCCTCCACCGCCCTCTGAGGCAGATAATTCCATAGACTCACAACTCTCTGTGAGAAAAAGTGTTTCCTCGTCTCTGTTCTAAATAGCTTACCCCTTATTCTTAAACTGTGGCCCCTGGTTCTGGACTCCCCCAACATCGGGAATATGTTTCCTGCCTCTAGCGTGTCCAAACCCTTAACAATCTTATATGTTTCAATAAGATCCCCTCTCATTCTTCTAAATTCAAGAGTGTACAAGCCCAGCCGCTCCATTCTCTCAGCATATGACAGCCCTGCCATCCCGGGAATGCTGCACTCCCTCAATAGCAAGAATGTTCTTCCTCAAATTAGGGGACCAAAACTGCACACACTACTCTAGGTGTGGTCTCACTAGGGTCCTGTACAACTGCAGAAGAACTTCTTTGCTCCTGTACTCGACCTCTTGTTATAAAGGCCAACATGCCATTTGCTTTCTTCACTGCCTGCTGTGCCTGCATGCTTACCTTCATAGACGGATGACCAAGAACCCCCAGATCCCATTGTACTTCCACTTTTCCAAACTTGACGCCATCTGCCTTCCTGTTTTTGATACCAAAGTGGATAACCTCACATTTATCCACATTAAATTTAATCTGCCATGCATCAGCCCACTCCCCCAACCTGTCCAAGTCACCCTGCATTCTCATAGCATCCTCCTCACAGTTCGCACTGCCACCCAGCTTTGTGTCATCTGCAAATTTGCTAATGTTACTTTAAATCCCTTCATCCAAATCATTGATGTATATTGTAAATAGCTGCGGTCCCAGCACCAAGCCTTGCGGTACCCCACTAGTCACTGCCTGCCATTCTGAACGGGGCCCATTAATCCCTACTCTTTGTTTCCTGTCTGCCAACCAATTTTCTATCCATGTCAGCACTCTACCCGCAATACCATGTGCCCTAATTTTGTCCACTAATCTCCTATGTGGGACCTTATCAAATGCTTTCTGAAAGTCCAGGTACACTACATCCACTGGCTCTCCCCTGTCCATTTTCCTAGTTGCATCCTCAAAAAATTCCAGAAGATTAGTCAAGCATGATTTCCCCTTGTCAATCCATGCTGACTCGGACTTATCCTATTACTGCAATCCAAATATGCGGCTATTTCATCTTTTATAATTGACACCAGCATCTTCCCCACCACCGATGTCAGGCTAACTGGTCTATAATTCCCTGTTTTCTCTCTCCCACCTTTCTTAAAAAGTGGGATGACATTAGCTACCCTCCAATCCACAGGGACGGATCCTGAGTCCATAGAACATTGGAAAATTATCACCAATGCATCCACGATTTCGAGAGCCACTTCCTTAAGGAACAGCGGATACAGTAGATGAAGTTGAAGGAGGTGCAAGTGAACCCCTGCCTCACCTGAAAGGACTGTCGGAGTCCCTGGACAGAGTCGAGGAAGGAGGTATAGTAGGGACAAGTGTTATCGGGGGTCACTGGACAGAACTCTTGCTGTTCTGCATGGCAGTGGAGCACATGGCGTGAACGGGGCGAGATCTCACACGAGAAGGCTCGGGTGCACAAACGGTTAAGTTGGTTTTGGTTGCGGTACGGGAAGGAATTAATGGCCACCACAACGCGCTACTCTGAATATTAATAGCTTTCTTTTAGTGCCCACTTGAGCAAACGATTACATTCTCGATTTAGGATAACATCGATGGATACCAATGCCGAGTTGCCAACAGTCTGTTGTGAGAATGATGAGCAGAGAGAGAGAGAAAGAGAGAGAGGGAGAGAGAGAGGAGAAAAAAGAGAATGAACCTCGGAACGTATAGAAAGAGCGTTTTGTTTTGGTACACAATCCTCAAGACTGAAGCCACCGCTGTTAACCATGTCCACGTGAGGTTTAACCCTTGCTAGACCCAAACAATGGCTGGCGTTAATCAATTTCTTCAAGTTCAACAAGATCAATAAATATGCAGGGCTCCCCAATCTTTACCAAATTGGACCTGAGAAGTTTTTTTTTTCATTTTAAAGTTTTTATTTTAAAGCTAGAAAAAACTAGCTTTAAAATAAAATGAAATTATTTTTGACTGTGGTCCAATTTCAATTGGATAATATTCATGAAATACTTACTGTAAAAGCAATCTTCCTGAAACTTTTCGTGGTCTAAGTATGCAAGGTTTCTTCCCGATATTCAGTCTGGTGAATGTAATTGCAATGCTGTCTGCTGGATTAGCTCGGTAATGTTAAAGTTTTAAGGGTGCATTTTTGAATGATGTTACTTAGAGGTAATTCCGAAAAAAAAACACCTGGAGCAAATGAGCAGTGAACTATTAACTCCAGGAGAATGTGTGTAAATATTTTTAATCACAGTTCGAGGTCTTTTGGAGAAACAATATAAAAATTGAGATCTAGATTTTTGTTTTGCAGACGGGGTTTGGAAGTTAATCGTATTTAAGGAGTTGCATTAAAACTCATTTTGACTTTAATGGGATCGTTTAGCAACGAAACTGGGTTCTCGAAGGTCACAGAGTGGCTTAGGACATCCATAATACGGTTGTGGGGGGCTATGAGATGGGTTGTAAATTCTCCCGGTGTGTGTATATAAGGTGCAGATGCATGGTGCTAACTCACTCGTTAGCGGGGCGCCTCCTTGGAGCAGCTCTAAGTGAAAAGTGTGAAGCGAGGGATTTTTTTTCTCCCCCCTTCTCCTTAATGTCCCGATTTCCCGTTCCCAAAGTGTTGGCGCAGGGAAACGTGTTGTCTGCAAGGCAGCGCGAGTGTGGGAAACAGCTGGTTGCAACTGTGGGAGGAGGAGGAGAAGCAGCACAGAGAGGGAGAGAGCGAAAACGGGAGCCACGCATCAGCAGAATGTGCACTGACATGGTCAGGGGCGGAGCGGCGGCGCGCTAGCACTGAACCAGCCACACTTTCACATTTTTATCTCGGGGGTCGAGGGGGGAAGAGAGGGTGAGAGAGAGACAAAAATGGACTCGTACACCGGCAGCAAGCGCTTCCTCGCCCTTTCTCTCTCCGTTGTCAGTCTATGGAGCTTGTTGTCAACTGCCCATTCCCGTAAGTACACGGTTTTTTGGGTTGTTATTGGGAGAACTGAGAAAGTGTATTGCAACAAAAATCCGCTGAAACATTGGCTCTTACTCTTTTCAAATAAAAACATCCTAAAAAGGACAGTTTGAGTTGAAATTTCTAGAAATATTTTAGTCTTATTGCAGAATGATGTGGTTATTTTTATGTAGAGTAATGTAACTCAATGAGGTGCCTGCTTGAACACACAGTCCTGGCATTTAGTGCACAATGGGCGTGTGGTGTTTGTGTTTATGATATGGTCTATCATCTAGCTGGCAAAATGTTTATATACGGCGCTGCAAGTAATAACTTCAGACTCTGGAAGTTTTTTTCATTATTGAGTAAATCTTGCCATCTGCTATAACTGTTCAATGTTCCTCCTGATTTAATGTGCGCATTGAGAGTAATTCTTTCGGCGCTGTCTTCGGTCCTGAAAACTCTAACTCTGTATATGAAATAGAAGCGAGAATTTGGAGTACTTGTAGCAACAGTCAATACTCCATGTTGTTAAAGAAGGAACTGCAGATGCTGGAGAATCGAGGGTTACACAAAAAGCTGGAGAAACTCAGCGGGTGCAGCAGCATCTAAGGAGCGAAGGAGATAGGCGACGTTTCGGGTCGAGACCCTTCTTCAGACTGCAGTCTGAAAAAGGGTCTCGACCCGAAACGTCGCCTATCTCCTTCGCTCCTTAGATGCTGCTGCACCCGCTGAGTTTCTCCAGCTTTTTGTGTAACAGTCAATACTCCATGTCGGAGTTGCTTCGGAGACTAAAGCTAGTTAACAGCCTATGTGTGTGGGGGGTGACGCACACACAAAAAGCCAGCCAGCTACTTTGAGTTTGATCCAACGCATCAAACACGGACTGGATAGCTGCACATAGAAACATAGAAAATAGGTGCAGGAGTAGGCCATTCGGCCCTTCGAGCCTGCACCGCCATTCAATATGATCATGGCTGATCATCCAACTCAGTATCCCGTACCTGCCTTCTCTCCATACCCCCAGATCCCTTTAGCCACAAGGGCCACATCTAACTCCCTCTTAAATATAGCCAATGAACTGGCCTCAACTACCTTCTGTAGCAGAGAATTCCACAGATGAAGGTGTTTTTGGCTTTAGTAGTTAAATGCTCCTTTAAAATATATCAGCTTCTTATAACCTAGTTACTTATTCAGTTGGGAGCTCATATCGCCAATATATACTGAGCAGTCACACTAGCATTATTTTTTTAACTTGACTTAAATAATCTTCAAGAGGACATTGAAATCTGCCTTTTAATAAAAAAAAAACGAACTTAAAAAATCTGAAGTGGTAAATTAACCTGAGCTCATGTTAAATTATTTGTACCTGCAGGGGTTTGGAGAAAGAGAGATGGTATAAATAATTGTACTACAAATTACTTTTTCTTTAGCCTGTTGCAACTATCCAGGGGAAAATCTCAAAACCTTTTTCTTTTATTATTAAACCTCGGGGCCAATGCAGGATAACAATAACTTGCTTCATGCAGCAAAGGGTTACTGAAATATTGTGTACTATAAGGTGTGGAGTTCTCCTGCTTTGCACAATGTCTTCAGCAAAGAATTGCATGGTTGCGAACCAAATGTTTGAAATCACATCTATGTATTGCCATGTGATTCACTGAAAAGAATTGGATTGATATTATCTGTAGCTATTAACCTTTGACACATTGTACAGATTAGTTTACTTCTGGATCGTCACTTGTGGAACTTCGTAGCCAACTAACACCTTCAAATTAATGCTCCATCATGTCTTACTCGTATGCCTTAACAATGTTCTCTCTGGCTTCATCTTTGCTGCCTGTAATGAGTGGTTTAATTCAAAGAACCCACAAAGTCCTGTACTAACTCAGCGGGTCAGGCAGCATCTCTGGAGGACATGGATAGATGATGTTTCCGGTCACGATCCTTCATCAGAACTGATCCGAAGAAGGGTCCCAGGACCCAATCGGAAGCATCGCCTATCTATGTCCTCCAGAGATGCTGACTGACCTGCTAGGTTCCTCCAGTAGTTTATGTTAATTGTTTTTAATATATAGCCAGCATCTGCACTTCCTTGTGTGCCCATTGTCACTCATCACATGCATTCTGTTTCCCCAAATCCTGCTTCAATTTGTTGTACCCTAGCCCAATGGGATCCAACTCTCTGTGTGTCTAATATTAACATGGAGGTTGCTGTTATACTGTCAAATTGTCAGATCCATTTCAATGACTCCTCCAGCTTAACGCAAGCACCACTGATGCTATCCTATTTAGTTTTGTCAATACTTCCATACCTTAATGCCACAGGTAGGCATTTTAAACTGGTTTGAAAGGCATGGGAGTGAAGCATATTGTTCAACATAAAATCAGCTGGCTCACCCAGATTCTGCTCATTGCACAGTGTCTGCTCCATTCTCACCACTTTGTGAAATAGTATCTTTTGCTTCTTTAGCCATTTCGGGCTTCAGTACCATCTGTAGCTTCACTGTCTCAATCTGCCACAAGTGTTCATCTAAAATGGTTAAGTTTAGATCAGATGTGCTTGATGTTGCAAGCTCTCACCAAGTCTCATTCTGGTCCCTTTACCTACTCCCATTCAGGTTCTTCCCTCGCCCATCCTAATTTGTCCCCAATTCTGATTCAAATTATACCAACTCTGAAGTCTCGAACTATGTTGCATCCGAGTACTTGCGAGCAGTTCCTCTGAGCCTCCCTGGTCATCCTTCTTTATCCTCTCGTCTACTACTGGAGACGAGAGCGGATGTGGCGATGATAGTAGTGGGAGAGTTTAGGATCCAAATCCATAACCTCAGAATAAAAGGACGTACCTTTAGAAAGGAGACATGGAGGAATTTCATTGGTCAGAGGGTGACAAATCTGTGGAATTCATTGCCATAAACAACAGTGGAGGCCAAGTCAATAGATATCCGTAAGGCAGAGAGAGATAGATTCTTGATTAGCACGGGTGTCAGTGGTTATGGGGAGAAGTCGGGAGAATGGGGTTGAGAGGGAAATGTAGATCAGCCATGAATGGTGGAGTAGACCTTTTGGGCCGAATGGCCTAATTCTGCTCCTATAATTTACGAATAATAATGCCCCATCCTCTAGATATCTCTCTTCATAATCATCATTTCTGTTATCAATGATCTCTTCAGCCATTCTATCATGTTATCCTGCCATCTCCATTGATTCCTCCACTCTGTGCGCTCTTAGGTCACACCATTCTTTTTCCGACCTTATTGGAAATTACCCCATGATACCTTGTAAAATCTGTTCATCTAGAAAATGTCATAGATTAATTTTAATGGAAACAAACAAACCATTATTGATGACAAACATGTTATTGTTGTAATCATGCATTGTACTGTCATTAAGCCACTTTTTTTCTGGACTCTGCAATATTTAAAAATTATATTGCAGCAGTCATTCCTCAATATCAAAATGAGATGTGTTGGGAGCTGACTCATGTGGACAACAATGCACTAATATAACAACACAACATAGTTGAAACAGGAATATGCTATTTGACCCCTCATGAGTGATCCATCGTTCAATAATATCAGCAATTTTTCTTTCCCCCCACTGAGCTCATTTTTGGTGATTCTGTTGCAATAAATCTGTCAATCTCTGCCTTAAATACATTGCATGACTGAGATTTTACAGCCCTCTTTGGTGGTGAATTCATCTCTGGACATAAAAGGTGGTAGAATTGCTGCCTTACAGCGCCAGAGTCCCGGGTTCTATCCTGACCATGGGTGCTGTCTGTACGGAGTTTGTCCATTCTCCCTGTGACCACGTGAGTTTTCTCCGGCTGCTCTGGTTTTGCTCCGACACTCCAAAGGTGTACATGTTGGTTAACTGGCTTTTGTTAGTTGTCTCTAATGCATAGGATAGTGCTGTACATATAGTGCCTCTGTATGGGATGATTGCAGGTCGTTGCGGACTTGGTGGACCGAAGGCCTATTTCTGCGCTGTATCTCTAAAGATACTTTAATTTTTAATGCTGTTTGCAATGGCTGATGCCTTAGTTTCATTCCTGACACTTGTTTCCCACGGTTGGGAATCCACAGCTCTGTATCTAACCTGTGAAGCCCCTTAAAACTAGTGTACGTTTTTGAGCATGAATGTGATGTGTTGATTGAGACATGTTGTGGTGTATTCTGGTTCATACATGACATGAAACTGGTTCTACAACACCAACCTGTTGCTGTTAGAAACAAGAAGGGTGAATAGTTCATTTACTTGGGTACACAAAAGGCTGGAGAAACTCAGCGGGTGCAGCAGCATCTAAGGAGCGAAGGAGATGGGCAACGTTTCGGGTCAAGACCCTTCTTCAGATCTTGGCTGGGTGAGCCCAAGAATTGTGAATATCATTCGCCAACCAGTATCAAAGTATACGTATAAGCTATAAAACGGTGCTGCACAGGAACAAGTCCTTCATTCATGATGTCTGCGACAAACATGATGCCGAATTATATTAATCTCTTCTGCGGGCATGTGCTCCGTATCCCTCCATTCCCTGCATGTCCATGTTCCTATCCAAAACCCACTTAAACGCCACTATTGCATCTATTCCCATAATGAACATTGGTAGCGAGTTCCAGCATCTACTGTTCAGTTTAGTTTATTGCCATGTGTACCAAGGTACAGTGAAATGTTTTTGTTGCGTGCTAACCAGTCAGCAGAAAGACAATACATTATTACAATATATCCAGTTACAGTGTATAGATATATGATAAGGGAATAACATTTAGTGCAAGGTAAAGCCAGCAAAGTCCGATCAAGGATAGTCCGAGTCACCAAACAAGTCAATAGTAGTTCAGCATTGCACTCTGGTCTTTTGTATCTGGTTTGGATTTTAAAAAAACTTGTTTCACACATTTCCTTTAAACTTTCTCCCCTCTGAACTTAAATGTTATGTCCTCTACTATTGCATATATCCACCCAGCGAGGAAAAACAAAAGGTTTTGACTGTCGAACCTATATATACCTCTCACCGTTTTTTTTAATACTTCCATTGGGTCTTTGCTTAATCTCCAATGCTCTAAAGAAACGATCAAAGTTTGTCCATTCTCTCCTTGGAGGTAAAAAATCCTATTAGCCAAGCAGTTTTCTGGTAAACCTCAACTGCACCTTCGAAGGGTCCACATCCTTCCTGCAATGGTGCAACCTGAACTGCACAAAATACTCCAAGTTGCATTAAGTTGTATCGTGGAATCATATCTTTTGAAAAGTGATTTATAAAGAGATGAGATGGGATTTCTTTAGTTAGAGGGTGGTGAATCTGTGGAATTCATTGCCACAGATGGCTGCAGAGGCCGTCAGTGGGTATTTTTAAGGCAGAAATTGACAGATTATTGTCAATTTCCTATTGACAAGGGGGTCGGGAGTTATGGGGAGAAGGCAGGAGAATGGGGTTAAGAGAGAATGACAGATTAGCCCATGATTGAATTGATGGGCTGAATTGCCTAATTCTGCTCTTTGAATCGGGGCAGCACGGTGGCGTCAGGATAGAGCTGCTGTCTTAAAGCTTTGGAGACCCGGGTTCAATCCTGACTATGGGTGCTTGTCTGTGCAAAGTTTGTACGTTCTCCCTGTGACCTGCGTGGGTTTTCTCTGGGATCTGTGGTTTTTCCTCCCACACTCCACAGATGTACAGGCTTGTAGGTTAATTGGCATGGTATAGTTGTAAATTGTTCCTAGTTTATGTAGGATAGTGTCAATGGGTAGGGGTGCTGGTCAGGGCAGACTTGGTGGGGCAAATGGCCTGTTTCCAAGCTGTATCACTAAACTTATGAACATGAATATGGCACAGTAGAGATGTCTGCTCAGCCCTTTGTCACTGTGCCTGCCAATGCAGTGTTTGAGAACAAGCTCATTTTCCAACAGAGTTAACAGCTTTTCAAGTCGCGTTGTGTCACTGCTAAACCAAGCACATCTAAATCTGATCAAGTTTCTGCTTCCAGCACCCTGCAGCACAGGGTATTGTTAAGTCTGCAATTTTCATACGGCATGGAAACATGCCCTTCGGTCCAACTCATTCATGCAGACCAAGATGCCCCATCCAAGTTAATCCCATTTGCCCGTGTTTGGCCATATCCCTCGAAACCTTCCCTATCCATGTACCTGCACAAGTGTCCTTTAAATGTTGCTACAGGACCTGTTATAGTAATGTGATGTAGGGGATTGCACAAGACAGCTGGAGTTAGAAACATTGACATTCTGGTGAGTGGTGAAAATAGTTGTAAGCCTGGAGGATGTTATAGAGATGGAGAGGGCTGAAGCAATGAAGACATTTCAACGCAATTAGAATTTAAATCTTGACTTATTGGAGGATATAAAACCAATGAGATGAAGAAATGATTGAACAGGAGTTAGTGCGGAGAGGATTAAAGATAACAGAGTTTCGTAGGAGCTGAGGTACTTTGCATTATAATCTACTTATTCAAAGCATACACTTACAGTTTAATAATTTGCACAATTACATAATGGTGTGACTTGATTATGAAACCAAAAATATTTTAATATGCAGCAGTTTTTTTTCAGTTGATATTTTCTACATTAGTTGGATGATTCAGCAACAAAGGCAATGTATAATTGAAAAGGGGACCATTAAAACGCACCGAAAAAATAAATTGGCATGTATTGATTCGGTATTGATAAGCATTGAAACCATATATGGCAATATTAAAAAAAGGAGACAAAACGGGTATTGGTTTAATGTCCTATCAGTAAGATGGCACCTCCATTAGTGCAGTTATTGATCAGTACCAGACTTGAACCGTTCTACATTTCCTTGATAATCATCTGCTTTGATCTGTCATTTTCACACCTTACCATTCCATTTCCCTAGTTTCCCTCTCCTCTGACTCTGTCTGAAGCTCCACATTTTCTTGATCATCATTGCTGGCTTTGATTTGTCCTCTGGCACACTTTTGATTCACTTGCGATATGTACCTTTTCATATCTCTCGTTTCCCTCTCCCCTGACTATGCCCGAAGAAGAGTCTTATCCCGAAATGTCACCCATTCCTTCCCTCCAGAGATGCTGCCCGTCCCGCTGAGTTACTCCAGCATTTTGTGTCTATCTTTGGGATGGTCAACATGGACTTGGTGCGCCAAAGACATAATAATGTCTAGGATTAAGTCTGTAGATTGGGACTTGAATGAGGAACTTTCTATGGTTGGAGCTTTCCAATTTTAAGAATACACATACACCATCAATTTTCTGGCACCCTTGGTTCCAGAGCCTTGCGGAATTATCCATCTTGTCGACCAACAGAGGTCATGTAATAATAAATCAACAGTATAGCTCTGACCCACTAATTATGCCCCTCCCCATGTCTGTAAAGCACCATGGACTGCTCGAAACCTCAATAAAAAAAATTAGCGATTAACAAAGAAGTAAATAATTAACTCTTTCAGGATGGAAGCACATGTCGCGAAAGAACACGCAATGCTCTCGTCATTTTGTCTAGATTGAAGGAGGTGCCGGATCATTAGTTGCTGGAAAATCGGTGGTGGACCTGTACTACAAACATATTGGGCTATCATTGTAATTCAATGTAAGAACAAGAAACACATAGACATACTATATACATAATTGCTTAGTTGTAATGTTGAGAAGTATATGTAAAAGCCACCCGGCTAGTTTTCAGCCATGCCGATTTCTTTGGTGAAGTCTTTAGAGCCATGACTATCACAGAGTCTTGAGTTCGATCCTAACGTCTGGTGCTGTCTATGAAACGTTTGCATGTTCTTGCTGTGAATGCATGAGTTTCCTCCAGATGCTCTAGATTCCTCACACATCCCAAAACTGTTTGGTAGTTGATTAGGCACTATAAATTGTGCCTAGTTGGTACACGTGTGAGAAGTCTGGATAGGTTGAATGTGGAGAGGATGTTTCCACTAGTGACAGCAGCAAGGCGCAGAGGCCAGAGCCTCAGAATAAAAGGAAATGCCTTTTAGAAAGGTGACGAGGAGGAATTTCTTTACTCAGTGTGGTGAATCTGTGGAATTAATTGCCGCAGACAGCTGTGCAGGCCAAGTCAATGAATATTTGTAAGGTGGAGATCGACAGATTCTTAATTAGTATGAGTGTCTGGGGTTATGGGGTGAAGGCAGGAGAATGGGGTTGAGAGGGAAAGATAGATCAGCCATTATTGAATGGCTGAGTAGACTTGATGGGCAGAATGACCTAATTCTGCTCCTGTAACTTATGAATTTATGACCTGACTGGACTAAGTGGGACCCGTTGGGTCCCCAATTCACACGGGAGGGCTGGTCCCCCAACGCAATATTCCACCTCTCCACCATTTCCAACATTCGAGCCTGGGAGGATTGAGACAATGACACGACGGGCAAGGCTGGTAGGAGAGGAAACCGGGGTCTGTCCAACCGCACCCCCAAGGATGGCTGCGGGAGACGTGCCAGGGCGGGGAGAGGGATGTCGTTCCATACATCCAAGGAAGGCGATGGCTGGAGGCCCGCAACAGCCTCTGGCTTGCCTGGACTCGGCACCGCTCATAACACCTAGAGTGCGAACTGGACTTTGAAAATAGCGCCAAAACGGTGCCTCTTGTATGCGGGCTAAGTAGACCATTTCTAATGGTACACTTTGCTAATCGCGGATATGCTGGGACTAGACTACTGTATGTGAGAAAATAATTTCACTGTGTGTTTGTACAGATGACAATAAAAGCACTTTTGAACTTTTGAGAGTAAAAGGTGATATAATGAAGGATTAGTGTAAATGGGTGGTTCATCGTCATCACGGACCTAGTGTGCCAAAGACATGTTTAATATTAATTATGGATTCATAAATGTTTAATATTAGTTATGGTTTCATAGAGTGATACAGCATGGAAAGAGGTTCTCTGTACTACCTTCTCTTTCATCTAACCTCCTCCCGCTACCCCCCTCCCCCCTTGTCCCCCACTCCATGAACCTCACATCCACACTAACCTTCAAGTACCTTACTTTCCATACAAATCTGTTTCAAGCACTTAGTGGGTTAATTTCAATGCTCCGGGCTCTGGTTACTCAAGTCTTCATATAAATATTATTTACTGGCACTCAGCATTATTCACCTTATTTCCTTTATCATGTGTAGTGAATGGCTCTATTGGGGGCAAGGAAAGAGCGTTCACGTTGCGGCCCTGTTTCCACAAATCTTTCCACCGCCGCGCACAAGGTGACAAGACAGACACCATTGTATGCCTCTGGCTGAACAACTTCTAATCTTGTGTGTGGACTCAAGAAGAAGAAGAAGAATGGCTCTATTGTAATAGAAACATTAGGTGCAGGAGGAGGTAATTTGCCCCTTCGAGCCAGCACCACCATTCAATATGATCATGGTTGATCATCCACAATCAGTACCCCCGTTCCCGTTTTCTCCCCATATAACCATATAACAATTACAGCACGGAAGCGGGCCTTCTCGGCCCTTCCAGTCCATGCTGACCTGGATATCTCTTGATTCCATTAGCCCTAAGAGCTCTCTATTGAATACATCCAGTGAATTGGCCTCCGCTGACGACTGTGGCAGAAAATTCCACAGATTCACAGCTCTCTGCGTGAAAAAGTGTTTCTTTATCGCAGTCCTAAACGGCTTTCCCCTTATTCTTAGAAACATAGAAAATAGGTGCAGGAGTAGGCCATTCGGCCCTTCAAGCCTGCACCGCCATTCAATATGATAATGGCTGATCATCCAACCCTGTATCCTGTACCTGCCTTCTCTCCATACCCCCTGATCCCTTTAGCCACAAGGGCCACATCTAACACCCTCTTAAATATAGCCAATGAACTGGCCTCAACTACCTTCTGTGGCAGAGAATTCCACAGATTCACCACTCTCTGTGAGAAAAATGATTTTCTCATCTCGGTCCTAAAAGACTTCCACCTTATCCTTAAACTGTGACCGCTTGTCCTGGACTTCCCCAACATCGGGAACAATCATCCTGCATCTAGCCTGTCCAACCCCTTAAGAATTTTGTACGTCTCTATGAGATCCCCCCTTCAATCTTCTAAATTCCAGTGAATCTAGAATAAGAAGGCATAGTCATAAAATTAAACAAGATTCTCTAATGTGTTGTCTTTCTGCTGACTGATTAGCATGCAACAAAAGCTTTTCATTGTACCTCGATAAATGTGGCAATAAACTAAACTAAAATATTTCTTAAATGTTGTGAGAACATCTGTCTTCACCAGCCTTCGGGCACTGTGGTCCACTCTCTTGATAGAAGCTCTTCTTCAGATCCACTCTCAGATGTCAGTTTCAGATCTCCTGTTGTTTAGCTTGAGCTATACTTTCTGGTTATCTTAAAGGGGAAAACATCTCACTATCTATACTTTCCCCTCATAATCTTGTGCACCTCAGACTGGTCTCACCACCCTTCCCTCTTCAACTTTCGCCACTTCAAGTGTAACAAATCCAGCCTATATAATTTATCCTCAATGCTGAAACACTCCATCCCAAATAATATTTCACAAATCTTCTCTGCACCCACTCCGCTGCAATTATGACCTTCCAGAATAAAATGAAGTTGTGGCCTAATTCATGTTTTGCATAGGAGATAGACACAAAAAACTGGAGTAACACAGAGGATCAGGCAGCATCCCTGGCGAAAAGGAATGGGTGACGTTTCAGGTCGAGACTTCTTCAGACTGAGAGTCGGGAGAGGGAAACGAGAGGGCAGTCATGGTGGCTCAGCGGTAGAGCTGCTGCCTTGCAACAAAATGCAGCGCCAGAGACCCAGGTTTGAGCCCTACTACGGGTGCTGTCTGTATGGAGTTTGTATGTTCTCCCCGTGATCTGCGTGGGTTTTCTCCGAGATCTTCAAGGTCCCACATAAGAGATTAGCATTCAAACTTAAAGCACACGGTATTGGGGGTTCAGTATTGATGTGGATAGAGAACTGGCTGGCAGACAGGAAGCAACGAGCTGGAGTAAATGGGTCATTTTCAGAATGGCAGGCAGTGACTAATGGGGTAAGGCAAGGCTCAGTGCTGGGACCCCAACTATTTACAATATATATTAATGATCTGGATGAGGGAATTGAATGCAACATCTCCAAGTTTGCGGATGATACAAAGCTGGGGGGCAGTGTTAGCTGTGAGGAGGATGCTAGGAGGCTGCAAGGTGACTTGGATAGGTTGGGTGAGTGGGCAAATGCATGGCAGATGCAATATAATGTGGATAAATGTGAGGTTATCCACTTTGGCGGCAAAAACAGGAGGGTAGACTATTATCTGAATTGTGGCCGATTAGGAAAATGGGAGATGCAATGAGACCTGGGTGTCATGGTACAGCAGTCATTGAAAGTAGGCATGCAGGTGCAGCAGGCTGTGAAGAAAGAGAATGGTATGTTGGCATTCATAGCAAAAGGATTTGAGTACAAGAGCTGGGAGGTTCTACTGCAGTTGTACAGGATCTTGGTGAGGCCACACCTGGAATATTGCGTACAGTTTTGGTCTCCTAATCTGAGGAAAGACATTCTTGCCATAGAGGGAGTACAGAGAAGGTTCACCAGACTGATTCCTGGTATGGCAGGACTTTCATATGAAGAAAGACTGGATAGACTTGGCTTGTATTCGCTTGAATTTAGGAGATTGAGGGGAGATCTTATAGAGACTTACAAAATTCTTAAGGCGTTGGACAGGCTAGATGCAGGAAGATTGTTCCCGGTGCTGGGGAACTCCAGAACAAGGGGTCACAGTTTAAGGATAAGGGGGAAGTCTTTTAGGACCGAGATGAGAAGATCATTTTTCACACAGAGAGTGGCGAGTCTGTGGAATTCTCTGCCACAGAAGGTAGTTGAGGCCAGTTCATTGGCTATATTTAAGAGGGAGTTAGATGTGGCCCAAAGAAGATTCCCAACCCAAAACATTGCCTATCAATGTCTTTCAGAGCTGTTGCCTGACCCACTGAGTCACTCCAGCACTCTCTGTCTTTTTAGCCAAAAAAACTGTTCTGACTGGGGTGTGCAGAATTAAGAATTATGAAGGACACAGAAAGTAGAGATAGGGATATGTTGTACCTTTCAACAGAGATGTCCATAACTAGAAAGTATAGCTTGCTAAACAATAGGAGATATAGAGATATAGATATAGATCTGAAGAAACGTTCTTCCTTGTGCCTGCATTCTTAATGGGTGTTAGAGGTTATGGGGAGAAGGCAGGAGAATGGAGTTAGGAGGGAGAGAGAGATTAGCCATGGTTGAATGGTGGAGTAGACTTGATGGGTCGAATGGCCTAATTCTGTACCTATATCTTATTATCTTAATCATCTTATCTACACGCTGTTGCCTTCAGGGATGCTTGGACTTGTACAGCAAGTCTCTCTTCTTCAATAGTTCCTTGGAAGCCATAAGTGTCTTGCAAGTTCAATAGACTCGTCTTGATATCCTCCACAATATTCTACCACTGCAGAGTGGAGTTTAGTTCAGAGATAGAGTGCAAAAACAGGCCTTTCGGCCCACCGACCAATTATCCCCACACATTAACACTACCTTAAATACACTAGGGATAATTTTCATACGAAGCCAATTAACCTACAAATCTATGTCTTTGGAGTGTGGGAGGAGTGAAGATCTTCGAGAAAATCCGTGCAGGTCATGGGGAGAACATACAGACAGTACCCGTTGTCAGGATCGAACCCGGGTCTCTGGTGCTGTAAGGCAGTAGCTCTACCATGATGCCACCCTCTGGGATTAAGGGAAAGAGTTGGATGACTGTTGGAGAAACAGAGCTGGGGCGGCGAAAGTACCGAGGAAAGGGGAAATAGTGGGACCTTTCTAGGGTCAGTGAGCACGGGAGAGAGGCGAAGGACCAGGAATGTTCCGTCAAGTACAATATCCTCAGCAGGGTAGGGGGAGGGAGGAATTATGTTCGTGGATGTTTAGCAAAATTATAAAGGGGTGTTAGTGAGGAACACAAGTGGTAGCTTGTCACAGTTAAGGAATGTACTTGATGGGATTGAGTGATGTTGGGGAGAGTTAATGACTATATTGGTGCAGGAAATGATCTGGATTATCAGATAGGGAGATGAACAGAAGGTCAGTGAGTGGAAAATAGACACAAAACTCAGCGGGTCAGACAGCCACTCTGGAGAAAAGGTATAGGTGAACTCAGTCTGGAGAAGGATTGTGACCCGAAACGTCACCTATTCCGTTTTCTCCAGTGATGCCTTCTGACCCGCTGAGTTACTCCAGCTTTCTGTGTTTATCTTCAGTTTACACCAGCATCTGCAGTTCCTTCCTACATATGTCAGTAGGTGGGATGAAACTTGAAGGCTCAAAGGGCCAAATGGCCTCCTCCTGCACCAATTTTCAATGTTTCTTACTAATCAAGAACCTGGCCACTTATCCAGCTGATCAAGCTCCCACTATAATTGTTGCCAACATTCTTCACTCTCGATGATACCACCTATTTTAGTGTCATCTCGAAACCTGCTGACCATGCCTTGTATATTCTCATTCAACTTATTCCTATAAATGATGAACAACATTGGGCCCAGCACCAATCCCTGTGGCACATCATTACTCACAGGCCTCCAATTTGAAAAACAACCTCCTGTCATTCCCCCCTGCTTCCTACCTTCAAGCCAATTAGGTATCAATTAGCTAGTTCTCTTTGGATAGCATATATAGTGGCTTGCAAAAGTTTTCATACCACTTGAACTTTTCCACATTTTCTCACATTACAAACACAAACGTAAGTGTATTTTATTGGGATTTTATGTGATAGACCAACACAAAGTGGTGCATAATTGTGAAGTGGAAGGAAAATGATACATGGTTTCCAAATTTTATTACAAATAAAAACCGGAAAAGTGTGGCGTGCAAAAGTATTCTGCCCCCCTGAGTCAATACTTTGTAGAACCACCTTTCGCTGCAATTACAGCTGCAAGTCTTTTGGGGGTATGTCTCTACCAGCTTTGCACATCTAGAGACTGGTATTTTTGCCCATTCTTCTTTGCAAAATAGCTCAAGCTCAGTCAGATTGGATGGAGAGCGTCTGTGAACAGCAATTTTCAAGTCTTGCCAGAGATTCTCAATTGGATTTAGGTCTGGACTTTGACTGGGCCATTCTAAGACATGAATATGCTTTGATCTAAACCATTCCATTGTAGCTCTGGCTGTATGTTTAGGGTTGTTGTCCTGCTGGAAGGTGAACCTCCGCCCCAGTCTCAAGTCTTTTGCAGACTCTAACGGGTTTTCTTCCAAGATTGCCCTGTATTTGGCTCCATCTTCCCATCAACTCTGACCAGCTTCCCTGTCCCTGCTGAAGAAAAGCATCCCCACAGCATGATGCTGCCACCACCATGTTTCACAGTGGGGATGGTGTGTTCAGGGTGATGCGCAGTGTTAGTTTTCCGCCACACATAGCGTTTTGCATTTAGGCCAAAAACTTCAATTTTGGTCTCATCAGACCAGAGCACCTTCCTCCACATGTTTGCTGTGTCCCCCACATGACTTGTGGCAAACGGGACTTCTTATAGCTTTGTTTCAACAATGGCTTTCTTCTTGCCACTCTTCCATAAAGGCCCGATTTGTGGAGTGCATGACTAATAGTTGTCCTGTGGACAGATTCTCTCACCTGAGCTGTGGATCTCTGCAGCTCCTCCAGAGTTACCAAGGGCCTCTTGGCTGCTTCTCTGATCAATGCTCTCCTTGCCTGGCCTGTCAGTTTAGGTGGACGGCCATGTCTTGGTAGGTTTGCAGTTGTGCCATACTCTTTCCATTTTCGGATGATGGATTGAACAGTGCTCTGTGAGATGTTCAAAGCTTGGGATTATTTTTATAACCTAACCCTGCTTTAAACTTCACCACAACTTTATCCCTGACCTGTCTTGGGCTTCATGATGCTGTTTGTTCACTAATGTTCTCTAACTAACCTCTGAGGCCTTCACAGAACAGCTGTATTTATAGTGAGATTAGATTACACACAAGTGGACTCTATTTACTAATTAGGTGACTTCTGAAGGCAATTGGTTGCACTGGATTTTATTTAGGGGTATCAGAGTAAAGGGGGCTGAATATTTTTGCACGCCACACTTTTCAGTTTTTTATTTGTAAAAAAATTTGAAAACCATGTAAGATTTTCCCTCCACTTCACAATTATACGCCACTTTGTGTTGGTCTATCACATAATCCCAATAAAAACATTTACGTTTGTGGTTGTAACGTGACAAAATGTGGAAAAGTTCAAGTGGTATGAAATCTTTTGCAAGCCACTGTAAGCCAATCTTCTGGACAAGTATACCAGAACTTGTCAAAGGCCATGCTAAAGTCCATATACACAATATCCACCATCCTGTCCTCATTGATCCTCATTAATCCAATAATCAAATGTTGAAAGGCCTGGATAGATAGAATGTGGAGAGGATGTTTCCACTCATGGGAGAGTCTAGGACCAGGGGTAATAGCCTCAGAATAATAGAAAGGAAATGAGGAGGAATTTCTGTAGTTAGAGGGCGGTGAATCTGTGCAATTCATTGCCACAGCGGCTGTGGAGGCCAGGTCAATGGATATTTTTAAGGTGGAGATGGACAGATTCCTGATTAGTCAGGTTATTGTGGGTTATGGGGAGGAGGCTGGAGAATGGGGTTGAGAGTGAAAGATAGATCAGTCATGATTGATTGGCAAAGTAGACTTGATGGGCCGAATGACCTAATTCTGCTCCTAGAATTTATGAGCTAATCTATTAACAGTGATCTTGAAATTTAATAAATACCAGAAGTCAAGGACAAATAGAAAAAACACTGATCTTAGCAGAATAATTGTGATTTTGTATATCTGTGCACAAAAATTACTTAAGAAAGAACTGCAGATGCTGGAAAAATTGAAGGTAGACAAAAAGCTTGGGAAACTCAGTGGGTGAGGCAGCATCTATGGAGTGTAGGAATTGGTGACGTTTCGGGTCGACACCTTCTTCAGACTGCTGTGGGGGGGGTGTGGGAAGAAGCGGAGACAGTAGGCTGTGGGGGAACTAGGAAGGGGAGGAGAAAGCAAGGACTACCTGAAATTGGAGGTCAATGTTCATATCACTGGGGACTACCCAAGCGAAATATGAGGTGCTGCTCCTCCAATTTGCGGTGGGACTTGCTCTGGCCATGGAGGAGGCCCAGGACAGAAAGGTCGGATTTGGAATGGGAGGGGGAGTTGAAGTACTGAGCCACTGGGAAATCATGTTGGTGAATGTGAACTGAGTGGAGGTGTTCGGCGAAATGATCTCCAAGCCTGCGCTTGGTCTCACCGATGTAGGGAAGTTGACACCTCGAACAGCGGATGCAATAGATGAGGTTGGAGGAGGTGCAGGTGAACCTCTGCCTCACCTGGAAAGACTGTTTGGGTCCTTGGATGGAGTTGAGGGGGGAGGTAAAGTGACAAGTGGAGCATTTCCTGCGATTGCAAGGGAAAGTACCAGGGAAGGGGGTTGTTTTGGGGGGGAAGGGATGAATTGACCAAGGAGTTATGGAGGGAGCGATCTCTACCGAAATGGGAGGAGATGGGAAGATGTGGCCAGTGTTGGGATCCCGATGGAGGTGGCTAAAATGTTGGAGGATTATCTGATGTATGTGATGGCTGGTAGGGTGGAATGTGAGGACAAGGGGGACTTTGTGCTTGTTACGAGTGGGGTATGGGGAGTGAGTGCAGAGCTACGGGATATAGAGACCTTGGTGAGAGCCTCGTCCATAGTCGAAGAGGTGAACCCCCATTCCCTAAAGAATGAGGACATCTCCAATGCCCTGGTTTGCAACACCACATCCTGGGAGAAGATGCGGCGTAGACGGAGGAATTGGGAGTAGGGGGATAGTCCCTACAGGAAGCACGGTGGCAAGTAGTGTAGTCCAGATAGCCATGGGAGTCAGTGGGTTTGTAGTAGATAATTACTTGCTAATTATTGTTGGGGGATGCTGTAGAAATATTTCAGAGCTTCCATATTTACTTCGTAACTTTTACTTGATATATGTGTTAATGGGATCGCTGGCATTATTTGCCTATTGCTAATAAATAGGAATAGTGTAAGCTAAAATTTAGATCGTCTATTGTTTAGTGTTCCCCAAGTCGGGAAATGCCTTATACACCCCAGAGCAAAATCAAGGTCATTGTAGTGACATTTGTGCATTGTGGACAAAGGCACAGCTGAAGGAACACGAGATCAAAACTCCAATACTTCAAAGCTTTCTGCATTCTCAGCAAGACTTTCCTGCCTTTGTACTCTATCCCCTTGAAATAAAAATAAACCTAATATTTGCCTCCCTTGACTATCAGTCTGAAGAAGAGGTCTCGACCTGAATCGTTACGTATTTCTTTTCTCCAGAAATGCTGCCTGACCCGCTGAGTTACGCCAGTATTTTGTGTCTATCATCAGTGTAAACCAGCATCTGCAGTTCTTTCTACGTAATTTGGCTTTGGTCAGTTTAATAGTGTATACATGTCTGTCACCTAGTTATCAAGGCGTCCGTTGCACCAATCCTTTTAGAGAGCTGATTCATAGAACATACGCAGAACATAGAACAGTACTGCACGAGAACAGGCATTTCAGCCAACAATATCCGTGCTGATCATGATGGCAACACCACCTCTTATCTATCTGTGCACAATCCATAACCCTCCATTCCATGTATATCCATATGCATATCCAGAAGACTTAAATGCCATGATTGTATCTGCCTCGACCACCAACACTGGCAGTGCATTCTTGGCATACAGACCGTATCTATGCCACCCAGAATTTTATAGGTTTCTAGTGGGTCTCCCTGCAACTTTTAGCATTCCAGAGAAAACAATCTTAAGTCTGTCCAACCTCTCCCCGTTGCTAATAACCCCTAATCTTGGCAACATTCTGGTGAACCTCCTGTGCACACTTTCCAAAGCCACATCTTGTAATGGGGTGACCAGAACTGCAGGCAATATTTCAAATGTTGCTGAACAAAATTCCTATTAAGGTGCATCATTTCATCCTGATTCTTGTACTCAATGCCCTGACCTACAAAACTAAGCATACCATATGTTTTTATCATTCTATCTACATTCAGGGGCACTATAGACTTGGACACCAAGATCCCTCAGCACATAAATTGCTGTTGAGGTGAATGCCAGAAGTTTTATATATTTCCCCTTGCATTTGTCCTTTAGAAACATAGAAAAATAGGTGCAGGAGTAGGCCATTCGGCCCTTCGAGCCTGCACCGCCATTCAATGTGATCATGGCTGATCATCCAACTCAGTATCCTGTACCTGCCTTCTCTCCATACCCCCTGATCCCTTTAGCCACAAGTGCCACATCTAACGCCCTCTTAAATATAGCCAATGAACTGGCCTCAACTATCTTCTGTGGCAGAGAATTCCAGAGACTCACCACTCTCTGTGTAAAGAATGTTTTCCTCATTTCGGTCCTAAAGGAATTCCCCCTTATCCTTTGACTGTGACCCCTTGTCACTGGGACTCCCCCAACATCGGGAACAATCTTCCAGCATCTAGCTTGTCCAACCCCTTAAGAATTTTGTAAGTTTCTATAAGATCCCCCCTCAATCTTCTAAATTCCAGCGAGTACAAGCCGAGTCTATCCAATCTTTCCTCATATGAAAGTCCTGACATCCCAGGAATCAGTCTGGTGAATCTTCTCTGTACCCCCTCTATGGCAAGGATGTCTTTCCTCAGATTTGGAGACCAAAGCTGTACGCAATACTCCAGGTGTGGCCTCACCAAAACCCTGTACAACTGCAGTAGAACCTCCCTGCTCCTATACTCGAATCCTTTCGCTATGAATGCTAACATACCATTTGCTTTCTTCACTGCCTGCTGCACCTGCATGCCTACTACAGTCCTTTAAATGTTAGCCTTCAGCCCAATTTGTACGTTCACTTTAAAAAGCAATGGAAATCCATGTTGCCAAAGACTTGCAAAACTAAATATTTACTGAAGGTTGAACCTTGAAATAGTTTTTTTTAATCACATTTGGCTTATCAAAAGCGTTGCTTTAATCTGCATGTTTTTCATTCAGAACAGAAATACTTAATGCTGCATTGCATACATTAACATATTTTGTACATTATTTTGAAGAGTTCTAATTTCAAACATTTTGCTGCCGAGATGATGGACTCAACTCTGTGCTAAGAACAAGGATCTTTTACTTTAGCTCACAAATAGGTCAAAACAATGGATAATTTTGCTTTTCTTATAGATCGACTATCCCTGTTGTATTCTCACCACTTTATTGAACTTGATGCCGTTTAGTTTAGAGATATGGCGTGGAAACTGTCCCTTCGGCCCAACGAGTCCGCGCCGACCAGCGATCCCCGCACATTAAGACTATCCTACACACGAGGGACAGTTTTACAATTTATATCAAGCCAATTAACCTACAAACCCATAGGAGTGTGGAAAGAAACTGAAGATCTCGGAAAATACCCATGCAGGTCATGGGGAGAACGTTAAAAACTCCATACAGACAGCACCCATAGTCGGGATCGAACCCGGGTCGAACAGGATTGAACAGGCTCTTCAGACTTCCATGCCAACCAAGATGCCCCATCTAATCTGCTCCCATTTGCCAACATTTAGCCCATATCCCTCTAAACCTTTCCGATCTGTGTATCTGTCCAAATGTCTTTTAAAGGTTGACACAACATCTGCCTCAACTACATCTGTGAAATGTCTATGATACCAAGTGGAAAGGTCAACATTTACATAGCACCTTTCACAATCAGTGGAGGTACAAAAGTTAAAGTTTTTAAAGTACAAATACAGTTTCCTAGCAAATTGCTTCTAAAGCAGCATGGTGAGACGGTGATTATAAACTAGTTTAGTATTGATCTGATCTAGAGTCATACGGCTTCTGCTGAACTCAAGTCGGCAAAAGAACAAAATATTAGGGTAGGGCTGTCAGATGGCGCTGTGGTAGAGTTGATGCCTTACAGCGAATGGGTGCTATCTATATGGAGTTTGTATGTTCAGCCCCTGACCTGTGTGGGCTTTCTCCAAGATCTTTGGTTTCCTCCCACACTTCAAAGACGTACAGGTATGTAGGTGAATTGGCATGGTAAATGTAAAAATTGTCCCTAGTGGGTATAGGATAATGTTAATGTGCTCGGTTAACGTGCAATATTAAGGTGGTCGGCGGTGGGCCGATGGGGCCTGTTTCCACATTGTATCTCTAAACTAAACTAAACTGACTAACACGCCCCATCTACACCTTTCGTTTAGCCCATCTACCCCCCCCCCTACACCCCCCCCTCCCCAACAGCCCCCCCTCCCCAACAGCCCCCCCCTCCCCAACAGCCCCCCCTCCCCAACAGCCCCCCCCTCCCCAACAGCCCCCCCCTCCCCAACAGCCCCCCCCTCCCCAACAGCCCCCCCCTCCCCAACAGCCCCCCCCTCCCCAACAGCCCCCCCCTCCCCAACAGCCCCCCCCCTCCCCAACAGCCCCCCCCCTCCCCAACAGCCCCCCCCCTCCCCAACAGCCCCCCCCCTCCCCAACAGCCCCCCCCCTCCCCAACGCCCCCCCCCTCCCCTACGGCCCCCCCCTCCCCAACGGCCCCCCCCCCCAACGGCCCCCCCCCTCCCCAACGCCCCCCCCTCCCCAACGCCCCCCCCTCCCCAACGGCCCCCCCCTCCCCAACGGCCCCCCCCTCCCCAACGGCCCCCCCCTCCCCAACGGCCCCCCCCCTCCCCAACGCCCCCCCCCCCCCAACGCCCCCCCCCAACGCCCCACCCCCCCCAACGCCCCCCCCCCAACGGCCCCCCCCCCTCCCCAACAGCCCCCCCTCCCCCCCCCCCCCCCCGTCTCTGGAGTGGGATTCGAACACACAACTCCTCCGTCAGTGGCAAAAGTACTGACGATGGAGTCAACGTTGTCAGGTGTTAGGGTGCCACTTGGATAAAGAGTTGTGAAATAATACCTGATAGTGCAGTGCAAGAGACGTTGGGTATAATACGTTCATTCCAAATGCTTTGCCACGCTGCAACAGTCATTCAAACGGAATATAACTTTTGTAGGCGGAGGTTATTATTGTGAATAAACAGGTGTTATCTGAAGCGTTAATATTTTGAGCACTGCAGGAGTACTTGAATGAGATCGGCAACCTCCGTGATGTTCAGTCCTATTAGATGAATTATTGCCATGCAGACATACATAAGGGTGGAAACAGGAGGTGGAATTTTACATAATTCTCTTAATGACTGAACCTAGACTTGTATTAATCCACAGAAAATGAGAATGATGTTTCCTCTGAAATGCTGAGTGCCTGCTCCACTCTTAATATTCTGTTAATACATTCACTAAATCTGTTGAAAATTTGTATTGATTACCATGATAATCGTAGGGGCAAATCCAAGCACTTGCTGAGTCCATGCCGATCAGATATCACCTGTACATTAGTTCTATCTGACACTAGGGACAATTTAAAGAAGCCAATTAACCTACAAACCTGCATGCGTTTAGACTGTGGGAGGAAACCGGAGCACCCTTGTGGTCACAGGGAGAACATACAAACTCCGTACAGAAAATACCTGTGGTCAGGATCAAACCCGGGTCTCTGGCGCTGTGAGGCAGCAAATCGACTGCTGTGCTGCTCCTATTCTTGCAGCAACTTTGCTGAATTCTGTTGTACATCAAGAAAGTTACAGGTAACAATCTTGAATTTAGTTCAATTACTTCTTGAAATTGAACTGGAATGAATGTGTGATGCAGACACCTATGATCAATAAATCAATGTTTTTTTAATTTTTGCTCAGTATTTCAGTGGTCCACCAGTCCAAAAATGAATGACTGTTCAATGCTGAAGTTTAGTTTTAGTTATGATTGTCCAACTAACTGTTATTTTAACTGGTTATAGAGTCATTGAGCCATAACGTCATACTGCGTAGAATCTTCAACCAACAGTTCATATTGACCACAATGTAACCATTTACAATGATACCACAATGAGCCAGTTTTGTTTTTCCCCATATTTCCATCAACTCCACTAGAATCTATTACACATGAAGAGCAACTCACAACGGTTGATTAATTTACCGATCCACAAGTCTTTAATGTCATCTGATGTTGAGATTGAAATTAGATCCACCAGGGTGCAAGGAAATCAGCTGGGCGGCAAGGTAGCACAATGGGAGAGTTGCTGCATTACTGCGCCAGAGACACGGGTTCGATCCCGACTACGGGTGCTTGTCTGTACGGAGTTTGTACGTTCTCCTCGTGATCTCTGTGGGTTTGCTCTGAGATCTTCAATTTCCTCCCACACTCCAAACACGTGCAGGTTAATTGGCTTGGTGTAAATGTAAAAAAAATATCTGCAGTGTGTGTAGGATAGTGTTAATGTGCGGGGGATTGCTGGTCAGTGCGGACTCGATGGACCTAAGGGCCTGTTTCTGCACTGCATCAGTAAACTAAACTAAATTCCTTGTTAACATGAAAGCCACAGAGCAAACGGTGTAGATACAGCAATGATAAATATGACAATGAATAAATTGCAAACAACAGTATGTGCAGGATGTTTGTGCAATGTTTAAGTAGTGCAAAAAAATATTTAAGTATAATAATAGAATAACTAAATGAGTCAAGAGTTCAAACTGGAACAATGAAATTCTTACTTGCAGCAGCACAACAGAATATGTAAATATATTACTCCATAAAACCCATAATAAACAACGAAAAAAGGTTTGGTGTATATATATATATAAAAACAGACAAATAGGCAATAGTAGTGCAAAGTCAAAAATGTCCCCACATCGATATAGTTTGCAGCCTATTTGGAGGTTGTGGTGTTTAATAGACTGATAGCTGTAGGGAAGAAGCTGTTCCTGAACATGGATGTTACAGTTTTAAGGCTCCTGTACCTTCTTCCAAATGGCAGGAGTGTGTGTCCAGGGTCACTGATGATGCCTGCTGCCTTTTTGGGGCAGGAACTCTTGTAAATCCCTTCAAAGTTTGGAAGGTCAATACCTGTGATAGACTGGGCACTATTCACAATCTTCTTTGTTGCTGGGTGGTTGAGTTCCTGAACTAGTCAATATGCTTTCTACTGCACACCTGTGGTGGAAGTCCATGGGAGTACTCGGTGAAGTAAGAGTTACGAGTAGGAGTGGATGGCAACACCATTGGGAAGGGTATGGGAAAGAGGTTCAGGAATTAGATGGCAGTGCAGAAGAAACGGTTAAGTCTGTGGGTCTGGGCTTTCAAGTTCCCATAACATCTCCCAGAAGGCAGAAGAGAGAAAGGAGAATGGCCAGACGATGGTCATCTTTGACACAACTTCCAGTCTTCTTGATATAATGCACTGTGAAGTTGGAAAGGATGAATGGAAGTTAGAAGTTATTGCTTAGCCTACATTTAACTTTCCTAGCAAGATCAATGGAGATTGTATGTGCGTCATTTTAGGTTGATTTTCATACTTTTATTTCATTTTGTTGGGATCACCACATGGTCAATTTGCAAAAAGGGCTCCACAGTGACTAGATTTGGAGATATAGTGTGGAAACAGGCCCTTTGGCCCACCGAGTCCGTGCCAACCAGTGATCACCCAATACACTAGCACTAATCTACATACTGGGGACAATTTACAGAAGCCAATTAAACTAGAAACCTTAAGAATAGGTAATAGGCCATTTAGGACTGAGATGAGGAAACATTTTTTCATCCAGGGAGTTGTGGATCTAGAATTCTCTGCCACAGAAGGCAGTGGAGGCCAATTCACTGGATGTTTTCCAGGGAGAGTTAGATATAGCTCTTGGGGCTAACTGAATCGAGGGATATGGGGGGGGGGGGAAGCAGAAATGAGGTACTGATTTGGGATGATCAGCCATGATCATATTGAATGGTGGTGATCGCTCGAAGGGCCAAATGGCCTACTGCTGCACCTATTTTTTTTATGTGTCTGTTTCTGTGTACACCTCGGGAGTGTGGGAGGGAACTGAAGCACCTGGAGAAAACCCACGTGGTCACGGGGAGAATGTACAAAATCCGTAGAGCCAACATTCATAGCCAGGATCAAACCGCGGGTCTCTGTCGCTGTAAGGCAGCAACTCAACTGCTGCACTACTGTGCCGCCCTCTGTCATCACTCAGATGTAGCTGATAGAGCTGCCTCACAGCAGCGGACCCGGGTTCAATCCTGACCGGCTGTCTTAGAAACATTGAAACCTAGAAAATAGGTGCAGAAGGAGGCCATTCGGCCCTTCGAGCCAGCACCGCCATTCATTGTGATCATGGCTGATCGTCCCCTATCAATAACCCGTGCCTGCCTTCTCCCCATTTCCTTGGATTTCACTAGCCCCTAGAGCTCTATCTAACTCTCTCTTAAATCCATCCAATGATTTGGCCTCCACTGCCCTCTGTGGCAGGGAATTCCATAAATTCACAACTCGCTGGGTGAAAACTTTTTTTCTCACCTCAGTCTTAAATGACCTCCCCTTTATTCTAAGACTGTGGCCCCTGGTTCTGGTCTCTCCCAACATTGGGAACATTTTTCCTGCCTCTAGCTTGTCCAGTCCTTTTATAATTTTATATTGTCAGTGTGGAGTTAACCTTTTCCACAATGTTAAGAGCCAGATGCAATGCAGTCAAAACTGCTCGGGGGATTGGCACAGGGGTGCAGCTGGTAGAGCTGCTGCCTCACAGCAGCAGAGACCCAGGTCCGATCCTGACCGCCGATGCTGGCTGTGTGGAGTTTGCACGTTTCTCCCAGTGACCATGTGGATTTCATCCGGGCGCTCTGCTTTCCTTCCACCATCCTAAAGACGTGTGGCTTTGCAGTTAATTGGCCTCCGTGAATTGCCGCTAGTATGTAAGGAGTGGATGAGAAAGTGAGATAACCCAGAACGAGCAGGTGACAGACACTCAGCATGAACTCCATGGGCCAAAGCACCTGTTTCCACACTGAATCCAATCAAAGATAAATGTTTCTTTTCCCTGTTATGAAACCTGAAATGCTGCGAAATTGAACTTGATGTGCTAACAGATTAATGTAACATATACACGTAACTCATGCTGATAAAGTAAAAATAGGTGCCTTCTGCTTTATATGATCCCTCATTCAGTAGCATGACTGGAATCTGCCCAAGAGAAGCAGCCTTGCTAGAGGTCCTTGTCAGAAGGATGAGGGAGGACCTCATTGAAACTTATCGAATAATGAAAAGTCTGGATAGAGTGAATGTGGAGAGGATGTTTCCACTAGTGGGAGAGTCTAGGACCAAAGGGCACAGCCTCGGAATAGAAGAACATACCATTAGAAAGGAGATGAGGAGAAATTCCTTTAGTCAGAAGGTGGTGAATCTGTGGAATTAATTGCCACGGCCGTCGATGGATATTCTCAAGGCGGAACATGACAGATTCATGATTAGACATAGAAACATAGAAATTAGGTGCAGGAGTAGGCCATTTGGCCCTTCGAGCCTGCACCGCCATTCAATATGATCATGGCTGATCATCCAACTCAGTATCCCGTACCTGCCTTCTCTCCATACCCTCTGATCCCCTTAGCCACACGGGCCACATCTAACTCCCTCTTAAATATAGCCAATGAACTGGCCTCAGCTACCCTCTCTGGCAGAGAGTTCCAGAGACCCACCACTCTCTGTGTGAAAAAAGTCCTTCTCATCTCGGTCCTAAAGGATTTCCCCCTTATCCTTAAGCTGTGACCCCTTGTCCTGGACCTCCCCCAACATCGGGAACAATCTTCCTGCATCTAACCTGCTCCAACCCCTTAAGAATTTTGTAAGTTTCTATAAGATCCCCTCTCAATCTCCTAAATTCTAGAGAGTATTAACTGAGTCTGTGCAGTCTTTGTTCATAGACAGTCCTGACATCCCATTAGTATGGGTGTCAGATTTTAAGGTGAGAAGGCAGGGAAATGGGGAGAGATAGATTGAATGACGGAGTGGACCTGATGGGCCGAATGACCTAATTCTGCTCCTTTCACTTAGAACGTGGAATTTCCTGAGTCGGAGAGTGGTTAATCTGTCGGAATTCATTGCCACAGGCAGCTGTGGAGGCCAAACCGATGGATATTTTTTTAGGTAGAGGTTGATAGATTCTTGATTAATAAGGTGTCGGGGGTTATGTGGAGGAGGCTGGAGAATGGAGTTCAGAGGGAAAGATAGATCAGCCATGATTACATGGCAGAGTAGACGATGGGCCGAATGGCCTAATTCTGCTCCTGGAACCTATGAACTTATGAAGTCACAGACGTGTGCAACATTGGATGCCCAGTGCAAGTGGTTCATATCCTCGACTGCTGTTTCATTAACAGCATTGTCTCAAGATATCACACTATTTTGTTCTGAAGTATTATTTATTTGTAATATAATTTTTTTTTCCTTTGGAACCTCATATAATT